>CM077233.1:29894650-31094650 GCA_039654775.1 Spinibarbus caldwelli | reverse complement strand
GCAGCCACATAGACTTTAAGGGTGGAGGGAGACTGCCTTCGCGCCAACCTTTGCGGCAGAAAGGACAGCACGACGCTGATCGGGCACTTCCGGGGGTCTTCTCGGTGAGAACAGCACTATTCGACGAACATGTTCCACTTCAAGGTGTAAGCGTGTCTCGTAGACGGTGCTCGTAGACCATCTCCCGAAGAGCGTCCGGCTCCACGGCGCTGCTTTGCTGGAGGCTGCTGCGTTTGCTGCACAGGAGCGGGGGGGTGGCAGGGGGCCGCCCTCGGCCATGAGTAGACTGAGGCGCTACCGCCAGCGGACGGGTGGAAGCAGCAGCTGCACGCAGGGGCAGGATGTGTCTGATGGCCTCAGTCTGCTTCTGTGCGGCAGAGAACTGCTGGGCGAAGCTCTCCGCTGTGTCGCCAAAAAGGCCGGTCTGGGACACAGGGACATTCAAGAACCTCCCTCATGTCAGCCAGACACAGCCAGAGATGGCGTTCCTGGACCACCATAGTGGACATCGCACGGCCCAGAGACCACGCAGTGACCTTTATCGCTCGTAGTGCAAGGTCGGTAGTGGTAAAAGGCTCTTTGAGAACTTCTGGGTCGTGCCCACCCTCGTGCAGGTCCTTCAGTGCCTTAGCCTGATGAACCTGCAACAGCACCATAGCATGTAGGGCGGAGGCAGCTTCCCCACAGGCCGCATAAGCACTGCTGGTCAGGGCCAACGAGTACTTACAGGCCCAGGAGGGGAGTGACAGATTGCCCTGCCAGGTGGCAGCGGTTTTTGGACACAACTGCATCGCAACCGACCGCTCCACCGGCAGGATCTCTGTATAACTCCGCGCTGCCCCACTGTCGAGGATGGTGAGGGAGGACGAGCCACTGGGGCGGTATCGGGCAGTGAAAGGTGCCGTCCACGACCCAGTGAGCTCATCATGCACCTCCGGGAAGAAAGGCACTGGGGTGGGGCCCCAAGAACCAGCACGAGCCACCCCAAGAAACCAATCGTCTAACCTCGAGGGTTCGGGACGCGGTGGAGGTTTCCACTCGAGCCCGACCCTCTCCGCGGCCCGGGAAAGCATAGCCACCATTTCCGGATCCGTATCCGGTATTGCTGGCCGCCCCGAAGGTGGCAGCGCTGCTGGATCATCATCCCCAGAAAGGTCTGGCTCACCCTCTGATGCAGCGATCGACATCCGATCGTCGGGGGGAGCACCGAAGGATACAAGTATTACCCCACAAGAGGGTACAGCCTGTTCCCTCGGTAGCTCCACTGGCTGCGAAGTGCCGGTGGAAGGAGGAGCCCTCGAAGGTTGGTTCCTCGGAGGGGAATTCCTCACCGTCACCGTTAGACCACTCCGGCTGTAGCCAGGGGGAGCCCTAGATCTAGGCAGAGGCACGGGTACCCTGCCCCTTTGCAGGAAACGGTGCCTGATCCGCAACTTCATGAGGGTTCATTTTCCCGGAATGGGAGCATGAGTCATTCATGAAGGCTGCCTCAGCGTGTTTAATGGCCAGACACAAGAGGCAGCGATCGTGACCGTCACCCGGCGCCAGGTAACGACCGCATCCAGAAACGCACGAATGAAAGGGCATCTTTAAAAAGATGCGTCTTTAAAAAGACGTTCCACCTGTGAATGCTCTTTTAGAATTCGCTCTTTTAGTATGCTGAAGCGCACAGGGGAGATGGCCGCTTGCAACACAAACAGGGGGTAGTGCAGCCTGATGAGTGCAACCCACTCGACACGGGAAGAACCACCGTCGCTGTAGCGCCGTACCACCAGCATGAGAGTCTTCCGAAGAGCGTGCTGACTCGATCTGTAGACACTCATAGCAGACAGGCTTTCAGGAGCAGAGCGATGAAACCACTTGGCTCCGAAGCGAAAAGCTGAATATGCACTGTACCTGCTGCCTACTTATACTCACGCTGTGATCAGCGGCAGCTGGATGCAGTCATCGCATGCCAATGTGCATTGGCTCGTTTAGTTACACTCGGAGTGGATTGGTCTCTCTAAGCGAGATCCCAATTCGTTGGTCACCAACGTGACTCGGAGTGACCGACTGAAAGGGAACCCCAGTTTTACCACAAATACCATGGTTAAACTATGGTTAGTGTAGTAAAACCATGGTTAATTTGTGGTTGCATAGTTTAACTACAATAACCATGGTTCCCCTTTCAGTCGGTCATCAGACTCCATCCCCAGGCAGTCCAGCTGATTTGGAGTCGATTCGGAGTTGCTCAGGTAAACCTGTTTGCATCTCTGGAAACCAGCCACTGCCAGTGGTTCTACTCCCTATCCGAGGCAACGCTCGGCATGGATGCACTGGCACACAGCTGGCCCCCCGGGCCTGCACAAATATGCGTTCCCCCCAGTGAGCCTGTTAGCACAGATCACTGTGCAAGATCAGGGAGGACGAGCAGCAGGTCCTGTTAGTGGCTCCATATTGGCCCAACAGGACCTGGTTCCCGGAACTCATGCTCCTCGCGACAGCCCCTCCCTAGCCGATTCCTCTGAGGAAGGATCTGCTTTCTCAGAGACGGGGCACCCTCTGGCACCCGCCTCCAGACTTGTGGAAACTCCATGTATGGTCCCTGGATGGGATGCGGAGGTTCTAGGTGACCTGCCCCAGGAGGTATCTCTCACTATCGCTTCAGCACGAGCACCGTCCACAAGACGGGCCTATGCGCTGAAGTGGAACCTGTTCGTCGAATGGTGTTCCTCTCACCATGAGGACCCCGGAAATGTTCGATCAGAGCCATGCTTTCCTTTTTGCAACAAGGGTTGGAGCGTAGGCTGTCCCCCTCCACCCTTAAGGTGTACATTGCTGCTATTTTCGCCCACCACGACCCCATAGAGGGGAGGTCGGTGGGGAAGCACGATCTGGTCATCAGGTTTCTTAGGGGGGCCAGGAGGTTAAATCTTCCTAGGCCTCCCTCCCTACCCTCTTGGGATTTGGCATTGGTGCTAAGAGCCCTACAAACTGCCCCCTTTGAGCCGTTGCAGTCGGTCGAGTTTCTCTCTATGAAAACCCTACTCCTGACTGCGTTGGCCTCGATCAAGAGGGTGGGGGACCTGCAGGCATTTTCGGTCGACGAGTTGTGCCTTGAGTTTGGGCCGGCTGACTCCAGTGCAACACTGAGGCCCTGGCCTGGCTATGTGCCCAAGGTTCCTACCACTCCCTTCAGGGACCAGGTAGTGAACCTGCAAGCGCTGCCCCTGGAGGAGGCAGACCCAGCCCTAGCTTTGCTCTGTCCTGTACGCGCACTGTGACAGTACGTGGATAAAACTCAGAGCTTCAGGAACTCAGAACAGCTCTTTGTCTGTTACGGAGGACAGCAGAAGGGGAAGGCTGTCTCCAGGCAGAGGATGGCCCACTGGTGGATGCCATCACCTTGGCCTACGAAGCACAAGGTTTGCCCTGCCCGCTCAGATTGCGTGCTCACTCCACTAGGGTGTCACATCGTCCTGGGCGCTGGCTCATGGTGCCTCGCTAGCAGACATCTGTAGACCTGCGGGTTAGGCGAATCCCAACACGTTTGCTAGGTTTTATAGCCTACGTGTCGAACCGGTTTCCTCCTGTGTTCTCACCTCAAATGGGTAGTGGCACTGAGAGGCCCGGCTCAGAGTCGGCTTGCGGTGTTCTTACGCCTAATTCTCCAGAGAGTTCCTTAACCAGGCAAACCCTGTCGAGTCCTCCAGCACTCCAGCGTCCGGACGTGGAGTAGCGTCCGGCGCCAGGCCTTTCAGCCAATGAATTCTTAATATCTGGTGTGAGGCTAGTGCCCATATGAGAGACCCTGCTGGGATCCCATATGTGTATTCCACGGTATGCTTATTAGAGCTGTCTTTCCCTCTGGCAGACCACGTTTTGCCATCTCTAATGATGCAGCCTAAGCCATATCAGAGACTTCCATGTGCAATAGGGCCCTACGGGGTTACTTCACATGTCTAAATGTCACTTAACCCCTCTGGGAGGAGGTGACTCCTCAGTGTGCCTCTTCCAAGCGGAAGGGCACGCTTCCCTAGTCCTACTGTTTGAGTTGCTCAAGGAGCAACAGTAGTTGACCTTCTCTGTGTAGAGTAGAGGCTGACATTTTTTCGAGAATCCCACGGGTCACGGGAATCCCGCGGGAAACCCACAGGATTGGAAACAAAATCGCTACGAATCATGTGATTGGGACGGGACAGGAAAAAATGTCAGCGGGAGTGGGCGGGACCGGGAATAGTAATGATACCCAACTTTATACACAAATATACCTTTTATATAAATAAACTATAAACTGTATATTTTAATTCTGAACTCAATTCTAGTTGCCCTGTCTCTTTATGCTCTCCTCCTGTTTGCTTTGGTGTGGCTGGTTAAGTGAATGACGCAGTCTGTGACGGACAGATTGTTAACGGCTGGTCTATGTGGTAATACTCGGGCAGGACATCCAAACGCTCATCTATCATTCATCGACCTCAAATATGACTTTTCATCTGAAAGATGTATGTAGTAGCAACTTCACATGGCCACTCAATTAGGCTTGCTGCGATAGATGGTGTTGGCGGTGATACCGGTGTTAAGCAGCAACACCGGTTACGTCACTTGCCCAGCGTGGCACTGTCCCTCACCATCATTTTGATTTTTTTTAAAAGTAATAAAAATCATTTAGTTCAGTTAGAGAACAGACACTACAATTAAAACTGAACGCGGTTGCTCAATGCAGCACACCAAACTAACTAAAGTCGCGCATCACAGATCAGATTTCATTTATCAGGTGAGGAGAGTGAGTCGAGCTGACTGACAAGAAGAGTGAGGTGAAAAAGACAAGACGATGGCAGAAGAGTTTCAAAACGAAACGTAAAAGCGCTTGTTTTAAAAATATTTTGGATTTTGAAAAGTCTGTTGACCTGCCATTTATCTAAGGTGATATTGGAAGATTTTTTTTTTTTTTTTAACATTCGTTTCTCATTTATTTGGTTCCACGTATTTGCTGATTTTTATTTTATTTGAACTGTGTGATTCCCCCCCCCCCCCCACCCCCATTATTTTTACATCAAAGTGTATGCAGTCTGTGCCTTCAAACTTCAAACGTTTTGCTAATAAACGTTCTACGTTATATAATTATTTGTTCCTCAGTCTTTACTGATTTTCAGCTTTGTATAGCCTATTTAAAATTTGTAAGTTATTTGTTATTTTATATTAGGCATATAGTATGGTGTATTTTTATTCGTTTTGTTAATAAAAGTTATGTTGTATTTTGTATTTTTTGGCAATTGATGCCGAATTGCCGCTAATTTAAAAGTGAAAGTAAAATGTGCACGGTGCTTTTACAAGCTATTTAAAAGCGAGGAAAGTGAGGGAAAGAGTGAAAACTCAAGCGACCTAAAAACAAAAAACTGCTTGACGCCGAGCTAATTTGAAAGTGAAAGTAAAACGCGCACTGAGCTTTGGAGAGTGGAAGCTGAATAGCGCGCTCGCTGCAGGACAGGCGCCGGTGCGCTCACTTGCTCTTAAAATACTCCGTAATTTTTGGTCATACAGATAAAAGTAGCCTAATACATCTTTCGAATCTGTAAAGACTCTAAGTTTATTTGTGTGCACTCAGAATAACAATGAAACACTGCGCTTCTGTAAAGTAACTAAAGCAAACAACTTTCTGCCGTCTAGGTCTCTGTGAACTTCGAAACTTCGTCTATGAAAAAATATATCTATAGACTGAAATGTCTACTTTCAAATGAAAAACAAATTCAAATAGAAAATGTGTGTGTTGGGATGGATGATTTACATGAAATTTAATGTGTGTGCATGCACACTGTGCATTGTTTAAGATGGCTTTCAGTTCAATATAATACAAAAAACTACATTTTGGATTTTTATTCAACTAAGGTGGGCACGCTGTGATCTGTACTGTATTTTTACTGTACAAAAAAAAAAAAAAAACAAAACAAAAAAAAAAAAAACACAACACGGGAGTGGGAGGGAATGGGAGTCATTCTTCCAGGATTGGAACGGGACGGGATTTTCCCCCCAGTTTTTTCGTGGGATTGGGACGGGACAAGATTTTTTTTTGTGGGAGTGGGACGGGAGAGGTTCGAAAATCCACTCCCGTGTCACCCTCTAGTGTAGAGCCGGTCCTATCGTCTGCCTTATAGGAAGGATCAGGAGGCCTATACAGGGCACTTGAAGGGGCAGCTCCTGTGGCGCTTTGGTAGGGATCCCAATTTCGTTGGTCATCCGACGTGACTCGAAGTGACCGACTGAAAGGAGAACGTCACGGTTACATATGTAACCCTTGTTCCCTGAAGGGAGAGGACAGAGACGTCCCGTCGCCACAGTCGCTGTACCACCGCTGATCTGCCGGGTCACCGGCTCGGCTCTTCAGCGAAAGCATGAACTAATGCGGTGCACCTGCTGCCTCTTATACTCACGCTGTGATCAGCGGCAGCTGGATGCAATAATCGCATGCCAGCGTCCTTTGGCTCTCTTAGTTACACTCGAAGTGGATTGGTCTCTCTGGCGAGATCCCAGTTTCGTCGGTCATCCAACATGACATCTCCATTCCCTCCTTCAGGGAACGAGGGTTACATACGTAACCGAGACGTTTTTTGGTTTTATTTAGTAAAACCATGGTTAATTTTCGTAAGGGGTATGCCACTGTAATCACAATTTATGTGAAAACAAAGAAAAGTTGTTGGTGTTTTACCATCACTAGTGTTCATTTCAGCTGGAAATTGCAGTGAATTGTATGTAAAGGCACGTTTTTGTTACCTTTTATATGATAAAAACAACACTGTTAAAGGTTGTTTGGCTATTTGCATGTTGTCAAGATATCACGCATGATCAGAGTGTAAGATCATGCATTTAAATTCACTGAGTGTGTTAATTTCTAGAGGAATCCTCTGTTTTTTATGTGTGATCTTATTTTGAGGTTGATGCTCTCTAGTATTGTCCTTGTTTTGATATGAATCTTCTTCAGGCCGGTGTTTTGAAGCAAAACGTCAGAAGTTCAATATCTGCTCTCCACAAGTTTGAAGAAAAGAGGCTTAATTGTTCAAGGTTGTGCGTGTTTTAATCAAGGCATGATCAAATACGTAGACAGCCCTGGCTGTAAATAATACATTAATGCCCATACAAAGGCAGCCCCACAGGCAGTGTGCAGAGCGGAAAGCACTGGGGGAATAATACATGTCCTCAAGTTATGCACCACTTTTCTGCTGAGTCGTCAGAGTGAGAGGAAGTTCAGAAAACGGCTCGCTCTGAAGTTACAGAACTCTTCTCAAGGGTGATGGGAGGGCTGGCCAAAGTCACTCTTCAAAGGGACCCTGAATATCCTTTGGTTCTCTCTGAGAGTCCAGCACAGGAGGCGATTCAAACACTTAACAGCATAAATGTTTAGAGCGGCCTCATCCAGTCAATATGAGTGAACAGTGATCTGGTTGAAAATACTGCTGCCTTTGTTCCCTGCTTGGCCAGGCGTTGCTCCTGAGGTCCTCGGTCTTGGATTTGAGTCTTTGATCATTATAGTCTCTTTCGTCTTCTGTTTTGGTCCCGATGCAAAGGGACAGGGCTCTTCGATCGTCTGCATCTCCCTCGCTTAAGTCATCATGCAATGGGCCCGTGAGCAGTTTGCCAGTGATGTTTGACTGTGATTGTTTGGCAGAGATAGTGTTTGGCAATGCTCAGTGTTGGCTCAGAACTCTATGAGAGTTTATATACAGACAAAGCCATAAAGTGAGGGTCTTGACCTGAAAGATCTTGTTCTACAAATAATACTGTAGGTTAAATGAAAAAGGAGGGAGGATACAGATAGGTGCCGATTGCAAAGGATGTCATGACTGTGCATTTAAGTGGTTTTGTATTATAAATTTAGAATGATCTCTGCATGTACATTGGCCTTTTTCAGCTTTTTTGAAGAAAGGGTGCATTAAATTGATCAAGAGTGACAGTAAATAATTGCATAATGTTACAAAGAAGATTCCTGTTTTAAATAAATGCTGCTCTATTGAAATTTCTATTCATCAAAGTATCTTTTATTCCTCAAAAATATTAAGCTGTCCAACATTTTCAACATTGAGAATAATAAGAAATGGTGAGCACCATATCAGCATATTTTAGAATTTTTTTTTTTTTCATATTTCTGAAGGTTCATGTGATACTGCAGTAATGGCTGCTGAAAATTCAGCTTTACCAAAGAAACAAACTACATTTTAAAATATATTAAAATAGAAAATAGTTTTTAAATTGTAATGATATTTCACAATGTCCCCTTTAGGTTTTCTCAATGCTGTGTCAGCCCTGAAAAGACTTCTTTCAAATAAATTAAAAAATCCTAACAACCCAAACATTTGAACGGTATCTGAACTTTAAATCAATAGTTATATTTTAGCATAGTTAGATTATCCATTCTGATCAATTTCAGAAAAATATTTTTATATCAGAGCTTATGAAATGACATTTCCTGAATAAAAAAATACTGACATTTTAAAATACATGTAAAAAAAAAAAAAAAAAAAACTTGAAGAACTTTAATTTTTCTCATGGGAAAGTTTCAGGGTTTTTAATGCCACTTCAGGGGCTCTGTAATAAATATGCTCACTCTCTATTTATTTTTTTTATTAAGCTTTTGTTTATGTAGTAGTGACTCCATGACACCATTTTTAGTTAAATTACAAGGAACCTTTTTAGTTAGTGTTAAAGACAAAAAACAAATGATAGACAGAAAAGGTTGGAGTTAAGTTTGAAGTGATGTCTCCATCAATTAGTAATCAGCCTAGTGGTAATTAACAATCTCCAGTCTCCACTTAGCACAGCTTTAAAATTTCTTGGCAATATTGATTAGACTCAAAGGCCAGTCAATTGGAATTCCCAAAGAGAGAACTAATGCATGTTTATGAATAAACAAGAGCAGAGACCTGCCTTAATGGCTAAAATGACTAAAACGGCTTTATTCTTGAAAATTATTCTACTGTTTTACTGATTCACACTTTTAATAGAATAACTTCACAATTCTACATACACACACTGACTATATGAGAAAAAACCAGCTGCAACAACACAAACCCAGACAGATTATTTGAGCTGGGTTTAATGCTCTGGTGCAGCTGTGTCTGGGTGGGTCATCTTGTAGTGACCAGTACACTCATGATTATCTCCAGTCATCGTCGCTTGGTTAGCAATGGTTCCCAAATATGCTGACTTCTCACTTGAAGTTTGTATCCTTTTTTATTTTTTTTGGATTCACTTGTGCTTTATTTATAATGATGCAGGCTGACTGCAGCGATGAATGTTGTATGCTTACAGGCTTTTTTTTTTTTCCACCAAGGAGGAGCTGATGTCCAAAAATACTAAAATTTATGCAAATAGCAGGGTATTGCATAAGTGTAATAAAAGGACTAAGTGTTTAAGGAGTAGTCTTTTAACTGAATAAGATGAAGTGAAAAGGATTGAGTGCAAACAAAATGAAATAAAATAGGTAGGCTTAAAAATAAGTAGATCCTTTTTTTATGATTTTACAACCTCCCTGGAGATTAATGATCATATTAGAGGAATACGACTAAGGATCTGAGTGAATTTTTTATTAATTTCCATAAATAACATCGGAGCATTGTATTTGTGTTTATAAAATTAACCTCTCACAAATGACTTATGAATATTCACCACGTTCTGATTAAGGAATTTTCAAACCTTTTTTTATCAGAACAGCACAGAATATGCAACTTTAATCTTTAATCATGGCACATTTAATATTTTTGGGGTGCATTTTGAGCAGGTGTTGCACAAGTAACCATATGTGCTTTCAATTCCTTTTATTGAGTTTATCCTTGCTTTTTTTCTAGTGATTTACAAATATATATAGAAATAAACTGTTAAGATTTAAATTTGCACACACTTACACCTCTATAGTGTTTTGAAAGGAAATGAAAAAAAAAAAATAATAATAAAAAAAAATATATATATATGTTGGCTCTTGATGCAATCTTTTTATTGTTTGCTCTGCTCTTTTTCCATTACAGCAAACTTGGCTTCTCTTCCACCCTTATCCAGTGTTCAGCCCTACAATTGCTTTTTGAATGAAATAGGACAAGTTTTCATCCATTTTTAATTGAAATGCAAACTACAGCAGTGGGTCACAGCAACAGCAGCGCCTTCACTCCCTGATGATAAAGGCTGCAGCTATTTGTCTGGCTATCAGCTTGGTCATGTGTGTAATTGCCTTTTACCATTCTCTGGCCACAAAAAGCACCAGAGTGATGCATGCTGAGAAGAAGCCAGTGGAAACCGCACACAATACAAGCCAAAAGATTCCATATGTACAATGAGGATGGTTTTTGGCCAAGGAGCTCATTTTTCAAATATGTGTCTAATAATAATATTTAA
Source organism: Spinibarbus caldwelli (assembly GCA_039654775.1). Classification (NCBI taxonomy): domain Eukaryota; kingdom Metazoa; phylum Chordata; class Actinopteri; order Cypriniformes; family Cyprinidae; genus Spinibarbus; species Spinibarbus caldwelli. The sequence goes on along the minus strand of CM077233.1, from coordinate 31,084,294 downwards.
GATCAAAGTTTTGTTTTGGCTCTCCTTTGTAAGCGACTAAAATGGTGAAGAGAAATGGATAAAGGAAGAAAGAGATGAAAGAGAATAAGGTCATTTCTTGTATACTCTGACTTAAAAAAAATAGTTTGTGTTCTAATTTATGAAAGTGTTTATATAAAAAGGGTTTAGGAAACTTTATGTCAAATGTAGGCACTTATTTTCCAGTTCAGGCGCTTTATTAATTATAACATTTACACAATGGAAACAAAATTAACAAGACATAAATAAAGAACTACAGTTAATCATTACTTAATAAGGGATTTGGAGTTGGCTTATACTGTACAGTATGAGGTAATTTTAATATTTAATCCATTTTTGTAAAGTTTTAATGTTGTTATTATACTGACATTACACTGTAAGTTTCAGACAGGATATAGGTTATCCAAATCAATTAATACTACAAAACCTCACAGAATTAATCAGATCCACTGCCCATGCTGACATTTGTGCTGTTGCCCTTAATGTCATTAAGAACAAAAAGGCTTTTGTTAGATAAATGAACAATAAGGACACAGAAAAACATAAATTGATTAGCCATTATGTAACAATACTATTTAAAAAAAAAAAAAAAAAAAAAAAAAAAAAAAAACTTTTTGGTTAGAAACAAATTTATTATGAATATTTCATAGTAAATCTGCGGTTTTTATTTTAATGCCAAAAATGGCAACATGCACTCAAACAAAAGTAATGAAATGATTTATATTTGGCTTTTTTTTTTTTTTTTTTTTGTATCGTGATAGAAAAATTTATAAATTGATTACCCATATGTTTTATTTGAAACATTTTTATTAGAAACAAATGAATTTATAAATGTATTATGATTTTTCTTTTTTTTTCAATGGCCAGTTTTTTTTTTTTTTTTTTTTTTTAATGGCAAAAAATAGCAACATTCACCCAAACAAAATAGTGAAATTATTTAAAACTTACTTATTTGTGGTATTGTGATGAAAGAAAACAACTAATATGATTTCCATTGTTAATTTTTTTTTTTTTAATTTTATGCAAAAAATTAAGACACATACGATGGGTACATGAAACATACTGCACTCAATACAGAAGAAACCACACTAATTCGTAACAATTCTGGTGAAGTGGTGGCTAATTGACATGAATTATTACAATCTCATTTGTTTGTTTTCGTACAATCTGCTTACATCCCACGGATGGTTGGATTTATGGGTGGACCTTCATGCTTACATAAAAAAAAACAAAAAAACAAAAAAAAACAAAAAAAAAGTCATACATTTCCATACGAACAGCATCATCCACCTTGTAAAATAGTTCAGTTTTCTCCTTAGATCGGGTTGGTAGGAATGACTCTTATAGTGGGTTAAGAAAGATTGCAAGACCTGTTCTCTTAGAGAAGACAAAAGGAAAAGCCATAGCAGGAGAGCGAGAAGCAGATGTTGTGCTGGTATTGATCTTCTCAAGGTCAGAGCAGGCATGAACTTCACCCTCAGGAGAATTCACTCCGTCACCTTGACCATGAGCCAACACCAGTCATCTGACCTCTGACCTGCGTCCTCCAGAGAACGCCTACCTCTATCCTACCCCCGGTCACCTTCTCCTTTAGCTAATCCCTCGGATTTGACCTCTGAAATTTCACCATGACCATGCGCTAATACTGCATTTTGACCTGTGACATGACCTTTGATCCCAGCCCATGTTCTTCAGCTGAATTAGGAGAGCGCTGGGGGGAACTAGCAGGACAGTACAAGCGCCGGCCAAACGCTGTTCAAATGAAAACTGACAACGCTCCCCTCCCCCACCCCCCGAGCGATCTGCCTGCCCACTGGGCAGTTAGAAATGTGGGTTAAAGTGAGTCAATAGTGTTTCACAAGGCCAAGATATCTCCCCAGAGTGGGGTCTTCTGTCTGAAGTGGTTTGACATTTATTATTTGGGAAAAAAAGAGAAGAGAAGGGTGATTAGGGAGCGAAAGGCTGGGAAAGAGAGGATTGACAGGCAGGGAAAGTGGAGCAGGGTGAAAGGGAGAGATTGGAGAAGTGGCAGGGAGAAAAAGAGAAGCTCGGTCATATCGATTTGGATACTGCACGTACGCAAACATGCACTTGGGGCATGTCCTACCCTCATGCTATGAATAAAATATGAAAGCTAAATATCTGATTATGATACCCTACTACGAGTATTTTAAAGCGCACAGTGTTCATCATCAGCGCTGCTTGATTCAAAGCGTTCGTCTTTAACAGTAATTTTATGTAGCTGTTTTTTTGTGTTTTCCCCCCATTGGCTTGGTGAGCATGTAGTTGTTTTGGCAGCAAAGGTGAGAGAGTTTCAGTGCAAGAAGCTGGGAGCGGGGGAAAACAGAAGTGAAATATTTATAGAGGTTTGACTTGCACCTCTCCCATCGGGGCTGCACATGCATGCTGGAGATAGCTGCAGGCCTTACAGAGCAGCGGGTCAGATTCAGAGGTTTACACATCATAGAAAAACACAACATGTCAATGAGGCAGAGAGGAACGGAAAGGGAGAGAGACAGAGATGTTTGGGAGGGGATGAACAGAAAGTGCACATGGAGGCAGATTTGAGCCTTGGAGATATAGATTTGTTTTCTCTTTATATTTTATCTTCTTGTTGTTTTTGACAGATACCTTTCCTGTTTATTTTCTTCCCTTTGGATCAAAAAGCGTCTGTGTGATATTGAATCTGACAGCTACCTGTATCCATATCAAACTTCATTTTGTGCTGTAGTTTTGATTTCTTTCATGCGGGCCTGGAAAGATTTCAGATTTTGTTTTCATGCCAAGACAATAGATTAGGGATTTTTCTTCTTTTTTTTTGATGGCGTGGAGGCCTGATCCACACCCAAACAACTAGGCAAAACCTGGAATATAAATGAAGTCAAGAAACTCTCGAAATTGCGATGACTGACACTATGGTATAATTACCCTAGTGAAAAATAAATACACTAAAATGTATTTGAAAAACATTTATTTATACTACAAGTATAAATAAGTATACTACAAGTACATTTACATATTTATGTACTTGGGTCAATATCACTGTAGCGTGCCTTTTGGTGTCCTGTACATAAATAACTCATTTGCCATGATAGCTTAACATAAAAATGACTATGAAAGGGTGTGTTATATTAGGCTAAGTTTTTATATTCATAACAAAATAATTACTTGACTCTTTAGATACATTCTCTAGAATTTTTTTTAGTTTATGTAAGAAGATGCGTGTTATTTTGCTATGCCCATGCACTGCTCATTAAATTTGAACGATAGTAGAATTTGAAAAAAGAAGCATTTATCCAAGTCCCTTGAATGGTTGTCCACCCTGTCCTATTGGGGAATCCGCCCCTTTAAGAAAAGGCCATCCCCTTTAGTGACATCAGGACAGCAGAGTTTTTGTCTCTTCAGTGGCGGGAATTTCAACGGCTGAGGTGAGTAAGTTGGTGACTTTTCAGTTGACAAATTTTCTTCGTCTGAGTTTGCTTACTTGCTTTGCCAAAGCTTAACATTTCCACCCTTTTGATTAAAGTGATTCGAATACAGAAGTGATTGGAATACAGTATTTTCAAAATATGTAAGTTTAAATATACCAAACTGTCTTCAACAACCAGACTAAATATTTAGCTAGTCACAGTTTTTTGTAAGCTAATATGTTAACTGATGCTCAAAATGTCCTCCCTGTCAGCCACTTAGACTCGATAGAGTGGACACAAACATGACAGGGTGGACATAGCATTAATTTGTAGTTAATATTGCTAAAAACTAAAATGGGGGGTGATTGAGGATGTAATTATATTATTTATTATTATTATTATTATTATATATTTTTTAATAACCCTGTTTAGGAAAGGGACATCATACCTTTCATAAAATATAATTTGCATCTTAATTTTGCAATGAAAACGTATTTAACAGTAATATATATGTCCGTGACAGGGTGGACATATCTTATGGTTTATGCTTGGAATAATGGCCCATAATTATCTAAAAAAAAAATTGTGGGAGCTCAGCTAATATGTTTCTATAGTACTTCAGTGTCTACTATTTATGATATGACATAAAGCGAATGAGATATTAAAACTAAATTTTTTGAATATTGTGAGGGTTGAAAGTCACGCTATGGTGATATTGACCCACTTAATAAAAATATCCTGCAATTGTACTTTTAGATACTAAACTGGTATACTTAAAGTCTGCTAAATTGGAACAACAAATTTTGAACTTAATGCACTTTAATTGTGCGGAAGTAGTGCTGAAGTCCAAATAAAGATATACTGAAATACTGATACTGATATACTACTAAAGTGGAACTATTGCAAATATACTTCAGATACACTTTAAATATCTTGCATTTAAAGACTAATATTATTCAAAGATCATACAATCCTCATCAATAGTGACATTAAAACACATTTTAGGCTTAATATTAAGAAATGTGCATTGTGCACAAGTAGTACTTCAAATAAAGTTTAATTTTAATTTTTATATCAGTAAGTCTTGAGCGATATGTCAGTAAATGTGTTAATAGATTTGAACTATACTTAGTATGAAATAAATGTTAAATATATTTTAAATATATTACTTTTTTTTTTTTTTTTGTACTAGGGTATAGCAGACTACTGGCATGTTGTGCTTTTGGTATCCGCTATTTTTGTCCAAAATAATATTAACTAAAGCTCATTTAACTAAACCACCTTCAACAGAGTCGTCATGTTTTGCTTGATGTTTGAAAGGCTGCTTCACTGAGCATGCTCTTAAAGTGTTGCCATGTTCACTTATAAGTGGCACTTATTAAGCATCTTTGGGCTTGTTGTTTGGGCTCAGCTCATAAAGCGATCTAGTTTATGGAGTTAATAACGTAGGCAGGTGCTGGTTGTGATATTTTGGTATGTTTAAGTTTATTATAGGCTTGTTCTTATTTGCTGTTTTTTTTTTTGTAGCAAGATCTGGCAACAATAATGAGTCAATGTGTACCTCATTCCCTGTGATTTCTTGCATCGCATACAAAACAGACACAACTTTGATTTGTTATTAACAATTAGTTTGGTTCAGTTTTGTACACACTGCATAGAATTTTTTTTTAAATGTGGTTGTCACTACTCAAGTTTTTCAAGAGTTAATTTGGTTCTAGTTGTCCTTCCTGTAAATTACTTCATTGTTTGTACAGAACAAGGTTAAGCACTATAAGGTGAACTGACAACCAAATTTAACTGTAGAGTATACATGACCTTTGAGAAATGAGTGCGTGTGAATATGGATAGTCTGATAGTTAGCTGTTCATTCAATTAATTACCGTTCATAAGAATCAGAATCATCCACAAGTTACATCTATTAAAATAATTTCTAAACGTACATCTTTAATGAATATCTCACACGTGCATCTTCTCAACCTTTCATTTGGTTTATTGGTGGATGTTGCCTAAAGCCAGGTCCAGACTTGATCAATAGGTCATCAGACAGGGGGGAAGAGGTCAGAGGTCAATGCTAGTCTGATCAGGAAAGGTTGATCAGGCTTTTTTTGTGGGAGGAAAGTATGTGAAGAAAAAATGAGGATTGCTGATTCAGGAGCCTGCAGAAAAGAGAAGCCTCTTTCTGCACTGATGGGCTTTCTCTTAAACAGATGATTTATTCTTTTCTAAAGGGCATGGAAGGGAAAGTATTGATCAGTATAACGTTTCCCCACAGAAGCAGCTGTGACCACCTGAGACTGGAAAAATGAATGAAGGGTCAGGCAAATCAGCAGCTCTTAGAGGATTTTAATTTTGCTTCTTTTTCTTATTGGGTATTTTGGGGGAAAAGCATCAGTTTATCTGGATGTTTGGCTGAAAAATGTTCTTCATATTACAGCTGCATTTAAAAAAGGGTTTGAGAACAGTCTCTGTATCACTGGTTTTACTTTAGGATCCAATAACAAAATTGTTAATCATTCAAAATGTAATGCGTTGGCATGTTTTTGAAAGATTAGGGTCCTGTTCTCTCCGAGGCTGCATTTATTTGATTAAGCATAGTAATATTTTGAAATAAATTAAAATAGCAGTTTTATATTTGAATATATAACATAATGTAATTTATTTCTGTGATAACAAAGCTGAATTTTCAGCATCATTACTGCAGTCTTCAGTGTCACATAATCCTTCAGAAATCTTTCTAATATGCTGATTTGATGCTAAAGTAATGTTAATTTATTATCAATGTTGAAAACAGTTAAAGAACAGCAAGTAATTTAAAATAATTAATTGCACAAAACACGTGTAATATAGTCTGCGTTATCTTATGTTTGATCAGAAATGTTCATATTTTCTTATTTGTTACTTTATTTGTTGTCTATATTTGATACTTTCCTCACTATGTTTTGTGCGTGTGTGTGTATTTTATGATTGAATGAAGTGTTATGTTTTTCCTGCTATGCGAGTTTTGTTAGATTACATCTGCGACCCAGTTTTGGTTTGCGGCCCACCAGACTGTATTATCACTCTTTGATTTTAGGTTTCTTTAAGTCCAACTCAAAGGCAGGTTCTCAGGTATTTTTAAGCAGAGTTTGAGACCCATCAAAGCCTCTGGTATAGCGATGCACCGCCCTTTCCCATCTCCCCTTGTTTTAGACGGTGTTGTGATTACATTTATTAATCTCATGGCAATAGAATAAAGGCCCGCATGTTCAAACAGCAATTACTCCATCGTCTTTGGAGATACTGTCCGGCATAATTGGATTTAAATGAACTCAAAATTTCCTTTGTTATGGCACATAACACGCAATGCTGTTTAATTAAGATTGCTGGGCTCAAGTAATGATACAGGCCCACGTCAAGAGCCGCCGATTCTTTCATGTTCCATTCTTCAAACAGCACTGAGAGCAGGGAAGCCGCAATGGCGGACGGACCGGCCCACTGTCTAGCTCAGCAGGATAGGGTGTGGTTTAATTAAGATCCCACATTATCAGCTCCATCGAAGTTTCTGCTGCGAAGATGAGATGCTCTGTACTTGAGCTCCTATCATTTATGTCGCTGATAACCACAAAGTGCCATTTCTGGCTCTTGTCTCATTTCACGTGGAGTGGATGATGAGAAGGCAGGAGACTGATATGCTGGTCAGGTAGACTCATTTACTGAACTTGTACAATAGTTTTGTGTGTGGACAGTGTCATGTGTTTCCACCACAGAGCTCTCACAAGTGAATATTGTTTGTAAAAGGAGAAAAAAAGTAATTGTAGTTATACATTACATTTTATTTGAGAGTTTTTCCTTCTCTCTTGGTACTTGGTTTTAATAAGCATTTCATGTCTAAACATGTTTTTAAACATATCTCATTAGTTTGCTCTGAACTTGTGCAGTGGCATGTGGAAGTCCCTTCTCTAATTTATCTCTTCACTCTTCACTTCCACTGGTTTCGATTTGGACAGTGTTAAACTACCATTCAAAAGTACGCAAGATCATTAAGTTTATTTATTTATGTTTTTGAGTGAAATTAATACTTTTATTCAGCGAGGATGTATTTAATTGATCAAAAGTGGAACTAAAAACATTTATTATAAAACATTTCTTTTTCAGATTTCAAACGTTTTATTCATAAAAGAATTCTGAAAGAAAATGTATCACAGCTTCCAAAAAAATACTAAAACAACACAGATTTCAGCAGTGATAAAAATAGGTCATTTTTCTTAAGCAGGAAATCATCATATTAGAATGATTTCTGAAGGATCATGTGACAGACTGGCGTAATGATGCTGAAAATTTGAAATTATTAAAATGATTTAAGATTATAATATAATAATGTAATAATATAAACGTATAGTAGTTCACAATATTGCAGTTTTTACTGTATTTTTGATTAAATAAATACATTCTTGGTGAGCATAAAAGACTTCTTTCATAACATCAAAAAATCTTACCGACCTCAATCTTTTGAACTGCATGTATTTTGCAAGATTTCTGTTAGTATTGCAAATTTTCTTCTGATCCAAATGCTTGGAGGAGGCAGTGCCGCCTTTGCATCCTCAGAGAAAACAATCTGACCTTACATAAGCTTGTAGGAACAAGGCTGCACTGATCAAAGTGAACACAAACTTTGGATCATAGGACATCGTACACACTCAGAGAAGCTCATTCTGTAAAAGAAAGTCCATGACATTACAGTTTTTTTCCCCCACACCACCCCCAGCTCTGTATAATTTATCTTAATTGCATTGTTATTTATATATTATTTAAAAAAAATTGCCATTCTGTTCAGTGCTGAGAGCTTTGAAGAAAATGGAAAAGACTGAACGAACACACACAAAGTTAAAGAAACAGGGAGATAAAAGTGCAAAGAGTCGTGATAATATAATGCAGCTGTAAAGAGACAAATTAGGAGGTTATCTGCTGGGAAATGACTGTGTATTGTAAAGTGTAAAAAAAAAAAAAAGAATGTGTTAGCAATTGCCACAATTACTCACTATAATTACTTAATTCAATTTATGCATGACATATTTAATAATAAGGGCTGTTTTTTTCAGCTAATGTTAAGCTGTCACTATTTGAAATAAGACTAGAAAGGACCACCTAATAATGGTCTTATAGCAGCTGTTTGACTATACTTATCAAATGAATGATCTGTAGAAATCACTTTCTTACAAAGAAAATATCGACCTGCACCATTTGTCAGACAACCTATATTTTAAAGGATGAAAGAACTAAAAAGCTGAACTTTTAAACCATTTATATGAGCAACTAATATATAGTTCACCCAAAAATAAAAATGTGCTAAAAATGTATTCACTCTCGACCAGGGATGAGCAATATTTCAAATACATGTATTTAAAATAGGTATTGGAAATACAAAATACTATTTTATATTTTGTATTTAAATACCTTTGAAAAAATCAAATGTATTTTGTATTTAAATACATTTAATCTTAGTATTTTTGTATTTTCAAAATACAAAAAATACTTTTTGCCAATCAGCCTCTTTCATGCATGTGAGCTGCAGCTGTATGACTCCATCTAGAATTGGGTAATTAAATTTTCTGGATTCCTGTAAGGAAATAAGGAATAATACTGCCTTCGTGTGCTATCAAAATTTCCTACTTCCAATTTCAGAAGTCCTGATTACAAGCTTGTCGCATTCAAGTGCTTTGCTGTTGGAAAGAATGGGAATCGTGGAGGATGCCAGGTTTCCTGGGAAAATCTTATCAAAGCCTTAAATTTGTAGATATTTAAGATATTTAATTTTGAATAAAATGTAGCATCCCATTCGTTGACAACTATATAAACATTCACAGATCTTTATAGTTAGCTTGTTGATGATTCTGGATTTTCAGTCAAATACATGCTGTTTTGCTGTGTATAAACCTTACAAAATGCTTGAAATGGTTATTGCACTACTATGTGCATGACTTTAACATTAAAATAAGGTGATATTGATTCTGTGAGAAAAAAAAAGCATACCTGTCCCAGCAGCAAATGTTTTCCCCTCCACCATATTTAACGTTTATGGCCTGCATAATTGAAACTTGGGTATAAAAATTATAGTAGAAATTCATGTCCAATTTCCAACTAGAAAAGTCATATTTACAAAAAAAAAAAAAAAAAAAAAAAAAAGAATAAAATAAATAAATAAATAAATAAATAAATAAATAAATAAAAATAAACAATTGGCATAGCCTGTGAAGGCAGCATAAGATAAGGTGAGGATGTCACGGTCGGTTGTACTTGTTGATTAAGGTTAAAATGGAAAATCATTCAGATTTGCATTTAGCTAGCAATAGCATGAAGGGAAAAAAAGAGCGCTAGCAAGGGGAACATTAGCACTAGTCAGTATTGTTAGTTTTGTTTAGTTTTTTTTTGTCAGATTTTAGTTTTATCAACTAGCTAGTCAAATGTCTTCATTAAACTTTAATCATTTCTGCTTGCTATGGTGATATGACAATATATATGTCGGCTATGATATAAAGTGTAAATCGATTGAACTTTTTCTATATCATTTATACATCGCCGTGGTATGCAAATATATCTGTGGAGCTTTTAGTGGACAGGAGCTATTGACACGTCAGAGCGATAAAGAAACATGGATAAATGAGCAATAAGCAGCTTTCTCTGTGTGTGTACCCCAAGACAAAGATAACAATAATGCTAATAATAAAGATATATATATATATATATATATATATATATATATATATATATATATATATATATTGTTCTAAGGGCGTACTCACACTAGGCACAGTTGCCTTGTACTAAAGCCCAAGTGCGATTGTCCTTTCGCTAACAGACAGATATCAGAGGATTATTACAGAGGGAACTGAGGTTAATGGTGCAATTTGCAGCTTTACTCACAAACTACAATACCTGTTCATCAATAAGATGAGAACCAGACCCATTATAAAAATATACTCGAAATTAAATTAATTGAAAAGTGTGATATCCAAGTAGTAATAAAGATTTTTGCTGTCATAATGCATAGCACACACAAATAGCGCATACAAAAAATGCTTACCGCACCCGAGCCACCTCTTCAAGCGGGCCAGGGCATGGTTAAATGAACCGCTCTGGCAACGGTACAGAGCAGTCACACTTGTGAAATGAACTGGACTTTGGAGGTCAATCGCGCTCAAGCATGGATCAGATCCCCTAGTTTGAGCACATCCTAAATCTAAGTGAACAGCAGATAGCACACCACAACTATAACCATAACAGCACAAAAAATGATGAATGATAAAAACATTGACAGCCATTTGGAACCATTTCTGCTTTAAAGAGCTTGAGCATTGAAAGTGACAGATTACACAACTGCATTGTATACTTAGAATACACTAATATAGCTATCTTTATAATTATCGTTCTTGGTGTGAACAGGCCTTAATAGTGTTACTTCACTGGATGGCCAATTTCAAATGTATTTTGTGTATTTTCAAAATACAAAATACTGTATTAGTATTTAAATACATTTTCCCACACTGTATTTTTTATTTGTATTTAAATACATTTTTCCACACAGTATTTTGTATTTTTTTTATTTTAAATACATTTTCATGTATTTGTGCCCATCTCTGCTCTCAACCATCTTATGTAGATGAGTTTGTTTCTTCATCAGAGCAGATTTGAAGAAATTTAGCATTACATCACTTGCTCATCAATGGATCCTGTGCAGTGAATGGGTACTGTCAGAATGAGAGTCCAAACAGCAAATAAAAACATCACAATACTCCACAAATAGTCCATCACTTAAACTCTTACGAAACGAAAAGCGTGTGTTTGTAATAAACAAACCCATCATTAACACTTCATTAAGACTTTTTATCTTCAAACCATTGTTCCAGATAAAATGCAATCCTCTATACATAATTTTGCTTTCTCCAGTGAAATATTTATTGATCTTGAACCCACAAGTGTAAATTATGAATACTTTTGAGTTTATGGAACTTATTTTATTATATTTGCTGAAAGCACAGATCACCATTAATTAAGATGATACAACACATTTTTCATAAGTTGAGTAAACGCGCAAATAAATAAATAAATAAATAAATAAATAAAAATCCTGTTGCTAGTTGCCTTAAAGTTTTGAGGTTTGTCAACTTCTGTAAGTTAAATAATTTGAAATAAAAAATAAATTTTAATTATAGTGAAAATATACATTTTTAATGACCCCAAATATGGATTTTTTTTTTTACAGTCCTTCTCAACAGAACTGCAGATGTCTCCCCACTGACCTGACAATTTTCCTTCCATAGTCTATAAACGATTTTTTCATTGTACATTGCTTTTTTTTTTTTTTTTGTCTTGTTCAACCTAGATGTAATCTCTGCACAGTTTATTTTGCTGTTCATCCTTTGAAGTCTGGGTTGTCTATTATTATGAAAAGAGCAGATACTGAAAACTGCATACGCTGAACATACTGTAGGCTCACTAACTCTCTAGTTCTTTTGCGTCTTAATAGCATATCCTAGAGACATTCTTAAGCATCAAGTGCTGCCAGATGGTTAAAATGTTGGGGAACTCTGCTTTTATTACATTGCACTGCTTGGTCCTGTGTCATATGGACATCTTAGTGAGGTAGAGTGGGAGAAGAAATGGAGCTCGAGGGAATCTGACAGTGATACACTAAGGCAGAGAGAACACCCTGGAAATAAGTTATGGCACAATGATGTCCTGGTGCTTTTGATAAAATGCCTGTGCTGCAGCTCACAGTTTGGGTTTGAGATGCGGGTGACTGCATGATCGATTGGGTATTGTTTTCTGCATCTTTTACACATGTAGTCTATCCACACCCTGTACAAGATGTCATCAATCAAATGATGGAATAACACACTCTTCATTCATTCAGTTTACAATGGCTGCTGACTCTGTACTGGCTCTCTCTCTCTCTCTCTCTCTCTCTCACTCTCTCTCTCTCTCTCTCTCTCTCTCTCTCTCTCTCTCTCTCTCTCTCTGGCACTGTGATGACAGGATGATGGGACTGTGTTGGCTGAAATCTTAAGAGGTGGAAGCTTTAAAAATGGACATTTTTATATCCACAACATATTTCTAAGTACATATGGTGTCAGTATAAATCAAATGGGTCATCATTTTTAAATTCCATAGTCCTGACATGGAAAACTCAGTCTTAATTATGAAAAATATTAATTGCCACATAGTAAATGGAAGGATATAATATAATATTCATTATCCATATGAGATATTTGGACTTTCAGCAGATTGTTGTTTATAAAAAAATAATTTCTATAGGACAATTTAGACATGCAATCTGTCACAGTCTATCTCACACAACTCAACTAACTTATTTTGTTTTCTTATATATTTGTAATATGAAAATCTATAATGAAGTGATAAATAATGACAGGGTTAATGTTTTGCTAATATTCTGTACAATAATAATCTTAACAAAAACTGTTAATCATAACCTACTGTTGCTATGGTTACCTCAGGAAATGAGATTCACTTTTTTTGCATGGTATTGAATAAATGTGTGTGTGTGTGTGTGTGTGTGTGTATATATTCAATGTTAAATACAAATACGAAGTTAAAAAGAACAGCATTTATTTATAAAATAAATTTTGTGTTACAATATACAATGCTATTCAAAAGTTTGGGGTCAGTAATTTCTTCTTTCTTTTTTTTAAGAAATTAATACTTTTATTCAGGAGGGATGTGTTAAATGAATAAATGTCATAGTAAAGACTTATATTGTTAGAAAAGATTTCTATTTTGAATAAATGCTGTTCTTTTTAACTTTGTATTAATCAAAGAATCAAAGAAAAAAGTATGACAGGTTCCAAAAAACAATATTAAGCAGCACAACAGTTTCAACACTCATAATAAATCAGCATATTAGAATGATTTCTGAAGGATCATGTGACACTGAAGACTGGAGTACTGATGCTGAAAATTCAGCGCTGCATCACAGAAATAAATTATATTTTAAAGTATATTAAAATAAAGGAATATTAGAAATTGCAATAAGATTTTACAATATTACTGTTGTTTTTTTTCTGTATTTTTGATCGAATAAGTACAGCCTTGATGAGCAGAAGAGACTCCCTTAAAAAACATTAAAAATCTTACTGATCCCAAATTTTTGAGCGGCAGTGTATATATATATATATATATATATATATATATATATATATATATATATATATATATGTGTATATATTACATGTAATATATACATACATACATACATACATTGTATATATACAATATACATTGTGTGTGTGTATATGTATATATATATATATATATATATATATATATATATACATACAATGCAATAAATAATTTTATTACATTACATTAATTTAGTCATTTAGCAGAAGCTTTTATCCAAAACGACTTACAAATGAAAAATGGTATAATAAAGTAATTACTCAAAAGCGTTAGTATTTTAATAATAATTTTGTAATAATTTTTCTTGAGTGCCAAATCAGCATATTGGAATGATTTCTTAAGGATCATGTAGTTTTATAATATTACAGTTTTACTGTATTTGTTATCAAATAAGCAGCTTTGCTAAGCATAAGAGATGTCATAAAATCTTTGAATGCTAATGTATATTTTAAGACTTCCCAACTTGTTCTGGGTCTCCCACTAGTGGTTTAATGTTTATTTAAGTTAAGTTAAATGAAATACAAAGAAACCTACTACTGTAGGTCAAAAGTGTATCAGCCTCAGAACTGGTGTACTAATAAACCTGCAACCTTGTTATGGATTAACTGACATTTATTCCTAAATGGCTCATGTGGGTTGATCCTTGTCCATTTTTTATTTTTTAATGAATCATTTTTTTTTTTATTTTTTAAAAAGCACATTTGTTTTCCATCTGTTTTTATTGTTTTATATTAATCACTTTCCCAGTTGTCCCACTCACGCACATGTAGATCTTCCCCCTCAGATAGACACTCGCAATAGAAGGAGAGAAAAAAGTGAGAAAAATATTATACACAAATGCTTGACTATTGGCTTGACAAAAAGTTTAAATCGCACATGTTCTCTCTCTCTCCTGCACACTCTCTTTTCCCCCTCTCCAGGGAGCAGTAATTACAAAAGAGGCTTGGTGTAGTCTCTCTCCTCCTGTGCTCTCTGCAGTGTGAGGGGGAGAAGTTGCTTTACTGAACAGTTGCAGCTGGTTTGTGCAGGAATTAATCATGATGATTAATTGGGCTTCAAGTTAAATATCCACAGAGCGACGTCAAGCTGACAGGCGTCACGCTTAAATTGACACTGTTTTAAAAAGCAGTAGATTGATTTACAGAAAGGACTAATGAATAGCTCTCTGAACCAGGGGAGACATAAACAGGAATGTGTGTTTTTGAATCTGACCTGAACAGTCAGTTTGTTGCTCGCTCTCTTCCTCTCTCTCCTTGTCAATATGCTGCTTTCTCTGTCTGCTTCTCTCACTCTAATTTGCCTGTGTGTGTGTGTGTGTGTGTGTGTGTCTTTCCCATTGTTTGGGCACATTGATGTGTAGGGGAGGGGCTCCAGTCCTGGCATTTGTAATCCATCTATTGTGTTGGGCCTCTCCAGCTCTGGATCAATGCTCTGCACTCACTCTGGCCCACAGGTCTGTAACCGAGCCTCTATTCAACCCTCCTCAGTCCTCTATCTCACACACCAACTTTGGAGGAGGAATAGCGAGGGTACGGATATGAGATCTCCATATGTGTATTTTGAGAAAGAGTGTGCATGTGTAATTGTGTAAAGCTTTGCAGTGAACCTTACGCTTTTTCTCTTGTGTCCAAAGCATGTTCAGATTCCCCTCTGGAGTGCTTCTCACTTGAAGTTGAACCTCATTTTTTTCTACATTTAAGCCTCTTTGCTCTCATCTCTCGTCATTTATAAAAATATTCCTAATGGTTATTTCAGAGTCTTCATCACTTTAAGGGGTTGAATAGGGATTTTGGTAGTAAATTTGGTGCCCTTGGCAGGATAAAACATGCCCCATCCCCAATTTTGACACCCTTCTGTGACATTCTGTTTGCTATGAAAAGAAAAACTGAATGACATAAATAATGAATCAAAAATTAAATGCATATACAAGTATCACTTGTATATATAAGTATCACTAAAACTTATGTGGTATTTGTTGGTTGGAATTTGACAAGAAGGGTATTTGGTTTTTAACCTGAGAAATTCATTTGGATCAAGGACATAGAAGAGTGTACACAATTTTATTAAAGGAACAATCGGTCACACTTTATTTTAAGGTCCAGTTCTCGCTATTAACAAACCATTAACTATGACTTATGCCTCAATATACTCCTAATTTTCTGCTTATTAATAGTTAGTAAGGTGGTTGTTAAGTTTAGGTATTGGGTAGGATTAGGGATGTAGAACATGGGCATGCAGAATATGTGCTTTATAAGTACTAATAAACAGCCTATATGTTATTGATAGACATACTAATAAGTAACTAGTTAATAGTGAGAATTGGTCCCTATACTAAAGAACAATAGTTTAAAACACACATTATTAGAAAAGTAGGCTTTTTATTCATGTTACATTTATGATGTTTGTCTTTGTATTCATGTTAGTTTTATGATGTTTTAAAAATGATTATAGGATTTTTAAGGGAAAAATAAAATACTCTAAAAATGTCATGTGGTATAACCTTGAAGTAAAAGATAATAACATATTTTCCTTACAACTCATGCAAGTGTACACATCTTATTTAATCATTATTTACCGGTAGTTTATTCAACATTTAGGTGATTATATAGGGCTTTAAATATATATTTTTAATGCATTATATAGATTTATTATACATTTATTCATATTTTTAAAACATTAAATCCTGAATTACTGTTGTTTATATATGCATACAAATATAATTTATAAATATCATTAGGTTTTTGTGGAGTAACAGCATATAGCATGTATTCAAGTCACTGTATGTATGAATTGCATTTTTACTATGCAAAATTGGCACTGCATATAAGTGGGTGTTATTCAGAAGAGTTGGCACAATTGGTTGCATTTTATTTTCTGATTTTACCGGAGAGAGGACCAATGATAGAGATGAAGCATGCATCTGATAGAGGGGCCCGAACCCCGCGCAGCTGTAGAGAACAGTGATGGTCTAGTTGAATATGTTGCCTCTACCAATGTCTGCCACAGACTAAAGGGAAGCATAATGCTTAGTGTAACTTTAAAGGTTTTTTTAATGAGCACATTGGCTAAATGTATAATGAATCAAATAAAAACAGGACTGGAGCATAAAGGGAAATGGATTGGAGCATTTTACTTGTTTTTGAACTGAAGTTGCTGGAGCGCTGTTCCAGATTATTCAACCCAGTTTAACCCTGAACTGCTTTCTTGCTGGAATTCTATCGGAGAAGCACAATGAATTCATCCAAATACCAGTCACTGGGATCTTCACGACTCCTGTGATGAGCTCAGATCAAAATTTGTGAGCTTAGCATTTACTGCTGCATGTCTCTTCTGAACTTCTCTTGAACCCAAAAGACAAGTTGTTCCTCCTTGCAAATACTGTACATTTTGCATTGTGCACCATACTGCAATCCTCCGCTTTTGTGAGAGAGAAGATGGGAAACATTTTATCTAAATCAGAGGTGTCTAAGGACTTTGAAGGGGGAAGTACCTCAGCAGCCAGTAGGGGGCGCTGAGACAAAGAGAAATCCTGTGAGGAGAAATCTCCCCCCAGCACCCTTATCTGCATTCACTTCCTCTGTCTCATGAATACAGAATCTTCTTGCACAACCCAGTAAGCCTCTGAATTCATGAACACGCAGAGCAAGTGTGTATGTTTATGTGTTTAAAGAATCTTCCTGCTGCACAGGCCTGTCTGTTTGGCTTGTGTTTGCATGTTATTGTTGTAGCAGTTTTGCTGTTGTCTGTCATTGTAACCCCTCCCCCTCCTGTCTCAAGTCGAGTCAAGACCCTCTTTATACAGACAAGGTTGTCCATGCTCACCAAAGACTCTTGAAAATTATTCTGACTTGGTATGAGTGTATATTCATGCACCGTCTCCTGTCGACAGATCTATCAGATACAAGCGGCTGGAAGTTAGGTGAAGGTGAAGAGAAATCAGAAATTAATCTTAAGATTCATAACAAACACCCACATCTGCTCACTGAGAGAAACAGGGACTGGCTAGCGATGAAAGTTTTTACTGGAATTCAAATTGAGAAATTTCGGAGACTGTGGTGGTCGCTCTTTTCCATGCAGATGATTGATAGGGAGTTGGGCTTTCCAGCTTCAAAAAGGAGGAAAACGCACCATTATAGAACTTCTAGATCTTCTCAAGTCGTGTGATAGCTGTGTAAAGAACAAACCAAAATTTGCAACAGCCTCATTGGAAAAACATGCCTGTGGCGTCATTCCTGCAAAATGATATAAAGCCCAAAACACACTGCACGATTTTAGCAATCCTATAAGATCACTGCATGTCACACTGTGCGACATGGATCTAATAAACTTGGGTATGACGTGTGTGTAGACTGTACGATGATGACACCTATTGACTTGTACGCTACGACACACGTTACTATAGTAGAATAAAACATCATCAGCATGCATCAGCATCAGCTAGTGGTAAACAAAAAGAGCATGATAAATCACACTTTAGCAGCTGTATTTTTTATGTGTGCTGAAAAAAGTGGAAGCGGCGAAAGAGGAAAGGATAAGAGCTTGAGGAAAGTAGTTATGTTTTAGCGCTATGTCGCATTGATTTCATATCGCATTTTTATTGGTTGGTCAGTAAACGTGGAATGTACCAGCAAACCATCTTTGAACCTCTCTCACTGTACGACACAGGACCACTGATTAGGAGCCACAATCACAGAAATTGCCACGATTGTTTCACGACACCAATCTTTTGTGTGGGACAGCTGAAAATCGTGCAGTGTGTTTAGGGCTTTACATTTCTTCGTGCACACTTTGCAAGATTTTCAAAGTAAAATGTCCAGTGAGTGATGCTAAAAGTGCATTAAGATTTATCGGAAACAGATGAACTTGTGGCAATGTTTAATCACATTGGTTGTAAGAAATTCAGAAATTAAATTTCCAATGAATGGCACTAAAAAAAATAATGCTCTATCGCATTTGAAAATAACCAGCTACACTAAACTCAACTGATATTGTCAACAAGCAAATGTGAGGTAAATGCACATTATCTGAAGCAACAATGATGCTTTACAAGTCTTTGAAGTCTTTTATTTATTGTGACTCATGTTTTACGGAACTCATGCCCAAATGCTCTGCATCACAAGTATAATCCTTTATCAGGTGAGCTACCAAGCAAGTTTACCATGTCAGAAAAGCCATTTGGCACTGGTTATGTGATGCAAATGTAAAAATGCATTAGTATATAAATCATGCACTATGGTAAAAATGTTTTAACAAGTGATAACATAGTATTGTGCAAGGAACTGCTTAAAATATATGTATTTTAATCACTAATCATAGTTTGCAAATAAATAAATAATAAAGATTAATATAAAAAATAACTGAATAAAAGAGGCATGTTTTTTCAATGAGCCTGTGTTTTTTTAAGCTGTTATTCGCTGAAATGAACTTGTGGATCCAGTTCACAAAACCGGTCTGAATTATTTGTTCACATATTAACTAATCTGGTTTTTGTGTTCAATTCACTGATTTAGTGATTAAGTCCCAGTTCACTAGCAGGGAAGATTATTAGAAAATATAATTTTAATTAAAATTTTAGATTGTCCCTCACAAAATGCTATCATATGTCTTTAGAAGAGCTATAACATAGCACACAAGCCATGTGGAGCACTTTTATGATACTTTATGTTGCTTTTGCATGCTTTTTGATGCTTGAAAGCTCCAGTCCATATACATTGATATTGCTTGGAAAAGAGCAAACATTCACAGACATAAAGGACAATATGAAGGTCTGTAAATGAACTTTCAATTTTGAATTAACTAGCCCTTTATCAATCACTGAATGCTGTTACACAGCAGAATTCGAGAGTTCATCAAGTTTATAATCTAGCACATTTGTGTGAGTGTGTGTAGGTCTGGCTTCCTTTTGTATGTAGGCATCACTGACATGCAGCGAGCTTGAGTTCCCCATGAACAGTGACTTCAGCCTTTGCTTTTCTCTCAGTGAATCTGTGTTTTTGGAAGATGATGTAACTGGGTTGTCATAGCATTCAAAAAGACACACTCCCTGAATCAGTTTATACATGTGATCAGAATTGGAAATTGGTGTCATGATTCGTAATGATATATTTATGTTACCTTTAAAGATCAAGCAGACATCTTAAAAGACAATATGTGATACAAACATAGCTTTCTGTTGTTCTTTATTGTCTTCCAACCTTGGTTTTCTGCCATCTTTTGGACATAGGGGTTCAGGTTTATTCAAACCAAACATCCGAATGGAGGCCACAGAATGACTGTACTGTAGGTGCCAGAAGGAGAGGTTTGAGTATCTGAGAAACTGCTGATCTCCTGGGATTTTCACACACAACCGTCTCCAGAGTTATAGTGTGAAAAACAAAAAAACATGCAATGCTGCAGTTTTGTGGGCGAAAACGGATTGTTAATGAGAGGGGTCAGAGGAGAATGGGCAGACTGTTTAAGCTGACAGAAACACAGCGGTAAGTGAAATAATCACACGTTACTACTGTGCCATGCAGAAGATCATCTCTGAACGTGCGAAGCATCAAACCTTGAATTGAATTGGTCACAGCAACAGAAATCTACACGGGTTTCTCTCGGTCAGCTAAGAGCAGGAAACTGAAGCTAAGCCAAAACTTGAGAGCACAAGATTGGGAAAACGTCCGATCAGAAGAATTTTGATTTCTGCTGTGCAGGCGGTAGAATCAGAATTTGGGACACGGGTCCAGCCTGCCTTGTGTCAGCTGTTCCGGTTGGTGGTGATGGTTTAATACTGTCTGGAATATTTTCTTAGCACAAATTAGGCCATTTTATACAGTACCAACTAAGCATTATTTGAATGCCACAGCCTCCATAAGAATTGTTTTTGGCCATTTTGCATCAACTTATAGCCACATGATAATATAGTGTTCAAAATATTTAATGAGAAAATAATGTATAGTTTTTTTCCACAATGCTTTCAAAGGGGTAGGTCACCCAAAAAATAAAACTTAAAGTTCCATCATCATTTACTAACCCTCATGTCATTCAAAACCTGTCTTTCTTCTGTGGAACATAAAATAAGATGTTTTAAAATATGTTGGCAACCAAACAGTTTCTATTCCCATTGACTACTGTTGTATTTTTGTCCATACAATTCCAACATTCTTTAAAACAAATAAAATAAAACTTAAATTTTTGGTTGAACTATTCCTTGAATTTGTATATTAAAAGGGGTCATCGGATGCCCATTTTCCACAAGCTGATATGATTCTTTAGGGTCTTAATGAAAAGTCTGTAACATAGTTTGGTTAAAATTTCTCAATGGTAGTGTAAAACAACAACGTTTTTACCGTCAAAAACAGCTCTGTCAGTAGCAAGCCGTTTTATTGCATGTCACTTTAAATGCAAATGAGCTCTGCTCACCCCGCCCCTCTCTTCCGAGCTGCTCTCTGAGAGACAGTAAACTTTAGCCGCATTCATCGTGAAACTTGCTAACTAGCACATTATTAGGAAAGCCCATTTGCAAAGATTCATTAAAAAACCTTACACTCACTTCTTCTGGAGGTGAAGCTGGATCACGAAGGATTCGCGCAAAGATAAACGCATTTAGGTAGATCAAGGGGCGCATTCCCTTCAGAAACAAACGTAATCCACTGCGTCTTCAGCAGCTCAGATGTCGGGAGTAAATGACGACTGCTATGTTCATTATTACATCCAACAACAATACACCTCAATTGCTTAGGAGACATTCTTATAATAATAATAATAATAATAATAATAAAAGGTTAGATTAGAGATACAGAGAGAGTGTAGATAAACGTCCATAACAGGGTACAATTCACAGACTATGAACTGAAGGGTAATACTCAAAGAAAAAAATGTGTTTTTAAGAGGTTTTTAAAGGAGAGAAGGGAGGATGCTTGACAGATGTTTTGGGGAAGAGCATTCCACAATCTGGGAGCAACAACACTGAAAGCCCTAGCTCCCATAGTCACCAGACGAAACTTAGGGGTGACTAACAATCCCTCACTAGACGATCTTAAGGAGCGGGCAGGTACATAAGGCAGAAGTAAATCAGATAAATATGTAGGACATTCTTGTCTACATCTGCTCCGGCGGTGAAACAATGGCAGACTGATGACAGCTCACTCAGGGCGGGTCTAAGGTAAGACACAAGTCCAGTCTGTGCTGAAACGCTACTGTCAATCAAACAATCGTGGGAGGGCCTGGGTCTGTGTGACGTCACACTGACAGGCATCTGAGATCGGCTCGCTTTGAGAAAGGGGAAATGATTTAACGAGATTAAAAAAAAAAAAAAAAAAAAACACTGGGTGAATCTTTATCATTATAGAGTGGTTGTGTACACACACTGCTAACACACATTTCAGTTCAATCAACTTGTAGAAGTGCATGTCACATCCGATGACCCCTTTAAGATATTAAAATGTTTAACTTTTTTTTATTTACATTAACCAAATATGATAATATGACTTTAATTCTGCCTTTTTTAAAGACTGGTATAATCTTTAATTAGATAAATCTCATAAATAATGAGATTACTGTCTAATGAGAGTTTTTCATTTTGTTGAGAGCACTAGTTTTTTACTGAAAGAAGAAAAAACAAATATACTTTTTTACATTTAAAATATACTTAACTATCTTTAAAAATAACATTAATACATATTAAATATACAAATTAACAAAGTTCTACTTAGTTGCTATCATTTAATAATTTGCATCAATACATTGACTAAAGAAAAGCCAATTATTTGTTTTTAATATCACACAATTTTTTTTTCTTACACAGTATGCAAGGTTTTTATAAAAGAAAATAAAAAAGCTGGCTTTATATTTTATAATGAGGTCCCTCACAAAGAGGTCATCATGTCTGGGGTATTTTCACCTCAAAAGTTTAAAAACCCCTGACACAGAAGACCTTTGGAATGTGGTGGAGCAGTGAATTCTGTTCCAAGCTATTCTGGGGTCAAAGCAGGGATCATAACCAGCATTCGAAAAATGCACCTAAAGTGACCACTGAAAACAAAGTTACTGTGAACATGAAAGTGAGGTTATTTAAATTTTTACACAAAGGTGGAATGAGCCGTTGTTCATTTACAGACAGTGCGTGGTTTGCGGACAGGTTGCATGTTTGATGTTTTCACCCGTTTCCTCTGAGCGAAACCCCTGTTGAGTTCCGCTGTTCCTTTACCAGGTAATTAAAACCTCCTTGCTGACCTTCACAAACAGAGAGCTGGTATGAAAGTCATGGTCAACTGCCTTTGTACAGAGTATTATAGAAAACAACAACAACTACAAAAGTAACCTTCCTCACAGCAGCGGACGTGGGAGGTCTTTGATTGTGCATATCAAAGAATCGCTCCCCCTGTGTGCTCATAGTAAGCCTTCCAAGGTCAGACTGTCTACCTCCAGTACATCACCACGGACTGGCGAAAACAGTGCAAGGTGCTGGATACAACTTTTTAACCCAAATAGGCTGTATGAAAACAAAAGTATGGCTATTGTGGCCCTGTTTGCTGTATACATAGATTCTGTCTCAATCATGTGAGAAAATGAATCAAATGTTACATATTATAAAATGGTTAGTTTTATATTTTTAAATGCTGGTTGGTCATAATAATGTTCCAATCAAGCAAAAATACATTATATATGAAGCAAATCACATTTTCCTCATACTCAACTGCTCATTATTTTTTTGGATAAGGGGGGGGGGGGGGTGTTTTGGGTGAACTATACAGCTTTTCAAATGTTTGGGGTCTGTATGTAAAAAAAATAAAAATCAATAGATTAATGCATTACATTTGTGAAAACTTTATATTCATCAAAGAATATTTAAAAAAAATGTGTCTTGGTTTCCACAAAAATATTGAGCAGCTCAACTTTTTTTCAACATTGATAATAAGACATCTTGAACACCAAATTAGCATATTGGATTTCTAAAGGATCATGTGACACTGAAGACTGGAGTAATGACTGCTCAAAATATAGTACAGTTTAGTATAGTATAGTATAGTATAGTTCAGTACAGTACAGTACTGTATAGTATAATATAGTATAGGATAGGATAGGATAGTATAGTACAATGTATCGAATAAATTACAAATGAAAATATATTCAAATAAAAAAAGTTATTTTAAATTGGTATGTTTTACAACATTACTGTTTTTACTGAATTTTTGCTCAAATAATGCAACTTTGTTGAG
The DNA here is from genome assembly GCA_039654775.1 of Spinibarbus caldwelli. Taxonomy (NCBI): domain Eukaryota; kingdom Metazoa; phylum Chordata; class Actinopteri; order Cypriniformes; family Cyprinidae; genus Spinibarbus; species Spinibarbus caldwelli. The sequence goes on along the minus strand of CM077233.1, from coordinate 31,060,494 downwards.
TATGAGAGACTTTTGCAAATAATATATATATATATATATATATATATATATATATATATATATATATATGAAAAATAAAATAAAATAAAATAAAATAAAATAAAATAAAATAAAATAAAATAAAATAAAATAAAATAAAATAAAATAAAAATCTTACTGATCCCAAACTTTTCCAATGGAATAATTGTGGCTAACTGATATTTTCATATTATCTTTTTATATTATTATTATTATTATTATTATTATTATTATTATTATCATTATATTTTTATTATATTTTAGTATCCAGCATATACAACTGAACAGGTTGCAGACACTAACAGAAATCTTTATCTGTGACAGTATTTACAGTATAGAGTTACTTACATTCTAAAATGTCTCATAGCCGGTGCCATTTATTTTTAAATGTTGAAAGTAATAATTTAATGGAACAAACTAAAAGGGGCATCAAAGCAACATTAATCAAAATATTTGGAGGTTTCTTTCAGAGACTGTTGGAATAAACAGCCACCACGCTGGAACAATGTGAATACACAGAGCCAGTGCACCAGCAGACAGAAGAACATTTCAATAGTGATGGAGCTGAACAAAAAAAAAAGGAAAAGAGGAAAAAAAAATTGTGTCACTTGCAGCTGTGGAATCCTAATCCCTCAGAGAGAAAGACGAGAGTGAGTGAAAGAGAAAAGAGCATTTTGGTAGTGAACCTGTGAGTGAAGCACAAACCCAGAGGGATGCACAACTGCAAATAGTGTTTGGAAATGTTCATGTTTAGCCTCATGTGTTCTGGTGGTGGTCCTCAGCATCACAGAGACAGGTAGAGAAGGCCACCTTCATTTTAATTGCTTATGTGCTGTTTCTTATTACAAGCGACCTGCAGTTCTAAAGCGTGAGCCGTTTAGTACAGAGCTCTTTTATGAATGAGGCCAAATCTGTGGAGGCATGAGGCAGTACTGGGCCATTTTGTCAGCAAGGAAGGTCCGAAGAGAATTTAGCGTTCTCTCTGGGGTGGATGGATTGCCACCTACCCGTGCAATCAAGCACCATGTGCCGAGCGAGAGAACACAATAGAGAAATAAAAGATCTTTTGTGAAGCCAGAGAGGATGGAGGGAGAGATAAACGAGAGGCTCTGTAGAGGCTTGCGTCAGACAGACAGAAAAAAGTCAAGACATTTATAGTGCCAGAGGAAAGAATAGAGGAAGAAGACATGGAAGCGGTTCTTAAACTATTTGTATTTCAGGATATTGGTTGCAAATTAAATTTATTTGATAAAAATCCTAAAATAACTCTCGCTAATGTCATGTGTGGCAGTTTTGGACTGCATAAAGGCTCTGCACAAGACACACTACATGTTCTGAATGTCAAACTCCACCTGAGGAGCTTGGTCAGTAATTGGCATCGTGAAACAAGACAGTTTGTGGTTTTATTGCCCATTGTGCGTGTTTGGGAACAGGTAGCGGGACATTTTCGAAGGAGAGACATAGGAGAGGGGAGATTTTATATCCTGAGGGAGTATTGTGGTATGACCAGAGAGTGGAGAAAGAAAAGAGAGAGAGAGAGCCTTTTTTCCCACCGTTCCCCAGAGGGTTTCATGTAAAGTCGGAGCAGTAAGAGAGATGCTGATAGGGAAGAGGTAGCGATCTCAAGCAGAGCTCAGAGCTCACAAACAGACTGCTTCTGTCTGGATATACTGATCAGACACAGTACACCCAGACAACTTGCCTCAACCGTGTGCTAATGTGCCAACGGTGTGCTAACTGCTAAAGCTAACCAGCGAAACATCGACTCGTTGGCCATAGCTCATTTCACATGCGAAGAGGATATTTATTAACGACACAGCAGCAAAAAAAAAAAAAAAAAAACTAAATTCTAAAGCGCAAAGTATACTTTGATTTATGCTAGGATATAGGGTTGTGTCAATAGATGATAGTTTAGTGTATCAACGATAGTCCGACATACGGCTTGTGGCTGATGCCTTTGAGGATAGCAAGACTATTATTATCATTGTTGTTATTATTATTATTACCAGGCTAGTGTTATTATTAGGGCTTATTTGTTCCATCATATTTCTTTTCCTACGTTTTTACACACGATTCCGTTAAATTTTTGAATGCAATGCCCAATCAGTGGAGTTCAAATTAGTCATCGCTGAAACACTTGTTGAGTTTTCTTGTTAAGTGTGCACGGTCGCTGACTGAAGTCTGCTCTCTTGGAAATTCTCTCATCATAAGCTACAAAGTGCAGATGTAGTGTGATGTAACAATATGAGATTCATTCATCATCCATTGTATCCTAAAGTGCATATACTCGAGCTAGACTGAAGTCAATGATTATGTTATTTGATTATGTAAATGTTCTTTGCCCGTTTTCTGTAGCTGCAGTTTGAATAACTGAGAAAATGTAGGCATTAAAATTAGTAACTTTCTATTAAATTGTTATCATGTTAAATACAAATTCAGTCATATTAAAAATATTTTAGAACATCCATATGCTACTTGTCTAGTGTAACGAGGCGACTGTGAGAGGCGTGCGGATCTAGAGTCCGAACGAAAGGGTAATCCGAAATACACAGGCAAGAATCTGAACACGGGAAAACAGGCAAGGCAAGATTATGACTAGACTAGACTAGGAAAACTAGGGCAGGCTCCGTAAAGTAGTTAACACAGTGATAAACGCTAAACAATACTCAGTGATTTGAGAAGGATCTGAGTGGGTGTTATATAGTGTGTGTAATTGGCTACAGGTGAGTATGTGATTAGTGAAATGGTACATGGGAAATGTAGTCCAAAGTAACGTGAAACAGTCTGTGTAGTGTGAGAGTCAATATAATGGAAGGGTGACTTCTGGTGGCAACCGGACAGAAGGCCACGGACCGGATTTGTGACATCTAAAAAGATATAATGTGTAGTTAATAGTTTACACTATAACATTAGGCTGCTTTAGCCGTACCCTAGAGTTGGTTCATCTAAGCAAATAATTAAATAAATTAGTATGATATATCGCATATCGGCAATCTCACAGGATAGGATGATATGACTATGGAGCGTATCACTCAACACTACTAGGATATGCATATAGTACGCTTGACATATTTTTGCATTGCATTTTGCGTGCTTTGTATGTGGACCCTTTGGACCCTTTTCACCAGGGGCGCTGTAAGGGGGCAAGGTTAGCATGATTCAAAGGGCCCGACGCAGGGTGGAGGCCCTTTATACTTTTCTCTCTTTACGAGAGTCATAGAAATGGTTTTGTGGTGTGTTTTTTTTTTTCTATTTGCCTATTGAGGCAAATGAAAACACAAAAATACATTTGTTGTATATTCTGTTTACCACTATAGAAGTTTACCCAACTATGATGACTTCCGCTTCTGAGAACCCCAGAACCCCAGGTCCATTAGTTGGTCTTTCCAAACCTGTGTGACTTTCTTTCATCTGCAGAACACAAAAGAAGATGATATCCTGATATTAGGAACATTTAATAGGACCACCACACTGCTATTGCTTTTAGGCCTGATGACCCCTTCTTTAGTTGACAGTCAGGAATAAGCTTTGCATTTTAAATTTTCACAAACTGAAATATAAAAAATGTTCTATTGTGAAGGAATTATGATCTAAACACACACACACACACACACACACACACACACACACACACACACAAATATAATGGCTGCTCTGCATTGTATTGCTAACCATTTTAATTACAGTGAATCATAACGAGACTGCACATTTTGTATTGCCTGTCAGTAATATTTCTTTTTCTTGTGATATATAGTTCATTTGGGTTTGTACAGATTACCTTTGAAATGAGTCATTGAGTTGTTAATTGTTTCAACAGAGCTTTTCTGACCTTTTTGCTGTTATTACTTTTGTCTGTGTTTAATTAGGGGTCGAAAAGACCTTGGGACCAATCACTTCATTAGAAACAAAGTCTAATTAGAAGAAAGGAAAAGGCCTTTTAATTGTATGTCAATGTCAAAGGAACATTGTAATTAATTATTATATAGTCGGGTATTACTATTTCATAAAAAGGTGTGTGTGTTTGTTTGTGTGTGTGTGTGTGTGTGTGATACATGCAAGAACAGCGTGTGAATGCTTGTGGACACATGTATAAATATGTACAGTTATACATATTGTTATATGTAAATTATAAAACACTTGCACGTTTCATTTCATTCAGCTGTCAAATTATCTGTGTTAGCATTAAACAAATTACAGTCCTTTTACTAACAAGAGCTAAACAAATCTCTGACAGCTGTCAGATTGTGAAATGTTGTCTTAGTGTATAAGTGTTTCATGTTTTTGGTAATTTTGTAAATCATGCATGTGTTCTGTCCAGATGAAACACAGCAGTATCAGGCAGCTCTGTACCATCCTCGGCTTCCTCTGTGTGACTTCACTTTTACTGTGATTGATTACATAGCTGGAGGCTGGACCAGGCTGGACTATGGTGGGCATTTCTTTTCTTTTCTTTTTTTTTTTTTTAAACTTGTTTTCCTTCAACTTCAGATTTAACATGTTGAACTTGTTGTTATTGTCAGAGCAAATAATGATGTCTTGTGGAGTCTATGCTGTATGTCATTTTAAATGTATTTGTCACGGTCGTCAAAAATCTTATAAAAACAACAGTGTTGGTGTAAAAAGAGTAGGGGAGAAAAAAGAAGGAAAAAAAAAAAAAACTCTATTAGAGTCATTTGTCCAGGAATCGGATTACACTATGATATTGATTCACTAAAAAGAACCACTCGTAAGAGTCATTTGTTCTTTAATTGTCTCCACTGGCTTTGCTGTGGATTCAGTAGCGGTTTTGCAATGGCGTTGAATAAGTATTTAAGAATATTTTAGTACGGTATTCCAAACCGGCTGAGTGGGTACAGTTGTAATGTGGTATGGCTGTAAAACTGTGAATATCTCCCTTCTCATGCATTCAATTTGTGATCATACATGCACATTTACTTTGGAAATTTAAGGCCCGGAGTTCACATTTCTGTAAAAACATTTAAGAGGAATAAGTTTTTTCTCTTTTAATACAAATAGACAATTATTCTTGTCTGATTATGAAAACACACTGCCTGTTATAAATGTTGATTTGTCTTCTTCAAATTAATAGTTTTTTGAAACATGCTATAGCTGCTAGGATGTTAGCTTGCAAAGAAAATCATCAAGACAAGGTTGGACTGCACTGACTGTGAATGTATTGGCTATCTGCCACCAATGAGAAAATGATTAAAGGCATACAATCACACACAAAAAAAAAAAAAAAAAAAAAAAAAAAAAAAAAAAAAAAACTGAGCTGATACTTATGTGTAGATTAAAAATAGCTAAAAAATAAAATGTATATGAATATTTCACTTGAATAAATGTAGGCCCGACATTTATTTAATTGAGTGTTACAGCATGTGTTACTATACCTGAATCTGGCATAGGGACAGCTGTACCAAAATTCTGGAAAACAAGAATTTTATACTTAGGTTTTTGACATTTATTAGACAGATAAAAGCATCTATTATTGTCAGTATTTGTGCAGCACAGAAAAAAAAAAAACGTTACAACTGTACTCACTTATTAAATAACTGTCTACTTTTAAAGAGAGCAGAAGTGTAACATTAAATGGACTCTGACAGTGCGTGATACTGAAAAGCAAAATTAGAAATAAGAATGTGACATCTTTAGTGAATAATTTAGACATTTTTATGCTTCCATATAATAGCAGCAGTTTTCCCCATTGAAGCGCTGATAATAGTTTCACTGCCTAGATTTTTATAAATAATATTAACACCACAAATCTTTGTTGTCATGATTTGAGATGAAATTCTGTGATGTAACAGAAAAAATTATAGCATGTCTGAGAGAAAGAGAGAGAGACAGCATTTGAACACTTCAGTAGGCTTTGAAGTGTTGGACTTCTCAACTGGGCTGTGTGTGGAGTGCTGAATTTTTCCTCTGACAGCTGATGAGGAGATGACTGCTAATTGTCACGTCCTTCTTGTTCTTTGAAGTGTTAAAAGAGAAAATTTCCTATGATATGTTTGCTTTATTGAACTGCATGAATGATTTTAACTCCCAGTGGTTTTTCTTGCATCTTTAAAATGGTTGTAAAAATGCTGACAACATTTAGGCTACATTTGTATTTTTAAAATACTCTAACATACCAAACAAAGACCTGACAATGAAATATCGAGATATTAATGGAAGGTGTTTTTAGAAACTAGACATCATATCTAGGCTTTGTTTTTTTTTTTTTTAATTTTTTTTCCCAGCATGTAATAGGCATAAATACTCAATGGAAAATAACATTTTATTTATTTATAACTATGCACCTCCCCACACAATTAATATGTACGTCATGAACAACATATGCACATGCGTAGGATGTTAATCAAGCAGTCAACAAAAGGTCAGTCAATGCGTTCCCATAAATAACAATATTTTCCTTCTGTTATGATACAAAATGATTGGCAGATTTTTAGCAGGAACAACAACATCAAAAAATCAAATACACACGGAAACAAGCCATATGCTGCTCTTGCACTATTGCTGGGGTCGAATTTGATTGCTCTGACATACTGCCAATCCAACGTCATTAAATAGAGCAATTAACATCATTAATTTTTCAGATTATTTGGATACTGTGGCAGAATGTCCAGGGGAGGTTTGAAACCACCCATGATGACAAAATAAATTGCGGACTTTGGAGCATGAATAGGTGATGGATTGCAGTGTGGGATCCCCTGCTCTGCTCTGATTGACAGGCCTGACATATGGAATAGTTCTGGTACTCTCCAGAGACTCGGAAAGAGTGAGAAAGGGTGGGAAAGAAAGAGCGAGAGTGTGAGAGGGGTTGGTGAGTGAGCCGCACTGCCTGCCAGCTCGAGAGGAGGAGGAGAGGGTGCTTTCTTACTACAATCTGTATTTCTGATCAAAGCAGCTCCAGATCTCACTCTATCCATCTCTAGCCTTCTCTCTGCCTGTCTCGAGCTTCCCTCCTTTCCATCTTACTGCATATTCCCTCTCTCTCTTGCTCTCTCGCTCACTCACTCACTCTAAATTTAGCACCAGAGGCAATTAGTGGTGAAGTGCTCAGAGCAAGATCTGTAACTGCTGACAGGTTCCACAAGTACAACAAACTACAGTGTGTGTGTGTTCTGTTTGGAGTATTTAAATATGCAGCTCTTTGCCCATTTAAGCCTCTGAGGAACAGGTCATATTCCTTGCTATTTAGACAAATGTACATGCGAAAACAGGTTTGGACATTGTTATTTTGAAAAAAAAAAAAAAACCATCTAATTTTAATCACATTTTTAGAAGTATTAATATTAGTAGGGTAGAATGGGGCTAAAGGTTCTCTCGGTTAAAAGTGTTTTTTTTTTAATCTTTTTTAATATTCTTCTAAAACATTAAATGCCAACAAAAAAACATCTGTTTGATGGCTTCAAAACAGTTTGAAGATGTCTGGGCATCGAGGTTATGAGCTTCTGGAGTTTTGGTGTTGGAATCTGGTCCCATTTTTGCCTGATATAGATTTCCAGCTGCTGAAGAGTTCGTGGTCGTCTTTGACGTGTTTTTCTTTTAATGATGCGCCAAATGTTCTCTATAGGCAAAAGATCTGGACTGCAGGCAGGCCATTTCAGCACCCGGACTCTTCTACTACGAAGCCATGCTGTTTTAATAGCTGCAGTATGTGGTTTTGCATTGTACTGCTGAAATACACAAGGCCTTCCCTGAAATAGACGTCATCTGGAGGGGAGCATATGTTGCTCTAAAACCTTTATATACCTTTCAACATTCATAGTGCCTTCCAAAACATGCAAGCTGCCCATACCGTATGCACTTATGCACCCCCATATCATCAGAGATGCTGGCTTTTGAACTGAACGCTGATAACACGCTGGAAGGTCTCCCTCCTCTTTAGCCCGGAGGACATGGTGTCTGTGATTTCCAACAAGAATGCCAAATTTGGACTCGTCTGACCATATTACACTTTTCCACTTTGAAACATTTTTTTTGCAGTTGAAACAGTTGAAAACACTTTGACTTCCTTTTTGCATGATAGAGCTTCAGTTGGCATCTGAAGATGGCACGGCGGATTGTGTTTACCGACAGTGGTTTCTGGAAGTATTCCTGGGCCCATTTAGTAATGTCAATGAGAGAATCATGCCGATGAGTGATGCAATGTTGTCTGAGTTTTTATGTTACAGACCTGATGTCAGTTAACTTAATTAGTTACTAGATGTTCTCCCAGCTGAATCTTTTAAAATTTCTTGCTTTTTCAGCCCTTTGTTGCCCCCGTGCCAACTTTTTTGAGATCTGTAGCAGGCATCAAATTTGAAATGAGCTCATTTAGTGGATAAAAGTGTAAAATTTCTCCGTTTAAACATTTGTTATGTTATCAATGTTCTATTGTGAATAAAATATTGGCTCATGTGATTTGAAAGTCTTTTAGTTTTCATTTTATTCAAATTTAAAAAATGTCCCAACATTTCCGGAATTTGGGTTGTATATATATTCATATATTGTTTACAGTGTATCTTTAGGGGTACAATAGCTTGTAACTGGGGCAGTACCCTTACTTTTAACTCACCCAACTTTTTACCTTATTTACCCCCCCAAAAACATTAAGGGCACAAACACTATTATTTATTTAAGGTACCAACACACCTTTTAGTGGTTAATCAGCTACAAAGCTGTTCCTGAAAGAATACTGCCCCGGGAATAAAAAAAGAATACTACTCCTTTTTTGTATTTGATTTCTGCGTACATAATTAATGTTGGTAATAATGAATTAACAATAAATAATTAATGACAATGCAAAAAAATCAGTTTTTAAATGATATATCATCTAAGAGAGCCCTGTGTGCATGCTGCGTTTGGCGCTTCCTGCGGATTTGCATTACTAGAGAATCTGCCACACTTTAGCTGAGATCTGTGATTAGTAATAGTTTGATGGGAGACTGATTGAACCCTTCCCTGACAGTGAGCTGGAAAGACGTTTTTGCTGCAAACGTTTATTCAGGTGGGAGGATAATGTAGAATGATTTGAGAGAGCCCAATAGCAGCAGAGAAACCCAATTCTCCTGAGAGTTACCGGCCTGTCCGGACTCATTAGTCGCCAACTTACTATCCTCTCTCCTGCTTTCTACCCGTGAAGAGGGTGCACATCTCCACCTCAGACTGCTTGATTCAAGGAGACTATTTAAGGATGCAATTCAGTTTTTCACCAGTCTGAGTTACTTATTATTCCACTGTATAATCCCTGTGGACTCAAGATATTATTCCTATCATGAGGATTTGACTGAATTAGGTTTTTTTTATTATTATTATTTGTGCCATTAAATGCCAAATGAAACACGGCAGATATAGATGAGTGACTGATTGTAAAACCAACTGAGCCAATATTTGGATGTTCAGGTCAGGTATTTGCTGAGTGCCGGTGATAAAAAATTTATTACTTCTCATCCTTGGATACTTCCGATGAGAGGGAGAATCTATGTCGATGCACAGAGCAACATTTCCACACACTTCGGCATTGTTTAATGTAGCCTACATACTTTATTTCCAAACCCTGCCTAAATATGGCTTTCATCTGTATTTCATTTTCATAAGTGAGGACTCATAAGTGAATTCTAAAATGTTATGGAATAACTAGGCTGTGCTTTTTTAGTAGCAAAAAACGTACACAAGAATGCAGTTTAAGCTGAATTCAGTTCATAATAATAAATAAATTCTCAGATTTTGGATACAGCATTTGATTGAGTTGACCTAAAATGACCCCAGTCCTGGTTTATGCAGTCCTTTCTGTAATCCTGCTTGGCGATACAAGTGAAAATGTGCGATGTTTTCCAGTATTGCTTGGCTACCTGAGGTACTGCCAGAACCCTATTGTCTCAGGTGGTTTTACAGAGGGGTTGTATCATCCCCATGGGAATATCACATTTGCATAGTGTGATTATCTTCAATTGTTTATATACGCATCATAATGCTGCGGTGTTCATGGGCATGTGGGTTTATGGATGTTTAAAGCTCATCTTTGTGTTGAGATTTGAGCTGTGAATCAGACTCTGGTGAGTCAGGGAGAGAGACGCTCTAATGAGGGACTAGCTTCTGCCAACTGGTATTATGTTACCTTTTGTTGTCATGTAAATCTCAACACTCAATAGAGAATAAAAGCCATGACTGACATTTTCAAGAGCTATGCGGTTTTCTTCTCTGTCCCTGCATAGTTCAACCCCATGTGATAATGTTGTTGTAATGTGTAAAGAATAGCAGCTTTTGAGAAAATCCTCATCCGCAAAACAGTATGTGATAGCATACAATAAATGCAGGTCTTAATATACCCTAGGACCCTTAAATAGCTAAATGATGTATCTGTAACAATAGATCCTGTGTCTGCTTAGTTTGTCTTTTTGTTTTGTTTTTGTTCAAAATAGTTTGGGCAGTATCTCAACAGCCACAAAATCTCAGCCAGTTTTATAAAATGAATCAACAAATCAGAAACTATTTGCAAATCAGAAACTATTACTCATGTGCTACTAATTTGCTAAGGAGGGCTAAGGTAGATGTAAAAATTTTAATAAATAACGATTTAAAAATAGCAAAAGTTCATGAACCTATTTATGGACCTTATGGTTTATTTTAATGATACTTTTATGGAGCATGTATAATCCTCCTGCAAAAGAGCAGCCAGTACAGTCTGCAAAATTTCTCTTTCCACGTTCAAATCTGATAAAAAATAATTACTGAACTTATTTGAATATTTATTTGAACTATTCCTTTAAAGGGATAGTTCACCCAGAAATGAATATTCCGTCATTAATTACTCTCCCTCATGTCTTTCCAAACCCGTAAGACCTTCGATCATCTTCGGCACACAAATAAAGATATTTTTGATGAAATCCGAGAGCTTTCTGACCCTCCATAGACAGCAAGTAAGTAAGTAAATTTTATTTATGTAGCACATTTAAACATAGCAAAGCTATCTAAAGTGCTGAACAATGTAAAACAAAGTTAAAAAAAAAAAAATTAAAACCAAATAAGATAGGCAATAAAACAAAAGTAGAGTAAGTTTAAAATGCTAAAGAGTAGAGATACATTTTCAACCAAAAAATAGTAATAGAAGGTTCAAGGCAGATGTCCACAGTCAGCTGGTTCCATAGAATGGGGGCAATAACAGAAAAAGCTCTGTCACCCTTAATTTTTAAACGGGAATGAGGGACAGATAAAAGAGCCCTGTCAGAAGATCTTAAAAGTCTGATAGATGACACAGGGGTAAAAAGATCTTTAAGATAAGATGGAGCTTGATCTCTTCCCTTCAATGTGCGTTTACGAGAGTAACACAAAACATACATATGATGCTGCTGTCACAGGAGCCGGCGTTCTGACGTAGAACCTGGATGTGCTGCACCTTGTTTACAAGCAGAGGAATGCACACGCATGTGTTGTAATATTCTTGTGGACGTGCGTCAAAAACTGACAAACGACAAAAAGACTGACAAAAATAGTTGAAGTCGTTATTTTTGTTTTCTTTTCACACAAAAATTATTCTCGTAGCTTCATAATCTACAGTTGAACCACTGATGTCACATGGACTATTTTAACAATGTCCTTACTACCTTTCTGGGCCTTCAACGTCTTGAACGTCCCTTGCTGTCTATGTAGGGTCAGAAAGCTCTCAGATTTCATCAAAAATATCTTAATTTGCGTTCCAAAGATAAAAAGAAGGTCTTATGGGTTTGGAACGACACGAGGGTGAGTAATTAATGACATAATTTTCATTTTTGGGTGCGCTATCCCTTTAAATGGGAAAATGGATGTTGGAGAGGATGGATAGGGTTTGTAAGTTATGTCTGTGAGTTATTCACCTGAACAAAACAGAATTGTATTTAAAGTATACGATAATATTCTAATATGTCGTTTTGTATCAGGGACTGAAGTTTTGCTTTTGGTGGCACAGTCAGTCCTGTTTCACAGTTGTCTGATACTTCATGTATGCAGTTAAACATTAAATAATAATATTAAAGAATACACATTAGTTTAATATTTTCAAATCATATTATGTAAAGATATGAGATAAGAGCTAATTGGCATTTATTAATAATAATAATAATCAAAATTAAATATGCAGGTATGGGCTGTACATTGGCTCCAAGCACATATGGTCAGAATAATGTCATATGGTCCATGACATATGGTCAGAATAATTCACCACAGATGCTCAACAGAAAACAAGTAAATACACTCAGACAAACCCCAACAAGAGGAGAGCCCACATTGATTTTAGGATCATTTCCTTTGCCCCATCTGGAAAGGGATTTTTTTTGTTTTTTTTTGTTTTCACAGTTGTGTGATCTTAGATCCTTTGGAAGTCAGCAGCATTATCAAGAGCAGACTATGAGCTTTTTGGACACAGATTAAGTCCGATGCTCTTAGAGGAGGAATCACTGTTAACAAAAGAATTTAATCAAGGTCTAGGCCTGATGTGCGTCTCAGAAAATTGCTTTAGACCAGGGGTCCAAACTCGGTCCTGGAGGGCCGGTGTTCTGCAGAGTTTAGCTCCAACTTGCCTCAACACACCTGCATGGAAGTTTCTAGTATGCCTAGTAAGAGCTTGATTAGCTGCTTCAGGTGTGTTTAATTAGGGTTGGAGCTAAACTCTGCAGGACACCGGCCCTCCAGGACCGAGTTTGGACACCCCTGCTTTAGACTTTCAGATGGAAGAATACCTGAGCCAAGACACAGATGGACTAAATCATTTACTTATATGTTACCACATCGAGGTGTTATATCATGCAATACATTACTGGATTGGCTTCAGCTTTATAATTGCAGTACACAGATTTGAAAATACGGCTGATGCCAGTGCGTTTCTTCATCAGTCCACCCCTATTGGAGTGAAGTGGTAAAGCCACACACAAGACTGCAGGTCCTGAACACCGCATGGAGAAATCCTTACATTCATGCCACGCAGATTCATTGCTGTTTTCTGTTTGGCCAGTCATTTCCTCATGGGGAGCTGCTGTTTGCGTTGGCCGTTGGTGGGTTTTGGGGTACAGGGCCACAGTTGTGTTCCCCACTCTGTGTGCTGCTCCTGTGGTATTTCCTGCCCACGTTTTTCCTCTGCGTCTCTCTGATTTAACTGGGTCCTGATGCAGCACGTATGAAATATTAGGAAGAGATATGGTGCTTCGGGGACAACAAATTGAAATCCCTCATTGTTTTTATATATGCATTTGAATTGTTTAATGCACGATGAATTATCACTTGTGGTGGCATGTTAAAAAGGTTGGTCAAATATTTTCCTAGTGGATTGTTTGCTTTTCCTGCAGAATCTACCAAAAAGACTTTTAAACTTGAGTTCTTGCCCGCCAGCAATTTGTCCGTGCGAGGTTTTTGTGACCTTGTAAATACTAGCAGTGGTTGCTCATTTAATTACTACTCCATATATTTATGTACTCTCAATGTAACCTGTCATGAGAAGCTGCAAGCCAGACTGAATCATTTTCACTGAGCTGGAAGGAGCATTTAAGCTCTATCGCCAAGTAATAAAATCGTGGTTGAGTTGTTCGCCTTTCATATGCAAAAGTCCATCTAAATAAAATGAGCCATATTTCCACTGCCCAAAGATCTCCCTAATGGGTTTTGTGTAAGCACATTTTAAATGACATTAAACATTATTTTGACTAAAATAATGATTGTTCTGTTTAAGCTGAGAAAAGATAAATGAAGAAGAACATTAACTGAATCCAGTGGCCCATGGTAGCATGCTAAATCTAACTTTTTCACTAAATGTAAGGAATGAGATGAGCAAATAAAAAGTCTGTTCACTATATGTTCAGTGAGCACTAGCACAGCTAACACTTAATTTGTCCTTGCAGTCCAGTCTTATGCAAAGCATGCTGGGATCTAGAAATCCACTGTCCAGTCTCGGTTGTCAATAAAAATTATTCAAGTATTCCCAACACAAAAGAATTAACTTCCATTTCCAATTTAAGTTTATTTAATGTAAGGTGTAATTAAATGCTCAATAACTGTATTGCATGATCTGATTTCTTGAGTAAATTATGCAGGGAGCAAAAATGTGTTTTTTTTTTTTTTTTTCAGTGAACATCTAAAGTCTTTTGTAAAGTGCTCTTCACCTTATTTTTAACATAAGTTCTAGGACAGCCATTTTGAATGAGCAAGGGTTTATTGTGCCACTTCCAGTTAGCTGTTCATTATGCCAGTTGATATTGCGAACTGGTGTTTGTTATTTTATTTTTTACATGTATGATCATAATCATAAACACACTGGTTTTGGCACAAATGTTTTTACCATTTACTTCACTTTGATTTTTTTTCTAGCTATTTACCTATAGTAGCTTATGAATCATAAGTCCTGCACATTTACAGTAAACAGCTTACTTCTGTGTTAAAAAATAAGGTGGATATGAGTGATAGTATTTACAAAGGTGACTAGCCATGGCAATTAAAAAAAAAAAAAAAAGGTATACGAGACCTTCATTATATATAGTTATAGTCATAAGCCAGTCTGATTTTTGGCAAACTTTTGTTTAGCAATGCTAGGACCATTTAGCAGATGTAAATTTTTTTCAAGGAGACAGCATGGTTCAAAGAGAAAAAAAGGCTGGCAAAAATAGAATGTCAGTGATGTTGTTCTGTTTGTCTCCTTTTTATGTGTCTTCCTTACCATACATATCCCAACATCAATCATATGAGACAAGCCTGATTCTGTCGCTGTGACGAGGTTTGTTCTCATATTAGTGACAATGTGAATGTGGACAGGATGACTGGTAGGAAGAGAGAGAGAGAGCTCTCAAATAATTCTATAAATCAAAACAGAAGTCCTGCCATTTCCTTTACAGCCTTTGAATATGAAACCAGATGTTGCCTTTGTACACTTCTTCGTTGTTGTTTTTTCTTCTTTCCTTTTTTTTAGCCTGCAATGAAGCAAAATGTCCTTTCTGCCTGGGGTGCTGGTCTGTTTTGAGTTGATATGAGGAACTAGTGAACCTTTGACCAATCCATGTCAGTTTTCTCAGCATCCTTTACCAATCTCACTAGCCTTAAGCCAATGTCTACGATTTGACGAACAAAAACACAATGTCCTCATTGGAAATGTTTATTCAAATAACATTCCTCGCATCACCCCGGTGTGTGCGTATCAGACATGCATGTCAGACGTTATTCATCTGCGGCATCATCCTATTTTCTTATATCTGCATTGTGTAATTCCCCCCAGGATTTCTCTGTGAATATCGCTCAAACCCTGAGGCTATGAGAGTAGGTGACCGGCAGTCAGGTATATGGAAACCACGGTATCAAAATCCATTGATGCAAACCGTGCTTGTAAGTGGAGCTAACGTTCGCCATTCTCTGTGTTTCCTGTGTTGCATCTGCTGACATGTTGGCGCTTTCCTTGTTTGATCAGAGAGATTTTGCACCAGTCTGTTCAAAGGGCTCAGCCGTTTCTTTTTGTGGGTAATTCTAAAGCAAATATTTCTCTGAGGTAGTCCATGGCTGCTTAGAGAACA
Source organism: Spinibarbus caldwelli (assembly GCA_039654775.1). Classification (NCBI taxonomy): domain Eukaryota; kingdom Metazoa; phylum Chordata; class Actinopteri; order Cypriniformes; family Cyprinidae; genus Spinibarbus; species Spinibarbus caldwelli. The sequence goes on along the minus strand of CM077233.1, from coordinate 31,044,970 downwards.
CATGCTAGTGCTGAAATGAAAGGAAATACAGTATTTCCCCTCTTTATTTCCTCTCTCTGTCTTTCATATGGACCTAAAGCAAATGTTGACGTTGAATTCAGATAGCGCTGATCCGGGGATCCTGCGGAGATGGCGGATCCAATATATTTGTGTCTTTATTTGAGTTCAGAACGTCGAGCCTTTGAAAAAGAGGGCAAAAAAGAGAAAAACGGGTCAAACGATCAAGGCCACCTCTGCTTTAATATACCCTGTAATTCTCAAAGGCGAAACACAGGTCAATTTAGACATGCCATTGGTTTGTCTTTTTAATGCAACATGTTTACCGGCTTCGTGGTTATTCCAATGCATCAACCCTCATCTGTCATTGCTCCATAAGACAACATCCCATTGTGTTGAGATTTGAAGAGTCTTGAATTGGCTCAGACTGATATGAAGAACCAGTGTTGGTATGTCAGAGTCATGGAAGAGTCGACATACTGTAGTTCTCAAGTCTCAGCTGCAACTGCGTATTTGGGGAGGCATTTGCATAAAGAGCAAATCCCAGCAGTCCTAACCTTAAGAAAGCCGAGCAGACAGGACTCCCAAACAAACGCTCTGCCAATTAAAGCCACTATCCTCACTGTCTGTAGCCAGGAACACCATCTCTCCGTAATGACTCAGTCTCTCCATCTACATGACAGCATGTCAGGAGACCTCTCCCCTGCTCAGGGAGCTATCTTAATTGGTGAAACCTCATGGGAGTCTGTGTTGAGATGTGGTCGCAAGGGTTGGTGCTTTTCTTCATCTTGGTCGCCGATTTATTTTGTGCCCTAGTTTTCGTTCAGTTGGAGGGCATATTTTAGATATTAAGGATTTCAGGTATCACGCTGGTAATCAGATGAGATAATCAAACTTAAAATGGGGACGGTGCACTATGTAACGATGCATTTGTTTGGAGATAAATAGTAATCTTGACTTTTTACCAGGCCTCAGACAATAGAGCAAAATATCTGAAACATTAAAGAAATAGTTCACTCGCAAAAATTATTTGGGTAACACAAATACTCACTATTAACTAGAATGCATATTACTAGTATATTGGCTGTTTATCAGTACTTATAAAGCTCATATTAATGCCTTCTGCATGACCATATTTTAGATCCATGATCCTACCGCACACCTAAACTTAACAAGTACCTTATTAGCTATTAATAAGCAGCAAATTAGGAGTTTATTGCGGGAAAGTCATAGTTAATAGTGAATAAATTGTGAGAATTTGTGGACCTTAAAATAAACTGTGACCATTGTGGGCTTAACTTTGTGTTGTTTCAAACACATATGCTCCTATTTTTCTGTGGGATACAAACATTTTTGAAGAAATGCTGTGCAGCTCTTGCCATGCAAGAACAGTGAAAGGGTTTTCAAGCTCTTAAATGGACAAAAAAACACAGATTTTATGTGCATGTTTGTGTTGTGTCTTAATTTGCTTAATTCTCCTAGTGAATCAGGTCCTAAAACATGCAGACTGCACTCGGAAATAAACCATTTACTCAGTGTGTGCAATTTGTTGTGAATTGCCCTTAAAATGTTATTTTTAGGGTGAACTCTTCCTTTGAGTAAATTCTGTTTGACAGCATTGCTAATTAACTCACAGACTATTTGTATATTCTACAGAGATTATATTAAGAAATCAACTTTTGGTTGAGGCTTTTTCTTGCAGGTAAACCTGTAATTGGTAACAGCAAGTAAACCCTCATGATTTCTTATTCCTACAAGTTTCATATATATTATATTTTTTAAGAAATTTAATGTATATTTGTAACACTATACTTTGTGTTATATACCTTGACATTAAAATAGAGAAAACTATTAACACTGCTGTGTGTCATAGAAATGTTATTGTAGACTTTTTTCTTTTTCTATTGGAGCAAATGGGAAGCAAAAATTATATTTCTTGTAGTTCCCATTCACTACTATAGACATTTACCCAATTATGACGACTTCTGACTATGACAAAATGTCAAAAGGCTCCATTATATAATTTCCAATAACAGCCACATAGAGGGAAGCTCAGCAGCACAGGAGATGCAGGAAGGCAAATCAGCATGAAAGGATTTTAATGTGCAGATATTTTGCTTGCGAGAGGTTCTTAGCACACAAGGGAGTTGATCAGCCACTCGACACTGATCCTCCTCCAATTAGACTCAAATTAGAAGAGTAATGAACTTCTGAAACTTGACCTAAAATTAATGTTTGGATGTAAACGGCTGTGCTCTCCCCATCTAACCTGATACATTTTCAGGAGATCAGTGATCAGTTTTCGCTTCAGTGTGTGAGAGAAAGTTTAGAAATAAACAAAAATTAGAAATAAAATTGTGAATTGGGTTCACATCGTGAAAATATAAAGGAGCACCTTCATTACATCTCGCAATTCCTACTTTTTGAGTTTACATTTCTCAGTTCTATCGGAAAGACTCAGACAGAAGGTAAACATTTACATGATATTTATTCCGTAAAGTGTTAACTGATGGTGGGGAGTCACAATAATATATGTATAGTTGTATAAAATTCTTTGGCGTAGGCCCCATCCTTTGTCCAAATCCTAGGGATGCAGATTTGGCTGATCCTGCCTGAAGATGAAGGCAGGGGCGGAGCCTACCCACAAAAAGAAGTGTGAATTGATACCCACCAGCTGTGTAGCGTGCTGTGTAGCATGGAGGCCCCGATGGGCTGTGTGATGATAGGCCGTTGAATGTGAAAGGCCACGATAGGCCAAACTTCTTAAACAATAATAGTCAGACTTACCTGACGTTAAAAACTGGTGTCGTTTTACATTATCAACACGTTCACTGTGATCTGCATTACACGTGGTGCTGTAATGTTGGCTATCATTTAAAGTATATGTATGGCAGCAATTCCGGCGTATTTAAGGAGAATAGTGTAAGCAGCACTACACACCCATATGAAAAGAGTGGCACAACCGGTGTTTATCAGAGCAAAGGCACATGTGAAATTCGTGAGCGGTGGACGGGAGCACCGGAGTTTATAGAGGTTAGAAGAAATCTCTAGCATTAATTTGGATCATGGCTTATCTTGATAAGCGAAGACATTTTGAAGTTCGTCGTAGAGGTCACACTGCAGGATTGTTCGCGAAATTTTCTGACACTGCCAGAATTTCATTGGAGGTAAAAATTTCTCTCAACAGCCATTAATTGGCTGTCTATGAACATGTCAAACCGGAGATCAAAGACTACAGATTTTAACCTAGGATTATAGGAATCTGTTAAGATTTTCAGAATTTTTCTCAGATTACCAAATTGTGGCCAAAATCGCACAGTGTGAGTTGGACTGACCGAAACCAATAGGTATGAGGAAACTGAATGAAACCACCACCAGTATCCGCAAAGATAAACATGCCTTAATTATAGCTTAAAGATGCCTGCTGAGCATTGAGTCAGATCTTACCTAGAACTCAAATGGGAGAGTGACTATGTGTGCATCACCTTGATAGAGACTGCATTCGTAGTAGCACCAGTCCAAAAGAATGACCTGTGTAAAGATGAGGTGAGAGCCACGGTTCTCTGCATCTGCAGTCATGGGATTCTAAATAACTGCATTGTGATGGAAAGACCATTAGGTTAGTAAAGTGAATGTAGAAGCCAAGTTAACAGAAAGGCTCAGAAAAGTATAAACACCGGAACTGTAATAAATATAACTATTCTCGGGCTTAACTCCCCAGAGAAACCAGATCGCATGAAATATAAGTTAAAGAAATACTAGGAATGCATGGAACAAGGACAAAGATAGAAAAATAAACCTTGTGCTACATTACCCTTGCAGAAGGATAAGAACACTTTATATTTGACAAAAACGCCTTACTAGCTAACTTTTATTCTCGCTATAGTATTGTTGCTGCCGCCACCATGTCGTGGAGACGCTGTGTGTTTCATTGTGAAAGCAAAAGTACTTTGTTTGGCCTTCCAAATGAGTACACAACTAAAAATCAGTGGTTAAGTTATATTTACAACATTGTTCCAGAACAGTACAACGCAAATATTTGAGTGTGTGCAGCACATTTTACAGAGGACTGTTTCTTGATCCAGGGAGAGAGTAGTCTACAATGTGAACACTATGAATGGCTGTGAACACTGTAAAGTGGGGCAATTCCAACGTCGCAAAGACAGTCTGGTGCTTCTGACTCACAGCCTGTAAGTACGTTTCGATATTTAAAGAATTTGCTACTTACTATTTAAACGCGAGTTTTGAGCAGTGTCAATCACAAATGCAGACATGGTGTTATGTTTACACGGCGCAATGTGTAAAAAGACCGTATGAGTCATTATAATCAGTAATTATGTCCTCACTGAATGCAACGAATGCTTCGTTTATAGTGGGTTTTATTGTTTTAGTCTCGTTGCGCCGGGACACGGCATCACAACATGGTAAGGGACGTAACATTTCCGTCACACGCTTGAGGTATTCAGCCAATCACAATGCACTGGATAGCTGGCCAATCAGAGCACACCTCGCTTCTCAGAACGATGAGCTTTGTAAAAATCGACGCGTTTCAGAAAGGCGGAACATAGAGGAGCAACAATAATGTACAGTATGTGGAAAATAATGTGTTTTTTGAACCTCGAACAGCGTAAACACATTGCATTACACCAAATACACAAAATAATGTTTTTTTTAGCAACATCATATGACCCCTTTAAATACTCCAGTTGTCAAGCAGTGATTAGTCTCACGTAGCCAGACCTTCAGACTGATGGTTGAAGGTTTGGAATCCATGGCAGCTTTCCTTGGCCAAGGCCCGCCCATGAGGCCGTTTGACCGACATGTCAAACAACCAATCACAGTTCGTTCATTCAGCGGCACGTTTCGGGGCGTAGAAATGTCGCCACAATAACACACCCATGTGTAAAACTCTCGGACGTATTTTAAAGATTCTATGCCGCGAACTTTAAATATTTCACAAACTTTTGAAAATCCAGTGTTTAGTTGATCCTGATAAGCGCTCATCGTCACAGTTGTAAACACGAAGGCTTTCTTCTTTGGTGAGGGGGTTTGGCGTCACGGCATCTTTGTTTCCAGGTGGAACGTTAAAGTATGCGACACACACGTCTCTCGGAAATCCTGTATAATTCAACCAATCCGATGATGACTTCGAAACTCCTGAAGTGTTTCCACTTTTGTGTGACATATGTATCAGACGTTCAGCCAGCGGTCCGTGGGTGTGACATCTGAGGCTGAGACTAAGCAGTGATTGGCCAGACCTGTTAGTATGAATTAATAACGTGGCATTGGAGTCTTCCTGACAGAACTAACGCTGAAGCTTTCACTTCTGTTTTTTTCCTAATTTGTTAGAAACCTATCCTGACTGCATGCACATACAGAGAAAAAGGTCAGAATTTTGAGATATAAACTTAAACTAGCAATTGCGAGGAAATGTAGGAATTGTGAGGAAAAATGTTGATGATTGTAAATGAAAAAGAGATTCTGGTAGGTAAGCAGATGGATGTAAAACCTCTTTTTGGCTGCATGTGTTAGATTTTTAGCTCGATAATTAGCACTTCAGGAGTAAAAGCAACCTGATCAACACCTCAGAAAACTCTCATGTGACATTTATCAGTGCTATTTCTTGCCACAGTCCTTTGTCATGTTCTGACAGAAATGCTCTCTTTGACTCTAAACTAAACGAAACATCCACATGCTTAATGAGTTTTTAAATATCGCACAACAGTACACTGTCACTATGGTGAGCTTTTAATTTACCCAGCAATTAAGCCCAGTCTCTCATTCATCAACGCTGGTTTGTCTGGTGGGAGACTCACCACTGTTTATTGATGGCTACCACGGAAACAATGCAGCTAAACGAGCTCTCCCACCGTGGAGGTCATTTCTGCCAGTTTCTGGAAGCTAACGCTAAACTGACGTCGGAGATTAATGGGACTGCAGTTGGCCAAGCCAGTTACACCTTAGATACCTGCGGATATCAGCAGACACGACGGGGAAGGTCTTTAAGCGACGTGATGGATATTTTTGAGCTTCTAGGCACCATCCACCATCTGGTTCTAAAACAGAGACATTTTTCATGGGTATAATAGGAAATCTGTCACTGTAGGTAGTATAAGTGTTTGTTCTTGTTTTCAAATGCCATCATTTTGGGAGGAAGCATAGATTTTTAAAGTAGTATAAAGAAAAACACCAAAACCTGCCAGTAAATGTTACATTTCAGAAGGCTAAAGTTTGGTTTCAAACAGGAAATTCATGGTACACTTAAAAATAAAGGTTCTTTCTTAGCCTCCATTATCCTATGAAGAACCTTTAACATCTATGGAACTTTTCCATTCCAAAAAAGATTCTTTATATTTTTAAAATGTTCTGTTAATGAAAGGTTCTTTAGGGAACCCAAGATGCTTCTTCTATGGCATCGCTACGAAAAACCCTTTTGGAAATTTTATAAGAGTGTACAATACAGTATGTTCGGATATCAGGGTTTAGACTAAGTGGAGATTGCAGGAATTGGATGAAATATCCTCCATCTACAGCAGTGTTGTGAAAAATGCATACATTCATAGATGCTTTAGCAGCTCTCATGGGGGCCACCTTGATCTTTTGACCTCCGTACGAATTGGTGATGCTTTCACATGACAGAGCTCATCAGACTTTCAGAAAAACCCTGAAAATGCTTCTTTCCAACATATTCCCATCCCTCACTCCAGCAGACACAAAATGACGGGAAAAGTGCAGGAGAGGAATATTCTGTCTCCCTTGAGTAGCCGGTAATAAATTACACTTTCATCTACTGAGCGAATCGTTTGAGGTTCTATCCATCTCTCTGTTTTATCTCCGTGCACCCCTCGCTCTTCATCCTGACTTAGCTGTCAGGAACCACCTGGCCATGGATTCTTGTGTACTATGTGTGGCTGTAGTCTATACAGACTCTGTAACTTTTGTCCACTGTCACACTTGAGAATTCAGTGACCTCTGTACCTGCATCACTGTTTCTTCAACTTCAGGGACATATGTCCTAGGGTTTGATTTTTAATAAATAATCTTTTTACACAAAGATATACAAATCTTTATACAAATCTTGTTATACTAAGGCCACATTAAAGTCATTCATTCATTCATTCATTCATTCATTCATTTTTCTTTCTTTCTTTCTTTCTTTCTTTCTTTTTAAAATCGTCATTTTTTCATTTAGCAGACATCCTCATGACTTACAAATGAGAAACACCACAAGTAATTTGTCGTAAGTGAAAATTCATCATATAAATATGGATTTCTCCTTTTTTTTGATACTATGATGATCTAAATAAACAGTGGAAAAAAACATTTAAATATTTGTGAAAATACTTTATAAATAATTTACATTTATTACTTCTGTTCCTCAGTTATGACTCCATTTCTGCCACAACCAACATGTAAAAAAAGCAAACAACAACAACAACAATAAAAAAACAATCACAATTAAACAAATTGTCAAATTACAGTATGCAAAAAGTGTGAAAATATTATTTAATTATCAGTTAAATTAGCCTAAACAAGACAAACGAGTCAACCATATTATTCACCCCCAAAAATTTAAATGTAATTTCCATCACTGTGACGTACATATATTACAAAAATGACGGATTGCCCCTGTGATGTATGTATACAAAGCCTACTATCAGAGATTGTTGGACAATTTAAATAAATTGGTGACAGTTTAAAAAGTGTGTTTCCTAACAGTTTTGGAGGTCTAAAAGTGGCACCAGATTAAGAAAAAGAAAAATGTACAAAATCACTGGGTCTCATTTATTCAACCAATTGTTTTGTGATCACCACAGTATTACGGATTGCTTTTTTTTCCCCTGTGATTCCTTCTATATTCAGTCAGTTTTATGCAAACACACACTTGGAACACAGACAAAAGATAATGTGACTAATAGGTGGAAATTTGATGTGGCTAAGAAAGACAGATTGAAAATCCAAACAAAAGCCTCTTCATCCTTCACTGCACGTTCTTCCTCTCTTGCTCATTCACAGTTTTTAATTTTTTTTTTCTAATGCCCTCAATTAACATGAGCCGTACACATATTTAGTTGCTAGCAGTGAATCCTCACATATTTGATTCAGTTCATCTGTGATGTCCTTTTGCGTAGCTTCACTTTGTGGAGGTTTACAATAGATGGCCATTCATCTGCATCCTACTCTTTCACTCCCCCCCTCTCTATTTTCCTTCTTAACCTTCCTCTGATTCATACAGACTAATCGCCCTTGGGCAAAGCCAGTGGCATTTCCATAGCAACCGCCTGCCCCCTCAAGCTCCGTGGCTGCAGTGGATCAGCAGAGTTATCTCTCCTCGCTTTTGAAAAAATCTGTCGCTGTCTGTCACTCTTAGTCTTCCTCTTTAACTTCCTATTATCAACGCACATAAAACGTGCATAATGCTCTTCTGTCCTCTCTTTCTCTGTGTCCCACTCTCCTCAGATGCCATTTTTCAGCAGGCAACCCTGAGGGCAGCCTAGGATGTGAAGCTTGAATAGAGTTGGGGCTGACATTTAACGAATGTCACCTCAAAATACTGATCACAGAACAGCTTTACAAACTATCATATGCTTATTGTGAAAGAAACAGCATCCATTATATACACAATATAATATACCTTATCTATCAGTTGATTGTTCCAACCCCATCTCGTGACAAAATGTAACTATTTTATGAGGTGGCGATTTCATATGATTTGTACAATGTGATTTGAACGGAAATGGATGTTTTTATAAGAAAAAATACATAAGCATGAAGGTCTACCTCTAAACCTAACCATCCGCAGTCGGATTCTTATGAATTAGCCACCATTTTGCCAAAACATCAAACTAGTTGCAATGAGAGTGTGTTGGATTGCTCTCATAAATGATTGTGAAAGCAGTTGTTATATAATTTTCATTTTATAGAATTTTACATTATCGAAAGCAGCAAATTAGTATTTTATTGTGGCAAAAGTCATTAATTGTTTGGTAATAGCGAGAATTGGACCTTAAAATAAAGTGTGCCCTTTTTTGGAAATATATATGAAACTAATATTAACTAAATATTAACTTATTAAATATTTTAAATATTTTTTATTAATTTTATAGTTATTTATTAGGACCGTCAATTATAACAGACACTGAAGAATGACTCTACAGACTCTCATTCAAGGTAAAGCAGAATGTCATGTAATATTTTGTTGGTTTCCTGGTCACACTTTATTTTAAGGTCCAATTCTTGCTATTAACAAACCATTAACTATGACTTTTGCTTCAATAAACTTGTAATTTGCTGCTTAGTAATAGTTAACAAGATAGTTGTTAAGTTTAGGTATTGGGTAGGATTATGGATGTAGAATATGGTCATGCAGAATATGTGCTTTATAATTACTAAAAAAAAAACAGCCAATATGTTAATAATTGGCATGCCAATAAACAACTAGTTAATAGTGAGAATCACTTTTCTAAAACATTTTTCTTATAAATAGAAACTTCACTCAATCTGCCCTACTCAAAGTAAAAACAAATGGGTTATTTGGCGAGCATTTGTCAGTTTCCATTAATGGTCCACTTAAAGCGAAGGTATTAGTGATGCATTCTGAGATTGACAAGAGTTGTTGTGTGAAACAATTTTGACACCCTGTTGTGTATAACAGCACGCACACGCACACGCACACACACACACACACACACACACATACGGGTTTTTGTGAATTACCAGGACACAGCAGCCCAAACAAGTCTGTTGGTGTATTAGGGGGACACGCCTTTCCACTTGCTGTACAGAGTTGTGGTAGATATCAAAAAATCTATTTTGACCCATACAACACAGATTTCACTTTAAAGTTTGTTTACACAAAAAAACAACCTATAATGTAACGATCTGAAAATATACACAATTATGAGGACAATTAATAATTTGATACACAAGCCCCGCCTATGACACAAAACGGTATTATGAGGACTAACGTGATTTCTAAGGACACTGGCTATACAACACACAAAAGTGTCATGTGAGTGTATTAAAGGGACAAATGTGAATTAATGGAACATGGCTAAACACAAACACAATAGTGAAGGCTGTGTATTAAAGGGACATACCTGATATATGAGGACAAATGATTTAACACAAACACAATAGTGAAGGCTGTGTATTAAAGGGACATACCTGATATATGAGGACAAATGATTAACACAAACACAATAGTGAAGGCTGTGTATTAAAGGGACATACCTGATATATGAGGACAAATGATTTAACACAAACACAATAGTGAAGGCTGTGTATTAAAGGGACATACCTGATATATGAGGACAAATAATTTAACACAAACACAATAGTGAAGACTGTGTATTAAAGGGACATACCTGATATATGAGGACAAATGATTTAACACAAACACAATAGTGAAGACTGTGTATTAAAGGGACATACCTGATATATGAGGACAAATGATTTAACACAAACACAATAGTGAAGGCTGTGTATTAAAGGGACATACCTGATATATGAGGACAAATAATTTAACACAAACACAATAGTGAAGACTGTGTATTAAAGGGACATACCTGATATATGAGGACAAATGATTTAACACAAACACAATAGTGAAGGCTGTGTATTAAAGGGACATACCTGATATATGAGGACAAATAATTTAACACAAACACAATAGTGAAGGCTGTGTATTAAAGGGACATACCTGATATATGAGGACAAATGATTTAACACAAACACAATAGTGAAGGCTGTGTATTAAAGGGACATACCTGATATATGAGGACAAATGATTTAACACAAACACAATAGTGAAGGCTGTGTATTAAAGGGACATACCTGATATATGAGGACAAATGATTTAAAGGAACACTCCACTTTTTTTGAAAATAGGCTCATTTTACAACTCCCCTAGAGTTAAACAGTTGAGTTTTACCATTTTTGAATCCATTCGGCCGATCTCCGGGTCTGGTGGTAGCACTTTTAGCTTAGCTTAGAATAGTCCATTGAATCGGATTAGACCATTAGCATCTCGCTCAAAAATGACTAAAGAGTTTCGATAATTTTCCCATTTAAAGCTCGACTCTTCTGTAGTTACATCGTGTACTGAGACCGACGGAAAATTAAAAGTTGCGATTTTCTAGGCTGATATGGCTAGGAACTATATTAGGAACCATGGGTGCAGCAAGCACAATGATATTACGCAGCGCCTGAAGGTAGTCCCCAGCTAGGTAACTAGTTATGATATAGCTGGGGACTACTTTCAGGCGCTGCGTAATATCATTGCACCTGCTGCACCAATGGTACGGCAGCAAAGTTCCTTGATAATTACACTGGAATGAGAGTATAGTTCCTAGCCATATCAGCCTAGAAAATCGCAACTTTTCATTTTCCATCGGTCTCAGTACACGATGTAACTACAAAAGAGTCAAGCTTTAAATGCAATGTCATCTGCTGGTGTTGGTCCATTGTGTTTTTTGAAAACCAAAGTCACTGCACCCGTTTACCAAGAAATTTTGGAGCACTTCATGCTTCCTTCTGCTGACCAGCTTTTTAAAGATGCTGATTTCATTTTCCAGCAGGATTTGGCACCTGCCCACACTGCCAAAAGCACCAAAAGTTGGTTAAATGACCATGGTGTTGGTGTGCTTGACTGGCCAGCAAACTCACCAGACCTGAACCCCATAGAGAATCTATGGTGTATTGTCAAGAGGAAAATGAGAAACAAGAGACCAAAAAATGCAGATGAGCTGAAGGCCACTGTCAAAGAAACCTGGGCTTCCATACCACCTCAGCAGTGCCACAAACTGATCACCTCCATGCCACACCGAATTGAGGCAGTAATTAAAGCAAAAGGAGCCCCTACCAAGTATTGAGTACATATACAGTAAATGAACATACTTTCCAGAAGGCCAACAATTCACTAAAAATGTTTTTTTTTTATTGGTCTTATGAAGTATTCTAATTTGTTGAGATAGTGAATTGGTGGGTTTTTGTTAAATGTGAGCCAAAATCATCACAATTAAAAGAACCAAAGACTTAAACTACTTCAGTCCGTGTGCCCTGAATGTATTTAATACACGAGTTTCACAATTTGAGTTGAATTACTGAAATAAACTTTTCCACGACATTCTAATTTATTGAGATGCACCTGTATATGTGTGTGTGTGTGTATATATATATATTACACACACACACACATTATGTAAATCTAGCCGGTTGTTTGCAGAATAATCCTAGACTGGGTGATCATCTTTAAGCGAAGACACAACATTCAAACAAGACATGCGGACATACAACAGTATGCACAGTCTGTGAACAAGGAGCAAAGTTTAATTAGCTCGTTTACAGCAACATTACAGTAGTTGCCATTAAGATATTACATAATAAGAATTTTGTGTATAAAGGAACATCCTGTGTGTACTGTGCGTAAAGAGAAACAAACCCTCTCAAGTGTGTGGAGGAGAATTTAAATATTTTAACTGTTCCTAAACATAAAAGTTAATACTGAACATTGCTGAAAGCATATTAAATCCTCCAACAAACTTCAACAGCAGAAGAATATTTCTCTTGCATATAAACAAAGTAAAAACAAAAAAACAAAAAACAAAAACACTTATCACTTAGTATCTTGTGACTGTTTCTTTTTTAGTGTTAAGCTGCGATTCCTGACGAAATCTCTTATGTTTTGGACAGAGCGACTAGCCAAAGCTGGATGCTCAGCATTCTTGCACTGTTGGCATTCAATTTTAGTGGCGAGTTTACTCCTTGCGATGTGGTTCCGGAAATGTCTCATTACTGCTGCGATTTCTGTTTGAGACCATATTCGTTTTTGCTTCCTTCTTGCATCATCCCTTTCAGCAGAATTTTCGAGATTCACTACAAAAGAGGAAAACAGGTTCCTGAACCCTGGGGTGAACACTATGACGGACAGAACTCATCTCCCAACCAGCCACACTCTTACCAACCCTTGTCTTTAGTCGAGTCTTGTTGTACAGATCACTAGTCCTTTGAGTAAAAAATGAAGGGCTGTTGTTTTCATTAAACATGTTTGTTTTAGTAAGGGGAGCAATTTATTCATTACGTTTGGTTGTGTTGTTACCATCCTTGTAAGATTGTTTTAACTGTTGGCCCATCCTGATGTTACATTCCACTCCAAAATATCAAGTTGTAAATAAAAGAATGAAATTGAAGATCTGACTTTATGGTTGCTTAGCTCCTGATATAGATTAGTAGTTAAAAAAAGTTTTATTCTCATCATACCTTGAGATGAGCCTCCTAAGGAAAAGTCATCTGTGAATAGAAAAATAAAATACTATAACAAACAGTAGTAATGCTTGGTCTGCATGAATTGAATCAAACCTCAGTGGATATGCTGGCTGAGTGAGGTAGATGCTCATACCATCTGAGGTGCCTGGAGGTTTCTCAACAGGCCGCCTAGCTTTCTTCATTCCTGTGGTATGAATAGTATTGCTCAGTATAAAGGTTCTGATGGAACATGCTCAAACATTTCATAAATTAGTCTACACCTTTAAGGTGAAACTGTAAATATCTAGCAAAATATCCTCCTTCACAAATTAAAACAGTTAAAATGATTGATCTACACAATTCCCTAGTACAGTGTTCTTTCTTTATATGCTTGTGTGCTTTTACCAGGTTGTTCATGCTCTTCCCTCCTGCTGTGATCTTTGTCCTTCACACCACGATCTTTGTCCTTCACACCACGATCTTTGTTTAAAAAACAAACAAACAGAAAAAAACTTGTTAATCCTAAATTCAAAAAATGGTAACACTTTATGGTAAGGGTGCCTGAATTACTATGAATCCATGCATAAATTAACGCGTGAATTATGCATTACTTCATGCATTAATATCTCACGAATTATCAGGAACTAACACAAATTCAAAGTCTTTCATTCATGACTTCATGGATGAAAAACACCTTAAAACTAACTAAGATGAGTACATCATCGTGATGTATGATTATTACGCATGATCATGATGTTTTCATTGTTCACAAAAAACAAGGTCTTTACTATCCATTGTAGATAAAGCTACGCTTGTGGTACAGGATTAAAAAAAAGCATTATTTTGTGCATGTAAGACTACTTGAATTATTAAAAGAATATACAAAAATCCACATCACCTCATGCATGCATACAGGCTAGAACAGTATATCAATTAATGTGAGAACTAATGTTTTTCATTAAATATGATACGAGTTATCAAGCATGTTCATGTCTTCTTCATAGTAGCCTGCAGGTAAATGGACAGACCCCAACAATGGCCAATCACAGCACATAGTATGTAAATTCTGTTGACATCCAAATACAGTAGTCATCATTAACTAAGCATTAGCTTCTCATGACTTCATGTGTGTGGCCCCTCAGCGGGTATACGTCACTCATTGTTTATACAGTGCAGAGAGATTGTGGGTATGACGGCTAATCAAAAACGTAATCTTTTAGGTTTTATTCGGTTGCAACAATCAGGATAAGCACAAGTAATTACCATTTTGATTAGCCGTCGTACCCACAATCTCTCTGCACTGTGTAAACAATGAGTGACGTATACACGCGACAGATCGCTTCCACACATGCGTCTACTATGCCAGAGCATGTACATGCATCACGCGCCGGATGTTGTGAATGCGCTCAGGACAGTTGGAGATTGCGGTGGATCAGAGGTAAAAAATGATATAAATACTGTTCAGTTTCTTGCACAGACCAATCGTTTCATGTCTTAAGATTGAGGTCTTAAGACCTCAATGTATCGTCACGAGCTGCAGGGTTTAATTTGGTTTTGTCTGTGTATGTTTTGACTCTCAAAGCCGTGGGACCCATTGACTGCCATTATATGACTGAAAGACTGCAACGGTTTGAGTTAAAAATCTTCGTAAAAATCTATTGAAGAATCAAAGTAACCTACATCACCTACCCCTGGGGGTAAGCAGATAAACATCAAATTTTCATTTTCGGGTGAACTATCGCTTTAATAACACACCGTTTATCAGTATTCCAAAGGACCAAGTCACCACTTTAGTTGAGGGGCCACACACATGATGAAGTCATGAGAAGCTAATGCTTAGTTAATGATGACTACTGTATTTGGATGTCAACAGAATTCACATACTATGTGCTGTGATTGGCCAATGTTGAGGTCTGTCCATTTACCTGCAGGTTACTATGAAGAAGACAGGAACATGCTTGATAACTCATATCATAATTAATGAAAAACATTAGTTCTCACATTAATTGATACACTGTTCTAGCCTGTATGCATGCATGAGGTAATGTGGATTTTTGTATATTCCTTTAATAATTCAAGTAGTCTTACATGTACTAAATAATGCTTTTTTGAAACATGTACCATAAGCATAGCTTTATCCACAATGGATAGTAAAGACCTTGTTTTTTGTGAACAAAGAAAACATAATGATCATGCGTAATAACTTATTAATCATGATGATGTACTCATCTTAGTTAATATCTTAATTAAGGTGTTTTTCATATATGAAGTCACGAATAAAAGACTTTGAACTCATGTTAGTTCCTGATAATTGAGATTTTAACGCATGAAGTAATGCATAATTCACACATTAATTTATGCATGAATTCATGGTAATTCATGTACCCTTACTGTAAAGTGTTCCCCAAAAACTTGCGTCATTTACACAATATTATAATTCAAGCAATCAAAAGCAAAAGCAATCTAAACTGCATTTTAAACATTTATGGCACTCATTTTGGTTTCAAAATTTGTTAGTATATATACTTAAAATGGGTTTGAAATTAAAAATGTTTTATTCTTGTCAAACCTTGAGATGGGCCTCCTAAGGCAGGGTCAATATCTGTGAATAGAAAAATAAAATACTATAACAAACAGTAGCAGTGCTTAGTCTATATGAATTATGCTTCAGTAACAGCTCTGAACTACTGTATAATATTTTGGTGCATCGTATGGTACACTTCTTACGCTGACTTTACTGATTTGATGTTTGTGTTTATGTGCTTTTACCTGTTTCAGATTGTGTCTGTGGATGTATCTCCTCAGCATCACTGTCTTCACTTTGCTCAGAATCAGAAAAGTCTAACTTATCTAAAAAACAAAACAAAAAAAATTGAGTATCAAATAAGTTTAACATTGCAAATGTTAGAGTAAAAAAAGAAGACAGTGATAACTAAAATTTGATGAACATTACATTGTTAAAGATCTAAGGTCTGTATGTTAGGGATTATCTTTAGGATATGAATACTTAAACCTTTACAGTAAACTTGAAAATGTCATTTGTAACAACTTTAGTAGCATTACCTTCAATTTCAATCTCTTCTAGTGTTTTGCCCTGAAGATTTGTAAGTGAGCCTTTCTCCATAGCAAGTAGTAGTTTAGATATTTTGGCCAGCTGGGTTGTAGCCTCCGGAAGCCTGTAATACTCTCTGTGGACACGGATATCGTGGCCCAAGAAGTCAGCAACTTGGTCCAACTCATGGTTTTTGAGGTTAAGGACCTGTGACAAAGTTGCAACATGTTTGCGTAACTGTGTCGACCGGAGGAGTTCAGGGTTTTGCGCGCCACACTCATTTGCATAAATTCTCAGACAGTCTTGTCCTCGATATGGACTCAAACAGTTGGGTCTTGCAAAAAGGAATCTGTTTTCTTCTGGGACTCCACACTCGGTTCTTCTGCTTATGAGGTGTGTTAAGGCATCAACCATGTCTGGCGATAGCAAAACTGCCACTTTTCGCCCTCTTTTACCCCTAATTTCCACCCGACTGAAATGTGCACAAAGTTTTTGTTCAAACTTTGTTAGCCCAACAGCAACATCTTTATGTAGGGCAGCTGTGTCCCTCTCTAGAAAACCTTTTAGTTGCATCTTTGCAACCTCTCCTCCACGTCGTCGGTTAAACAGTATTATTTTCGCTAGAGTTGCTTTGCAAAGGTCCCCATAGACTTGTGCTGATGGCATCCGTTTCAAGTTCTCAGAGGCTAAATCAACAACTTTTTCAAGATGCTGGTGAAGACGTTGTACATCCTCTGTGAAAGGGAGGGTGGATGGCTTGTTAAAGCGCCCCTCATTCAAGGTAGTCAAAGCTGTGTGAGAAACAAGTTCAGACCACTTTGCATCATACAGCTTTTTGAATGCCTGGGTTGACTGTACCCCCTCACCATCTTCTGCCATTAGAGCTCTGCAATGTACAATGTCACATATCTTATTCAGTGAGTGGCCCAACTTAAGGGCAAGGCTTGGAGTCTGGTATGAGTGTTTTCCATCATCAAACCCAGATACCCTCTTGACAGCCTGGATAACCACATTAAAATTTGCAGGTCGTACAGCATCTTCAAGAGTCTGTACTGAAAATTCCTTTCTCAGAATCAGCAGAAGTCTTCCAACTTCCCGGAGCTTCTGTCGAATATAGTCATATTTGGTGGGATCCTGCCCATGTTTATTGTAAAATGACTGGGCCAGCTGAAGAATGCAGAAGTCACTCCGCACAGCAGCAGAGATGTCATCGTCTTTCATCACAGTTAACAGCTTCCAAACACCCTGTGATATTTGTTGACAGAGAGCTGTATTACACATTGTTGCCAAAGACAAGACCCTAGTTCTTCCTGGCACTGCCTGATCTTCCACTGGTTTGGAAAGACAATTTCGAACGTGTCTCCAGAGATCCCTCCGGAGAAACATTGCATGGCAATACATACAATGCACATAATCTTTTGAATTATATCTTTTCTTTGCTTTACGTCTGAGTTTTAACAATCCAGTCCCATTCGCTAAAACATCTGCATTGTGTTCGTAGTTCCCTTTGTTTCGCAGTTTGTTCAGAAGTTTTTGACGTTCTTTGGAGTGTTTTGGCAGAGCCAAAGCCCGAGCAACATCGACATTTGATTTCTCATGGGTTTTTAAGTGGCGTGTAAATTTTGACTGCGGTTTTCCACAAATGTAGCAATAATTCTTCTTGCTTACTGAAGAGGATATATTTGAAGATTGTATAGATGGATCTTCCCCTGTTCCTGTGATATCCTCAACAGTGTTTTCATTATTACCAACGCTTACTTCGCTGTGAACTTCCGATACTTGTACTTGTTTGGCTTTCCTACAAGACATTTCAAGCTGTGCTGTGCAGACTGGAACTTTTGGGAGTGAATCTTTACCTATGACGCTTTCTTGGCATGGTCTGCCATTTTGAATTTCTGCAGTAGATTCGAAGCAGGACACTTTAGTAGTTTGTATGTTTAAGAGTTGTTCAGGAAATTCATTTTCTGAAGACACCATGCTCACTTCTGAACCTTCTGAGACAGAATTAGGTACATAGTCCTGATCCGACAAGTTCTCACTGGAAAATTCTTCTTCGGAATCCTGAAATAGCAAACATATTTTTTGTACATATTCAGAAAGTTTCATTCTAAGGAAAAAAAAAAAATACTCAAAAATAAAACATATCTGACTATTCAATAAATTACACTTACGGATGTTGAGGGGTCAGGTTTGGGCTTCACATTTTTCTCGTAGCAAGTTTTATGCCAGAAGCGGGAACAAACTAGATTGAGCATATAATAAACAAGGTTGGTTTCATTTGATTAAAATGTGATTCAAGAAAAGATGCTTTAAAAAGTGATAGGTAACAGAGTGATAGATAATCAGTGTGTTTCAAAGTGTGGCTATAAGATGGAAGAGAACAGAGAAAAACAGTAAGAAAAAGGAGAAAACTAATAATGAATTGGGATTAAGTAGGAGAGCATCCAACAGAATTTCAGGGAGAGACTGAGAAATATGAATAGATACAATTACACAGGCAGATAGATGGAGAAAGAAAGAAAGAAAGAAAGAAAGAAATGTCACCTTTTAAAGCCAATTTAATGATACATGTAGAATGTCAAGATTACACAGTTTTAGGGTTTCAATGGTAAAACATTTAAATAAAAATCTTTTAATTTTCAGAACAAAATACTTACCCTTACATCTCACACCAACCCACTTAAAAGCGGAGTAAGGTCCACTACAGCAATCACATTTATTCAAGCTTGATACTACTGAGGAGATTACGTCATGTTCACAGTTCTGTTGAAAAAAAAGTTAATTGATTAGAAGTGATTATACTGTATTACTATAGTTAGGTGTTAAAGGTGCCATAGAATGCATTGATACAATATTGGTCTCTGATATCTACATAGAATGTATGTGGCTTAGGTAAGGGCAAAAATTCTCCAGAAACGGTATTACCTGTCCATATTATTCAGCTATGCCAAGGTAAATACAGTTTTCCATTCTATGGCACCTTTAAGACATAGGGCTAAGGTTTAAATAAGTTATTTTAATTTCACAAATAACAAAATGTATATCACAAATGTATTGCACTGTAATGCATAGTATGACACCAGCAATGAGTATGAGGACATAACACACATAAACCATGGTCCAGTGAACTTCTGCACATCCCCCACAATACACAACATGACACCAGCAGTAAGTATGGGGACATACGACACAAACCATGGTCCAGTTTGGCAAAAGCCACACTGAACTTCTACCCGTCCCCCACAATACACAGCATGACACCAGCAGTAAGTATGGGGACATACGACACAAACCATGGTCCAGTTTGGCAAAAGCCACACTGAACTTCTACCCGTCCCCCACAATACACAACATGACACCAGCAGTAAGTATGGGTACATACGACACAAACCATGGTCCAGTTTGGCAAAAGCCACACTGAACTTCTACCCGTCCCCCACAATACACAACATGACACCAGCAGTAAGTATGGGTACATACGACACAAACCATGGTCCAGTTTGGCAAAAGACACACTGAACTTCTACCCGTCCCCCACGATACACAACATGACACCAGCAGTAAGTATGGGGACATACGACACACAAACCATGGTCCAGTTTGGCAAAAGACACACTGAACTTCTACCCATCCCCCACGATACACAACATGACACCAGCAGTAAGTATGGGTACATACGACACACAAACCATGGTCCAGTTTGGCAAAAGACACACTGAACTTCTACCCGTCCCCCACAATACACAACATGACACCAGCAGTAAGTATGGGTACATACGACACAAACCATGGTCCAGTTTGGCAAAAGACACACTGAACTTCTACCCGTCCCCCACAATACACAACATGACACCAGCAGTAAGTATGGGGACATACGACACACAAACCATGGTCCAGTTTGGCAAAAGACACACTGAACTTCTACCCGTCCCCCACGATACACAACATGACACCAGCAGTAAGTATGGGTACATACGACACAAACCATGGTCCAGTTTGGCAAAAGACACACTGAACTTCTACCCGTCCCCCACGATACACAACATGACACCAGCAGTAAGTATGGGGACATACGACACACAAACCATGGTCCAGTTTGGCAAAAGACACACTGAACTTCTACCCGTCCCCCACGATACACAACATGACACCAGCAGTAAGTATGGGTACATACGACACACAAACCATGGTCCAGTTTGTCAAAAGACACACTGAACTTCTACCCATCCCCCACGATACACAACATGACACCAGCAGTAAGTATGGGGACATACGACACACAAACCATGGTCCAGTTTGGCAAAAGACACACTGAACTTCTACCCGTCCCCCACGATACACAACATGACACCAGCAGTAAGTATGGGACATATGATACACATGCTAGCTCAAAATGAACCATCATCCATACCATTGTAAATAAAACAATTCCTATCACTATCCTTCAATTCTATAAGTTTGATTGTAATTAAAAATCAATATGTCTTTGCCAATTAAAGAACATATAGGAAATAAATGCTTATTAAATGCTAACTTTTCAATGGAAAATACATTACCGGTTGAGCGTTGGCATGACATGTCAGCTGAGGATCAGACGTTGTTGAGATCTGAAAAGGTTTGATTACTGAACATTAATTTTGGACACCACGGCAGTACATGGTGATGCTTTGATTATCCAATACAACTAATGTGAAAATGACAGATAATACAAGTGAATTCATAGATAAACAATCAGGGCATGTGTGAATTCATTGCAGCACACAGTCCTCACTGTGTGTGTAATGTTCAGGTAATGATTCTGCATTATCTTACGAAAGTTAATGGAGATTTAACTACTTGTTGAGCATTACAAACACAAACTTCACAGACACTTACCTTCTCCGATCCATCTCCTGCTGCACAGCTGACCAAAGCATTCACCTGTTGTTCTGTCTCAGAACACACCTATGAAATATGAAAGATACAGTATCTCACAAAAGTGAGTACACCCCTTACATTTCAGCAACCATTTTAGTATATCTTTTCAAGGGACAATACTATAGAAATGAAACTTGGATATATTTTAGAGTAGTCAATGTGCAACTTGTGTAAGTACAAATTTACTGTCCTCTAAAAATAACTCAACATACTGCCATTATGGTCTAAATAACTGGCAACAAAAATGAGTACACCCTAAGTGAACATGTCAAAACTGTGTCCAAAGTGTCAATATTTTGTAGGGGCACCATTGTTATCTAGCACTGCCTTAATCCTCCTGGGCATGGAATTGACCAGAGCTGCACAGGCTGTTGCTGGGATCCTCTTCCACTTCTCCATAATAACATCACGGAGCTGCTGGATGTTAGACACATGATACTTCTCCACCTTCCACTTGAGGATGCCCCACATGTGGTTACTAGGGCTCAGGTCTGGAGACATACTTGGCCACTCCATCACCTTCAGCTTCATCATCACATCTTGGCGGTGTGTTTGGAGTCGTTATTATGTTGGAAACCTGCCGTTCGGCCCAGTTTCTGAAGGGAGGACATCATGTTCTGCTTCAGAATGTCACAGTACATGTTGGAATCCATGTTTCCCTCAATGAACCGAAGCTCCCCAGTACCAGCAGCACTCCTGCAGCCCCAGACCATGATGCTACCACCACCATGCTTGACTGTAGGCAAGACACAATTTTCTTGGTACTCCTCACCAGGCCGTCACCACACATGCTGGACACCATCTGAGCCAAACAAGTTTATCTTAGTCTCATCAGACCACAGGACATGGTTCCAGTAATTCATGCTCTTGGACAGGTTGTCTTCAGCAAACTGTTTGCAGGCTTTCTTGTGAGCCAGCTTCAGAAGAGGCTTCCTTCTGGGACGACGGCCATGCAAACCGACTTGTTGCAGTGTGTGGTGTATGGTCTGAGCACTGACAAGCTGACCTTTCACTTCTGCAACCTCTAAAGAAATGCTGGCAGCACTCATGCGTCTGTTTTTTGAAGCCAGCTTCTGCACCTGACGCACACCACGAGGACTCAACTTCTTTGATCGACCCTTGCGAGACCTTTTCTGAGTGGAACCCGTCTTGGAAAACCTCTGTGTGAAACTGACCACTGTACTGTAACTCAGTTTCAGGGTGTTACTGATCTTCTTATAGCCTAGGCCATCTTTGTGAAGAGCAACAGTTCTAATTCTCAAATCCTCAGAGAGTTCTTTGCCATGAGGTGCCATGTTGAACATCCAGTGGTCAGTATGAGAGAATTGTATTCAAAGCACCCAATTTTTAACTGCTCTAATACAAGATACATAAATTTGTATAGTCCTGTTAAGCAGACAAAAACATGAACATGATGAATAGGACACGTGGCTTTGCATGGTTAAATGACGTATCGCTGTTATCACTTAGGGTGTACTCACTTTTGTGGCCAGCTATTTTGACAATAATGGCTGTGTGTTGAGTTATTTTCAGAAGACAGTAAATCTTTACTGCTATACAAGTTGCACATTGACTACTCTAAAATATATCAGTTTCATTTCTATAGTATTGTCCCTTGAGAAGATATAATAAAATGGTTGCTGAAATGTGAGGGGTGTACTCACTTTTGTGAGATACTGTATTTGTAAACACAGATTGACAAGAGGTCAGCTATACTACTGTATAAGAATCTATTTAGGGCAGATTGAGGAATCAATACAGTTTATTATATATATATATATATATATATATATATAATATTCTGCATCATCTTACCAAAGTTAATGGAGATTTAACTACATGTTGAGCATTACAACCACGGAAACTTGCCTTCTCTGATCCATCTCCTGCTGCACAGCTGACCAAAGCATTCACCTGTTGTTCTGTCTCAGAACACACCTGTGAAATATGAAAGATATTTGTAAACACAGATTGACGAGGTCAGCTATACTACTGTATAAGAAACATTTTAGAGAGAGTTTAAGGAATCAATACAGTTTATAAAGATTCTGCATCATCTTACCAAAGTTAATGGAGATTTAACTACTTGTTGAGCATTACAAACACAGACACTTACCTTCTCTGATCCATCTCCTGCTGCACAGCTGACCAAAGCATTCACCTGTTGTTCTGTACACACCTGTGTGGATTCAAAATCAAGTACTAACACTTCTCCACATGGTTGAAAAACTGTTTTAACAGTAAACTGTGTGTTTAAATTAGTATAAAAAGGATTATTTCCATCTGTTCCATCTGTAAATACCTTGCTTCTCCATGGCCAGTCAGAATCCCCATAGTTATACGTAATTTCTTCCCCAGGACTTATGTCCTTTACTGCAAATAAGCACAGATGGGGCTTTCCGTCCACTTTGATTGTTTTCATTTTGCTGTTGGGGTTCACATGATCATCATTGACGAGTCTCCCTAAAGAGTCGTCTTCTCTGGCAGCATCAACCCTGAAACAGCAAGAACACAGTGCTAACTCCAAGGTGTAATACTGACTGAATCATACAATAGGAAAGTTTCACAGAATAATAATAAAAAAAAAAATGTATCTGGATGGGCTCATCCTAGTTTACCACTACTGCATCAGAAAATGCAAAGTTTGTATCTCTGGGTGACCTACAACTTTGTACATTTGAAAGACATTGTAAATTAAGTACAGCAATATACATACCAAAACTGTTTTCCATTACAACGAAATTCAAATAAAAAAACTTCAAGTGCAGCGTGGTATACTCTGTGCCTTCTTTCATATTCTTGTTTAGTTATGACTTCCCCTCGATATTCAATGAGAAAATCTCCCTTTTGAAAGTGGCGACAGCTGAACACTCCTCGACCTAACAAAGAGCAGATCAGTCAGGAAAAAGGGTAAAGTTAAAACAATACTTAAAACATAGACACTCATTTGTGTTACTCACCTTTAAATGAATTTATGTATTTTATTTCAAATCCATCCTTATCTTTGAGAATGGATGAAAAATATGCAGCTTCATCTTTCGGTTTTAGTTTGGCCCTCCGGGGCCTTGTTGCTGCCATTTCCTGCAAAAGCCAGATGATGTTTTTTTGTCACTTCACGACATTAATATGATTATATGATTTTTAGACATCACTGGCCTAATCAACTATGAGTTTATATTTTTTATTTGTTGTAGAGGGCTTAAATATAAACAATAGGGATTATTCTGTACTATTTGCATGTCAGTAAATAATACCAGTGAAACAGGAAAAACATCTTAGACCTTAAATTTGTGTTTAGTATTTTTAGCATAATTAATCTGAAACATGCTGCTTTTCTCCTTCTCAACTACAGTGTTACTGTCACTAAAGAGAAACATTATGATTATGGCTATCAGACTTTTATATACAGTAGGTGAAACCTCTACAGACATCTACAGCAACACTAACAATTAACAGCAGGTCAGACTGATAGGACAACACTGATTACCATTACTGTACAATTACAGTTATGCAGGAATGACCTTCACAAAGAACTGTTAGCAATTAAAAGGACCTGATTTGGGATCTGGTCAGCCACAGGCACACAAGATAACTAGTTTACAACTTAACAGCAAAACAGCTTAACAGCTGTGTGCCCTGAAAAACATCAAGTTCACCATTCCCATATGAAAAATACTGTAGTAGACTTCTGTACTATAGTAAACTGGAGTAATATTCCTAGATACAATAGTGTTTTTGAAACTTACCATAGTAAAAATTAAAGAATACTATGGTTTATCAATTCACTAATACTACAGAATACTCTAGTATGCATTAACAAAGTGTAGTAATTACTATAACATACTGCAGTAAACTACAATTTACTACATCCAATACTACAGTATTTTTTCATGTGGCCTTTCATACACTAACCCCATTACCACAACATTGCACTGCCCAAATATTCAGCAAAATAAATATGATCTCAATCTGGCATCATGAGTTCAACATCATGAGTTATTTAACCATTAGCCATTAACTTTTAAACCCAAAACATACATAATACAAGCTGTTTAGTTAATGCTTATCTTTATTTGTCTGACTAGTAATTGTTAATTCCTTATAATTTGTGAGGAAACGCTAGATAAAAGCTGACAAATATGTCCAAAGCTAGCCCGATTAACTGCTAAGGCTAACTTTATAAGGTTAACTAATATAATATAAAGTGTTATGGTTTATTGAGTTTTATCATCAGTCTTACCTGAAGTGTCTTCACAGTGATGCTCTATCCTCAGGTGCTCATAATCTCAGCAGGAAGTGACTCGGTCGGAGGTGGGATAATCGTTCTGAAAATGATTCCAGTGATATTGTTTCTCTGTATTTTTATTTTTATAGTTGTGGTGTGGACTTTGTTATTCCTTTATATTTAGAACGATTTTATAAATATATCTTTATCGTTATCGTCCTTTGCGTGAATAGGCTAAAACACAGTGGTCTGACAAAACCCGAATTTACGAGGACTTCTGGCCTTTCAACCAATCAAAACCCGCGATTCCATACACACGTGTGAATATTCATGAGGAGATGCAGTACCGAGTCCCACCTACAGTCGCGATACACACGCTTAACACAAAATCCGATAATTGTGAACTATAAGGACTTTTGGAGAAATTTTGAATTTGAGCTCCCCCTACATGTAGAAACACTTCTACATTGTCTGAATTATGAGGACACAGGCCCTGTCCTCATAATACTAAATGTCCTCGTAGTGTTGCGTGTATTCATATGAAATGTCCTTGTAAATCACAAAAACCAACACACGCACACACACACACACACACACACACACACATAAACAAACAAATGTTGTTATTTTGCCCTCCACAAAAGTCTTGACCTAGACAGAGCTTCATGCCCAGTATGAGAGCGGTCATTGTCTAGCTGTCTCCCACCCAGAGTGCTTCACTGACTTTCAAGGACTTTCAAGAGTTGCTGACACTCTGTTTTACTTTCCCCTCTATCCTTGTGCTATAAGTGGGCAGTTACCTGCTAAACACTCTTGGACTGATCATATGAGTGGGCCGCTCCAATTTCACTCCAGTGGGGTGTTGTTCCCTGATCTGTGAGAGCCGTTTGATGGTTGCCCAAAGATGGACAGTCAAGAGTCCTATCCACCTGCCTCCCTCTCTGGTCTCCTAAATGACTATACACAACTGACACCTCTACAACCTGTAGAAAACCAGTTTCAAATGCATTGTTGTCAGATATTACCTTGGATACACCCAAAACACAATACCTCCACCTACAACATGGAGTTCTTGGCAGGTCTTCTCTGTCATACCAATATTACAGTAATTGTACTGTGTCATTATGAAAGTAATAGAGCTGTAAGAAGCCTCGCAATTTCTCTCCGATTTGAGATGTAAGTATAATGGCGGAGAATGACCCGATGGTGTCTCTCCAGTAAAACATAATGAGCAGCCAGTTAAGGCTGCGGCTCCAGATAAAGTTAATGGAGCTTGAATTGAGCTCCTAATTGCCCTGTCTCTGTTACATTTATTCAGCTTCACCACACTAAGCAACTGTGAATGGCTATCCAGGAAAAGATACCACAGGCTATGGAGGAGGTGAGGAACCACACACAACGAGAGTGGCTGGAGACCAGTATGAAAGGATCTGAAGTACAGACTGCATGTTACAAACAGCACACTGACGTTAAGAACACACTCCCAGGTTTTAGTTGTTGTTCTCCAGGAAAACGATATGAGATGCGACAACTGAGAAGATCTGAGATTTTTGAAACCTAGCCATGGTGTTCTATGTGGAAAAGTGCCAGTGGCAGCATGGGAAAAACACAGGTGCATCATTTATACTCGTACACACAAACATGCCGTATGTGCACTCGTACATATACACAAAACACACACATTAAAACGTTTTTAGCAGATGAGGCACTTAGCTGGCTCTTAAAACGGAGTGTCACTCTCTATGTGTCCCTGTGATGGGTTCGTGCTCTGCAATTACACACACAATTAGAGCCACACACACTACCACATCTCTGCCATGGAAGCTTTGTTGAAAGTGTGTTTATCCTTCTGTGTGTGTAATGACAGCAAGAAATATTTTTTATTTGTGCCAGTGTGAGTTTTTTTTTTAGATAATACACATTAGCTCAAATGCTAACACTTTATCCTGTAATAAAAGAGTTCATCTATGTTCGTTTTTCAACTCAGACTCATTTGAGATATGTGACTGGCTACATTTCTGCAAAAAATGTGCCTATACATACACTTCATGGCAGTTTTCAGCTGAAGTGAACACTAGAGGCAATAAAATGCTAACAACTTTTATTCTTTTTCGCACACATTATGATTACAATGCCAGATTATCTTGCAGATAATCATGTATTCCTTGCACAATACCATGACCTCAAAACACAAAAGGGCATGATTTGTAAACTAGTAAATTTTGACGTTCACATCACATCATTGGTTTCCTATATATGGCTTTTCTGAAGTTGTAAACTTGCTCAGTAGCTCACCTGGTACAGCATTGCACTTGCAGTTTTGTGAAACATGATGAGTCATAACACTTTAAAACAGAGCTTAAATGCTCACTGAAGTGGCATGGTTGGTTTAACAAATGCATTTTTATCTTACGTTTGCATTTGCATTAGGTGGTACGTTAAATTCGAATCCAATAGAGCTTTAACCTTTTAGTGGCACTAAAAAATACATTTATAGCTTATAGTGCCTCAAATGTGTCACCTGAAAAGTGCAGTGAAATGTCCCTGGAGCAATGGATTTCAGATTTTGCAGAAATGTAGGCAGAGTCATGTATTTCCAATGAACCTGGATTGTAAGTTTTTGTCCTAACCAGCTGCCACCACAGAACATTCCCAGTGACAGGAAATTGAATTGATCAGATTTTCATTGGTCCATGATCTCACTGCTCATAGCTGTACATTAAACAACAAATATCTTCTTATTGGCTGTTATTATGTCACGTTGTGAAGCAGTTTTATGTTGGACAGACAAATAGCTTGTCACTGGAAACTTTGTGCTTGGTTAGGCACATCACAAGAAAGTGAAAAAAGCACTCCGATGTTATTCTAATCAGCCGCAGTAATCATAACAACACAAGATTTTCTCAGTAGCTTGGATTCTGTTTCTTCATTGTTGTGCCCACAAACTCATTAAATCAGAATTCTGCTCCTCATGTGTATTAATACCAAAACAAATGTGCAAATTTTGGTATGATTGACTATTTCTGGTGAAATTTGGAAGTGCACATCCAATGGACTCTTTACTAATACATGAGCCCAAGGGAGAGGATTTGTCTTATTCAAAAGACATATCTATGTGATTTTCCGAGTCGGTCACATCATTTGCAGTGCTTGATGGGAGTGGGCGGGCACTAAAGACTTCCTTTGGTGTGATTTCTTTGACACTATTCTGTGATTGGTGGAGATTTCTTTGCAGAATCATGTGTAATGAACTTTTTCATCAACAGCCCTGCTTTTGAACGCAATTACTCATAAAAAATGTAAAATGAAATCATGTCAAAAGCATAAACCACTGATTAACATCCTTGTAGCTCACAGTAGGTTGGTCTTTAAAGGCTTTTAAGGGACTGTTGCACTCAGTTTCTAAGGCTAGCCCTGTCCACCATGACATCTCATTGCATGTAACTGTACATTGAATATAAATATTAAATCATCAATATTCATTCATGATTCATGTAATTTCTGCTTATTTGTAAGAGTTTGTTTGTAATTCTCTTCCCGTGTCAATTTTGTAGGCCTATATGAATATTCTAGCAATATGAATAGTACGCCGCAGCTAAATCAAATAATCAGCTCTGTGTTTTTGAGAAGTCATGAGAGTTTTTATATGCCCTTTTAATTACCACTAAGTATCCTGCTTCTGCGCTAACATTTTCCAATATCCATTTGCTACATTGCTTTCTAATTCCTTGTAAGCGGCCATTATTTCTCTTTCTGTCTCTGGCTGAGTGCTGTGCCTGCGCATTGTGCCATAGTGTCATGTGGCTCCATGTTCGGTCCCTCGTCCTTGGCATGGGGTCCCTTATTTAGCGGATTAGCCTGCACAGACGTGGGCTGGAGTCCAAAGACTCATGGTTTTGCTGTTTCAAAGCCCTCTGGATATGGGGGAAATGGCCCTTTGGAAGCAGTGCCAAGAACTCCAGCTAGCCTGTTGTGTCTGACATGCTGCCACAGACTCAGTAGGAAACCAATCTGACAACGTTGTTGATTATTTAGCGATTAGTCAGTCATCTCTCCAGAGTCAACAATCAGAGGTCACGTTGAGAGTGGGAGAACTTATTGCTGCACTGCAACTTTGACTCTTTTAAAGAACACGATCACTTTTGAAGCCGTATTAAACATCGCCTGAAAGTAGCACGTAGCTTAGAGGCATGAGCATGTTCAATTCCCGGCGAAACGATAATTACTTTGGACCAGATTGCTGTGTTTTTCTGCATGTCAAACAATGTCCATATGTGGTCAAAACCAACAGGACTTGAGGGTCAGGCTTGCTGCTCCTATGTGAAAATTTGCACACAGCTCGAAGGAGGTTGTTGCTGAGTATGTCAAGGGCTTCCTCCTCCACACTTGCTCCTCTTTCAGGCTCCCTGTCAATCAATATTCAGTTACCGCAGAAACCAAGGGCTCATGAACCTGCTATTATGCAAATTCATGCACACTGATACTGTTTTCATAACAGCTCTTGGTCAGCCCACATCCGAAAACAATTGGTCATCACTTCATAACTCAAGAAAGAAGAGGACGCGCATCCTTGTGTGCGCGTTTGTGTACGTTTGTGTCAGTGACTCACTCTCTCTATGTGTGTTTGACCCTGGCACTGCCTACACAAACAGAGCCCAGCTGAGTGCCGTCTTTATAATGGCTTTGTGTTGGCTCATCATTTGACCTTTGACCTTGCAAGTGCTTCCTCCTTCTCCTCTCTGCCACCGATTAACCTCTTCTTTGCTATTTATACAGCCGGTTACCGAGCAGCCTGCCACTGCCCTTAACCCACACATACCGAATGTACCACAAACGCTACGCCATACAGTTCACATTAACATGCTATCTAATGTATGGTTAACAGCTCACAGATGATAGGAACTGCTTTCAGGCTAAATGTTGTGATTTGATTTTTTAAGATGCACAGCTGTTTACCAATCAGGTGTTTTTGTTTGTAGATAGAGTATCCCGGATCGGTTGCTCAAATAGTTTTCTGGAGAACAGCCAATAGGGGGCGTTATGCAATTTTTTTGTGTGTTGGAGCAGAGCAGAACTAGTTAGTGAGGCATACTGTTAAACAGATCTTCTCTTCTCTTCTCTTCTCTTCTCTTCTCTTCTCTTCTCTTCTCTTATAATAACAACAACATATTTTCCTTTCCTGCTTCAGAGATG
Organism: Spinibarbus caldwelli; assembly: GCA_039654775.1. Classification (NCBI taxonomy): domain Eukaryota; kingdom Metazoa; phylum Chordata; class Actinopteri; order Cypriniformes; family Cyprinidae; genus Spinibarbus; species Spinibarbus caldwelli. The sequence goes on along the minus strand of CM077233.1, from coordinate 31,014,341 downwards.
TTTCTCCTGACAGAAATCTCACAGGTTTCCTCTAGAGTTTCAGAAAAAATCTCAACAATGTCTTAAATTTTGTTCACATATCTCAATATACTGTATTAAATTAACAAAACTTTGAAATCCCAAAATGATCTCAAACATTTCTTATCAAATCTTATCTTTTCAAATCAAAATAAAGGTTCCAAAAAGGGGTTGATGCCATTAAAGAACCATTTTGGGTTCCCCAAAGCATCTTTCCAGGGATCATTTCTTAAAAGAACATTTTTTTACTTAAAATGAAGAACATTTTAACAATCTAAAGAACCTTTTTTTTTTTTCCATTGTAAAGAACCATTTGTGCATTGGAAAGTTTCTTTATGTTAATAAAGAACCATTAGATTTTATATGTATTCCTGCTTTTCAGACCACAGCAATCTCACAAATTTCAGAAAAGCAGTTTTAAAGCATTAATTATGCCTTGCAATGCACCTTATAATGCATTGTACAATCTCATGAATAATTGTAACCGCAGTTAATACATTGTAACACTTATCAATTAATTGTTACACTATGCATTTTAAATTTGGTTATAATTATTAACAACAAGATATAATGTATTAAAACGTACATTGTGAATAATTATAATGCATTGCACACTAAGTATCAAAAATCTGAGATCTCAATATGAACATTTCTTATAAAGTTCTTCAAAGAGCAAATGGTCTGAGCTGTGCTATTAATTTTTATCGTTTTTACCCGTATATATATATATATATATATATATATATATATATATATATATATATATATATATATATATATATATTACTATATCAACAGGTGTCTCATTTTGTGTCTATATTGATTTCTTCTACAGAATTTTAGGAGAAACATGAGACAAGTTAATATTTGAATGAAACATTGAAGTCTCTTCTCTTCTCTTCTCTTCTCTTCTCTTCTCTTCTCTTCTCTTCTCTTCTCTTCTCTTCTCAGAATGATGTAACCCCCTTAACTAGGACCATAAACACAACCACACAAACTATACACACACATACACTCAACACACACACACACACACACACACACACACACACACACACACGCACACACACACATACACACACAGGACTGAGATCAGATGTAGAAAAGACACCATTGTGTGTGTGTTTGTTGCAATCCTCCTCTCCTGCGGAGCACTTGGGTGAATGCCTGGCTGTGAATGAGGGTCAGAAGCAGCCCTGGCCTCTCGTTGCATCCCGCCAAGTCTCATTTTCGCACATTAATCACCCCCATTCACAGATAATGGGCTCCCCCTCAGTACCGTTTAACCGCTCTCCCTGTCCTTTAGACCTGTTCATTTAGGGCTCGGTAGGGGGGATGGTGTCTGCTTGTGTAATTTCAATCAGAGCGATAAACAGGTTAGTCATCTTATCTGGTTTCTGGACACATCAGAACAAAGACGGGCTACATCAATGAACTCCACCCCCCTACACGCACCCCACCGCCCCTTTTTCGGTTATGCCCATCCATTCAGTCCTTAATTCTCTACTTTGTTTGCTTTGTTTGAACCATGAAATGAAAGATTTAGGACGATTTTCACATGAATCTGGGCATACGGACTTGACAGGAGCGGTCAGCTGCCCCGGATATGCTAGTTTTGTGGACAAACATGAAACTGGAATAATGGTGCAATTTGGGTGGTTTGTGTTCTGAGATGATTACATGTTACTGCTGCAGGAAAATTTAGGTAACAGGAAAGTCTGTAGTGTTGTCAAAACTATTGATTTTTCAATAAATTTTTTCAGTATCGACACACTGGTCCAACACACCTCAGTAGAATACAGTCCATTGCGTGTTTCAGAGCGAAATGTGTCACTATTCACACGCGCACAGCTCGATCCAGTGTTTTCAGTGTCTCAAAGCAGCTCAATTCACAGTAAATGCAGTGAAATGCAGAGTTTAATGTGCATTTGTTATGCTTTTCAAGGTTCGCATAATTAAATTTTTTATGGACATATGATTACAGGATTACATGCTTTCATGCATTTCACCAGATGTAATGTTGTAACGACAAGCGTTTGTAAGGCTGTCATCACAGCTTACAAGCTTCAAGCTGGATGCAACCCTTACGAAGATCTGAGATGACCGAACACCTGAGAAGAGATGATGCCAACCCCCCAGAAGACCTCAGATGATGCTAACCCTGGAACAACATATAAAACTACCAAACTGTGCTTAATTTGTAACTATCTGCATGATTTTTACTGTGCATTTCTGCCATAGTCACCACTAATAACACTAACCCTAACCACAAATTCGAAATAAGACCCTGAACCAGCCATGTCAATTTTAGCTTGCTTCTACAAGTCTTTGAGGTCTTTTATCATGACTTGTTTTTATGGGACTCATACCCCAAAATAAAAGCTTGAGGTTTTAACTCTTGGAAGTTGAGAAATTAAGCCATAAGTATGGAAACTGTACTACTATTGTGAAATATTAATTAATTTTTTACTTGAGCAGTGCAGTTGTATTACAATAGTAACAAATTTTGGTAACACTTTATTTTAAGGCGTCCTTGTTACACAAGTTACATGCAATTACTATTATAATAACAATTAATTATGCATAATTACATGCAAGTAACCCTAAGACAAACCCTACTCCTAACCCTAAACAAATAGTAAGTACATGTAGTTATTTAATATTACTCAGTACTTAAGTGTATAATTACACTGTAACAAGGACACTTTAAAATAAAGTGTAACCCAAATTTTAATCTATTTAATTAGTATTATTTTTATATTTGTTGCTATGCTATTGAAAATAGTATTGAATATCAGTATTTTTCAAGAAACTCTACTTTTATGACAATGTAACGGATGTGGGTTAAAAAATGCTCTTTACTGTAGTTGTGACACACTAAGCCTTATATAACAGCATACTCTCTTCATGAATGGACGGATTTACAACTTTCCAACCTGAGGGAGGGAGAATGAGAAAGGTATGTTTTCTTATGTCAGAGAGTGTGTGTGTGTGTGCGTGTGTGTGTGTGTGTGTGTGCGTGTGTGTGTGTGTGTGTGTGTGTGTGTGTGTGTGTGTGTGTGTGTGTGTGTGTGTGTGTGTGTGTGTGTGGCGGTGCTGTAATATGAGTAATGTCCACAGGGATTGCCTCTGCTCATATCTCTGACAGTGGAAGCATGGTGACTAAGGGCTAATTAAAACATGCTATTAGCTGAGAGGCCACACTGACATGATAAGAAAGAATGAGGCTGAGGGAAATTAGCCAGCGCAGCTGCTCTATCAAACATCTTTTCTACTGTGTCAGCAGTCAGTGGGAGACAATTTTTCTCCCCAATTGTTTACTGCCTGTTCAAATTTCTGACATTTTTTATGTGGCTGCTACCTACAGCAAAGTGAGCGGTCGCTGTCATGCTAATCCACAATAACATTTTTCTCTTGCCCTTTGCTGCTTGCCTGAAATACAATGTGTTGAATCATTTTCTACTAGAGCTGTTTGACAAATACTTTTATATTTTCACCTCTCAGCTGGGAGACAGTAAAAAAAAAGAGAAATATATTTGACATTTGTGCAATGAGTTTTATGCAGTTTCTGCTTTATGGGTCTTCCCGCCACTCTACTGACCGAACACTAGCGCAAAGGATTCCCTCTTATTGAGATTTGAGGTTTTCAAAGCAAAGCTCACATCTGGGTCTGCGTGCGTTACGGCCGTGCTCACTTTCAACTGTTCATTTTTGAGTTTATAGAAAGCCCTATAGAGTGAGATCAAAACCGAGCACCGTGATTGTTCTCTCAATAATTACACAAGCTCTGCTAACAGGAAGAGTTAGCTGTTTGAAGAGTGAGATGGGTAAATCTCCTGGTGAAGTAAACAACCATGTGCCCCCGGAGGCAGCGCCACCACCCCCTCTATACGCCCACCATGTGCTCGCACACACCCGTACACAGAGGACGGGGGAGACAGAGACGGCATCCTTCCCGTTTTCTCATCTCCTAATTCCCCCTCAACCTCTTCTCCCAGAGATTCTTGTATTCCAAGTTGTTTTGAATCAGTCTTTGATGATTCCTCGTTTTTTACTACTCTCTGCTCTCTCTGTACCTCCATCTCTGTCTGCTTCTCTGATGCTCTGGTGCTGTTGTCTCCCGCTATGGTGGTTGTTATAAACAGTCTATGGGGGGTTATGGAGAGGAGCAGGCTCATGCTACGAAAGCTCAATCTATCATCTCCCTCTCACACACGCTAGAGTGAAGATTAGTATTTTTTTGTATCACTATTCAAGACCCTACATGACCAAAAGTGTGTAGACACCCCTAACAAGTTTGGCTATTTCAGCTAAACCCACAGCTAACATGCATTAAATAACCTTGATGTTTATATGCTGCTATACAATCTCCCTTTTAAGGTGCACTCAGTAGGTTTGTTCAAACTTTATTTTAAGTTCCAATTCTCACTATTAACAAATCATTAACTATGTCTTTTGCCTCAATAAACTCTAATTTGCTGCTTATTAATAGTTAGTAAGGTAGTTGTTAAGTTTAAGTATTGGGTAGGAATAGGGATGTAGAATATGGTCATGCAGAATATGTGCTTTAAGTACTAATAAACAGCCAATATGTTAATAATAGGCATGCTAATAAGCAATTAGTTAATTGTGAGAATTGGTCCCTATACTAAAGTGTCACTGTAGGTTTTTGTTGATTTTTCATTAGTTCTAAGTGATGTTGATGTTTACAGTATACTGACACCTACTGGTGTGGATGCATGAATAATTCTTATTAACTGCTACTACATTTCTCTTATTTTTGTCTTTTCAGAATTATATGTATGTATGTATGCATGCATGTATGTATGTAAGTATATGCTAGTAAGTTTTAGGGTTCAGTTCATACAATTTGTTCAACAATGTGTTGTACCCTACAATGTGTGTGTGTGTATCAGTGGTTCATGTAGGTATGAAACTGCCATCTGTAGCATGTATAGTATATTTATTATATTGATTAGTTTGGTTTTGTTTAGATGTTTTGACATGCTAAATAAAGTATGTGTACTGTTGTTATTATGATAATTAGTAACTCAGTCAGTTGTCCCTTTCAAGAACAGTTCACTTGGCGGCAATATTTGCAACACCTCCGGGCAGCTATTTTGGGCATCCAAGACCAAGTCCTATCTACTTTGATAGGCAAGTCGTAAAATCCCAACAAGTACTTGCTAAACTTATTTAAATTACACATTTCAAACCAGCTGTCGTCTTTTGTTTTATAAATTGTAATAGTCATGGTTCCTGTTTTGTGTCACGTTGATGAAGCCGATGTGCATGTGCACAAGTGCGCATCTCAGAACATTGACAGTTTCTATAGGCACTGGAGCTTCTAATGGTGATAATTTTACCAATTTTACCACTATTCAGTTTTATTTAGTTCAAGTTCTCCCATTCATAGTAATATGAGTGCACATCTAAAGTCTTTGGTTGTATGACATGGCTGGTGATGTGGTCTCAACATGCCAGTGCCCATGAGGGGCAACCCGCTCAATGTACTGTAGAATAAAACAGCTTTCCGTAAAAGACTGATATGTCTAGAGGCTTCATCTCATGTGAATATCCATAACTTCAATTAAATTTCACAAAAATGCTGTTCAAGTCATTTTGTGTAAAACTTTTTAATTAACCCAAAATACTGAATGCAACTTTAATAAAGTACAATGGGATGTACCAGAGCTCCTTTGTGCATAATGCACCAGTGCACAAAGCAAAGTCCATAAAGAAATGGTTTACTGAGGTTGTTTAGAAGAACTTGATGGGCTGGCATAAAAACCCAGACCTCCCACACCTTTGGGACAAACTGGAACAACATATATGGGTCAGAAGAGTAAAAGCTGTTATAACAGCAAAAAAGATGACCAGCTCTTTACTATAGAGATAGTTCATGTTAAAATGAAAATTATTTTATTATTTGCTCATTGAAACAATATTGGACTCACTCCACTGACTTCCATTGTAGGGACCATTATAGTTCCATAGAAGAAAGAAACTCAGGTTTGGAATGATATGTTGGTGAGTAAGTCATGCTAGTATGTTTATTTTGGGGTGAACTATCCCTTTAATGCCCTTGGTTTTGGCCACATAGTGTATCTTGCATGATAGTGATGCTCAATAAATGCAGGCAAGATGGGCAATATTACTACAAGATATTTAACAACTGCTCTAATTGTTCTGTAATGAATGGCATAATGAGTTTCCCGCACTAATAAGGCTGCTATTAATTAGTCTGTTCCATGTTCACAATGTCTTACTGTCATAATCCATTATCTCTTACCATAGCGTATGTGTCTAACCATTTTCAGCAAAAAGGTACATTTTTGCCTCTAATTCGTACTCTTCACAGGAATGACAAGAGGAAAAATAAAATATGAGAAAGTGAAGAATTACAGTTAAAACAAAATAACATTTGAGGGGCCTAAATGTAATGGTTATTTTCCTGGTAACACTTTAGAATACTGTTCCAACATTAATGAATAACTACACAAGAACACACGTGTAACGCAATATTAGTATTATAGTAACTACTAGTATCTAACAAGAAACTCTGATTAATGAATTAGTAAGTAATTGTGCTTTGTTGATTGTGGTAGTTCACTATTAGCTAATCAGTAACTATTTTTCATACCTCCCGAAGAACTACTGTAAACAGGTTCATAATTAATATGAATAATGCATAATGTATAATTAATTCTAAAGTGAAGGTCATGGTAACCCACTAGTAATGACTCAAGTATTACCAGATTTTTCAGAAGGGATTACTAATTATTTGGATCAGTATTCTAAAGTGAATAACATGATTAATTCTCTAGTAATGACTGAAATCATTGTAAGCTTTTGAGGGTTTTGTAAAGTATTAGATAGTAATTATTCAGGTGTTACTACATCCTTCTAAAGGGATTACTAATTTTTTGGACCAGTATTCTAATGTGAAGATCATGGTAACTCCCTAGTAATTACTGAAGTCATCGTAAACTGAGGTTTTTGTAAGGTTCTGGTTAGTAATTCATTTTGCTAGATTTGGTAACGCTTAAATCATTACAGTAGGTTACCGTGATCTTCATTTTAGGATACTGATCCAAATAATCAGTAATTTCTTCAGAAGGATGTAGTAACATTTGAGTCATTACTATCCAAAATCTTACGTATATCTCAAAAGCTCACAATGACGTCAGCCAATATTAGGGCGTTGTCATGCTTTTCACTTTAGAATACTGTTCTAAGTAATAAGTAGTTTCTTTTAGAAGGATTTGGTAATACTTGAGCCATTACCAATGGGTTACATGATCTTCACTTTTTATAATTAATTATACATTATGTATAATTCACATTAATTACGAAGCTGTATACAGCAGTTTTTAGTCTCCAGGATATATGAAAAAACAAAACAAAAAAAAATACAAAAAAACAAATAGTAGTTATTGCTTAGCTAATAGTGAACTACCAGATTCAACTGAGCGCTATTACTTACTAAATCGTTAATCATAGTTTCTTGTTAGTTAATTGTAGTTACTAGAATGTTAATAGTGCATTAGTCATTTGTTCCTGTGTAGTTATTCATTAACGATGGAACAGTAATATAAAGTGTTACCATTTTCCCTTCTTCATCAGAACAGATGTGGAGAAATTTAGCATTACATCACTTGCTCACTAATGAATCCTCTGCAGTGAATGGGTGCCGTCAGAATGAGAGTCCAAACAAGTAAACCACAACACTCCAGTCCATCTGTTACTGTGTTGTGAAGTGCAAAGATGTGTGTTTGTAAAGATCAAATCCATCATCATGGTGTTTTAAACCAGTGCTTCTGGCCAAAATATGAGTCCATAATCAATAATAACACTTTCTCCTGTAAAAAGTTCATCCCCTGTTGTCCTCTCATATCGAAATACACCAACTTATTTGTTTAGAATTGTTTTGGACTGTTTTTGCTAGTAAACAATGATTGATCTGTGCATATTTCTCTCCTGATTCAGATGAGATGAATTTTTCACTAGAAAAAGCAATATTATGGATAGAGGACTCATATTTTAGCTGGAAGCTGCAGTTTCAAGTTAAAATTATCCTATTGATGGATTTGTTTATTTTAAATAAGCAGCTTTCTATTTCACAAGACATTAATTGATGGACTGGACTCATGTGGATCACTTGTGGATTTTTGTGATGTTTTTTATCAGCTGTTTGGACTCTCATTTTGACGGCACCCATTCACTGCAGAGGATCCATTGATGAACAAGTGATGCAATTTCTCCAAATCTGTTCTGATGAAGAAACAAACTCTTCTACATCGTTGATGGCCTGAGGGTGAGTAAAGTCAATAGCTCACCCCAAAATACTCTATACAGCCTATATAGAGGTGAAGCGTTATTAAGTGGAAGAAAGACAGTCATTTGTGTTCAGAACAACATGATGGTCAATAATTGGTGACAGAATATTCCTTAATCAGTATGATTTACTTAGTCAGCCTGTCTCACCAAAAAGTTTAGCTAGATCAGCACCAAAACCACTACTCCCCAGAAAGATTTTAGTTTCCTATTTCTGTTTTTTCTACTGTTCAAAGAGACAAAGATAGAAAGAGACAGAGATGGATGTGTGTGTGCCACACAAGCTTAGTGTAGCAATAGACTGTTTGTTTTGGAGCATCTCAGTATTCTTTCAGTTGTCAGTTAAGCTGCTTCAGACTCCAGAGTGTTTTCCTACTGAAACTCCAGATGAACTGCACAGAGTGTGTCTGAGCTCCAGGCATCAACATTTTAAAAATAGGCCTGGCAGGCCTTGACGGGAAGAGCGGTGTCAGTCGCTCCACTCATTTTTCTGTCTTGCAGCCTCACTGCTTCGCTTTACTCTCACTGCATCTTCCTCACAGTCTCCCTCAGGGAGCACTGTGTGTGCAGGTGGGTGAGTGAGTGAGTGTGTTTGTGTGTGTGGACAATGGATAGAACAAGTGCCACACCACTGTGATATGCATGTGGAGGTGTAACTTTCATTTAATATCACAATAAACCTGTAAGTGTATGCTGAACTGTAGCAAATAGCCATGGTGTTCATACAGGCATCAGGCTTGTGACATTTCCTGGCCGGCTTGCCTCTTTTCTTCTCATCTTTTCTATTGTATCAAGTGGCAAAAAAGTAAAAGAGTGCTTGTGGTACATATATAATTCAATACATCTGACAAAACTGAAAATTCTTCTTTACAAAAATATTTCAGTGGACAAAAAAGCTAAGAGGGTTATAAAAATGAGATATGATTTAGAACCATAAACAGTAGGCTATACAAGCCATAGAAGACTGCATAGCTATATCCTCATTTTCATTCACTTAAATTTAAATATGGTGTCTGCCCTGGCTGAGCGGAATCATCCATTTTTCAAATAATTTAAACGATTGATGTTTTTAAAATCAGAACAGGAATTTTGTAACTTTTAGTCCATGTCTGTTAGCTTTGAGCTCGATTTTACTGTGATCATCCCCTTATGTGGGACTTCCTTCCTAAAATTTAACCACAGCTATATATGTTTATGTATAAAGACCTATTTATGTGTGAAATAAAAGAAAATAAAACTGTGATAAAGACTATACAATAATACTACTGCTACTACTACTACTACTACTGCTACTACTAATAATAATACTGTCATTGTACTAAATCAAATTATATTATTTTGAAAATATTTACTTTACTGACATTTTTTCACTGTTAGAGTAATGTTACATGTATAAACTATACAGGGAATGTTTTCAAATAAATTTAAATTTAAATGTTTCAGTCATTTGCACGCGATTTATTTCTTTCTGATAAAAAATGGAACTGTCAAAACAATAAAAAAATAATTTAACTAATCTCATGATTATTAAACAGAATTTTAAAACTTTTTAAAATATATAAAATATATAAAATTATAAAAAAAATTATATAAAAAAAATTAAGAAAGATATACAATCAGGTGACACATTAGAATACGGAACACATTCACTAGAGTAAGAGTTTTCCCTGAACAAACTTCTAATTTTCTGCTTATTAATAGTAAGGTAGTTGTTAAGTTTAGGAATGGTGTAATATAAAGGGATCTAAAATATGGTCATGCAGAATAAGGCATTAATATGTGCATTATAAGTACTAATAAACAGCCAATACACAAGTAACGCTAATAAGCAACTAGTTAGAATTGGTCCTTAAAATAAAGTGTTACCTAAAATTGTGTTAAACATAGTACCATAATATGTTAATTCTGACAACCCTAAAATATTGACAAAATTACATTTAGCAAATATTTTCATTTACAATTTACAGTCTTTATCTTAAGTAACTGAACTAAAAAAGTGACGTGACATGCAGCCAAGTATGGTAACCCATACTCGGAATTAGTGCTCTGCATTTAACCCATCCTAAGTGCGCACGCACACACACGCGCACGCACGCACACACACGCACGCACGCACACACACACACACACACACACCAGGAGCAGTGGGCTGCCATTTATGCTGCGGCGCCCAGGGAGCAGTTGGGGGTTCGATGCCTTGCTCAAGGGCACCTCAGTCATGGTATTGAAGGCGCTGTACATTCACTTCCCCCACCTACAATTCCTGCTGGACCTGAGACTCAAACACGCAACCTTTGGGTTACGAGTCCAACTCTCTAACCATTAGGCCACGACTTCCCTTTGTAAAATATTGTTGACACATCCTGCACCACTCAGGTTTTTGTCCAATTAAATGCACTCTATAATAAACTTGTCCCATCCCCTAATACCAACAAGTTTACATCTGTGATGTAACAAAAGCATTGACTGTTTTAATAAAATGCATAAAAGCGGGAAGCATGTGGACAGAAAACAGACGTTTCATTGGCTCTTTAACTCCTGTCTCCTCACTAATAAAACTCCAAACATGGCAGAGCTTTTTTTTCTTTCATCTCTCTCCTTCTTACAATATTCCCCCTCTCTCACGTAACTCTTCCTCTCTATCTCTTAATCCCTCAGCCTTGCCTGTTTCTACTGTATTTCTCCCTCTTTTTCTTTGAACATCAGACAGGGGTTAGTGTGTCACTCCAGCTGGCAGCTGCTAGAGGATCTTTTAATTAGTGAGTGAGGCAGGTCTGTCAGAAGCATCATAGTTTGCTCTGTAAACATTACCTCATACTTCCTTCTCACCACGGTGCAGGGGTAGGGTGGATGGGTTGCTGTGGGAACGCAGGAGTGCAGTGCCCCTGCTTTAAGAGGGGCTCGCTATAACAAGCAGACAAAGAGGAGAATGCCCCGGCTCAGCTACTGGGTCAAAGGCACAGCCCCCAAACAATAGGTCACTCTGTCTGAAGTCTTCACGAATTGTGAAAACCCGTCGAGAGAGGTGGGAATGGTTGGGAAAAGAGGGGTGAAACGGGATGGACAGAGAACGTAGCAGAAGGTTATGCTATAGTACACAGAGCTGGGTAGTAACTGATTACATGTAATCTAGATTGCATAATCAGATTACAAAAATTAAGTATATGTAATTAGATTAAATTACATTTTAAAATAATTGTAATCAGACTACAGTTACTTTTTTATTAATTACATGATTACATATTATTCACACAATAGCAATAAATAATTCATAATTTATTGATTCTCCCTAATTCCTCTTTTTCATCTTTTAAAGCTTCTGCTTACATTCAAAAAGTCTTCCAGTTTTGTGGAGATTCACACAAAGAATACAAAATTTTAAAATCCACAAATTCTTGTTATTTCTTATGTACATGTAATGCATTCACAAACTTTTTGGTTATCTGAACATCTTTTACCTAATATATTTATTTGAAGTACCCAGGAATTTTAAAATAAAAAAAATAAAATAATAATAATTAAGTATTACATATGCATGTTCACGGTTCTCTGTTTGTTAAAGGTCACATGACATGCAGGTAAACAAATAAAATATTTTATTTTTTTAGTAAGTGTTATTTTAAAATGACTTATTTTAATTTTACATTTTTATGATTTAATGAATTATTAGCTGTTCATTAAACTCACGAGCCCCCTGCAGTTCCTTTATGAACCCCAGTTTGGGAAACCTTGATAATGTAATGTAATGTTTAATGCGCTTCATGTTGTTAATTACAACAAATGGAAAATATTTTCTTATTCTTTGTATTTTTATATCAATATGGTACAAGATTATCATATTTAAATCAATGTGATAAAAATCTAAAAGTAATCAAAAAGTAGTCTGATTACATTACCTAAAATGTGGAATGTAATGGATTATGTTACTAACTACAATTTTTGACATGTAATTTGGAATCAGTAACGGACTACAATTAAATAAAAAAGTAATCTACCCAGCTCTGCTAGTACATCAATGTCCAAATGCGGAATATCCTCTGCAACTGCAGATGACGGCGCTAAACAAACGGCCGAGCTGGAGTTTTTGCGAGTGTGGGACGGAACATCATTGTTTAGAGGAAGGGGGTGTGAGAAGGGGCACAGGGTCACACACGCATGAAAAGAAGGGGACACTTGTTCGGAGGAGAAAGCTCCACAAGTTAAAAGATCAGGGAGCGCAGGCACGAAAACAATGCTAAGGCATTAGAAAGAGCTCTGGAAAACACAATGCAATTACTTCCATTGCTCCTAGTAACTGTGTCTGGGTGGGAAGACACTATTTCACACTTGTAATGCGTTCTGTCGAGATTCACTGCGCCCGCACATTATGCTTAGCATGCTCATTTGAAGCAGAAATTTACAATAAACAAACGCGAGGACGCGCGCCTTTGCTCGAAGTGAAATTCGCCGAAAGTGCCTTGAAGTCTCTGTGGAGTTGAAATGGAGTAGAAATAATCTAAAAGCACTTGATTTGAACTGAGAGAGTGCTCTCATGCGCTCTGTGTCATGCTGAGTTGTTAAGCTGTACTTTAAAAAGCTCTCTCTCTTTCTCCCTTCTTAGGATTGGGCAAACAGTTTCTTGATTTTCATACTGAGGAGTTTTGATGGAAAATAGAGAGGAAATGACAGTCTGTGTGTGTGTGTGTGTGTGTGTGTGTGTGAGTTGGGGGATGGGGTAGGCAATCTCTTCAATGCCATGATGAAAGCCCAAAAGAGGTGGCAAAGAAAAACCTCGGGAATGTTCTGGGGTTGCCACGGTGATAGAGAAGGCCCACTCACAGCGTGGCTTTCAGAAGTTTGGAGGCTTTATCAGTGAGACACAGCATTTGGCCTCAGGCCAGCACTCCAGGAGTACACAGGCAAACACACACAAACACACGGTCTCTCGCATACTCAAACCCAAACGCTATGAACGCTGAAATTCGCATACTCCGTTTTCAATCGAGACGATTCCCAGAAACCGCACCAAGAGCACGCACTCATGCACCTGAGTTACTGAACTGTTACCTGAACTGGAATCAGCTTTTTTTTATCTGCAAGAGGGGCTTAAAGTCAGCTACCATTAACAAAAATGATGGTATCATATGGTAGTACTGTAATTCATGGTACTCCAAAGTAATTCAAACACTACCATGGCTAAATGGTAAAAGTCCAAAAGAGAGCAAGTATTGTCATGGTACAATGGTAGTTTTGGTACATTTTCCCCTCATCTTCACTTATTTTTCAGTGCTGTTTTGTATGTTTATACTGTCTAGTTATTATAGTAACCCTAATAAATAGGTAATAACCCTGAACCTACTCCTAAACCTAACCTTAACCCATTTAGCTACCTTATATTACCAGTACATTTTTAGGTAAGTAAACTGTAAACTAAAGTGCAACAGGTCTTCTGGTACTTGCGCTTTGTCGCAAAACCTAGTGAGCAGCACTTTAAGGCATAATAAGCATGCACAAATGGCAAAAACTTGGCTTCTTGTACAAAAAGGTGGCATCGTAGTATTTGTATGATATTCCAAAGTAAAAAGTTTCTAGTAGTAAAAAAAAAAAAACATTGTAGTACCATGGAGCTCTTTTATTATATTTACTGTATGATATCCTCCCATACTTGTGCCCTGTTTCAAAGTTCTCTACATAGGCAGCTTTTTAAGGCATCACAGGGATGATACTAAAGGGAAACTGGCAAAAAAATAAAAAATAAAAAAATCATACAGCATTTTGGTCAAATTCTAATTAGGAGTGCCATGGTATCATATTTCCACTAGATGATTAATATAGCCAAAAAAATCACAATAATGATATGATGGCAATATCTAGGCCTATTCAATATTTAATAAATAAATAAATAAATAAATAAATAAATAAATAAAATAACAAAGACATAGGTCAAATTCATCTTTCAATTTATTTTGTGTTTTCTTTATTTGAATCAAACTCAAATTTCGATTGAAGGGAGGCGGAAAGAAAATTTAAAACCATTGCTCTACAAAAGCGTGCTGTTGATCGGCATTTCCTGCAGAGTGGGGTGTCTAATACTTCCCCTTTTTTACAGAATCCAAAAAAAAAATCAATTTTTCATCTTCACTGACATGATTTTGTGTGGCAGTTGTAACTACCCACTGCGTCATTGTCTTCTTTTTCCATTTTATGATGGGTGGCAACCAGTAGCAAGGTGCAATCATGCCACCTACTATGTTGGAGTGGTAACTAAACAGTAGCTGCTGGCATTGGATTATTTACAATATTATTATATAGAGAAACATAATATCAGTATTTCAGTTTTAAGTGTCATGGTCATCATCAATACCAGCAGTATATTTTATTATAATGCCCCTAATTCCAATACAGCGTCTCATATATTCTTTGTAAATTAACACCAGAATGCATTACTCTGAGCTCAGTGAAAATAAATCTGAGAGAATGACAGAAATGTTATAATGCTGCATAAAAAGAAAACAGAAAAATGTCTATAAAATCTAACTTAAAATGTACAGTTTTATCCTATATTTGTTTGCGCTATTGATTTATTTACGTTTTCAGGTATTATGTCATTAGATTAGCAACATGCTAACGTCAAACTTTCCACAACGTTAACATGATCAAACTTTAGTTTAGCAATATGCTAACACTGAGTCTCCTGTGCTGAGATCCATTGCGAAAATTAACCATTGTTTTATTTTATTATATTAAATGTGTAATAACCATGTTTTGTTTTTTGTCTTTTTGGCGTAATTGATTACCATTTGTAAAACCAAATATCATTGTTAAACTATGGTTAGTGTAGCAAAACCATGGTTATTTTGTGGTTACTACAGGTAAACATTGGTTTTTTGGTTGTCTTTGTAGTAAAACCATGGTTAATTTTCATAAGGGCAAACTATTTGTATGTTGTTGCTATCAGTCATGAAATTTAACTCGATTGGGATGCCTTTAAAGGGCAGCTGCTTATGTAGGCAGTAGACAACAAGGCAGCTCACTAGGTTTTGGAGTTTACTGTTGGTGTTTTTATTGATGATTCTCATCACAGACCATATCATGTCAATCAATCATTATGAGTGGTGAAATAACAGGTGATCTGCTGACTTTCTCAGCGCCAGTCCAAGCCAGCAAGTTGAGAAGCATGGTTTGAGGAATATGAGATTATGAAGATACACACCGTTCTCAGTTGAAGAGATGGTTCTGATCATATTTCATCTTCATGGACACAGGTGCGTCTTGAATCTCAAATTATTTGAGGGTGCGATGGTGTGCAAACGTGTTCAGACCTTCTCACCCGTGAACCCCTAAAACTGCTGAACGTAGTGATACGCACTGACATTCATAAAGATACACACATTGGGTTTCAATGGATTAGAGGACTAAGACTCAAACAGCTTAAACAGACACACACATACGCACGCACGCATAGCTGATTTATATTCATTGCCAGTCACAAACTCACAGCAGGACATTGGCAAAGTGCCTTTGTGCAGTCTGCCATTACGGCTTGGCAACGTGCCAGCATCTATGGGGAGTCAGCGGGTCAAGACGACAGCGGTGG
Source organism: Spinibarbus caldwelli (assembly GCA_039654775.1). Classification (NCBI taxonomy): domain Eukaryota; kingdom Metazoa; phylum Chordata; class Actinopteri; order Cypriniformes; family Cyprinidae; genus Spinibarbus; species Spinibarbus caldwelli. Next base: position 30,998,410 of record CM077233.1, on the reverse strand, counting down.
GGCAAGAGCAGCGAAGTCCCCGTAGAGCCAGGCTGCCCGGCCGAGTCCTCCTCCTCTAGCGCGGGGTGACTGCTCTCTGGACTCCGAGCATCTCTGAACCCCCTGGAGGCCTGGATCTGCCAGTCCTCTCTACCCTAGAGCTGCCCTCCCTCTGCCAGCCCGGCTTTCCACAGTCCCTGGGCAACACGGGCTACTAGGGCCAGCTGGCTGCTGAGTGCCATGGCAAGGGGTTTTTACTGGTAATTTCTGCGAAACACACACACAGAGTGAGCTGCGCCCTCTAAATGCATGCTGTAAATACGCAACGAACACACTGACGCTCAAAGACCCGCTTTGTGTGTTTAAGCTCGCTTGGACGTCTTCTGTTGCTCTTGCTTATTTTCGGTTACTTTATATAATTTCGCTTGTGCAAATATTTTAATGTTTGCTTGTGAATATGTGCGTGTTGTGCATATACTAGAAAAGATTAACATTCCTACGTAGGATTTCTCGCAGGCATCGTGATGCCAGATATTCTGTGAGGTTGGCACTTCCTGTTCTGCTGCATCCAGTGGAACACAGCAGGGATTACTGGAAAACACTTGGCAAGCCATAAATCTGTTTCAGCAGAGATGCTGTGCCATTGCAGCGTGTGAAGACGAGGCAGTGGTGATGTTTAGCACACCAGATGTCCTGCTTTCGAGAACTTTTAAAAATCGTACATCGTTTCTGACCAAATGGCAAGCGGCGTGTGCCAAATATCAGCGAATCAGCAGATTCATTCAGTGAAAACTGGTGTGCTGAAAAATCCTAGTGTCTTAAACTGTGTTGATTGCATTTGCTGCTGCTGCTGCTGCTGCTGATGCCTGCTGGGTAGTTTGCATGGGCTTTATATGAAATGCTACTTAAGGATAAGCGTTTTAATGCAGTGACTGCAGGTAAGATTGCAAGTCAGACAGTCTGCACTACAGGAAGAGAGGGAGGGAGATGAAAGAAGATCCTGTGTCCACAGGTTATCAAACTTTAATACACACTGGGAGCAAAGAAGGGAGAGCAGCAGGAGTGTGAACACAAATGCACACATACACACTAATGAGCAAGTGCACATACAAACTCTCTCCATCTATCTATCTATCTATCTATCTATCTATCTATCTATCTATCTATCTATCTATCTATCTATCTATCTATCTATCTATCTATCTATCTATCTGTCTGTCTGTCTGTCTGTCTGTCTGTCTATCTATGAATCTGTATAAGCATTTCTTTATAACAATGGCTATCATGACCATAAATTACAGTTTAGAAGCTAGTGGCTTAAAGGCATATTCTGAGACTGAGTTAAATACAAGTTGCCATAAAATACTTCCAGTCTGTTCCTCAATTTTAAAAAGGAAAAGAAAACATGTTTACAGAAAACACAGTGGAATCCTGTGGAAACAGTTTGTATAAAATTTTATTTTATTTGATATTTGTCTTGTTTAAAGGGTGTATCTCAGTCCACTTCCTAGTCCAGTTATAAGTACACTGCCTATGGAGTTCCATTTGCTGGAATTGTTCCAGTGCAGTGAGCCGTTTTCTCCAAATAAATTTCCAGAATGTATTGTAAACAACTAGTGAACATCAGCTGCACACTATTTTCTCACTTATCTGACTTCTCACTTTTTAGGAAAATTTAGTATTTGAAATAACTTTGAAAAAAATGTTGGTCATTTCATTCAATCACTTTTTTTTTTTTTTTTTAAATTTGTTACAAAATTACATTATTTTCTGTGGTAATCAACAGCAAGCCCCAACGCTGGCAATAGAGATTTACAGTCATTAGTTGTAACCGGAGTACATAAATCATATTAATAAACTCCGTCTAATCTCTTTGTCTGTAATCTTTAATCTAATCCTGTTGTTCCCATGTTGCCTCCCTGAAGGCATGTATACATTTGTGTTTTGTTGTTATTTCTGTTGTACAGAGTGGCCTGTGTTCAGTAAGACATTCCACTAAAGATCATTGAAGTTACCAATGATGTCCCGGCACTCCAGTCCATCAGTTGTGAAGTTGCATTACTCTACTTCAGTGAAATTAATCACTTTAGCATTAGAATGTCGGGAACATTCAGTTTGAGGACAATCAGTGTTAGAACAACAAGAATCATCAGCCACTACAAAGACCATCTGCTTACAATCTGAACCACTTTCACATTGTCAGAAAAACTTCAGCTCCACAATCTTTCCATTAGTTTTGTATGACACTAACTTTTATCCTGTGCTGTTTTATGTATTAATCGCATTTAATTGAACATCTTGACACTATTTCATAAAGTAGGCCTCTAAAGTATTATACTGTATATAGGAAAAAGTAATATTTGAAGCAAAACACTTCTTTTTACACAGTAACAAATATTTGCACTTTGCAATGTGTAAACAAAAAAAGTGTTTGTTTTTTTCATTTGTTGTCATTTTTATAAATTGAAATCATGATACAGACTTGTGAACCAACTATGTGTGAAATATAACATATATTAATTAAATGTGACTACTGTATATCTGTATACTGACAGTTTTATACATCAAATTATGATGTGATTATACTCTGGATTTATCACCTTTTGAACAAATTGTTAGAACTACAGTGCTATATGTAACTTACAGTGGTGTTGTATCCAATCTTTCAAGCTCAAAGATTGACATGTACCCATAAAATACTGTAAAAAGTGACATTAATGTATTGGGATTTCTTGACTTTAGGCTTTTTGCAAGTGTCTGTGAATAGTTATATGTTTCCCTACTGAGGTGTACAGTGTGTGTGTGTGTGTGTGTGTGTGTGTGTGTTTCTATGTGATGTTGGTTCTTTTATGATGCAGTGTTTGAGCAGTGACAGCCTGTTGAGCACCACAGACTGTGGAAGCTCTTGTGAGAAAGAGATAAGGGATGTGAAGAAAGACCAGAAAAGTGCGGGGAGGGGAATAAACCACAGAACAGAAGGAGTTTGCGAGAGAAAGAGAGGGAAAGCTTTATTTCAAATTCTTTTAGTTCAGCTTTACAACTGCAGTTGATCTTCAGAGAAGTTTTGTGGCTCTGAGACGGGTTGATTGGGGATCTGCCTCCACGTATTAGCAGAATTGACATACTGTGGAAATTATGGGTGGAAGGAGTTAACATTTATGCTTTTGGCAGATCCTTTTGTCCAAAGCAACTTACTCAAGGCATACATTTTATTAGTTCATGTACATGTATCTGACAATAAGAAAAAAATATCAAAAATGAAACTAAAAAATAATGATGATTTAACTCGGAACCAGCTTTTTGCTGTTGTGTTATGTTATGCTTCTGTTCACAAAGGACAAATTTTTAAAATGTATTTTGAACCATTATATGTCAATGTGCTTTTTATTTATGACAGCATAAATTCAACATGGCTGAAAAAAAGTAGTGAAGTGCCAAGTACCTCTGGAATATTTATCTTCTATTGCATCTGGTACTCTGTTAAACCACATAATTTTCAAAGAAAAAACTAAATGTAATATGATTATATTTAAAGAAACATTAAGACTCTAAAAACATATCACAGGGACCTTACAGTATGTAATACCAGTTAAGCATTCATGTCATACAACAATTGAGCGACTCTATGAATTAATTCATATTATTGAATGTGATAATCTAGGGTCTTAATATGTGCAAATGTACTAAAACCCTCATTGTTTAGTATTATTTATATCACAAATATGAAACAACACAAATGGAGGGATGTCATGACTAAATAAATAATAATTTTGACTCTTCAAAGTGCTCACTCTTGGCATTCTCTCAACCAGCTTGTTAAGATGCTTTTCCAACCTCTTTCTTTACACTTTTGCCACCCTTGTTGGCAGATTTTTCTATGTCTCCATCTATTACAATTTTTTTTTTTCCTTTTGTAGATGTTTTGTAAATATTATTGCAGAAATCTGTTTTTTTTTTTTTTGTTTTTTTTTTAATTTAGCATTCCTTAGTGTATTTAAGCACATATATACTAAATGGTCTTTAGGTTCAAGGGAAAAATACATTCAGTCAAACATAGAAGTGTTTAAACTTTTGAAGATACTGTAACTGCCAACTTTATTGAAGAGTTACTTGTTTTATTAAAAAAAAAAAAAAAAACAGTTTAAAACTTTTTACACACACATTAAACATTTCATTCTGATTTAATCAACCTGACAATTACACCAACAAAAGTCATAGGTTACATCAATTGCAACACAATTTTTTTTCAGTGAGATAATGTGCTTTTATTATCTGCGTTAAGCTTCCATATACATTACATTTCTAATTTGATATCTATTTTTTTTTTTTTTTTTTTTTTTTTATCCAGCATGCCAGCAACATCCTTCTCCCTTCAAGTCTGCTGAGGTAAACCGATTGATGGATCTTCATACAAGATGCAATACATCCCTCTCTCTTATCAATGAATGAAGAACAAACTTCTGTCCTCTCAGCCAGTTTTTCCAAGTGTCCTAATGTTGTGATCACAAAGCATCTGATCCCTTTCTAGCCCATAAAAGTTCACTGTGGAAGCGCATGAACTCACATCCACGACATCCAGCAGTAACAGTGGGAGATCAAGAGTGTATCAGGAGTTAATGGACTGTGCTTTAGTCAAACAGCACCTTACTATTCTAAGAATGCTAGATTGTCAAAACAGCGAATGTGTTTGAAGAGATAAACTCCTCTATGCACATTAATCATGCAGGCACCGCGAAGCTCAGATTTGGCACAAATTACCCTCAGGATATAGTCACTTGAATTAAGTTAAAGCTTACTGCATTGTTGAAGGTTTTACAGGTTCTGCTTTTACCCCACACACATAAACATCTGATTGGGTTTGAGCCATCCACCATGCATGAAATAAATAAATAAAATAACACAGTTGATTTAGAAAGTATTGATTTATTTTTAAATTATAAGTATTTGTGATTGTTATGGATATGAATTTATATCTTACAGCCTCTGGCTATTTATATTAAACAGATGTAGAGATTCATTATGAAGTCAGTAAGAGTGAAATCGTGGATCCGTAGGTGTCTCTCAATACTGTGAAAGGTGTGTCAGGTGATGTGTGTTCTATATTTTAGAACAAAAGACACATATTCCTCTCCTCTCTTTTGTTTGTGTGTGAGTGTGTGTGTGTTAGAGAGAGTGAAGATGAGAATCATCATCTGGCTTTGACTGGCATAATTGGCTCTTTTCTTCCCCGCTGCTACTTAGCGCTGATAGCCCAATTTAGCCGCCACATGCTAAAGACACTTTCAGAGTGTAATCAGAATTAAAGAGAATGGGTTTTACTCACTTTAAAGGCCCTTTGAGTCATTCTCTGTGGGCTGAAACAGTGATGGGTCCCTTTAGTTGTCAGAAGAGATGGGGACACATACAGTTGGCAGGGTTTGAGGATGATAACACGCCTGTGACGTCCTCAGGTAACATGCGAAGATACTTCCCTGAGAATGCCCCCTTCCCAAAAGATGGGCCGACATAATGCGTCTGCTCTATGGTAATAATGGTGAAGATCTGTAAATTGGTCTCGAGATACCATCAAAAGACTATTTAAGACCATAGAGTGAAGATAGCCATGGTTAGGTGACAAAAGAACGTGTGGATTGCACTTCGTCTAGCGGCGCATACTGATGCATTTTTCCCATTACGGATGATGGCTTGCGACTACATTGGAAAAATGGACAGTAGCGTTGAGATTATCTCTCATTTCCTTTCAGACAGCCTGTCTGTGTTCTTTTTCACTTCTTTTATTCTCTCGTTCTCCCTCTCTTTCTTTCTTATATGCATAGTGGATAGAGTTTTCTCGCTGCAGGCTATTTCTTTTGCTAAGCTGAGTAAAATGCAAATGCCGCACATGAGAAATACAGCAGGAGAGGACAATTCTGTGATTTTTGCTCCAGCTGGTTTGAGCTTTGCCCACAGAAAAACCTCGAACATAGCCGAATAACACCTTTGCCGGAGCCTTTCAGAGGTGCTGTAGTGTTCTTTCTAGAAGGAAATTATTAAAAATCTCTCAATGAGTCAGCCGGTCGCTTTGATGACTTAGAACGGTGCACAATATGTGGTCATATCCAGAATATAATGTAAACATCTGTCCAAAACAACTTTCTATACATTGCTGGAATACTCAGCCAGCTGAGATGGCGCACGAGAGAGAGAGAGACGAGGACAGAAGGAAAGATAATCCTAGCCATCCCGCCCCTATAAAGGAGCTTTCACTGAAAGAAGGGCTTGTGTGTCTTGTGTTTATCAGAGGGACTTGCTCTTACCTGCAGGGAGAAAAGAGATTTGAATTGCAGTCACTTGCAGGAGAAAGCATAGCACGTTTGAAACTTTCCTCAGACTGAACAGTTTCAGCTCTGTAGTTCACTTTAGTCTAGAGAACAACACAAGGTGGAAATTTTGTTGCTGCTTTCAAGGGGAAACATGAGGTTGGTTATAGGGCTGCCAATGCCTTGTCTAGCTAAAACACATTTATAGCAGCTTATTTAGTAGTGAATGTCAATAGGTGTAAATATTTCCCATGTTTTCTCTTAGAAGATATCACTCAAAAGTATGTATGGAAAATAACGGCCAGGCTGCTGAGTTAGGCCTCTGTGTGATTCAATTTCACTAGGATTTACTGTGATCCATGTGTGGATTCCTTTGGGAAATATGTGCTTTGATTAATGTAATACAGGGACTGGGGAAAATAGGTGTGTGTGTGTGTGTGTGTGTGTGTGTGTGTAGGGCAAGCAATAGAATAATTTGGGGGAAACTTATTCTCCTCATTTAAGCAACAACTTTTATTTAGACCTCACTAAGTCAGAATACAGTTGATGTGGTTATTAATAGTTTAGGTACATTATTTCATTATTTATATATTTCTTTGGGAAAACTTTGGGAAACTTTGGGAATATATCTATAAGGTTACCTTATCATTTTATATGATGCCAGTAAGATTTTGATTTTTAATTTATTACGTGATTTTCTATTAGGTCCCTTACGCTTGCCTAACTTGGGAATGGCAGTGATTATATTAGCTACATATATTAACAATTTATTGAGAATTTAAAGACAGCGTAATATAGTCCTGCTTATTAAAACAATATATATATATATATATATATATATATATATATATATATATATATATATATATATATATATATATATACAATTTATTCAGTCTTTTGTGGGAAAAGTTGTCAATGACAAAGTCACGGGATAAAAAGGACAGATCTTTTAAAGAATCTAATTAAAAAGCAAGTGCAAATTTCATATTTAAAGAATATAGTGCAAATTACATATGTGTGTGTATATATATATATATATATATATATATATATATATATATATATATATATATATATATATATACATATATATATATATATATATATAAGCTTTTTTTTAAAGAATTATCTTGAAACAGTCATGGCGGTGTAAAGGCCATGCAAAACTCGACTTTAACCCCAAGTAAAACAACCTTTCTTTATAATGCGTCAATTAGCGCGCAAAATGAAGGCGTAACAAGAAATAAAGTATCTTAATTTACAAATGACACACTGAGCCATTGTTAAACATGACTTTGTCGGACAGTGATTGATGGATCATCTTTGTACCCATGCCAGCTAGACTACATATTTCCCGTTATAAACTTATTGCTTGGCCTGTTACAGGGAGGGTCATGTTAGTGTGTGCAAATTAATTCAGAATGCTGTTACGGCAAATATCTGACTGACACTTCACATGTCACAATCTTATTTTATATTTTAGGAAACTGATTTCAGATAGCACATTTTCAAACAAGCAATAAAAATTGCTGGCAGCCAGAGAATCGACTTGTAAGTTATTAACGCGTAGTTTTAAAGAGTTTTAAATTTGACTGGGCTGCTCGTGAAAAGCAGGCTTATGTGTCCAGCTGGTCTTAAAAACTACACTAACTTATTTCTTTTCAAATTGCAGATAGAGTAAAACTCGATTAACTAGCCTACACTTTTAATAACTAATTCGTTATATCTTTGGAACGTCAAATAAATAAATAAGAAGCCTACCTTATAAGTCCATGATATAAAATCCTGGAAGTCTTTGCTTAAGAAGCTAAGAAGCTTAATGAAATTGTCAAAGAGAGTTGATGTCATTTAACCCTCTGCATCCTTGTGCTATGATGCATTTGCTACCATTATTGGCCCTCAAGCAAAACCGTATTTATTTTATAAATAATGTGATTTTCAGAAATTGTAGGCTGTCACAGTACGCGTAAGGCCCTCGCTGAAGAACAAGCTCTGCACATAAATATATTTTACAGCAGATTTTACGAGCGTGCGATACACCACGGCTTTTAAATTCAATATAGACAGTTTTTCGCGATTTAAACAAAAGATTCAGACGGAGAGAGCGAGAAAGAGAGGTATATGTCTTACCGCAGGAATGAATCCAGCGCAGCTCCCTCTCTCTCTCGCTCCGTCTCGAGTGATTCCCGCTCTCCTCCGCTCCGCTATTATTTTCACTTAAACATATGAAAATTTATGCAAATGAAAATCAGCACTAACTGTTCCTCGCTCGCAGTGCACGAGTGTCCTTGTCCTCGACACTATACAATAGGTTATATGTAGGCTATTCCAGGGGTGGATCAGTCTACAAATAAACAAACAACAATAATAATAAATCACCACTCATGCAGGGATTATTATGTAGTCTACATCTGATGGTTCTTTATTCCTCTGAAAGGCCTGATATGTTCAAGTTCCATGTTCTAGGGGTACCACTGAAACTAATTAAACAATATGCAATAGTTGGTGTTTATTAGGCTACAACGATTGTGTTTATTTGTGCATTGTTTTTGTATTTTATAGGCTATGTATTTTTTTAAAACCTCGATGCGCCACAATTAAAAAATTAAATAAATAAATCAGTTTAAAAGTTTACACGGCTCGTGCTTTGAAACGGCTCTGCTTTATTCTTGGAATAAATCTGAATAAACCTATAAAACCTATATTTCCGTTAAATTATCAGTCCTTACATGTTGGTAACAGTTGATTACATACATTTTCTGGATAAAAATCTAATCTATGCTTATTTCATTTGTACCCCTAAGCCAAAGATGAAATGCTTAATGTTTTTATCTGCTTGTTGTTTGCATTGTTTTATCTGTATCCCATCTATTCTGATTTCCCTGTTTGTTTGTTTGTTACATGCCCATAGGTAAAATATCATACACAATTATAATTTATCATCAGGAGAAATTCATTTTAACATTTTAAATGCCTGTTGCAGACAAAAGGCCAACATAAATTAAAATAAAACAAACGCTGAGACGAAAACAAGCCAAACAATTTCCTCTGTAACAAAAACAAAACATCTACTGCGTCGTTAAGCCAATAATGCAGTACAGCGCACTAAAATGATATCAACTAAAGCTTCCTGTTCGGATAGAAGGTCTAGTCACTTTTATTCGTATGTTGACAAATCAAAATTAGACATAGCAAATTGCAACGCCTTGACGAGGTTTCTTAGCTGTGCCCTAAGATCTGTCACTCTCCCGAAGGATATCCAATGAGCATCAATCTCGCAGAAACTTCCTCGCAGTAATTGGGTGAAGGATGTGGATGGTGTGCGCACGCGGGGGCTGAACGTAAACATTCGCGTGCTCTCGCGCTCAGAGAGAGGAACGGAGCGAGCGAGGACAGCGAAAGCTCTCCATTGCGCGGACATTTAATAGAGTTGTGTGCAGTTGAACGCATTCAAGATTAACGTCGGATGGACTCTGTGAAAAGAAGAAATAAGAGAAGCAAGAATCGGTAAGAAAGCGCCTTGTGGGTTGCGGGACAAGAGAGAAGTTTACAAAGGAGCGTCTTCTTCTGATAAGCCTCCACATCAAGTCAAGAGAGCGCGCGATGAAGTTCGGTGTGGGATTTGTGTAATCGTCACGAGAAGTTGATGTGAAGAAGAACAAACAAGACTTTTTGGTTTCATAATTGGTCTTTAAGACAATGACATTAAGAACGGAATGCAATCGTAAAAACAACCTCCATGCGTAATGTGGATTTCTACGCTGAAGGTATTTCTTTCTCCTTTTGCTTCTGATAAAAGGAGGTTTTGACGGATATATTTTGGCCATCTTTTGCTGTGCTGTCGGTGGACCAAATCAAAATACCACGCATACTTTTCCAGCTTGAATAATTCATGAAATAGTGCGTGCCTTCGAGGCTTGGAAAAAAGTTACGACTATTCGGGGAGGGGGGAATAGTAAGTAGAATTGTTCAAAGTGGTGAGGGGGGATGGCCACAGCGGCTTCCAATCCTTACCTGGCCAGCAATAGCATTCTCTCATCAGCCTCGATCGTGCACGCGGAGTCCGGAGGTGGTGGCATGCAGCCGGGAAGCGGTGCCGTGACATCGGTGTCGGGAGGTTACAGAGGAGACCCCGCGGTCAAGATGGTGCAGAGCGACTTCATGCAAGGAGCCATGGCAGCCAGTAACGGGGGGCACATGCTGAGCCATGCCCATCAGTGGGTTACCTCACTGCCACATGCGGCTGCCGCGGCCGCTGCCGCCGCCGCCGCTGCAGCGGCAGAAGCCGGCTCCCCTTGGTCCTCCAGCCCAGTTGGCATGGCCGGGAGCCCACAGCAACAAGACGTGAAGAACAGTTCAAACAGAGAAGACCTACACTCTAGCACCGCGCTGCACCACAGAGCCTCGCATTTAGGGGCTCACCAGTCGCACCAAAGCGCATGGGGTGGCACCACAGCCTCACACATCCCCACCATCACCGGAGGACAGCAGCAGTCCCAGCAGTCTCTCATTTATTCCCAGCCGGGAGGCTTCACAGTCAACGGCATGCTGAACCCTCCCGGGAGTTTAGTCCACCCGGGGCTGATGCGAGGAGACTCGCCAGAAATGGATCACCACCATCACCACCACCATCATCAGCAGCAGCACCCTCACCACCACCACCACCACCAGCAGCAGCACCACGCGGGAGTCAACAGCCAAGACTCGCACTCAGACGAGGACACGCCGACCTCCGACGACCTGGAGCAGTTTGCCAAACAGTTTAAGCAGCGTCGGATCAAACTGGGTTTTACTCAAGCCGACGTCGGGCTAGCGTTGGGAACTCTTTACGGAAATGTTTTCTCGCAGACCACCATTTGCAGGTTCGAGGCTCTCCAGCTGAGCTTCAAAAACATGTGCAAACTCAAGCCGCTGCTGAACAAGTGGCTGGAGGAGGCCGACTCGACCACGGGAAGTCCCACCAGCATCGACAAAATAGCAGCTCAAGGCAGGAAACGAAAGAAGCGCACCTCCATCGAGGTGAGCGTGAAGGGAGCCTTGGAGAGCCATTTTTTGAAATGCCCCAAACCGTCAGCGCAGGAGATAACCTCTCTGGCGGACAACCTGCAGCTGGAAAAGGAGGTGGTTCGGGTCTGGTTCTGCAATCGAAGGCAGAAGGAGAAGAGGATGACGCCGCCTGGGGTCCCTCAAACGCCCGAGGACGTGTACAGCCATGCCGGCAACGTGAGTGCAGACACACCGCCTCCGTCCATGGACTGCAAACGTATGTTCACTGAGACGTAGAACAAATCATTTTATACACACTTCAAGTCAGCAAGATATCACAAATATTCTATGTAAATTACGAAAGAAGCCGAAGCTAAAATCTTTAAAAGCTCTTCGTTTTATCCTCCAATGTCCCTAACGATAAATGACTCTGTTTGCTCTGTGTTTCAGGGGAGTTTTGTGGTAGATTACTTAAAAGGTGCAAGTTTGAAAGATGAACCGGACAGCAACCACAACGTGACAGCTGCGAGCTCCTATGGCCAGGAGATTCTGGTGCACTGACACCGAAATCATAACCAGCCCAAAGCCAACATAGACTTTATGGATTGAAATTACAAAAGAACTCTCAAGGACATGGATCAATGCAGACAAACATTAAATATTAAACAGTGGAAGAATTTACCCAAGGACACGTATCAGTTTTACGCACAGGAATTATATTACTCATTTTAACAAAACGGAATTGTCTTGTCTACTCTTGGAGCATTAAGTACAACAAACTACACCTTTTCTATTTCATAGTATTTTTGTGGACCACACTTCTGTGAATAGCTTTTACACAGAGAAAAACTCTTAAGAAAAAAAAATTAAGGGGAAAAAAAAAAAAGATTGATTACTCTCAAGCTGCACTTATTTTCCAATTTCAGCCGACCCCTTGTAAACACTTTTTGTTGTTGTTTGGCTGAATGATCGTGGATATTGCCCTCTCTTCACTGCTTTTTCTAGGCAGATTTTTTGGTGGGTTTTGATAACAAGTCTGTGTAAATTTGGCAATATGAATTCTCTGTGTTGATTTAAATGATTTGCTTTATATTTTTCACTAAAATCAATTTCAAAATATTTTCAGGAGCAATGACAGATTTGTTGCGCGCTGTGATGACTTTCAACCTAGTAGCATCTCTTGTAGGCCTTCCCCTCTGCCATTTTAAATATTGATTATATTTTATACTGTTAGTATTACACTTGTTATTATATACAGATATTGTACACAAACACATTGACGAAGCTGAAACAAACCGTTGTCAAACCGTTTCCCCCGTGGTTGTTATTTAAGTTCAGTACTGACTCAGCGAGAAGTGAATGAGAACAATAAATCTGATAGCTTTCAGATGTATCGGTGCAACTTTCTTTTTCTTTCTTTCTTTCTTTCTTTCTTTCTTTCTTTCTTTCTTTCTTTCTTTCTTTCTTTCTTTCTTTCTTTCGCAATTTTGTTTAAATATTAAAACTACATTCTAAATTAAAACACATTACTAATATTTGTTTGACGTTTCGTTTAGGCAAATACTGAGACCGTTTCTGAAATGTATACAAAGGGAATTTAGAAGAGTATATTTTTTCCTTGATTTTCTGACCCTTGGCCTAAATATGGAAGTGTGAGAACTTCCCAAATGTTTTCACCTTGCATTATCGTATTTCCTTATTGTCTTATTATTTTTTTTCTTTATGTTAGCATGTGTTTTTGTATGTGCTTTCGTGTTTTTTTCTTTGAAAAACAAAAGAAACAACCATACCTTGTAATTGTCTATAAACTATTTATCTGCTATATTAACGGCGTATATCAAGTAGCTTCACGTCCTCGTTGAAAAATCAAATAATGTAATACATTTTTCATTTTATTATAAAACTTTTCCGTCAATGACTTACCGATTTTCTGAGACTCTAAATAGTCCGGGGTTGTGGGGTATCCCAAACCTGATCAGAGTTATGCTTTTTTCGTATTGTACCAATTATATATAATGCATTATACCAGCTGACATAAACTATTTTGATTTACATTATTTTCCTCTCAACTGAATATAAATTATCAAAACATTCTAAGGCCTTCTTGCTTCTCAAAAAAAAATAAAAAATTAAAAAAAGAATAAGAAGAAATAAAGGGAAATGTCTCTATGTATAAATCATAGCCTATTATAAATCATGATGGCATCAAAGAGACATGGAAATGTGTTGCACTGTTTAGATTACTACTCTTCCTTTTCAAAACTCTTGTCCCCATTAAACCAGGGTAACAATTTCCATATTTTGTAATACCACTAGAATGCCTTGAAAGTTTCTTAGAGTTTTTTCCTTGTTTTAATAAGCATTTGACACATAAATCGTGGTTACCAGCGACGTGAGTTTTGCCTTTACTAGACAACCCATTTACCGCTTTCTTTGTAGAATTTCAGGACATTCTTTTATTGTTTAGTCCAGGTCATTTCAGTAAACTGAACTGGATGAACTGAATAAAACAACTGCAATATCCTAGCAGAGAACAAACAGCAAAATTGCATTTATTGTAATTTAAATGCATCATATTAAATTGGCGTGCCTTCAGCAAACAATTGATTTATGTGGCTTCACTTTGGGAACGTTCATTTCGTAAAATGCTTTTATTTGTTTTCAAATTTAAATTTGAAAAAAGCACGAGCGTCCAGCTCAGCGAGTGACGTAATTTGGAATCCATTCCGTGCGCGCTCTAAAGCAGGAGTGAATTTGTATGCGTGGAAATTCGTATGCTTGCCACGTAGCTCTCTGAGTGCAAAAGGGCCTAGATCCTTCCATCAGATTGCAATGTAAAAGCGTGCAAATACGATTGTGTGACTGAATTGCTTTTTTCTGTAAACCGACCGTTTTTGCTGGGGAATAGCACAACTGTTGGCCCTTAATTTTCATCAAGACAAGTTTGGCAATTTCCCCCATTTGTATTCATTTCTGCTATGTTTGAAATAGCTGGCTTTGCACTCTTTTCAGCTAAGGCGCAACACTAACCTTCCAGCTGAACGACGCTTCTGTTGAGACTTGGGAGTGCAGCTGATTTTTTATTTATTTTTTTTTTCTGGAGAACTTTTGTGTGGTAGTGACTATTCAGCCAAACACACGGTTCTTCTCTTGAAGATTTAAATTTCGCGGATGATTTATCGTACATCCGTTGCGTGGCAACGAAATTCAACCTGTGGTTATAAGCAAGCGCCCCACCCTTCATGCAATATAGGCCTACTCAATGTTAATAGCATCACTCACACACCCAGAATTACGGAGTTGTAAAGCTTTCTGTTTCTGTCTAAAACTGTCTAAAATGCACTTTTATCACAAAGTTTATGATAAGCAGTAATAAAATGAATGAAAATAAAGAGATTTATTATATTACTGTTAACTCGTTTTAATTTTGAGCTTTACAATATATTCGAATTTATGTATTTTTTTTTTTTTTTTTTTTTTTTAAGTATATTTTAAATGGTTCCAAAGTAAAACAAACCAACCTTCAAAATAATATGAAAAGACATCGGCTGTACATCCTCAGTTAAACTCACAAAGAGAAATTAAAAATTAGTTCTTCTTCATCTTCTTCTTCTTCTTCTTCTTCTTCTTCTTCTTCTTCTTCTTTTTTGTGTGTTAGACCCTGAATTGCAAAATATAAAACTGAGAATTCCTATCTTTAAATTTGAAAATACATGTGTACGTCTACTTATCGTCTCTTAGATCTATTGTAGCCTACCAAATAAAGCATGCTAAAAGTATTGAAAATAAATAAACAAATAAATAAATAAATGATAAACATGTAAAACAGTACATGCACACTAGTACGCAAACTGATTTTATTTTTATTTCCACATATAAGACTTTTTATTTTATATTTGCTTTGTTCTGTGTGGGTAGGCTATTTTAAGTATAAACTATAGCCGTAATAACCTAACAAAAATATAGAGTTTTCTCCATGAGTCAAATTTGTGTAACTAAAAGTGTAACAATTAAAATGAAGTCGAATTTAAATATTTTTATGTATCTTTTTTTTCTTTTTTTTCTACAGTCCTTTTTTTGGATCATATTTATAAACATTAAATTTACCAAAATACATAGGAACATAGAAAAGAAATCTTAACCTCTCATATTTCTTTAGCGCCATCTTTTGGAATTCCCTCCTGCGTCAATAGAGTAAAACCATGTTTTCGATAAAACAATACTGAATGAAATTTTAAAACAACATTAATTATAATAAGAAAAATATGTGCTGAAGTAAGCCTATTTCCGAAAACGTTCAAAATAACATGTGCCTTTGGATAGGCCTATATGATTTATTTAAAATTACACAATTATAATAATAAAATAAAAATAAATACTATAAAATGCAAATGAAATGCAAAAAAGTAATCACACCTAATACTAACCTTTAAATACCTTTTATAAAGCTATTCAACTGCATATGTTTACCTGTACACAATACAGAGATATAATTAAAATGTTCCTAGTGATGTATTTATTTCTAATTTCTTAAAGCTGCTTTTTTTTGTTCTCCCCAGACCAGCCAGTGCGCTAACCGTGTCTCACTACACAGAGTAACGTTTTCTTTTCTGACAATTCCCATCAGACCTTCGGCCAATAGATATGGTCGAGCAGCGTCCGAGGCTATACAAGACGACTGGATTAGCGGCCAAGGGACCTTCACTGTCACCCACCTGCTGCAAGCCCATGGCACACTGCCAGCTGAGGTCAGTTAGCCCGCCAGCCACATTACCCTGGCAGCAGTTGCCAAGGTGACAGCATGTCAGAGCCTGCCCATTGAGGAATATGGGGGGCTGACGGCCAACGCATCGCTGCCTCTGACCGGCCCCTGGAACTTGAGGAAGTGGGGGACCGAAGGCACACATTCAAATGCTTAGCAACAAACTGACTCCACACGTGGCAAGGGCCAGAGCGTCAGAGCCTAAATCATTCAATCTCCACAAATACTTAGTGAGTCTAACACACTTTCCAGCTCAGACGTTGCCGGTTTAGAAGCGCTTTGAATGAAAGCAGTTAATTCGATAGGCAACAGTCTTAAATATGGATATGAGTGTGTGTGTGTATGTGTGTGTGTGTGTGTGTGTTGAGAGAATGAAAGACGCAAGTAGAGAACAGGAGGTGAAAGGTGTTCCTGCTTTTGCTGTAGCTATCACATTAACTGGAGGATGTGAAGCAGAGGGGAAATAAGCTGTGGGCTCTGTGGTTTAATAGATTACTTACAATTGGACACAGGTATTTGGAGTTAGCCATTATACCCTTGAGGCCCCCAAAAAGGTAAAAGAAACATCACAATTCAACCAAATCTGCCACCGCTTCTCGTCCCAACTCCTTTGTGTTTTTGTAAAACAAACATGTTCGTTTAGCATAGTCGTTTCGTGTTTTCCAAACGCGCACGACACGGCTGCAAATATTTGCATTAGCCTGTTTTTGTTGTTTCTGAAGAACGCTTACACATTATCAAGAGCCCTTTCAAGCATAAGCTCTTTTAAATTCAACTCATTGTAGTCATGGCACAATTTGTTAAGGTCAGATCTTTGTCTGAATGGATTGAGTCAGAATTGTATTGAGGTCATCAAAAAGCACAAAGCCATATCTCTTCAAGGGCACATCTGAATTTCAGCTAAGCTCTCAGAGCCTCAATCTCCCTCGGAAAGAATGGAAAAAATGTAGACCTAAACCCATCGAATAAGGTCTCGGCGTTAGAGAACGGCCCCAACAGGCCTTTCCTGAAATGCTATTACAGTATGCACCTCGGCCCGTCGCAGAGACTGAATTCAATATACACAAGTGGCCTATACGACGAGCCATTTGGCAGCTCAAGAAAATCATCCTCAATACATATTCAGGATTGTTTGGTTTTAATCTGCTGTTTTCGAGCATATTCCAAAGGATTCGGTTGGGATGTCAAATCCAAATTGTCACTTCAGAGAGATTTCTCCTTGGACCACGTCATTATTATTATTATGGGCAACAAAACGGCAGAACAACAAAATCCTTTCATAGATGAGAGGATACTTTTCACTTTCTCTGTGCTCATATTTCACTGTACTTATGGGGGATAAGTGCAGGAATTCCTGTTGTTCAAACCTCTCCAAACATGTCACATACGACGTAGCAGAGAGTTTGCGGGCTGAAATAAAAGTAGCTAATTGATGCAATACACCAAGGACATAATTATCTCTTTGAATAACTGGCGGTGGTTTAATTGCTGGTAATTGTTCTCCAAACCTTGTTCAGAAGTGATGAACACAAGACTGTTATTATGCATCATGTGTTAATCCTGCTATTCTGGCTTAGTCATTAGGGCTTCTGTATCAAAGCACCACGATAAGGGCGGCAGAGAGGGAAAAATATCACGCGCACACACACACACACACAATGTACACGCATAATCGTGACATAATGCGTTATAGTGCCGTATTCCTCCTTTACTAACCCCAGCCACACATTCACCTAAACAGAAATAAACACAAACTTGTGCCACCTTTTTATGGTCCACTTCTTTCTGCTGTCACACATTCCGGTACGAATTTTCTCTCAGATGTCATATTTATAACAGTGGGGTTTCTGTTGTCCTGTGTTTGCTGTTAATTATTGCCACATTGCAACACCAGACTCAGAGCTCTACAGGAAACAAACACTGATTAACGTGATTGGGCCTGCTGAGAATTGCAGTCCGGTTGAAGTGTGTTGATTGCTGAACTGTTCCCACCCTCTCACCCCAGCAGTCTTGCCCTCTTGCCCTCTGAGCCTTGCGAGGCCGTTCAGTGGCAGATACTTCAAAAGATGTCTAGGGTTCGTATAATCTGAAGTAATCCAAGATTTGAAGTGATCGCAATTGTTCGTGCTTTTGAAATTACAATTAGAATGCCATTAAAGGAATATTCTGGGTTCAAGTTAAACTCAATCAACAGCATTTGTGTCATAATGTTGAATTGAATGTTGAAAAAAATAACTCATTTTAATTTTAAACATCCCTTTTCTTTAGTTACAGTGAAGCACTTACATTGGAAGTGAATCGGGCCAATTCATAAATGCTAAAACACTTTTCAACAGTTCAGCCACTTGATATAAACAATACGTCAACAAGATTTTGGTGTGGAAAAAATCTATTACTGAATTTTTCAGTGTAACTCTCATCCAATTTGACAACTTTCTTGCCATGACAACCAAACATACACCTAAACTGATCAATTTACAGCTTTACAGCTCAAATAATATATATAAATGCTACACAAATAACTGCTGTTTCTTTAAACTTTCTATTCATCAAAGTATACTGCAAAAATATCATGGTTTCCACAAAACCATTTTCAACATGGATTATAAGAAACCCCTTTTTTTTTTTAAATCAGCATATTAGAATGATTTCATATTAGAAGGATCTTGTGACATGAAGACTGGAGTAATGGCTTTGAAAATTCAGATGCTGTCAATATATTGTATAAAATAATTAAATGAATAAATAAAACCAACCAAACCCAATTTTTTTTTAAACAGGAAGTGTAATTGTTTATAAATAAGCTTCACATTTATGTTTTACCTCCAATTTCGGCCCCATTTACTTTCATAAATGCCTCACTCCGACCTTTTTTTTTTCTTCTCATTTTTGTATTATTATTATTATTATTATTCATTTATTTATTAAGTCATTTAATGGAAATTATTATGTTTGATACTGTCGATTAAGCTAAAATGCAAATGTGACAATTTGTAAGAAAAACTATAAAGAGTGCAACACTCTTTCCGTTGTTATTGGTTTAACCTGTTTTCTAATTCCAGTTCATCTTAATGCAGATTGCTGTGGAGCTGACTGGCAGTGCTACTGTTTTATCTTCAGACTCAGCACTTTGGTTGCATGGGAAGGGGCAGAGGAAGTCAATGTGGCTCTTTCCCGTCTCATTCCTGAGTCTCACGGGCTCATGTTTCACCTGCTGCATCTGAAGTCTGCCACATGTGTGTATATGAGAGTATTTATCTTTGTGTGTTTTTCTGAGCAATGAATTCCTTCCGTTTAACAAAATAGCTTTTGACTGAACACGACCAGATGGAGCAGAGGTGGTGTTATTGATAGGGCCGGACGTTTCGAATGAAGTGGAAGTGCTTGAATTAACAAGTTCATATATTGACAGTTGATGTGCAAAATAGATCCCTGGTTTGTATTGTTTTAATGTCACTGTGATATACAGTGATAATTCCACACATTGATCTTCACTGCCCCCTACTGATTTTGAAATTGAATGGAATATTACTAAATCATTGAGATGATTCATCAAGATTAACACTTCCTTACGGTGCACCTCTCTAGTTCAATTACAGCAAAAGCAATTTAATGTCCTCCCTCAGTGAGAACATCTAACATGAACTTTTCACCAATACATGGAATGGATGTTGCATAGAGCAGACCTACTTATAATTCAATTATTCTTTCAACAATCTTTTGAAGATCAAATAGGCCTATATCTGATCAAAGCCATCTCAACATCTGTATGAGTCTAAAACTGGATTTGTAGCAACCCGACAAAGCATAACGGTTTAATCATGGTCTTATAGGCCACAAACTGTAAGAATATCTGTACAGGGATTTGTATGAGAGGCTATGCTGAATAAATTACATTTAGGCATGATATTCAGAGCGATCTGTAATCCACGACTCAAGCCACCGAGGCTGTTAGAGAATATGAGGGCAATGCCCAGTGAAGAGAATAAATACTCATATTAAGCCACCAGGCCACAGAGGAGGACTGATACTAAAAGATTGTGAATCCAAGTGTTGTAGTCCACTGTAGATATTTAGAATATAGGATTTAGTAATAGAGTTAGGCTACATTTAAGGCAACAACAACTTGGATTAATGTCACTTAATTTCATTACAAAGAAAGCAGTATTCGCACATTTGTTCGTTTTGAAAGAGATTCACCGCAGAAATTAAAATTCTGGCGTCAGTTACTCATCTTCAAGCTATCATATGGCTTTGAAAAAAATTAAATACAGCACACAAATTATATGGACGACGTTTATGGTGTTCAATTTTGGAGCCTACTGACATTCCAAATTACCACCCAGGCTTGGATTATATTGCACGTTTCACGACACTGTCAAAGTGAAATGTCCAGTGGGTGGCGCTTTCCATTTTATTCTAAACAGATTTTAATCTGGTAACGTTTGATTACATTGGTTTATGGTATGTAGGGTGAATTGCCCTAATGTGGGACTTTTTTTTTTTTTTTGCATTTCAGACTTCTGTGACATATTGCGATGTGTTTCCAAAATATTAAACCCGCACCAAATACAAATTTAAAAACTCCATCAAATCAAAAGAGAATAGACAAATAACACATTCATTAAAAAAAATTATAGACATTTTAGTGCTCTAAGTGCAAGTCGCCTGAGAAAATCTGCAGTTTCCTAATGTGGGACAGTTATGTTCCTAATGTGGGACACTAAAAAAAAATTCTATGATAAAAGGCCAAAATCAGCTTTATTCATGTAGAATAGTAAAATCTTTAAAGTTAGTAATTCTCTTGGTTATGGATGGATAAAATATGAATAACTGAACATCATCAGACAAATAATACAACATGATAGTTTTGATGCATTTATTATAAAGATATTAAGCAACTATTTTCATATAGACCTATGTTATGTTAGATTTCTGACTGTTACCTTGCTCATTTTACTTATCAACAGGCAATAGCCTATAGGCCTATTTGAAGGCAAAATATAAAATCTTGCAACTTGCAAAAAAACATCAACCCACAGTTTGAACAATCTTCAGGCTAGATTCAACCTTGAGTCAGAATTCATGAACGTGCAGTGAACTGCTTTTAAAAACATTCAGGACCATTTTGCCTAATGTTTTCTATTTTAATGAACAACAAACACATACAATCATAACAATCTTTTTGAAAACCAGCCTGCACAAACCTTAGAACTACCTTAATAAAACAACCTGCAGAGGTTAACTAATTACACCTCTCGAAACAAGCAGTCCTTGCATGTCGAGACACCATCA
This sequence comes from Spinibarbus caldwelli, assembly GCA_039654775.1. Classification (NCBI taxonomy): domain Eukaryota; kingdom Metazoa; phylum Chordata; class Actinopteri; order Cypriniformes; family Cyprinidae; genus Spinibarbus; species Spinibarbus caldwelli. The sequence goes on along the minus strand of CM077233.1, from coordinate 30,977,086 downwards.
TCATCATCATCATCATCATCTATAACCCCATCTGCAGAAACATCATTCTAATATTGCATAACAACATAAACCCTGTAAATAACTATTTTTCCCCACAAACCCTGCCCCACCGCACATTTTTGACTGACTGAAGGACTGTCCCACATTAGGCTAATTATACTGTCACAGTTTTCGAAACCATATTTCCTAAAGTGGGACACTAGGAAATTTGATTAAAATATCAAATATATAGTTTATACATACAAAGTTACACTATTTTTTGATGGACAAACATTTCATAAGCACATTAGGCCAAAAAGTATCAGGATTGTTTTGTTTAAAATTAATTTATACTCCTTAATATCAAGTTTGTCAAAACTCTATGTCACTGACCTTTGGGTGGTCTTTATACAAGGTGCTTCATGTTTGATGACCGCTCCACTCTCATATATGACTGGACATTTGAGAGGTTATGTGATTTTGATCACATAACACCACAGCTTTGTTAAACCTTAGTTTCACTGGTATTCATGTTTTTATGGGGGAGCTACAAACACTAGACCTTAGGTGTCCCACATTAGGCAGTGTCCCACTTTAGGGCAATTCACGCTATGCAACAGTTCGGAAATTAAATGTCCAATGAATAGCGTTAAAGATTATTGCTCTACTGCTGTTTGAAAATAACCTACCACCAAACCTAACTGATAGAATTAAAGGGGTCCTATTTATGCTATTTCACTTTTTTGACTTTTAGTCATTGTGTAGTGTGTATGTTTGGGCATAAAAAAGATCTACAAAGTTACAAATCTCAAAGTCCACTCCAAAGGGAGATATTTTGTTTTTAAAAAATCCCTTTTCAAGAACTACAACGCAGGGCTCGTTTGGACTACAAAGTTGTTTTCCTGTATTTGTGACATCACAAATTGGTCCATTAGAATATCATTAAAATAAATCCTGCCTCCGGAAATTTGAATGCACGTTTCAAAATCGAATCCTGGTGTGGGTGTTTTTATATCACTGTATTTGTGAAGGAAACCGACTGTCTTCAGAAAATTTTGGATGTCATTTTCATTTCAAGTTGCACGTAATGTCTGATAAAGCAGTGTTTGTGAGCGGAGCTCTGCTTTGTGTACAGCGTTACCGGAGAAACCTCGCTCTCTCCCGCTCCAACAGCACCTCCCGCTGGCAGAGAATTAATTTGCATATATATACCACTACAAATAGTGCAACACTGTGGGACTATGGTATAAAAAATTTCAACTGTATAACAGTTTCACTGCAATTCATGTTATAATGTTAGAATTAAAGAACAATAAACATAATACATATTACCGTTGCACTTATCTGTACATAGTAAATGCAGTTATTTTTAAGCTGTTGTTGACATCTTATCTAAAACATGATTTAGCCAGAAAAACAACAACAATATCGTTACCACTTTAATATGTCTTGCAATATCCGTGCGTGCACAGGTTCTGCACGATCCTCTTGTTCAATATTCTCGGGGTCTGAATTGATATGGCAATATTGACAAACTTGCTGCTTAGGCAGGGGGCGGGGCAGTACTGAAACACCGTCTAAGCTGTTCGCCAATCATAACGCACTGGGACAGCTAACCAATCACAACACATTCGTTTTTCAGAAGGCGGGCCTTCATCAAACCCAGAACTAATCAAGCCGTTTGTGCCAGACTGGGGAGGAAGGTATTGTAATAATGTACATTATGTGAAAAAATAATGCGATTTTCGAACCGCCAAGCATGAGAGCATGTTCTAGTACACCTCCAAAACAAAATCAAGACTTTGTAAAAGAGCATAATAGGACCCCTTTAACAAAGAAAGACAAATGAATAAACCCCCACTTGCTGAAGAAAACATTCTATTTTAGCTTGCTTCTACGAGTCTTTAAGTTTATTTATCTTGCCTAGTGTTTCAAAGCACTCTGCGACACAAGTGCCGTACCATACCAGGTGAGCTACTGAGCAAGTTTACATGTCAGAAAAGCCATAGGCCTACATATAGAGCTGATTATGCTGAATCATGCACTATGGTAAAAACCTCTTTAAATCATAACATACTGGGTAAGGAATCACATGAAAATAAGTCTTTATTAATCAATAATTCTGCCTTAATTCATAAAAATATAAGTTGTTGGTATTCTACTGACACCAGCCCTCATTCTGTGCAGTGAATAGATAGTTTTTGGAGTTAATATAGATACAGAGGCACTTTCCCAATGACATTATATTGCAAAAAGAGTAAGAAAGACATACAGGTATTGAACGCCATCAGGGTGAGTGAATGATGACAGAATTTTCATCTCTGGGTGGACTAGCCCTTTTTAAGCTTTAAACTGTGAAAGTCAAGTTTTCACATGGATGTATGCAGTCATGTTTCCTCTGTTTGAGATTATGCTACAGGTTAAGTCATTAGTGAGTTTCCAGCTGATGGGCAAAGATGTCTGCATATGTCCTTTAACCGTGCAAACAAGCTACAAGAGTGCAGGAATGATTAACCTTCGCAGCCACAACAGGCAGGTGTCCCTTCAGCGGTTTGTTAAATGGTGAATTACACTTCCTCGGCCTCTAATCACATCTGCAATTACAGAGCAGAAATATTGCCCCTAATTGATACGGCCCGCCGATTTGTTTCGATTTCTCGTCGCCTCAAGTCATTTTCTCCCTATACCCGCTGGCTGCTAATGAATGGACTCGTTAGGAGGGGGCGTTTCTAAGTGAAAGTGACTCTAAGCACAGCTCTGCCAGATGTATGATGGCAGGGAAAAGGGACAGTGTTAAAACAGAAGGAGGTGTAATGGCACCTCAGAGCTGGAGAGACAGAGAGGGAGTGGGCACCTGTCCATTAGGCCCCCCTGAGGGTGGAAGTGTTAAGTGGCTGGGTTGCTGTAAAACTCTGGAGGGACAGTTGTCATAGAGACGCAGCTGTCAGCCAGCGACTGACTTTGGGAACTGTAGCTGTGCTGATGACGATCGCAGATTAGATGGTGCAAAACACTGACTAATACCTGCACCTCTCCTCATTTTCACCCACACCTGAGAGAGACGTTTGTCTTCTGACGAGGGCTGTGAAGAGAGCTGATAAATGAGCACCAGATGAGGGACAGATGTAAGTGTAGGAGTTTGGATCCTCTTACTGTTAATCTTAGATATCTAGCCTCTTCTCAATTTGTCAACCTATTTCTCTACAGCGTAGTGCTACCCATATATCTTCATATCATCATATAAATACAAATGCGTGGGCAGGTGCAGTGGAGTCTGAAAGTCTTAGACTACTTTACCATTTTCTAATTACTTTTGGACCCCACAATATTTCCTTCTGATAGATAGATAGATAGATAGATAGATAGATAGATAGATAGATCTGTCAGACTGTAAAAATAACAATTCTCATTCTATGATTTAGCCTCTTTCTTCATTCATTTAAAATGAGAATCACTTATTTTTCCTTCATGGATGAAAAATCTGAAAAGCCTAAAACTTTATTTCCATCTCTAAGTAAACTAAGTAAAAGTCTAAGTAAATCTTTTTACAATGAAGTTTCAGACTTGCCTCACTGTATTTATTTATGGCAAGCAATAAAGAAAGACAGAAAGAAAAGAAAAGAAAAGAAAAGAAAGAAAGAAAAGAAAAGAAAAGAAAAGAAATGAAAAAGAAAGAAAGAAATGTCTAAGCACACTTCTCAAGCACTTTATTTGCATCTTTATGATGAATTGTTGAATTGAATTGTTGTATTCCTCAATTGTAAATGGCTTTACAATTGGTCTGCTAAATGAATATATATATATATATATATTATATATATATATATATAATATATATAAATATATATATATATATATATATATATATATATATATATATATATATATATATTATATATATATATATATATTGTGTATATATATATATATATATATATATATATATATATATGTATATTATGAGGTGCCAAACAGGAAATAATTATATAAAAATCTGAATATATAAATGTAAATCTGAATATATAGTTATAAGTCTGAATATATAAATGTAAATCTGAATATATAGTTATAAGTCTGAATATATAGAAGTAAATCTGAATATATAGTTATAAGTCTGAATATATAGAAGTGAATCTGAATATATAGAAGTAAATCTGAAAATATAGTTATAAATCTGAATATATAGAAGTAAATCTGAATATATAGTTATAAGTCTGAATATATAAATGTAAATCTGAATATATAGTTATAAATCTGAATATATATAAGTAAATCTGAATATATAGTTATAAGTCTGAATATATAAATGCAAATCTGAATATATAGTTATAAGTCTGAATATATAAATGTAAATCTGAATATATAGTTATAAATCTGAATATATAGTTATAAGTCTGAATATATAAATGTAAATCTGAATATATAGTTATAAATCTGAATATATAGAAGTAAATCTGAATATATAGTTATAAGTCTGAATATATAAATGTAAATCTGAATATATAGTTATAAGTCTGAATATATAAATGTAAATCTGAATATATAGTTATAAATCTGAATATATAGTTATAAGTCTGAATATATAAATGTAAATCTGAATATATAGTTATAAATCTGAATATATAGAAGTAAATCTGAATATACAGTTATAAGTCTGAATATATAAATGTAAATCTGAATATATAGTTATAAGTCTGAATATATAAATGTAAATCTGAATATACAGTTATAAATCTGAATATATAGAAGTAAATCTGAATACATAGTTATAAATCTGAATGTATAAATGTAAATCTGAATATGTGATGCGATATAGGAAAACCCAACACATGGTGAAATTTGACCTTTTTAGGTTTTTATACCATGGAAGCTGGGTTCAAGCCCTTTCCAAAACTGTTTTTATTTTGTCCATTGCTTGAATGTAACAAAAGTTATGGCTATCTGAAGTTGGCTGATAGCTATTATTTTCAGGAATGGAATTTTGAGAAAAACGGGTTTAAAGTGAGACGGGTTTCACTTTCACTTCACGGGTTTAACGAGAGCTGTCTGTCAGGAGCGCTATTCTGCATCATTACACAAACAGACTAACGTTACCCTGAAGAGGACAGTTTTCCGTTGTGTATCATGATGGGCATAGACTCTGAACTTTTGATCACCCCTTGTATGTTTAGATAGCACCAATAGTGTAGCTACCTTGTAGTTTACATTTAGAACTGTTCGCGCACCTGTGCATATAGGCTAACAGACTGTCATCGGACTCTTCCTCTTTAGTAACTTCATCTTCCGATTCTTCATCTCTGGATGTGAAATAGTTCATTATAACATCGTGTAGGGCACTACCATCACCAAGATTGAGCAGACTGAGATGTGCAAGATAGCAGCTAACGTTACTTCAGACTGTTCTCTCGTGTTCCGCCATATCATAATATACTTAATAAATTATTATTTAGTTAATAAATAAATAAATAAATAAATAAATAAATACATACATACATACATACATACATAAACAAACTAACTTTGCATGCCATAGTTTACACAGGACTGGCGGGAAATGAGCATTGATCCAACTTTATTATATATTTTACGTGGTTTATTTTGATAGGTTAACAGTTTTTGTGGTGTTAAGAGAAAGCACCTCCTCAGCGCGTCCTTAACATAAGAGAAAGACACAGTCTTTTCTGCTTGCTGCAATATATCGCTATTTTTCTGTACTAAACAAGTGCATTTTGCCAAGATATTTTCAGAGACGATAGACAAGATGTTATAGAATAATATTTTAATAAAAACCTAATTTTGACAAAAAAAAAATTGACATTCGACTTATTTTTCGAATTTCCTGAAAATGTCCCAGCTGTTTTCCCAGATCGCATCACATATATTTACATTATATTAACATTTAGTCATTTAGCAGACGCTTTTATCCAAAGCGACTTACAAATGAGGACAACAGAAGCAATCAAATCCAACAAAAGAGCAACAACATGCAAGCACTATGACAAGTCTCAGTTAGCCTAACGCAGTACACGTAGCAAGTAGATAGAATATAGAATAAAGAAACCTAGTGTTTTTTTTTTTTTAAAGAAACAAGTAGATAGAACAGAAAAAAGAAAACTAGTGTTAGTGTTAGATTTGTAACTATACATTCAGATTTACCGCCATATATTAACAATTTACGTTTATATATTCAGACTTATAACTATATATTCAGATGTACTTCTATATATTCAGATTCACTTCTATATATTCAGATTTACATCTATATATTCAGACTTATAACTATATATTCAGATTTATAAGAATATATTCAGATTTACATTTATATATTCAGACTTATAACTATATATTCAGATTTACTTCTATATATTCAGATTTACTTCTATATATTCAGATTTATAACTATATATTCAGATTTACTTCTATATATTCAGACTTATAACTATATATTCAGATTTACTTCTATATATTCAGATTTATAACTATATATTCAGATTTACGTCTATATATTCAGATTTATAACTATATATTCAGATTTACTTCTATATATTCAGATTTACTTCTATATATTCAGACTTATAACTATATATTCAGATTTACATTTATATATTCAGATTTATAACTATATATTCAGATTTACATTTATATATTCAGACTTAACTATATATTCAGATTTACTTCTATATATTCAGATTTGCATTTATATATTCAGACTTATAACTATATATTTAGATTTACATTTATATATTCAGATTTATAACTATATATTCAGATTTTTATATAATTATTTCCTGTTTGGCACCTCATAGTATATATATATATATATATATATATAATAGATATATATATATATATATATATGTATGTATGTATATATATATGTATGTATATATATATGTATGTATATATATATGTATGTATATATATATATTATATATATATATATATATATATATATACAATATAAACCCAGACTTCAGTTCCCAGATTTACAATGAATTTTCAGACCTTTGTACCTCACTGTATTTCTTTAAGACAATCAACAGTCAATCAATACATACTGTAAATAATGCACAGTCCTCACACTGTGATTTGGCATCTTCATTTACTCAAAGTGCAAAATTATTCCTTTATCCTTGTTCTAAGGCTATTTTGTGTATACTACAGATGAAAAACTGCTTTATAAGAACAAAATCTCAGAACCCTGAATGAGAGCCCAGCATAATTAATTGTATCCCTATTCAATTGACTGTCATTAAAAACTACATGGCATTGGGTTATTCATAAAGCTATCCTTCAGTGTCTGCATTTCTTCACCTGTATCCATTTATACAGAGGAAAATTCTTGTGTTCCTCAAATGTGCTTTTTTGAGTGTGGGTTTGGCGGATTAGAGCAGCTCTGTTGAGATGGCATTAGAGCAAACATCTGAGAGGTAATTGACAGGGAGATGAGCTCTCGTAGCGCCAGTGTCAGTCTGCGTGATCAGCATACCTGTACACCAGCGCCAGATATAGGGTGTGCGCTCTGTAACGCTTGATGGGCATATCAGACTGCTGGTTTGATGCCAGTTTAGACAAATGTGCTTTTGTAGTCACCTCACACACAGGCAGAGGTGTATATTAAGTGCTATTTACACTCTGCACACTATATGAAAAAATAAAATGCCTTTTGAATTTACCATTCAAGTAATGACTTGATTATGACATATAATTAATTTAAACTGTTATACCTATGTTAGAAAGATATCTCACCTAAAATTAAAATGAATCATTTTCTCATTTCATTGAATCATCTTCTGTGGAACACAAAAGAAGATGTTTATCAGAATGTCTGAGCTGCTCTTTTCCACAGTGAAAGTGGATGGGGACCACAGACTGCTAAGCTCTATAGACAAAAACACCATTAAAGCATCATAAAAGTAGTCGGTATGATGCATGCAGTATATTCCAAGTCTTCTGAAACCAAACAACAGCTTTGTGTGAGGATTGAGGAACAAATAAAACTTTTAGTTGTTACTCACTGAAAAGAGCTCAGACATTCTGATAAACATCTTCTTTTGTGTTCCACAGAAGAAAGTGAGTAAATGATGACAGAAATTTCATTTTTGGATGAACTAATCCCTCCAGTCCCAGTCCCATAGTATTGACACATAAATCATCTTGGGCAGTCTGGACAAGGAGACTGTAATTTATGAATGTTTAAAATTCTGTCATAAATCTTTAGTAAAGCTTTATTACATTTTCAAGTTTCAGAATTTTTATTAATATTCGACAAGACACTGCTTGTGTTTAATTATATTTAAAAATACATACTCATAATTCAGTAATGATCATTATTCAATGTTTTGCTTATAATATGTGTGTTATATACTGCATTGTTCATCATGCAGATGGAAGAGAATCTGCTGTTGAACTGTACACTTATCAGCTGGACAATGTTGCCATCTTCTGTTCTGACATAGAACTGCATGCATTTTGATTCCGACAGCATATTCCATATGTTTCCATTACTTTAAATTAATGATGTCAGAAAAATACAAAATAAAATAACAAACCAATAATCAATATTGATAGTACATAACACATTGTCATCTTTTACTAGAATCAATTAGTGGAAGTGGTTGTTGTATTATTCACTAATAATCTGCTATTTCAGTTCACAGGCGTTGTTGAGCATTTTACTCAAGTTCTACAGACATTGGTATTTTCAGATTCACAAAGCAACAACTTAACACAGCGTGACTAAACTGTGTTGATTTAATGCGAACACAGGCAACAGCACTTATGCAATAATGTATGAAGGTCATGTTCATGTAATTTCTCAGTTTATATCTGAATACTTCAAATTAATGAAAGTTAGTTCATATGAGCAATTTCGTTTAGCTGCAGGTATTTGAATTTTTTTTTTTTTTTTTTTTGAGAGAGAGAGAGAAAGAGAGAGCATCTGAGTCATCCTCATGTGGGCTTGTTGTGATTTTGTGACGTGACTTCTCAGTGAGCATCAAAGAGTAAGAGCGAGGGTCTATAGAGCACATAGTGTTCCTTTATTGACGGACCAGAAATGGAGAGGTTGCCCTGGTGACAGTCACAACACAATCATCTTGAGATCTCAGAGGCCAATAGCAGTGTCACTCTCACTCCTGCATCATCCAGTACAGCAGGATGAAACATCTGGATTTGTGTTTTTGTGTCACTGGCATCTACATTGCACCACCTTTCCATAAAAATCATCACACTCTGCCTGTTTGCATGTGTATAAGTTTGACTGCACTTGTGAAGAACAAATATTTGAAATAGTCCTTGTGAATATTGTGAAATATAAGTAATAATAGTGAAATTTAGTAAAATTAAAGGCAACACTTAGGAGAGTGTTTGTGCTCATTTGAAATTCTCATAAATCAGCAAGTTTTTTTTGTTGTTGTTGCAAATCCAACATTAACAGGTTTGTGTATGAATCGCATAAAATATCCTTATCTTAAATATTTTATTATTGTGAAATCATTGTGTCGCTAATATAAAACATAGTTCTTGGTGCAAATAGAGTCTAATTTGAAAACTATACACACACACACACACACATGCACACACACACACTCTCTCTCTCTCTCTCTCTCTCTCTCTCTCTCTCTCTCTCTCTCTCATTTAAAAGTTTGGGATTTGTAAGATTTTGCTATTTATTTATTTTTTTTAAGTCTTTTATGATTAAAAAATACAGTAAAACAGAAATACTGTGAAATATTTTTCTATAATTTTAAGTAACTGTTTATAATTTTAATATCTAAAAAAAAACATCAATTTATTCCTGCATTGGCAAAGCTGAAATTTCAGCTTTTTACTCCATCTTCAGTGTCACATGATCCTTCATTATTAAATTACTCTAACATGCTGATTTATTATTGTTATCAACATTCAACAATATTTTGTGCCAACCATAAGTATTTTTTCCAAGATTTCAGCTAAAAACAGCATTTTAAATACATTTTATTTTTTAAAATATAGCCTATATATATGTAGGCCTATATATATATATATATATATATATATATATATATATATTTTTTTTTTTTTTTTTTTTTTTTTTTTTTTGTAAATAAATTCAGTACGTCAATGCTGAATAAAAATAGGCCTATTCATTTCTTTAAAAAAAAGAAAAAAAATCTTACTGACCCTATACTTTTGAGTGTGTGAAGTGTGTTTTTAAATATAAATATAAATATAAATAAATACATTATATATATATATATATATATATATATATATATATATATATATATATATATATATATATAATTTTATAAGTAGCTATATATAAAAATAAGTCTATGTACCTAGACAGCTAATTACGTGTGTGAGAGAGCGCTGAACAAAATAGTCATGATGAATGAACAAATTTCAAGAACATGATGCCTTACCTCAACAACAAAAAGACGACTACAACAAAAGCTTGCAGCCCAGCTTTGATCTCATGCTTCTACCTCGATATTTTAGACAACGTAAAGGTTCCAGTTAGAACCAAACAAAGGGTTTTATGCCACAGGTGAACATTTCTGCAGCTCATTTCTAGTACTTCTTTAAAGAACACAGAAAGCAATACACTGAACCTGTAATGAACTTTATAAATCTCCAATCGTCATGCAGAATAACCAAACTCAAAAACCCTGCGCAGCCAAAACATTCTTAGCAAGAGCGTCTTTGGCTGAACCATTGAGCTTTATGTTGAAGTAGCCTATGTACGTCAGTGTCCTCCTGATGCAGTCTGTCATCCGTGTACCTCTGAAATCCTGAAGGATGAAGCTCAAGCTGTGATTGATTGCTGTTGTCACACCTCCAGAGCTCCACACCCCGACGGTTGTGTTTCATGCAGCAAGAAATCGCATCAGTGGAAACAATGGCAATTCTCTGAAATCAAACTACAGCCGCTTGTCCTTCACCAGTTTTGGATGTTCACAGCTCACCGCCCAACAAATACACGGACTTCAGAGGATAAGAGGTAAAATCACCGCACAATCTGGCTGTGTTTATCACATCACATCTGGCAAGCGCGCGAGTGCACGTGAGAACTGAAATGTTGCATCCGTTGACATGTATCGTGTGATCAATGCATACATTACAAGGGTGCGAATAGTGCGATAGACAACTGATACCAATTATCATGCATATCACTCAGACATTTTCAAAACATAAAATTCGAATATATTTGTTTCCTGTCGTGTGATTTATAAATTCCAGTTATAAGCATTTAATTCTGAATGTGCATATTCGTGCATTTGTAAACAATTATTAATACGTTGGCTATATCACCATAATGTCTGAACAAGCAGTTTTTTTGGCTAAACACAGATCCACTGCAAAGACAATGTCCTGCTTTTGTATTTAAATAACCTATGAATATCTTCCTGAAAAAAACCTGCTGCTAAAGACTGAATTGCTTTCTTTTTATATGAATGTCTTCATTTTTAGTCTTTATATTTAAAATTAGTTTAGATTGATGTTTACACTGATGTTTTGATTCACATATAAGTACTAGCGCCTAATTTAAATGTGTTATAACAATGCTAGACATATAGCATGTAACATTATACTGTATATTATAACAAGATTGAATAAGAATTTTAATGGCAGTTGTGTGCAGTAAAGGTAAACAACAATTGCAGGGCCATCAGCCATATTTGCAACTAAACAGGTTAAACAAAATAATAATAATTGGCTAATAAAAATATACAGTAGTCATATACATGATTTTATTGCTGATATTATTATTATTTATTATTTTATATATCCTTGTTTAAAAAAATCTGTTCTACATATCGGCAATTGGACATTTAAATATACAAATAATTGTTATCGGTTTTGTTCAAAAAGCTATATTGGTCAAGCTCTAGTTTTTAATTACACTTAAGCGAATTGCTGTCTTAAAAGTGGCATGGGCGCTAGATGGATGCTGTATGGGTTGACTAATACATCAACGTCTTAGAAACAGCCATGACCAAGACTTACAAGTGAGATTGATGTTGTGGATGTTGTTTTAGTTGCTAAACTTATTGTACACTTATTGCCATGCTCACTGTACAGAATTTACATGAATTTTTATGCTACAGTGTGTTCTCTATTACAAAATAAATATTTAATTGTACATAACATATTTCATTGATTGTATATTTATTCTAATTTTGTTGTTATGCCATTATTATTTTTCACACATTTTATATACCTTAGAATATTTTTATTTTACATAACAGCATTCTGCATACTTAAAAGGATATTTTCTATTACTTGATTTCTATGCTTCTGTCTGTCATATCTCCTTGTATAATCACCTGTACCCCAGTGTTTGATCCACACTGTATGTCCAAAAATCAAAAAAAAAAAAAAAACATATGCTGATAATTACCAACAGTATGAATCCCCAAAGGACTGTATTGTATTGTAGACTCCATATACTGGGAATGGGAGTTTTTGAATAAATTTACACCAACATTTATAAAGCTGAATGAGAAAAATTCCAATATATGCACCATAATGTCAACTGTCCCTCTCAATTTGATAAACGAAACATAGAGAAGGATCTGATCTGATTGGCCAACCCATGATCGCTACTTGAAATATGGGTAAAAATATGCCCTCAAATTAGCATGTGTAACTGTCCTACTGTGTGTTTTGCAGGTATTCTGGTCTTTTCTTGGACAATGGAGGTGTCAGAGGATGACACGCAGAGATGTGTGATGAATTCTTGGAATTTGCATTCCCCTTTATATCTGCACTATCCTTAGCAAAGAACAGCCCGGTGTAACCATGGCAACAGCAGCATCCTCTGAGTGAGCATCATTCCCTCTTTCATCTGTAAACATGATGATTGTGGTTTGTATATGCTCACCATATTGCTCATACTGTGCTCTGCACAGATTGCTCTAGAGATGTTTAAGCAAAAAATGGAATTATTACAAGAATGTTTTCACCATTTGTCTTTACTGATTATGCAATTCTCATGTGCTGTCATAAAAATGTCACTCACTGAAATCCTATCACAGACTGCACCTCTGTGCTCTTAAAGCGATAGTTCACCCAAAAATGAAAATTCTGTCATTATTTACTCACCTTCATGTCATTTTAAACCTCTATAATTTTCATTCTTCAGCAGAACACAAAAGATGTTTAGAAAAACCTTTCAAATCAAATCAAGTCAAGTCAAATTTTTTTGTGATGCACGTTTCTCAATTGTTGATATTGATGTTTATAATATCTTCATATCATCATGCCTTATAGTTGCATTAAGCAGATGGGCGATAATATAGTGGACATTTTGTGATGACACAAGCAGTCAAGCCACTGAAATTTGCCATATAGTATATATTGCCAACGATTTATAATGAGCTGGATGATCCAACAATTTATAATGAGCTGGATGATAATATAGTTGCATTTTCCATCTTTTTTTTTTTTCTCAAAAAAATAAAATGTGTTATGCTCATCAAGGCTGCATTTATTTGATCAGAAATACAGTAAAACAGTAATATTGTAAAATATTATTACAATTTAAAATAACTGTTTCCTATATAATTCTATTTTAAAATGTAATTTATCTAAAGTGTAACTTATTTTATTTATTCCTGTGTTGGCAAAGCTGAATTCATTGTCACATGATCCTTCAGAAATCATTTTAATATGTTGATTTGCTGCTCAAGAAACATTTCTTATTACAATCAATATTGAAAACAGTTTTTTTCTGTTTAATATTTTTGTGGAAACCACGATACATTTTTTTTTCAAGATTCTTTGATGAATAGAAGGTTCAAAAGAACAGCATTTAATTGACACATTTTTGTAACAATTTAAATGTCTTTACTGTCATTTGATCAATTTCATCCATCCTTGCTGAATGACAGTATTTAAAAAAAAAAAAAATGGTACTGACCCCAAACTTTTGACAGTAGTGTAAATGAATATATGCATTGTTATTAATATACCTCACACTTATGGTCTTCTGTTGCAGGTAATGTTTTACAGGAGAGTTTTTCATTTATTAGGGAGCTCACAGGACCATGGCAAAGATTTAGCTATGACTTTCCAGCCTCGGATGGATAATACCTGGTAACAGCTGCCATGTTTACATGTAATGGCAGCTCATTGGAGGGGTGTGGCCTTCTTGAACCAATAGAAACTGAGATGCAAAAGCCTGATACTGCCCTTATGCCCACCACTCTCAGGGTGGCACTGGCTGCCATCATGATCTTCATGATCACCATTGGTTTTCTCGGCAATGCCATTGTGTGTCTGATAGTGTATCAGAAACCAGCAATGCGTTCAGCGATTAATCTGCTCTTGGCCACACTGGCTTTTTCAGACATCATGCTGTCGCTGCTATGCATGCCATTCACTGCCGTCACTCTCGCAACTACGGACTGGAGCTTCGGAGTGGGATTCTGCCGCATTTCCATCATGCTCTACTGGCTGTTTGTTCTAGAAGGTGTGTCTATACTTCTGATCATCAGCGTCGATCGGTTCCTCATTATAGTTCAGCGGCAGGACAAGCTGACGCCCCATCGAGCGAAAATTCTTATTGCCGCGTCATGGGCTCTGTCGCTTTGCGTGTCCCTGCCGTCTGTGGTCGGCTGGAGGACGGCAAGGATTGGGACGCAAGTACCACAATGCATTCTGGGATACAGTGAATCGCTGGCGGACCGGGGTTACACGGTTCTGCTTGCTGTCGCTGTGTTTTTTGTGCCATTCGGTGTGATGTTGTATTCCTATCTGTGTATTCTCAACACGGTTCGACGCAATGCGCTGCGCATCCACAATCACACCAACGAAGGCAGTGTTGCTATTAACCATGTCAGCAAGTTGGGTTTGACCGGTCTGCAGCGACCCCAAGTCAACGTGGACATGAGTTTTAAAACCAGGGCCTTCACCACTATCCTCATCCTGTTCATTGGCTTCTCCGTGTGTTGGCTGCCACATACGGTGGTGAGTCTGCTGGCGGTGTTCAGTAGACGCTTCTACCTCAGCCCGGCCTTTTACCCCATCAGCATCGGGGCACTGTGGTTGAGTTACCTCAAGGCAGTCTTCAACCCGGTGATATACTGCTGGAGAATCCGCAAGTTTCGTGAAGCCTGCCTGGAGTTCATGCCCAAGACCTGTCATCTCTGTCCCAAGATTCCCGGGCGAAGTCGCAGGCGTATAAGACCCAGCAACATCTATGTGTGCAGCAGTGAGACCCAGTCTTCTGTCTAGGATTTGCACCAAAGTATGAAACATTTGAAGTCATGGTTTCAAAGAACACTTATGAATTGAAAACTTGACAAATAACTCCTCCGATCATAATCTGCAGTGATGAAGGAAAC
Organism: Spinibarbus caldwelli; assembly: GCA_039654775.1. NCBI lineage: Eukaryota > Metazoa > Chordata > Actinopteri > Cypriniformes > Cyprinidae > Spinibarbus > Spinibarbus caldwelli. The sequence continues at coordinate 30,961,772 of CM077233.1, read as the reverse complement.
AGCATCTGCTGTCTGAAATTCATTAAAGCAATATTCATGTTCCTGAACGTGGTAATTTTTTTATTTTTCTGTCGGAAGGATTCTACAAGTTCTGCAGTTTTGTAAAACATGAAAAATTGGCAAATAAAGTAACTAAACTGGTGATTTATTGGACATTTTTGATAGAATTTATTCATGGTTAAGTGAGTTTTTTTTTTTTTTTAATTGCATTCATGTTTTATGCATTTGAATGACATTTTTAACCAACCAAAGCAACTTACACTGCATTCAAGCTGTACATTTTATCTGTCTGTGCAACCCACTGGGTGACAAACCCTTGACCTTTTTCATATCAATTTCAAATACATGGTATACATTCAAGCTGTGCTTGTCAGTAATGTTAACCATCTTGAGTTTGCCTTGAACACTAATCCCAAAGTGAGACTGCACGACTGTAGCTTTTAACTGAATGCTGTTTGTCCATTTTTTTCCCCTTTTTTTTAAAAAAAAATATATCGAACCTAAATTATTGTTCTTGTTTCATAAGTTTTACAATAGAATTATGATTTCTGCTTGCTGTTTTCGGTCATTTTACTAATTTGACTGAAGAATTTTGCTTATGCATCATAGACACTTTCACCATTCCTGAAATATTTGGAATGCATCAACGTTATAAATGTAGCATTTTCTGTAAAGTCAATCTTAGGTATACGAATACAGTGTCAATATATACATCTTTCAATACTAAAGAACAAAAAAGTGAAGAATATGTGTTTTCCGAAGGCTGATACCAGTTTCAAGAGAGCAGCTTGGAGGATGGCAGATGTAATGCCTATTGATATAATAAAGCAAATAAGATGTAGGCCTAGTACAAAATTGATGAAGTGAAATGCACAATATGCACAACAAATAAATAAAATGTTTAGTTGATGTGGATATCAGCCAGTGCTAATAGCTGTAAATGGTCAAATATTTGCCCATTAATTCAATCCATCAGTAACATGGATTGAAGTTCTTTTGGGGCTGTGCATCCATATAAAAAAAAAACAGCGGGTGTAAATATGAAATCACTTTGTCATAAGTTACTGTAGGTGGCAGTAATGGTCAGGTGCTGTTAAACGCCTGTCACATAAGCGCAGAACAAAAGCGCTTCTTCCTGCGCTCTCCGGAAATCGATGAGAAACATGCCCTCACACAGGACAGACAGAACGAAAAACCCCAAATCAAATGCTGGAGATGTTTCCAAAATCGACCTTCTTCACCCAGAGCTTCTTTCTCAGGAGTTCATCCAGCTTATGTTACGCGAGGTGAGATTGAGAGCCACTTGCAGCCTGTCAGGTTTTTGTAGGCTTCATCGCATAACGTGCTTGTTTCTAATATGGACATAATAATAATCTTATTTTAGTTGTTTTTGGTGAGCTCAGGCTTTTATGTAAAGTATAATGTAATAAGATCTAGTAAAAATGCCTGAAGTCTGAGGAATGAGTCACAGAGCAGTAGCAAACGAGTGGTGCCTGTGTTGTGTTGTAGAGGAAGATAGCAGCGGGTGATGAAGAGGACCGCGAGCGGCTCACAGATCTGTACCTGCGGCATGTCATTCCTCTCCCGCAGAGGGATCTTCCCTGCAGCCGCTGGGGGAGGAGGATGGAGCGCAGCCGAGCGCACAGGTGACTTACTGCACACTCTCACACACAAGAGCACTGATAGTGCTTGAAGGAAGAGTTCAACCACTAAAGAAAATTCTCTCATTTATTACATCTATGAATGAATGAACATGAAAAATTGTATCATGTTTCCACAAAAAAACAACACCACAACTGTTTTTAACATTGATACTAATAAGAAATGTTTTTTTTTGACTGCCAAAGCAACATATTAGAGTGGTTTCTGAAGGATTATGTGACACTGAAGACTGGGGTAATGGCTGCTAAAAATTCAGCTTTGCCATTAGAGGAATAAATTATATTTTAAAATATATCAAAAAGATATATATATATATATATATATATATATATATATATATATAATCAAAAACCCACCAATTCACGATCTCAACAAATTAGAATACTTCATAAGAAATTAAAAAACAAATTTAGTGAATGGTTGGCCTTCTGGAAAGTATGTTCATTTACTGTATATGTACTCAATACTTGGTAGGAGCTCCTTTTGCTTTAATTACTGCCTCAATTCGGCGTGGCATGGATGTGATCAGTTTGTGGCACTGCTGAGGTGGTATGGAAGCCCAGGTTTCTTTGACAGTGGCCTTCAGCTCATCTGCATTTTTTGGTCTCTTGTTTCTCATTTTCCTCTTGACAATACCCCATAGATTCTCTATGGGGTTCAGGTCTGGTGAGTTTGCTGGCCAGTCAAGCACACCAACACCATGCTCATTTAACCAACTTTTGGTGCTTTTGGCAGTGTGGGCAGGTGCCAAATCCTGCTGGAAAATGAAATCAGCATCTTTAAAAAGCTGGTCAGCAGAAGGAAGTATGAAGTGCTCCAAAATTTCTTGGTAAACGGGTGCAGTGACTTTGGTTTTCAAAACACACAATGGACCAACACCAGCAGATGACATTGCACCCCAAATCATCACAGACTGTGGAAACTTAACACTGGACTTCAAGCAACTTGGGCTATGAGCTTCTCCACCCTTCCTCCAGACTCTAGGACCTTGGTTTCCAAATGAAATACAAAACTTGCTCTCATCTGAAAAGAGGACTTTGGACCACTGGGCAACAGTCCAGTTCTTCTTCTCCTTAGCCCAGGTAAGACGCCTCTGACATTGTCTGTGGTTCAGGAGTGGCTTAACAAGAGGAATACGACAACTGTAGCCAAATTCCTTGTTGCTCTTGATGCCTTGACCCCAGCCTCAGTCCATTCCTTGTGAAGTTCACCCAAATTCTTGAATCGATTTTGCTTGACAATCCTCATAAGGCTGCGGTTCTCTCGGTTGGTTGTGCATCTTTTTCTTCCACACTTTTTCCTTCCACTCAACTTTCTGTTAACATGCTTGGATACAGCACTCTGTGAACAACCAGCTTCTTTGGCAATGAATGTTTGTGGCTTACCCTCCTTGTGAAGGTTGTCAATGATTGTCTTCTGGACAACTGTCAGATCAGCAGTCTTCCCCATGATTGTGTAGCCTAGTGAACCAAACTGAGAGACCATTCTGAAGGCTCAGGAAACCTTTGAAGGTGTTTTGAGTTGATTAGCTGATTGGCATGTCACCATATTCTAATTTGTTGAGATAGTGAATTGGTGGGTTTTTGTTAAATGTGAGCCAAAATCATCACAATTAAAAGAACCAAAGAACCAAAGACTTAAACTACTTCAGTCTGTGTGCATTGAATTTATTTAATACACGAGTTTCACAATTTGAGTTGAATTACTGAAATTAACTTTTCCACGACATTCTAATTTGAGATGCACCTGTATTTTACTGCATATTTGCTCAAATAAATGCACCCTTGGTAAACATATGAGACTTCTTTAAAAAAGATTAAAATATCAGAATCAGAAATAGCATGAGAAGAGAAGTATGCTTACGTCCAATAAGAAATTTGACTTTGTGACAGAAGCTTCCAGTGCACAGACAAAATGACAGTGACAAAATAAAATGAGCAGACATAAATATATATATAAAAACAGCACACAAAATATCTTATCAACAGGTGTGTAAATGGACTGTTATGCATAATGTGTGTCCATATTGTAGTGTTATGCTTTTTAAGAGTATCAGATCATTAGCTTAGCAGCATGCAAACACTGCTGAAGTCAGTTGTGAGTACTCCCTCAAGTGTGGATTATTTGTATCATGTACAGAATTGCTTACACATGTAGACAGTTATTGATTACTAATAACAATTTCATGTCTATGAAACCAGATGTTTTGTCCAAAAACACAATTAACAAGAGAGCAGAAAGTAAAATGTGTAAAAAAAAAAAAAAAAACTCCTTCATCTAAACTATTGAATAATAGTTTATGCATAGTATTACACATACATGCACACAAATATGCAACGGTCATTATTCCAAAATATTTCACTCAAGAATTCCAGACTGCTTTGTAACAATCACTGATACTCTTTCGTTTTGCTGAAGCTTTGAAATCTCATTGCCGTTGCTTGTTTGATGACAAAACTTGATTGCATGTTTCTTAACTGAACTTGATGCACAAGTATGCAGAATGAAAAAAAAAAAATGATTTGAGAGGTAATTGTGAGAAATTATATAATATTTTCATGGCTTTTTTTATGGCTGTGTTATGTACCTGAATGAAAATGTCCAAAGTATTTTCTCTTATATTCTAACTCTGTTTGGTTTCAGTTCAAGCAGTGATAGTGGCAGGAAGAGGCCGTTAATAGTGTTTGACGGCAGCTCTACTAACACTGGCAGTGTTAAGATGAAGAAACCTGATCCTTCACCAGCACCTGTCACCACAGAGCGACTAAAGCCCCCAGTTTCCAGCATCAATCTCACAAACCCCATACGCAAGCTCTCTGGAACCTCTACAAACTCTTCCTCAAATTCCTCTAACAGGACCCCAGTGTCATCGCCAGGGGCCAGTCCCAAGAGCCCCTGTAATCACTCCAAAACTGCCAACTCCTCAGTACATTCAAACAATACCATGTCTAAACTAAAGCGCACGTCCCCCAGCGATGGAGAACCCAACACTAGTGTGAGTATCAAACTAACACCATGGAAAAAGTGCTTCGTTAGCTTGACAGGTGTTGTGTGGTGTAGATAAGAGTGAATCTTTTAGGTTTTCTGATTGTAATTCTTTTTTTTTTTTTTCTTTTTTTTTTGGCAGAGGGACATTAAGTCACCTGATACAAAGAAAAAGATTCAACATATCACATGGCCATAATCTGTGAAGTCATCTGGGATGGACAGTTAACTCCACTGACGTCATCTGCTGGGTCTCTGAGGCAAAGACAGACTCATGATGAGACACAAGAATTTGAAAGATGGGCTCTTGTCACACATCTCAAGTTGTCACTTTCATCTTTACTTACCAACCTCAGAAAGGTGACTTGTGAAGTGTGACCCTCTGGTTTATTTCACATTAGGAAACACTTCTGCTTTTGACTTGATGTGTGGTGAAGGAACTGAGACGTTCCTGGCAGTTTTATGTTAGACTGATCAGTTTTTCACTTTTTTAGCAATGTGTTTATAGAAAAATATTTCGTACAATGAACAAACTTTCCCTTGTGAGTGAATCATGTTGGCGAATTGAACCCACTAAGAGGAAATGGATGGAAAATGGACATGCTTTCCATTGGTCTGCAGTGTTTTACTGGTATAGGAGTATTCCCAGTTACTGGATGTGTTTGTACTGAGTGCCATTTTGAAGAAATCTCTTGTTTCTCCAATAAAATGTTTGCATTGATCATTGTTTTAGATCGGGATAGGCCTGTCCAAGTGCTTTGGTCATTGTCAGATAAATCCCTTGACAGTTTTTGTATTTCTAGCCCCCAAAGGGCCAAAATGCAATTGTGATGTGTGTTGCATCATGCGTTGATTTGTTTAAGTGAGAAAGCGATATGAAGGGTGTTTCACATGTCAGTGTTTTAGTGGTGGTCTTTTCTAGACATTATGAATTGAGGTTTTATTGAACTGCATGGAATGTTCCTCAGTGACAACAAGCCTCATAAAATAAATGGCTGAGAGCATTGATCACGGTGTTTGTGATTTTTTTTGTTTTGTTTTGTTTTTTTTTAATTAACTCAGGAATTACCCTTTATATTATATTTTAAAATTATAAAAAGTATAATACACTCAAGTTAATACTGGATCAGTGAAATGTACTGTCAATATCCATAAAATAAAAGTTAGTTTATTAAATATGTGTGGTACATGAATTCCATAGCTGTCATGCTTTGTTCACAACTGTTGAACAGTTTGGAGTTGGTAGGTTGTTTATATATATATATATATATATATATATATATATATATATATAATTTTTTTTTTTTTAAATGGGTCTCTCATGTTCACCAAGGCTGCATTATAAAAAATATATATAATTTAAAATATCTAGCATATTTTAAAATGTAATTTATTCCTGTAATGCAAAGCTGTTTTCAGCATCATTACTCCAATCTACAGTGTCATGTGATCTTTCATAAATCATTCTAATATGCTTTTCACTTTTAAACAGTTAATGCACGCTACAAAATTACTGACCCAATTGTTTTTGGAGTTTTGTAATGAATTTAAATGACATTCAGTTCTGAATGGTGCACGAGCCTGGTTGTTCTTGATCCAGGTTTAGGCAGGGATTTCCTGTCAATCAATGTAGAAACGGTCATAATGAGCAAAGTGCAGGAAGCCTTTTTGAGTGTTGGCCAATTACCTGTTTTTCCACAATAATGGCTCCTATTGTACTGCTAGATTTGTCCGTTTCATCTTTTCAGCATTGTTTCATTCCTTTGTAGGTCTTGTATCTCCAGTCAGAGCTCACCGAACTTCCACTTTGTTCTCTTTCGCTCTTGTCAGCTCACACTCTCTCTATCTGCTCTCTCATTCTGTCACTCATCTCTCACTCTTGTCTCTCTCTATTCTGCTTTCAAACACTCCACTACCTCTTATAAGAGATGCTTGTTTTCCATGCAGTTGCTTCTCAGGTTTTTGTCCCAGAGGATACATTGAAATCACAGAATGAAACCTTTATCCGTTCCCAGGGGAAAAGTGAAGTTTGAATGTTTTCCTGAATTCCTATAACCAAATCCTGTTACAATATGAACCAAAACTGGCTTATTCTAAAATGTTAAAGATAGTAATAAGAACTAAGTCATCAAAACTATAAAACGATACAAATAGATGTGAATTATGTAACCAAGCAGTTTCTGGACCAGTTGTTGTCTAAATTCCAGCTGTACTCTCTGTGGACATGCACTCAACCCACTTAATGGGGTGCATCCTGGGATGCTTTTACACATTGCTTTTAAATTTGAAATTTCAAGAGTTCCCATGTTGACTGCTTTCCCTTCACTATGTGTTCCAGCCTCAAGAAATTCATTCCTAGGCACAGTTTACATTTGTATACAGAACTCATTTCAAGCATTAAAGCATAATAATTAGAGCTTTTTGACAAAAATATATTTGCATATGCCCCGATAAGAGGATGCACATTGTTTTGCACGAACATTGTGAACACTAGGTGGCTCTATTGTCCTGTTTTATTATTTGAGCTGTACTGAGTGCTTGCAAGTGCAATAGTTCAGTTCATGTCATTCAATTAGAGAAACAAAAAACATATAGTCTATTTGTTTTAATACACTTTATTGATATTTCATTAAATGTGCTTTATTTAGAATTCATCCTTAACTGTTAGATACACAAAAAGACCAAAATACTTTTTTTTTTGCAGGTTAAGACATGGGTTATGCAACACATCAGAGAGCCGGCTGAACATTTGAAAGAGATAATAATGGTTATCATCCTCACATTTACAGTTTAATCTTTAGAATCTTTAATCTTTAGTTCTGTAGTCAGTCTTCATGTTAAAGCAAGCTGAAATAACTCTCCTGAAATAAAGAAAATCTGCCTCTTGCTATACATACACTTATAATCTTTGCTACAACGTTTACTATTTTTCATGGAATACCTAAATGTATTCATTGCTCACACGGTTTCATGCTTTGCCAATGCTTTGGTTTTAACATTTTGAGTGTCATGCATGCTTGAATTGTTTCTTGCACACTTTCACATGTCTTTGCCACACTCGGGACAAAGGATGTCATCTCTATCGGTGAGGAAACCTCTGCCCACCAGAGACACTGAGCACTTCTTGCAGTTGAAACAGTCGTTGTGCCACTGGCGCTCCTCAAAGGAGATGTATTTGCTTCCTCCAAGTCCTATATGTGATTGCAAACATGTTATGAGCACTGGCAACAAAGAGATGTAGCTGTATTGCATAACAGTTCATGGATGCTGGTAGATTTGAGCTTTTGGAAACAGGATTGAGCAAAATTCGCAATTTAAGTATTGCCTTCCTTTCAGTTTTTGGAATTTGAATTGGTCATGTGCCACAGGATGTTGAAATTGGAATTTTTGGTGAGTTTTGCAAATGGGCAACATTTTGGTCCATTAAAAGTTCATTTATTAAATATCAGAAAATATATAAATATTGATATATAAATATTTATATATAAAAATATATAAATTCTGAAATTTATATATTTCAGAAAATATATAAATATTTTCTCATCATATTTAGATAAATATATATAGTATACATATGTGTATATAAATAATGTATTAAAAATAAATTGTCATTTAAAATTAAAACTCCATTTTTATTCTACTTTTGTTAAATTCTAATAAAAATAACAATTCTTCATTCTGTTTGTTACACCGGTGTTATTTTAGTATTACTTATGTACTATGATAGCATTTATTCATATTTTGAATTGACTTTTATTTTTATGTTCAGTTTTCTTTTTAATTTTAGTTTTAGAAATGTTATGTGTTGTCATTTATGTTTATGTTTTTAAATAGCTCTGTTTAGCTTTTCATTTACTTTTATTTCAGTTTTAGTTTAAATACTTCAACTCAAACTTATTTCAATTAGTTGCCAAAGTAGCATTTCTAATTTTAAGTTGTGTGCATTTTTAATCTAATATTTGTATTTTATTTTTATTTCAGCTTTATTTCAATTAACAAAAAATATTTTTAGTATTTTAAGTTTTAGCTAACAAAAACGACACTGTGCTACACTGAATTACATTCAAGAATGGACTTGGAATTTAAATGCATTCTCAGTTTAATTCTGAATGGCACACAACCCTGATTTCAAACATTCATACTATACCTCATCATAATTGAGGTATTTCTGTATAGAAGCTATTTCTATTTGTAGTTCCATTTGTTGGATTGTGCCTACCACTGATTGGGGTGGTGCAGGAGGCACATTTCTTGGCATACAAGTTGCAGAAGCAGTTGAGGCAGTAGGCAAAGTCATCACGAGAGGTGAAGCGCTGGCCAGACAGCTGCTGCTTACAGCCAGTGCACAGGAAACAGTCCTTGTGCCATGGCTGGTCATGGTACGTCACACCACCAGTGGTGATGGGCTACACAGAGAAGAGATGAAGACATTGACTATGTTCAAAATAACATACCTCCCTACTATTTATTCCTACTACTGTTATCTGTATGCTTAGAATAGCTTGATTTTGTGACTGCATGGACTGTATTTCACTCATAGTTGACTGGTGTCTTAATGTTTAATGTACTTATAGCCTGTATAGTTAACTCCTGTGTTGTAGTTCATTGGTTACTTCAACTGTGGACTCTACCTTCTTGCAATGAACACATTGCATGGCAAACTGCTTTTCGTAGCAGGGCACGCAGTAGTTATGGTTGTCTTTGGGGATGAAGCTCTTGGTGCCAATTGGCTGCTGGCAGCGCTGGCAGGTAAAGCAGGTCTCATGCCAGCTGTTTCCTTTATGCTCCATCTTTCTGGAGCCTGAGGAAGAGAAGAGAGCCATCTTAGCCCAAATACAACAACATTCCGCTTATGAGTGAAGCATGTTAAAATGATACTGAGATCCATAACACTCGAGGTACATATTATGAAACTATAATGAAAGATGGAGGAAGTTGGTAGATATTTGTCCTTGTCCAAAATATCAGGTCATGTTACACCAGAATATCAGATACTTTCTATGCCCTCATAATTATATCCAATTCTAATATTTAGTCCAGATATTTTGTAAAGTACACTACCGTTCAAAAGTTTGGGTTGGTCAGTATCCATTTTCAATGTTTTTGAAAAAAATAAATAAATAAAAAAAGTCACTTATGCTCACCAAGGATGCATTTAATTTATCAAACATATAGTAAACACTAGAAATGTAAATTCAGTGTAACAGAATGTTCAGCATCATTACTTCAGTCTTCAGTGTCACATTCTTCAGAAATCATATTAATAAGCTGATTTGGTGCTCAGTAAGCATTTCTTATTATTAACCATGTTGAAAACAGTTGTGCTGCTTAGTATTTCTTTTTAATCTTTGATGGATAGAAAGTCCAAAAGAATAGTATTAATCTGAAATAAATTTATTAAATTTTTTTCCATTATTAAAAAAAATATCTAAAAATAAAAAAGTTATTCCAAATTTTTGAATTGTAGTGTATGAGTAGACAAACACAATTTTGAGATATTTTTATGGCTGAATGTAAATTAATTTATGAATTCATGTTAAATAATGCTCCTATAAAAACTACAATGTTTTGACCCAAACGGGGTCTTCGTCAGGTGTTATTCATTCAAACATGTGGACTTAATATCATTTTATTTATTTGATTATGTATTTCATTTGTCTTTTTTTGTTTTGCTCGTTTACTCAAATAGGCATTTGGTCATATTTAAATGGCTAAGTGGCCTATTTTTTTTTTTTTAATATATATATATATATAGTCAAATTACAAATATTTACAAAGTTTATATCAAATTATGTATGAGCAAATTCTATATAAATAATCATTACAGGACAAAATATCGGTTGTATATAGTCTTATTAGTCACAGATGATGGATAATTGATGACAGGTTGACAGTACTCCTCATATTATCTGCAATGCAGCAGGGAAGTTTAGCTGTTAAGAAGACAAAGCATAATTCTTTTTTAACACATCCAGAGGAAAGTCAAATAAACACCAGCCATGGCGCAACTGCCAGCAGTGGTGTAAACAGAGACAACACAGAGTTTCATCGTTTTAAAAAGTCTGGCTCATATCTTTTACGTCCATGTGCTCCAGACTTGAAATATTACGTTTCACTCAGTGACAACTGGAACATTCCACAGGACTGTGAGCATAAACTGAATCACATTAATTACACAGCCAAAACAGCTACTACACATATAATAAATCTAAACTTGGTTCGATCAATTCATTTTGATTGATCAATATTATAAAAAGGAGGGTTGATCATAAAACATAATGGGTTAATAAGAGTGTGACATTTTTACATGGTCATGAGGGCCTGTCTTTGAAGATTTAAGAATGAATATTTATTACCAGTTAAGCAGATCACTTAATCTATTGCTTTGACGTCATGACGGGCCTGTAATATATCTGTCTAATGATAGTTATTCTTTCTTCACAAGATCTGGGCAAAGATCGACTCTGTGTGAAAGGAAGCAGTTTTCTTTCGCTTGAATGGAAAGAATGTGTCGCTGAATGAATAATTATGTTTTTATGGCAGTGCATGAGTATAAAAAAACACATCTACTAATATGAGGTAATAGCTCCTCCCACAGTGAAGAATCTCTTACCAGGCATGATGGTCTTCTTGCACTCATGGCATTTGGAGGAGTACTCGTTAGAATAGCACTCGGTGCACAGCAACTGCTCATCTTTGGTGGAGAAAGGCTTGTCCACCAGTGAGCGCTTGCACTGGAAGCAGTGGAAACAGTCCTCGTGCCAATGACGGTCCTTGTAGGACAGATCCTAAAGCAGCAAACGACATACTTTGATGACAATTCTGGATGATTAAGAGATTGAAAAGTACCTATGGACCACCTAAAGTCCATTTGATGACCATATGATGCACTTTCCAGATCTGCAAGCTCTAATCTGATTGGCCGGTTTTATGCAACTTCATACAGTATGGTATTTTAAGTGATGTTACCCTGCAATTGCAGCCGATGGGTTTCTTGCACTCCTCGCAGGTGTTGGAGTACAGACTCTCATAGCACTTCACACAGTAAGGGTTTTCCTCACGAAGAACATACTTCTTCCCAAACAGAGACTCCTTACAGTAGTGGCAGTCATAACGCTCTGTCATCTTTACTTCTGCCTTTCAGTCCTGTGATGGAGAGTATGAGTATGAGTATGAGTATGAGGAGAAGTGTGAAAATGCTAGAACCTCTGAGAAGATGATTGCAATCTTTATATTTATTTTGCTCAAACTATCATTAACTATTGAGTTGTGAGATCTTCAGATTTTTATTTTTAAAATACCACTGTCTTGTAACATATAAATAAACTGGATATTTTTCATTTTTTTTATACATTTATATAGAAATGCATATTCTGCGCTATTTTTAGGTCACTTATACAGTGATTGTGAATTTTTTTCCAGATTTTCTTGCTTCCACTGAAGCTCAAGATGCTCTTTGGATCATCTCAAATCATGCTGGAGAACATGATCATCAGATTTTGCTTGTGAAATTCATACATCATTAAAGCAGTGTTATTTAATTATTATTGATATATTATGACAGTTTTTATCAATATTTTGAATTCGATTTTTTTAAAATATTTTCTGTTTTTATTTTCATTTTAAAGTTTTAGCATTTTGTCTATATATATATATATATATATATATATATATTCAACATTAACTCAAATTTGTTATGATAATAATACAATTGACAAAATTATAGGCAATTTCACTAGTGGTTTCATACTTTTGGAGCCTATTTCATACATTTTGCATCATTTTAACATTAAACTCCTCATCAACTTTTACCGATTACATTTATATGATAATGGTTTTACAAAAAATCGAGAAATTAAGAAAGAAAGAAAGAAAGAAAGAAATGTTAAGAGATGAGGGTTTATAAATATGTCTTAGTAGTGTTTAAGGAGATATCAGATGTTGCTAACCATAACATCAGAAGCTCAAGCATCAGTCAAATTCATTCTCTGCATGGATATCAGCGATCAGTCATTCTCAGTGCTGGATGGAGCACACTGGAATTCCACAGTGTAGTACATCACAGCATCGTAACCAGCCTGTTATCTCACCTCCAGCTGTCAGTAATTATGTTGTGTATCAGCATGTGTTAGTGTGCATACGTAAATGTGCCTCTGCTGGCAAGGATGCGATTACCTATGAACATCACTATGAATGGACTTTTTTTTTGAAAATATTCCATCTTTCCTGTAACAGGTCACATAACTCTATTGTTACAACACTGGTCTGATTTTAAAACTGATCTGAAAGCAAATCATTCAAAGAAACGTTGGTGTTCAATATGTATCTTATGTGAAATTTATTGAGAGAGAGATAGTGATTTCTTCTAAATTATTCTTAATAACAGAATGACATCTACTCACGCGGCTGTCTGAGTCCTGGACCTGTTAAGCCTCTCTGCGTATTGTTCCCATGAGCCCTGTGATTCTGAGTGCCGCCTCACTCCGTGCTACCGCCTCAGGGGTCCCCAGTGTCCCGCACACGCTCTCTCCCTGCTCCTCAGCCCCCTGCTATCCCGTTGTGAGTGTGTCTAACTGAGCCCTCGTCCGGCCCGGGCTTCACTACTACACCAAATCCCCCTCTACTGTTTTACCATAAAAGGCAGCAGATGGAAACCAGGAGAAGCAGCTCTCTTGCTTAAAATCCTTCTAAGAAAATTCTTTGACTTGCACAGTAAGTCCTTCACTCCCCCCCTCCTCTGCTTCCTGTTTGTCTTGCCCTTTTCTGCTGTCTCACTTCTTCAGGCTTTCTCCCTTTCTCCATCCAACTGGCAAGCCATCTCAATTCTTTCCATTAGTTTCCTTCTACGTCTTTTCACACTATCAAAATAGCATACTGCAGGTTATTCTGACCATATTTTCTTGTGGAAATAGGTTTTTCATGACTCTAAGCACAAGTCTGACCATGACTTACTATGTACTATGCACACAATAAGACCATGACCATGTCACTAATTACTAATGTTTTTTGGTAACTCTTTAGTATAGGGACCAATTCTCACTATTAACTTGCTTATTAGCATGCCTATTACTAACATATTGGCTGTTAGTACATATAAAGCACATATTCTGCATGACCATATTCTACATCCCTAATCTTACCCAATACCTAAGCTTAACAACTACCTTACTAACTATTAATAAGAGGCAATTTAGGAGTTTACTGAGGCAAAAGTCTTAGTTAATGGTTTGCTAATAGCGAGAATTGGACCTTAAAATAAAGTGACCTTTTTTTTCCAGCACCTTTCCTTCCATCGTACTGAACTTGACAAAATCTTGCCTTGATTTGACACAGTACAGATAAACTAAATTTTTTAAGTAGAATGACTAAATTAACTTGAACTAAATTGTTTAAATTAAGTTTATTGAAATGATTTATCAATCACTCTTATCTGTGATTGCTGAAAAGTGGTTTTCCAAAACTGTGAGAACCTGGAAACTGGTTCTTCAGTCTATAGATGTTTTGCCTTATTTTAATGTTTGTTTCATCTTATTTTATCATTTTAAGTCATCTTGAGGCCCTCTGGTTGAGAACCAATTCCAATTCTGTAAGTTTCCAAATCCAGGGCTGTTTTTGGAAATGTACAGTACTTACAACTTTGCCTGTATCTAAAGCAAAATGAAAAATCAAAATTATCCTGTTTGTCAGCTGAATCATTTTTGACAGTTTGTCAAACCCTCTTTTAAGCTAATTCACTTTTGTTTATGAAATTTTGCCACCAGCACACTTGATCTAAACTGATCTCCTCTAACAAGGTCTCTCTTGGGCATGACTTGGTATTTCTCTAATCTCTCTTTTTATAATCCTCAGCTGTGTTTGGAGACATCTGCGAGTGTCATCACACAAACATATCACACAATGCTAAATAAAAGTATAGCAGAGGTCTGTAAGATACTGCTTTTAGACGACACTACAAAAAGAGAAGCCAGACAGGTGGCTGGAAGACTAACCCTCCTGCGATTAAAACCTTGTGTTCGCACCCCACACACAAACTTCACATCCCCCATTCCTACTCCAGCACAATCCATATTCATGGAGAGAGTCTGACCACCCATCACAAACTCTATAAATGTCCACCGTGCCTTTTATCTTCACCGCAAATGTTTTAAGAGAGACTTATAGCTGTCATAGACCTTATTGTGTCAGATACAGTGGCTATGGTAACTTGTTAACACAATACCAAGCCACTGTGAGACAAATTCTTTACTGCAGACGTTTGTTAGTAGATTCAAATCAATGTTTTTGCATTTTTTTTTTTTTTAAGAAATTAATAGTTTAAGTTGTAATAATATTTCACAATATTACTATTTTTAATGTTTTCTTTTGTCTAGAGGAGTGACATCTTCACTTAATAGCTGCAAGCAATGCAGAATGACAAGAACAACCATAAAGAATAAGCAGCAGACGTGATGACAGAGGCATTGACATGACAGATACTAGCACAAATCTGAGTGATTCTGACAGAGGACACAGGTTTAGTGATGGATGGTAATTGTATCATTGCTCACGAGTGTGATCTGGTGTTAGTAATCTACCTGTGTAGACACAAGCTTCTGTGGTTCTTACCTCAGGAGAAGAGCTGTCTGTCTGTGTGAAGAGTCTGGCCAGACTGAGCGTGGAGGCACTCGGCTCGGGTTGTATGTTCTCCTGATTAAATTTCTCCACCTATGGGGTGACTAATTGGAGTGGTAGGGTTTGGGCAGGCTTTTTCTATCAGGATGAGCTATAAATACACCAAAAGAAGGAGCACACTAGATAAAGCCCATCTGGGTATGTAGTCTCACACACACACACACACACACACGCACGCACACACACACACACACACAAACACACACACACTCCCTCTTACCTCTTCAGTCCTGTGTCCTTTTAAGACCTCTTTTAGTTTTGTGATAATTACATTCATACTGAAATAAATATAAAAAGATATTACTCTATTACAACAATTTAAAAAAATATATTTTATTATATTTTTGTCTTGTTTTCTAGTAGAAAATATCTAAAAGTATCTAAAAGTATCTATTCCTGAAACATGCTTGAAAAGACTTCTTTTCAGAGAATATATCTTGAATTAAATGTATTATTCTTAGTCCATTAGTCCCAAGCATGACATTTTTTTTTTAGCTTAAAACAAGAAAAATATTTTTCTTGTGGATGCTGTGGTTTATGATTTAGGATGTAAAAAGTGGCTGCTCTTCCTCAACAGGTGTAAATCTGGCAATTTTTCATTTTTATGTATCAGAGTATTCAGTCTTCATTTAAAAGGGCTGTCCCATTGTCACATTGCTATTTATGACAGTAAAATACAAGCATGGAGAGAAAAGTGCATGGACCCAAAAGTGTATTACGTAAGATTTTCTGTTTCATACTAATAACTCTTGTCTTTATCATCTGTGTCTTATTTCCTCGCTTCATTTCTGCCCCTCAAGCATTTGTGAGCGAGAAGCAAGCCAAAGCAAACAAACAACTTGGGCAGTGTTCACAGACCTCCTCTCTTGCAATGAGCATTTTTCACTATTGTTATTGAAAAGTTTATTCACATGTTCAAAGTCCATCTAAAAGTAAGTCCTCACATAAGCTATTTTAAATACATTTTCCTTACAAATGGTCTCTTATGCAAGCAATTTATGACACAGACTATTTAAACTAATTTGTACACTAATGTTTTTGCTTACAATGAAGCACAAGATGCTCTTTGGGACATTCTGAAATCATATTAGTACATAATGGATCATGTGGCTTGAGTGCACGTGACAATATACTAAGAAATGCTAAATTCCATGTAAATTTTTAATTCATTTTTTCACTTAAATTGTATGATTGATAATAAAGTTTACAATGAAAAACTTCATTAAATTAGAAAATAATGCAAGATGCACTTTACTAGTGGTCTCAGACTTTAGGAAACAGCTGCACATACACAGTATACAGAGGCCCCAAAAAGTATATGGAAACAAAAGTCCATCCTAAAGGCATAGTTCACCCAGAAATAAAAATTGTGTCATCATTTACTTACCCTCATGTCTTTCCAAACCTGTCTGACTTTAAGATACTTCAAGATATTTTGAATAACATTAGTAACCAAACAGTTTTGGTTACCATTGACTTCAACTGTATGGACAAAAAACAATGAGACATTTTTCAAATATATTTTATATGATTTTTATGTTCCACAGAAGAAAGTAAGTCATACGGGTTTGAAATGGCATAAGGGCAAGTAAATGATGACAAAATTTTCTTTTAAAAATTTTTTTTGGTGTGAATTATTCCTTTAAAAATGCATGATCAGCATAAGCACACATTCCAATCAAACATTTCACAAAAAGATCCTATAAAACAATAAACATTATTTTGAGAAAAAAAAAAAGTATTTGGACACTTTCTGGCTTTTAGACATTAGTGTATCACGTTCATAGTGATGTGACATAGGCTACTATGATATACCTGTGGATCTAAACTTCAGGAGAACTGACTTCATACCTCCCATTGACTCAGCTGGCATGTTTAGACACAATAGCACCAATAAATTAATTAATTAATTAATTAATTAATTTACAAAAAAAAAGAAAAGAAAAAGAAGAAAAAAAAACTTCATTTGTTTGCAAATTTCACTAAAGACATTTGTGTAAAAACAAAGTGTGTTTTTTGGGGGCCACTGTATATATTCAGGGCCCTATCATACACCCCGCGCAATGTGGCGCAAGTGTTTTTGCTAGTTTCAGCCCGAAGCGGTTGTTTAAATAGCAAAGGCATTTGTGCGCCCATGGGCGTGCTGGTCTAAAAGAGAGGTGTGCTCAGGCACATTGTTAGCGCGTTGCTATTTTGAAGAACTGAAAATAGATTGCGCCATAGACCATCTCAAACCTAGTCTAAAGTCAATGGTGCAATATTTTTATTTATTTTTAATTTAAAGAGCGCGTTAGTAGAAAATGCGCCTCTGGGCGGGTCCACAACGCACGTTCACTTTGTTTATTACACAAAGGGATGCGCAGCAGCACACAAACATACCAAATATTAAAAATTAAAGGATTAGAGCGTAAAAGAATATTATTGTGTAGGCTACATAAATATAAAAATGTCATACATAATGGATATCATAATAGTCATTGGGTGTATCAGAATTAGCCTATCTATTTTCAGTAGATATCTATTTTCTACTCAGCCGTCATCGAGTCTGTTCTGTGCACATCAATAACTGTCTGGTTTGGCTCAGCTACAAAATCAGACACCAGAAGATTACAGAGAACGATTCGGACTGCCGAAAGGATTATTGGTGCTCCCCTGCCCACCCTTCAAGAACTGTATACATCCAGAGTGAGGAAAAGAGCTCAGAAAATCACTCTGGATCCCACACATCCAAGCCATCCCCTCTTTGAACTCTTGCCATCTGGTCGGCACTACAGAGCACCGAATACTAGGACAGCCAGGCACAAGAACAGTTTCTTCCCCCAGGCAATCTATTTAATGAACAGTTAAATGTTCCTCCCCATTATGCAATAACAATGTGCAATACTCTAAAATACCTGTTACCACCTCCATCTTACCACATCCCTGCTTTTCATTCTATTCTATTCCATTTTATCATCTATAGCACAACTGTACATACCACTTATTTATCTCTCAATTTATTTTTTTCAAATTTTTATTTATATTTACGTGTAATTTTTTTTTTTATTTTTTTTTTTTTTTATTCTCATTATATTTTATTGTCTGTGTGCTGTTGTTGTCTCTGTGTACTGGAAGTTTATGACACAAAAACAAATTCCTTGTATGCACAAGCATACTTGGCAATAAAGCTCATTCTGATTCTGATTCTGATTCTGATTCTGATTTGCTCGCGCATGAGCAGATCTGTTTGCTCTCTGGAGACGCGTTCAGTCTGTGCGCCTTAAAATTCCGCCATTTAAATAGCGAATCTGCCATGGCGCGAGCGCAACTAGCTCTTAAAGGGAATGGGAGATGAGACTCTGATTGGTTTATTGCACGTTACGCCTAAAAAATACCCATTACTCATTAAGAGAATAGGGACAACTCCTTTAGACCATGCGCCCGGGCACGCTGACCGTTTTCCCATCGTTAAACTAGCAAAAGTGGATTCGGAAACGCGCTGAGTGCGCTTGCACCGTGCGCTTTAGACCATGCGCTTAGATCATTAAAATAGGGCCCTCGGTGTCCAAATGGGAAGTATTCTTCAAGATTGTAATGCTTTCAAGAGTCCCATCTCAGTCCCTCTCCACCTCTCTGTCGCTCTAGGGGAATGTGTTGAGGATGTTTTCCATGCGTCCTGATAACAGACTCTCTGTTTGGTTTCTGAGAATATTGTGGAGCTATTTTCTGCACCTTTCCATCTCTCACTCTTCACCTCGCTCCTTTCTAATCACAGCCTCCCCCACCTCCTTCCCTCATCCCCTTTATCTTTCTCTCTCAGTTATGTAGTGATCCTGATCCATGGAAATCTGGACTCTATCAGATCTGCAATTTTAGAAATATGTATGTCGGTTTCATCAAACAAGCTCTGTTGTGTAGATTTATTAGTAGCTGTGATACTTAACACTGATAAATCAGTTGGGGATTCCCTCTGTTGTAGAAAGAAAGTGATTATGGATGATATTCAATAGGATACATGTGTGGAAGCTTGGGAAGTCATCTCATCATCACAGCAACAGATGCACTAATGACGGCAAACACCCAACACATCTTTCATCTCAAAGCTTAAACTATTACCAGCCATCCAGCTTGTGTTTCATATGCAGTGTGGATATATTCACTGCCATCAAGCTTTAACATTTGCCTTTTCAGATAACTAGATGAATGTTGCTACCATACTGGCATCACTGAGACTCAAAACTACATCAGATGATCAATTAAACAGGAGAATGCATATTAGCATGGTCTGTAGTTGTTAAAGAAATAGTTTGGAAATGTTATTATTATTACCCTAATGTCATTACAAATCCATATCCCTTGTAAAAAAAAAAATATTAAATAAATAAATAAATAAATAAGTGTGCTAATTGTATTGAATGTGCACTTGCAGTATACTTCAAATCTCGAGAGTATATTCTTACAAAACTGTGCTTGCAGATAGCCATTTAAGTGTACTCAAAGAGAGTACACTTTTATTACTATGTTTCTTAACACACTTAAGTACATCTTTAAAAAGCATGGTTTGTAATAATGTCAAATTAAATGTTTTACTTTAAAGTACATCTTAGATCATGTTTTAATCTTTTGTTGAACTTTAAAGAATGTTGATGTGTTGATGTGATTATAATGTTGATTCAATGTTAAATTTGAAGTTTATTTATTTGTTTGTTTATTTATATCACTTCATGAGCAGATTTTAGAGAAAATTTCAGTATTCACAGTAAGTGAATCTTATGGGGCAGTCTGGAAAGGAGCTTAGCAAATCAGTCAAAATTAGATAAATATTTTTAAGGATGGATGTCATCCAAGGAGAGACCAGATCACACTGAACTGTTTGGAAGAGCAGGAAATTTAAGTCAGATGTTTTTCCTTAATACAGCCCATCAGTTGTTTCATAGACTCAGTGGGAGAGTGAGTCCTGTGTTTGTCTGATTTAATTTATTTTCACTTTACCCTTCCTTATTCTTCCCATGCTAAAACCTCCTTCAAAGAAAAAGGAGTATATTGCCCACAAATCAGGTTTCATCCTGAAGAAACAATGGTACGGAAACACTACCGCCTTGTTCTTGTAGTTGTACAAAGCTGAGACTTTGCAGGGTGCATTTCAGGTCTTGCAGGGTGCATTGCAGTACTTTTGTCCTGGATATCACCTGTTCAGTATTCATATAAAATGGCTAAAAAGATCCTGTAATCTTGTATAGTAGTTAAAGAAATTTCTAAGACCAGAATGCAAAAGTGAATGGTATACACTTCCTACTGTTAAGGAAACCCAAAAAATAGTAAGATCTAAATATTATTCAAAGTCACTAAATTAACCTAAATACATTCATTTATACCAACTAAACATTTTTATTGGTTAAATCTTTAAATCAAAAATTGCATATTAGCACTTTTACAGTTTTCTCACAGTTCAGTTCACAAAGAGTACATTGCCTTGGAGATTGTATTATTACCAAGTGCAGATAGCACTGTAGGCTTAAAGAAAATCATACTGGGTTGTTGTTTCTATTCCTAATCAACTCAGCCAAAGACTTTTTGACCTCATACACAAATCTAGCGTACCCGAGCCACTGGATCAACCAGCCATGCTGTAATGATGTCTCTTTCCATTAGGCAAACCCCTTCTACATTTCAGTCCTAACAAACACATTTTCATATAAACCTCCTCGGCATAACAAGAGATCAACAACCCTTTCCATTGAGTCTCCTCCAGACCGGCCTCACTCATCTCCCAATCTTGCCTCCAGCACTGATGAGTCTATTAATAGCATCTCATTCCATGACAGGGTTAAGAGAGGCTTACCAGCCTGGAGGTAACATTCCAAAAGACTGCTCCTCTCCTTAGTGCCAGCACAAACAGACTCAAGCGAGCAAAATCAAGCAAGTAAGACAGCTACACATACTCAGAGTTTATCTTGAAGCTGTTGCTCATTGGAACCTCAAACTCAACAGGCTTGTATTGAAGCATATCCTTTGTCAATCAATATGCAAATACAATATGTATATATAAATTAAGCAAGGTTGCTGTCAATGCTACTTTAATAACTTGAAGAAACAAAATAGTTACAAGTGCAATGATGGTATTGTGGAATTAACCATTCGAGTGAATGATGAGTCAATGACTCACCCATAAAAGGTAGTGGGTGCTTCTCAATCAGAAGGATGCATCCTAGTAAGGCTACATATTGACGGATGTCTCAATTTGAAGATCTTTAGAAGGCAGTTTTAGTTTCACGTCCTTTATTTGACCTGTTTTCAAGGTTGCATCAGGTGTATCCTTTGTGTCCTTCAATTGCCAACAATCCTTTGCACAAATTCATGGAAAAATAATTACCCGAAAATGAATTGGCACTGAGCTCATTCAATTTAATTATTTAATGTAAGACAAAAAAATATTTTGGAGATAAAGGCATTATGTTTTCTTTTGTTTTGTTGTAAATTAATCACATAATGCTAAACTGTGTATAATGTAAACCACCGGGGGACCACAAACTGTTGTCATTACTTGTATTGTGTTAACATTAAGTCCTTTAATATAAAGTATTCTACAAATTGTAATTTTAGTAGTATTTAATAGTATTTTAATTTCGTGACCACGAGAGAAAACATTTATGATTTTGCCTTGTGCACTT
Organism: Spinibarbus caldwelli; assembly: GCA_039654775.1. NCBI lineage: Eukaryota > Metazoa > Chordata > Actinopteri > Cypriniformes > Cyprinidae > Spinibarbus > Spinibarbus caldwelli. Next base: position 30,939,804 of record CM077233.1, on the reverse strand, counting down.
TCTAAACCATCACATTATAGTGTTTAACACTGAGCAGGACTCTAGCCTTGAACCCTCACCAGAAGAACTAGACTTGGAAGGATGAATACTCACTATAGTATGCGTCCTTCCATTTCAGAAGCACACAGTTACTTGTTTCTTTCCTATTCCTATTTTTTCATCTATTTTGGTGATGGGTTTTTGTCTCAAGGTCTGCATTTAAAGTCACACCAGAGGTTTCTGCAGACCAGTCAAGTTCTTCCACACCGACTGAATCAATCATTTCTTTTTGAACCTTGCCTTATACATGGCATTGTCATGTTAGAATAGAAAAGGGTCCTGTCCAAACTGTTGCTATAAAATTAGAAGCACACAATTCCCTTGAATATCATTAAATGCTTCAACATTAAGATTTGTATTCATGGAAATTACTAAAGTACTCAAACCTGTTCATTAGAAGGGGGTGACCCAATACTTTTGGCAATATAGTGTATTTAATGCATCTCATGAATAAAAAAATGATTTGATAATGTCAAAGTTTTTGGGCATGAAAAGAGCACCAAACAGTTTGGTTTTAGTTACCAAAATATGAAAAAGAATATCTGTAATTTCAAATATGCACATTACTTAAATGGTTATAGCCTACTTTTATATTTGAAGGAGGTCTTTTGTAGACATTCAAACAACTGTATTAAGTGTGTAACTTTTGACAGTTAAAAAAAAAATTAAATCTTAATCAGATTCTATTGCTCTCTCTATGCCATTTCTACCCATTTAGAATAATCAATTTAGGCAAAAGAGAAAAGTGATGGTGGGCACAGCATTTCCAACTCTTTCTTTCTTTCTTTCTTTCTTTCTTTCTTTCTTTCTTTCTTTCTTTCTTTTTCTTTCAGGCATGCATTATTTTAACTACAACAAAGGGAAGATGGACAGTTATAATAATTGTAGGTACAACTTATTATTAATAAACACAAATTCCTTGTGTATGCAAACATACTTGGCAATACATCTCTTTCTCATTTTGCTAAATAGTATTTTCTTATACCCTTCACACAAAGAAAGAAGCTCAAAGAGTAGTTCAAATAAATATGATTTGAAACAGGATGGAATTATGGTTCTATAAGAGTGAGATTTGGAGACATTCATATTCACAGGGCCCAATATTAACAGGAGTGTCAGGGAGCCCTCATAGACAAAAAGCCTTGTCTAAGAGGCCTTGTATAGGCTATGGGACCCATATATACCAGCATAAATAAACATTAGTTTTCGGGTTTTCTGTTTACCAAACTGAATGGTGCAACCTTCCCTATATATTTGGACACTGACACAATGGTCATAATTTTTGCTCTGTATGCCACCAGATAAGAATTAAAATTAAACAATATAGATGAAATTGAACTGCAGACTTTAAGCTTTAATTCAAGGGGTTGCACAAAAATATAACACAAAATGCTTAGGAATTACAACCATTTTTTATACACAGTCCAGCTATTTTCAGGGGCTCAAATGTAATTGGACAAGTAAATTTAATCATAAATAAAATATTCATTTATTTATATATATATATATATATATATATATATATATATATATAATTTTTTTTTTTTTTGAGAATCCTTTCTCAAATGACTGCCTTAAGTCTGGAACTCATGTACATCACCAGAGACTGGGTTTCCTCTTTTGTGATGCTTTGCCAGGCTCAATCAGGTTAAGATCAGGAGATTGACTTGGCCATTGCAGAATAATTCACTTTTTTACCTTCAAAAACTCGTGGGTTGCTTTTGCTGTATGTTTTGTCATTGTCCACTTCTACTATGAAGCGCAACCCAATCAACTTTGCTCCATTTGACTGAATATAGGCAGAGAGTGTATCCTTATACATATCAGAATTCTTCCGGTAGCTTCTGTCACATCATCACTAAACACCAGTAACCCAGTGCCACTGGAAGCCATGCTCATGCATCACACTGATCCACCATGCTTCACAGATGATGTTGTATGGTTTGGATCATGAGCTGTTCCAAGCTTTCTCCATACTTTTTTCTTCCCGTCATTCTGGTACAGGTTGATCTTAATTTTAGCCATCCAAAGAATGCTTTTGCAGAAGTGGTCTGGCTTTTTTTTAGATGTTTTTTGGCAGTCTAATTTGGCCTTGTTTTCACCTTGTGGTGAACCCTCTGTATTTGTTCTTGTGAAGTCTTCTCTTGATTGTAGACTTTGACAGTGACACACCTACCTCCTGGAGAGTGTTCTTCACTTGGCTGGATGTTGTGAAAGAGTTTTTCTTTACCATGGAGAGGATCCTCCGATCATCCACCACTGTTGTCCTCTGTGGACGTCCAGGCCTTTTTATGTTGCTGAGCTCACTAGTGCGTTCTTTTTTTCTCAGAATGTACCAAACTGTTGATTTGGCCACTCCTAATGTTCCTGTTATCGCTCTGATGGATTTTTGTTGTTGTTGTTTTTGAAGCCTAACAATTGTCTGTTTCACTTGTATGGAGAGCTCCTTTGAATCAACTCCAGACCTTTTACCTGCTTAATTGATGTAGAAATAATGAAGGAGTAGCCCACGACTGTCCATGAAATAGCTTGAGTCAATTGTCCAATTACTTATAGTCCCATGAAAAAGGGGGGGGGGGGGGGGATTAAACAGCTGTAATTCCTTAACCTGTGGTCTCCCTCATGCATTTTTGGCATAGAGCAATAGAATTTTAGAGATGAAGATGAGAATGAGGATGAGCTTTTTGTCACAATCCCTTTAACTCTTACCTATCCCCATACAGACATCAGCAATTCACCACTACAACAGATACAATTGGTTGTCCCTTTTATAAAATTCTATACACATGATTCTTAAGTAGTTTTAATATCAGCTACTTTTAAGTATTTTTCGAATGAGCTACTTTACCTTTACCCGAGTCAGTTTCCATAAGATATTACTTTTTTTTTTTGAGAATAACTTTCTTGATACTTTATACAACACCAACCTAAACTCACTTTTTGTAAGTAGAGAGTACAAAACAATGCAGTCTGCTGTGCTGACCTATTCATGATTTCGTTTTTCAGTCCATGTGTTGTTCAAAATTAAATTTGGGAGGTATTTTTTCCACAGAGGTGCTGTTATCAGCCTAATATTATAAAATCACGACTAATTTGATTTTTTTTGGTAATTAAATTACATTTACAAATTAATGCTGCAGACAACATCTCTGATCTTATGGGTTTCAAAGGGGCGACTGATTCCGAAGTTAGTCAAATGCAGTTCACTTTGCGTAACCATGCAGAAGCTCATGTTTCTTCAGTTGGACATGGAGTCAAAACAGTAAAATCTAGAGTCTCTTGGCCATGCATTGTGCTCAGGCCTCTAAAGCCCTGTGGATATTTGTTGCGTGGTTGTGCTGCCTGGTATCCTAGCAGACGTGGTTATTTTTAGGGAGTGGGCTACAGGAGAAACTGCTTTCACTCCAGGCTCTCCGTAGTTCACATCACTCATTGAAATTACCAGTGACCCTGAGGTTATTTTAAGAATTAGCCATAAAAGTTAGCCATAAATTAGTAACAAATGGTCCATTATGATGCCATCTTAGAAGCCTGCATATTTATGCAGTAGACCGCAAAGCTAACAAGTTTTGGAACAGAGCTGTCCTCTTTCCACCAGTCTCACCGGAGCGATTTGATCTTTATTAATAGTGCAAGGGGTTAGTCTGTCTCTCTAGTGTTTATCTAGCACTGCTGAGGTGGAGACAGCTGGGACTGAGCATTTAAACACAAAGGCGCTCGGACCATGGACACAGATCCCCTCAAAATCCTGCACTATGATTAGTGAATGAGAATGGCAGGAGGAAAAGTCAACTGCCACAGATATCAAATGCATTCATTGCTCTGCCGTTCCAATCAAACTCACCCACCAGCTCTGTCATTAAAACTAGCGGCTGCTAAACAGCAAAAATGCTGACTTTGTAGACCAAGAATGTATATAATTGCTCTTGGCAATTATACACATTACTATATACAAGAAAGAAAAAAGAAAAAGGCAACTGTGAATATAAAGAATTTAAAAACTGTTAGAGATGACTGGAGGAGTTGTCTCATAATTTAGTCTAAAAGGAAGAATAATAGTAAGCTCAAATAGCATTTCAGTAAGCTGGCCACAACAACACCACCACCAGCCAATACTAAAATCATTGTTTTTATCAGCATTGTAAATAAAGTGTTCTGTGAAAGACAGCTTCTTAAGTTTATTTTTCACTGATCTGAGTGTGCTATAGTTCTAACTTTTTTCAGACTTAGTTTTCCCTAAAAATAACAATTAAAATTAGGAAAAATTCCACAGACTGTCAGCAAATACACAGGGGAGCACGGAGGTAAGTACACACAACAGCAGGTTTATTAACAGAACAGGCAAATGTAAGCATGACAGCTGATCCAGGTGAGTATTCGGGGAATGGCAAGGGATCTGGGTTCTTATCTGTGTGGAGTAATGGGTCATTTTCCAGGAAATGCTAGGAGAACACCGGCACGCGGGGAACAAAGGAGCAGGTCATCAGGGGCGCTTGGAAACAGGTAGGAATCAGGTAAGTATCTTAGCCAACTGTGAGACCAGAAAATGTGACCGTGGGGAGAATGCAAGGATATAGGGAGCTAGATTAGTGCTGACAGGTTCGGGGAATTAGACTCCAGGTGATGGTGATAGTGAACTGAGAGCAGGTGTGAGCCAGGGAGGATTCTGGGAAATGGAGTCCCGAGCTGGTGAACTTGTGACAGATTACACTGATCGAATGTTCAAATGAGCCAAGACTATTCAAACTTCAAACTTCAATTTACAATGCTGATAAAACATTGATTTTAGTATGAGCACTTTATTTATTTATTTATTTAAATAATAATGTCATTCCATTTAATTTGTCATTAGAGACTCAGCATACCAGTTTACATCTTTGGAATAAACTCTAATTCTGGAGGTGTATTTTTGCAGACATAATTACCCTTTGCAATCATCTTGACTTGTAGTTTTGGAAATGTATCATCCACCATATCATCATCAGCAGCATAAACATCGTCATCATAATTACTGTTAATATGAAACCACTGCCTTTACACACGACCCTGAGGGAGTATCTAACTGCATAGTCCATGCATACTTAGACAAACCTCAAGGGAATAATGGTAATCTTTTTATTTTCATTATTAATTATATGACAAATGACTTTTAATAATAACAAATATACAAATAATGCATTATGTGTGCTTATTTGAATAGGAGGCTTCACAGTAAATGTGCATGTGTGGACCCTCAGATGCTATGCTCTAATATATAGAATGACTCGTGACTGAGTAACTGATCTCATGTTTCAGTCTCACAGAAGTCGGATGATTACAGTTTGGGGATTACCGTATTTTTCAACATCTGCTCTCACTATTTTACAGTTTTTTTTTCAAAATGCTTACAGTTTTTGAAACTATGGCTCTATTTCTCAAAACTCTACACACAAAACCACAAAACACACACACAACATACAAAATGTCACGCACATCTAGCAAAATCAAACATTTCTTTGAAAACGGTTTTAACTCTTCTAAAAATGGTATTTTTGCATAGTAACTCTACACATAAACATAAAATAATTAGCCACATACACACCAAACTACACAAAGATGTGAAAAATGTAAAACACTATTCTCGTGTGTCTTATGGTTTTGCAGACTTGGTCAGACTTGGTATATGAGTGAATGGTTTCACTAAGTGAGCCTCAAGTATCACTTTTGTTGTCCAAGCAATTAAAAAAAAAAAACTGTAATTACTTTATTCAATGGATACTGATTATAAACACCTTTTTCAATTTTTACAGAGCTAGGCACACACACCAAAAAGTGAAGAAACAGTTTTCACTCAGTAATTTCTTGCAAATTTTACAAACAATTGCAAAGAAATAAAAAGTAAAATATTTAATTGAACATACAATTTTCAAGTAGTATTTTTATAGCAATGCATGCTAAAATAATCTGTATTATTTTGAAAAATCATTTTTACATTGCAGAAAAGATTATATAGGCCATTCAGATAATTTTCCTTAATAAAGAAAAACTAAAAATAAAGCTATCATAATACTGATTGTTGCACGCTATTTAGGAAGGCTTTTCTAGTTGCATCCACTCGATTTAATTCAGCATTAATTCATTTTAATCCCACAGTCTCATATTACTTACCTTTAAATTACAAAAATGCTGTTTTTAAATGGGTTGTATATATATATTTCACAGAGACTTTTACTGTAGCAATTATGCATCAGCTAGCTTGAAACAATAATTTACTTTTTTAATTTTATGTACAGTCTTAACAAAGTGACTGCCATGGAGACAGACACTTCACTTCTCTATGTCTGGGCTTTGTTGAACAACCCCATTCACTGTCTCCCAGGGTGCAAAGAGTCCTCCTCCTTTTCTATACCCCTATTCCCCATGAATGCAACACACTTCCACGTTAAAGCAAAAAGAAACAGGTGAATCCCAGCAGGAGAGAAAAGCAGTTACTTGACTGGTAGGTTATGCACATGGTCTCTTAAGGAATATAATACCATCTTGCCTGTCCTTTCAGACAATGTGGAGAGAAATCAGGTACATGAATCTTGAATGGTGTGCTGGTGATTAAACGATAACAATATGCTGTTCTTTATGAAACCTTGTGATTCTCTTTTAGCCTTTTTAGTGTATAATTAAGGTAATTAAGGAGGTATATTTATTCAGTAGCTTATTTTGAAATTAGATTAAAGTTCACAAGAACAGGCCCAGGTTTTTAAGGGAAAATAAACTTCGGGATGAATCAGATTGGACAAAGCTTTGGCCAGATAATCAACTCAAAAGAGCAGCAAAAACAGGATTTGGACAGTATAATTGAAGAATACCTATGATGTGGCATTCAGAAGACCAGAATATCAGACATGAAGATTGAGTCTCAACATCATTTACTTAAAATGATCAGAATGTGCATCACTATTAAAAAGTGTTTGTTTTTTTTCTTCTTCTTCTTCTTTTCGTTGTTGTTGTTTAAATAGCCGATGGAATGCACAAGGAAAGTACCTAAATGGTTTCTTATCAATCATTTCTTAGACTGTGCTCTTACTAACAAGAACCATGTGAGTTTATGAATTAGAAACTTTGCCAATTTGGAATTTAATTTCTGGTCTTTAATTACCATTATGTTCTAAAATACCTAATTTGATCATATGGCTTTGTCGAAACTGGATAGGAACACTGCCTTTATCAATGGTTAGAGTCCATGGAGTTTTGTTTCAGTCAGTCCAGTCTTTTTATTAGACTAGAGCACAGCTTATCCAAATCCCACACAACAAAACAAAAGAAAGATAAATTATCTAACAGTTATGTAAAGCAAATAAAATGAAGCATATATGTGCCCCTCTAAAGCATAAATGTTACCCTGGACCACAAAACCAGTCATAAGGGTCAGTTTTTTGAAATTGAGATTTATACAATATCTGGAAGCTGAATAGGCCTAAGCTTTCCATTGGTTTGTTAGGATGTCATTATGTGGCCGAGATACAACTGTTTGAAAATCTGGAATCTGAGGGTGCAAAAAAAAAATAAAATAAAAAAATCGAGAAAATTGCCTTTAAAGTTGTCCAAATGAAGTTTTAGCAATGCATATTACAACAGTTTTTCTCAATCGATTTGACACTTTTCTAAAATGCAATGTATTTGTTCTCAAAACAATTAGCACAGTCATCCAAACACAAAATTATCTTCAACAAACATTTCAACTTTACTGCAAAATGAAGCACTGCCATTTTGTCTAGTAATGCATTTATTAAAAGTAAATATTAACATCAAATCTATAGGTGCGTTCTTTACTGATTAAAAAAACTCATTCAGCTGAAGATGAACAAATATGCTAATAAAAATAAATGTTTATTGCAATTCTTCAACAGGAAGTTGTGTATATCTAAACAAAATGAAAATTGTTAACCAATACCTGCTGAGATCACCCATGAGATAAAACCAATTGCCCCTTTAAACTTAAAATCTGTTTGTGCCACCTTTAGCAGCAAGAACTGCAAACAAACTTTTCTGAAAACTATTTTACAGCACAATGGTGGATATATATATATATACAGTGCCCTCCAAAAGTATTGGAAAAGTAAAGACAAAATTGCTCTGTTGGCTGTGGAGTCAAGACATTTGCAAGTATGATTAAAAGATGAATATGAGACAAAACTACAGAATGTCACATTTTATTATTAGCCGTTTCAACACATACATGTTTTACCAAATAAAAAGAACAGCACTTTTAGAGTTCATCCCACTCATTGATGTGAGCATAAGTATTGGGACAGTTGAACATAAGGCATAAATAAAAGATTAAAAGCTATTATTTAGTTGCAGATCCCTTGAGCACAATCACAGCAGTGAGTCTGTGACCCATACACATCACCAGACTCTTGGTCTCATCCTTTGAAATACTTTTCCCAGCCTTTAATGCAGCCAATTCCAATTGTTGCTTGTTTTGGGGAGTTTCTGCCTTTACTCTCCTCTTCAGCTGGTGAAATTCATGTTCAATTGGATTTAAATCTGGAGATTGACTTGGGCAATCTAAGACTTTCCATTTCTTTGCCCTTGTAAATTCCTTGACTGAACTGGCAGGGTGTTTTGGGTCATTGTCCTGATGCAATATGAAGCACTTCCCAATGAATCTGGTGGTATTTTCTTGAATATTGGTAGGCAAGATGGTTTTGTACCCTTCCAAATTCATTCTGCTACTGTCATCATACATTAAGTCATCAGTAAAGTTGAGAGGGCCTGTTCCAGAGACAGCCATACATGCCCATGCCATGAGACCACCTCCACCATGCTTTACAGATGAGGCTGTATGCTTGGGATCATTGCAGTTCCCTTTTTTTCTTTCCCATCACTTAGATAAAGGTTAATCTTTGTCTCATCGGTCCATAAACACAGTTCCAAAACTCTTCTGGCTCACCTTTGTGCTTTTTTGCAAACTCTAATCTTGCCTTTCTATTTTTGGTGCTGGTCAGAGGTTTGCATCTTGCTGTGTAGCATCTGTAATTCTGTGTCAAAGTCTCCTGAGGACAGTAGATTGTCAGAGCATCACCCCAGCTTTCTGGAAGTTGTTGGTGATTTTACAGACACGTCTTTTAGGGTTTATTTTCACAGCTTTTGTGATTTGTCTGTCATCAACTACTGTTGTTTTCTCAGCCGATCAGGTAGTTGTTGGTTGCTGGTGTCGCTGGTGGTTTCCAAACTCTTGATTTCTCCATGCCCTTTGTTTTTGCTATAGCTCTAATTGACTTCCTCTTTTCTTTTAGCATCCAAATTGCTTGCTTTTCTCTCAAAGTCAGCTCCCTCATCTTCATCCTGGTTTGTGTGTGTCATCATCGAATGCAAGATTCAGAATGCAGAAGTAATGGATATAACTGATACGACACATTCCCTGCTTTTAATATCTGAAGAATGAATGCAACAGGACACAGCTGATCACTTAGAAAGACCTGTGAGGAAACTGTTCCAATACTTATGCTCACATCAGATAGGGGGATGAAACTCTAAAAGTGCTGAACTTCTTAGCTGGTAAAACATCTTTGTGTTGAATCACCCAATAATAAAATGTGACATTCTGTAGTTTTGTCTCATATTCATCTTTTAGTCATATTTGTAAATGTATTGACTCCACAGCCAACAGAGCAATTTTGTCTTTATATATATATATATATATATATATATTTATATATACATGGTCAATTAGAGTATTTCTGATTTCATTTGAAATTCATCTGCACCTTCTACCTCTCCTTCCACCTTATTGTCCACTTCCTCTCTGTCCACGTCTTCTTACAGTTTCTCCTCATGCTCTTTCCACTACACCAATGCCCATCCACTCTTCTTCTTCTCTCTCATTACATCCCTTTCTCTACCCACTCCACCACCTTATAGACTTACACCCCCCAAACACTTCATTGAAAAAAGCAAACACTTCTTTGAAAACTGTTTTAACTCTTCTAAAAATGGTATTTTTGTTCAGTAACTCTGCACATAAACATAAAATAATAAGCCACATACACACCAAACTACACACAGATGTGAAAAATGTAAAACACTACTCTCGTGTGTCTTTTGCTTGTTCAGAGTGCAGTGGAGCACAGGAGATTTTCATAGCACTCGCACACTCATGCATATGCCCATATACACTGTATCTACAGTATGTATGACTGATGAATTTTACACAGTTATCCAACTGAACTGAATCAATACTCAACTTACTTGAGCTGTTGAATGACACTATTGACTTGTTAGAGCTGCTTTACAGCAGAGTGTGAATTTGATACTATTGTGAAGCTGCTATGAAACAATCTATATTGTATAAAGCACTTTAGAAATAAAATAAAGTTGACTTTCTGACTTTGGCTTGTATGCATGTTCAGGATAGATAGATAGATAGATAGATAGATAGATAGATAGATAGATAGATAGATAGATAGATAGATAGATAGATAGATAGATAGATAGGACTTGTTTTGTGGTCCAGGGTCACAAATGAGAAAACATGAGGAAACGTTTCAAATCAGAGTTTGTGGTCAGAACTAAATGCGCCCTCTATTGGTGTAATTGCACGCTGTAATCAATCACTTGGGGGCGCTAAAGCATCATAAAACATTGCCCATGGTTTGTCAATCGACATATTGATATTAATTCCATCGATGCTGTTTCAGCGAGTTGTATCTTATTAATTTCCTTGCTCATATAACCGAATTAAATATAAAGCTATCAACGACCAGATAATATCTTTAGGCTGTGTTTGTCTTGTTGACTTTTCCCCATTAATGTTGACTTGTCTCCTATCTCCCTTAATATTCCTCTCAGTTTCCATAATCCCCTGCTGCCGGAGAGCAGCTATTATTAATGCACTCCGAGTCCCTGACTAATGGGAACACTCGTTATGAACATTGTGAAAATTCGTGTGTGTGTGTGTGTGTGTGTGGTTTCAGAGCAAGTGTATCTAATGGTATCAGCTTTCCTTTTCATGAATAGGGATGCTGTGCGTTTTGTAAAAGACCTCCACCTCAGCATATAAACTGCTTAAACAGTCATTATACCACCTGTAGATACGTTAACAATCAAAGGTAACCACAGGCCCAAACGTTCATTCGAAATTCATTTGAAACTATTAACCATGATGACTGCGTTTAATGGGTCTTAATTGTGAGAAATGCTCTCTTTCCAGATCCTCAAACGATCCCATTAATCAGTTAGCTTTGTCATTTGATTTACTTTGCTTCTGTGCACAGCCCAATAATTCATGACACAGAGAAAACACTGAATAATTGACCTCAATTACTTTGTTGTCTTCCCATTAGAGGAACGACAACATCCAAACCACTTCTATTATTGAAATTGATTTTCAGTTTGAGGTCGAGTCATTGTCATTCTTTGTTGGTAAACTGCAGTGAAACTGTCACAGTATTGGTAGATAGATAGATAGATAGATAGATAGACAGATAGATAGATAGATAGATAGATAGATAGATAGATAGATAGATAGATAGATAGATAGATAGATAGATAGTGATAGAGAGACCTACAAGTTGTCTTCTATTATGTTTTTATTGTGTTCTTACTTTTCTTATGTATGTGTGCTTTGCTGGTATTTATTTCTTGTTGAGTGGGCATTGCATTAATAGTAGCCCAAACTTGTGGAAAGTGCTCGGTTTAACTTAGGAAAGGTTTGTGCAAATATTGCTTGGTTTTACTCACCTTTTTTTTAACTTATTTAACTCTAACTCTTGTTCTTAATTCTCATGTACTTAATCAAGGTGAGGCAAGAGTTTTTATATTAAAAAAATGGTATGATCCAATTAGTAAGAGTAGGAATGATGTAGGCTATATGCATCATGGTTATCACTAGGGAACAAGGTCATTGTAATGCTGCCTAAGTGCGGTAAACGCCAGCCTTATTGTTTTAGTAGTACCTTGCAGTTCTAGTTTTAGACCGTTTTATTAATAACTGTTGTTTTTATGCTCATATTTTTTACACATTTTGGACATCTGCTCTAAATAAACACCTTTTTAGATGCCACCATTGCTCCTGTGTTTACATCACAATGAGATCCTCCTCATGACCGCTCGGGTCACTATCACACATACTGTATGCATAAGAAAATAGGATATTTCATGGCAGTAACTGTTACTGTATTTAGATCTGAGGTCACTCACACAGGCAGACTTAATCATGCAAGCCATGACTGTGTGATATAACAGGGCCTTCATTTTCTTGTTTCTTAGCAGATTCTCTGAAAGTCTTGAGGAGTTATTATATTCACCTTGCCATCAGTTTTCTTAGACTCACCCATATTTGCTGAAACAGCATATATAGGCTAGTAACCCGTTTATGCAGGCTAGTTTAATAAATATGACGTGCAAAGCTGTTGTAGTTCTGATGCAGCTGTGCCCTGCTGATGAAGCAGGGTAATATCCATAGAGTTTGTGTTCAGAATATTAGCTTATGCTTACTGAATACTGCACACTATGCACTGTATACTGCATACTACTTCTTTCTTTCTGTCTTTTGTAAATACTAAGTGAAAGAGTAGGTATTATAAAACAGCAGTTGTTTCAAACAGGCATTGTCTCAAATGATTTGTAATAATTTCTGTAATTTATAATGATCAGATTAGAAAAGAATAGGTCTTGTTGAGTCAATTTTGCCATAGACTGTCTAAATCGATAAAATGAAATATCGTGATACACTGTGTTTAGCTTTACCATGTGAAATTATAATGTGCCAAGCACAAATCCATGATTTGAACGGACCATTATCCACGTTTTCAGTCCGTAATGCAGAGGATCACAATGCTGTTCCTCAAACACAGGATTAGGCCTGATGCCCAGTTGTGAGAATGCAGAACACAGAAGGCTGGCTCAGTTCATGGGGATACTGAGACGCGGATACTGTATGTAAATACATTGGTTTAGATAGTCCCTATTGTGTTGTGTAGTCCATATTAGCATCTGTCTAATTTGATTCTGCTAAGCAGCAGATAATTTTGCATACCATTTTGACTAATTTTTGGATCACAATCCACCAGAACCACCTTACAGGTGACACTGTGTAACTCTAGCATTAGTTCCTGGATCATTTTAGTCAGTTCTCTAAACTTGTCTAAACTGTGTTGGCATCTGTGGTTCCATGAAGAACCTTTAACATCCATGCAGTCTTTCCATTGTTCAAGTTTCTTTATAGCAGAAAAAGGTTCTTAAGATTATTACAATGTTCCTCATGGTTCTTTTAAGAACTGTTCCCTGGCAGTTTTTTTTTGGGTGACCCAGAAAGGTTCTTTAATGGCATTGCTGTGAAAACCCCCTTTTTGGAACCTTTATTTTAAGAGTGCAGTTTAAAATGCGATGAACTTTTGCCTTCTTAGAACATTCTCACAGCAATTGCTTGTTTTATACATGATTTAATCCCACTGAGGGGAAGAAGCATGATTAAATTCCCGCAGTACTCTGTAGATAACTATTCAGATGAAAGCACTCTTGGTCATTGCATTGCAGGCATTTATTGAGCCAATAAAACATCGTTCTTCAGCCTGAGAGAAACCTTCATCAAAATCCAATAAATACGTGTGGGTTTTTTCCCTCCATCTCCTGAAACTATAAAAATCTCAGTGGCGAATCAGACTTACTCATTCTTTCATGTGACAATGATGGGATGACATTCTACTACAGTGTAGTCTGCAGTTCCAGTCAGGTTTTGGCAGCAGACATGATAGTTCCAGTGAATAAAAATGTTCAGTGCAGTGATACATTGCTGAAAACATTTACAGCTTTCACTAAAAGCTCGAAGGAAAACAGAAGAAGGATATGGCCTGTCAGTGTCACCACATGACCCTATTTTGTGTCACGAAGGATTTTATAAGCCTGTGAAGCATTCATGTACTTAACTCTTTGTTTTGGTAGAATAAGCTGCAAAAGATATATTGCGGTACAAATTGTTTTAATATGTGACGCTGGACCACAAAACTAGTCATAAGTCGCACGGGTATATATGTAGCAATGGCCAACAATACATTGTATGGGTCAAAATGATAGCTTTTTTTAATGCCAAAAACTCATCAGGATATTAAGTAAAGGTCATGTTCCATGAAGATATTTTATCAATTTCCTACCGTAAATATATAAAAACTGAATTTTTGATTATAATATGCATTGCTAAGAACTTCATTTAGACAACTTTAAAGGCGATTTTCTCAATATTTTTAATTTTTTTTTAAAATTTTTAATTTTTTGCACCCTCAGATTCCAGATTTTTAAATAGTTGTATCTCGGCCAAATATTGTCCTATCCTATACATCAATGGAAAGCTTATGTATTCGGCTTTCAGATGATGTATAAATCTCAATTTAAAAAAAAAAAAAAACTGACCCTTATGACTGGTATACTACAATAAATCTGAGATTTCTATTTTTGCTTAGCAAAAAATGAATTTTTCAAAATTGATAGGTCTACTGCTGCATATACAGTATATACAGTACTACTGTAGTACTGTTTCATAAAAAATATATATTTATTTATTTTTCCATTAATTTAAAAATTAAACAAAAACATTTATTACAATTAAAACTTTATTACTTTTTAATTCAATTAATTGCTTTAACAAAATACTAATTTAAGAAGATTATTAAAATATATAAAAAAATGCATCACACATACATAGGCTACATTGTATAGAATTATTTTTTTAAGATATATTTTTGGCATTTTCGCCTTACCGAGGACTGATCAGAACTGACAGGAAGTGAAGTGGGAGAGAGTTAGGGGCGGGTTGAGTTGGATTCGAACTCGGGACGCCCATCTCTGCAGGCTATCGGCGCCGAGGGCTGTACTATATTTTTGTATTATATATTTGGGGAATAATTTATTTTTGTAGAGAAGATAATATAAGTCATGCCATTCAACTGTATTATTAATCATTTTTATTTAACTGTAGTAAGCATGCATCTTTCGGTTAAAATGTACTGCAATTTATTAGACGAGTGCACTGCTCTGGTGCATGAAGTAACTTACACGTTTCTAAACTTTACCATACTTCATTATTATATTATACACTATAACAAGACAAAAGTATAAAGTGATTTAATATCTGAGAAGCCCCTCCATCATCATCATCAGAGCAGTCTCGCGCGCCTCCCTCCTCGCTCGCTCGCTCGCGCGCGCTGTGCCATGGCAGCGGTGACGTCACCCGTGCATTGACTCGCGCTGGCAGAGAGCGAGGGTTAGAGAGAGCAGCAGCTGCCTGGGCCCACGGACAAAAACTCGCCGAAAGGGATTTACACATTCGCTACGTATCGTCCCACCAATCCAAGTCTGCAAAGAGAGTGTGTTTTTCTGCTTTCCTAAAGCCCGATCTGTCAGGAGTTACAGCAAGGTAAGAATAAGAACACACTACAATAGAGTAATAAAGGCTCGCTTAAAGTTGCCTTGGTGTGCTTTCCGAGCAAAAACCGTGATCACTATCGCGTCTGTATTAATTTTGCTTCTACATGGAGAGGATCTGTGTACATGGTGCAGTGCAAAATGAGAAAGAAACAGGAGCACTTTGAGTGATTGTCTCTCTCGCGTTCGTCTTTTGTCTTTAACAGCTCTGTTGCCACAATAGAGATCACAACCGCCTCCTTAAGTTGCTGGATTTGACACATATTCGTGTAACAGTGAGGATCATCTGTTGATCGATATAGTTTAAATTCCGCTCTTGGTTTGTCTTTATTTATATCTTATTAGAGAAAGAATGAAATGATGGCTGCTGAAATGTTCATTGTCATTCCGCGCCATGGAGTCATTCCACATTGTACAACAGCCGCTTTCCCTGACTGATACATTCAGTGCCGTGAGGGATAACTATGTAGCGAGTTTACTGTTTATATACAAATGTTATTCACTGAGGGGAGAGTGTTATGAATGAATTAGCATGGCAAGAAGTGAACATTACTTTGCTGGAAGTGAATGAAACTTGATGTAAAGTGAGATTGGCTTAAAGGGTATTCAACCCTCATGTTGTATTTTAAATGCTCAAACATACTTCCCATTTACTTTATGACTTTTAATATCTTATGAGAACTGTAAACAAAATTTAGCTAAACTTAATGACACGTTTTACACATCCTCAATGGAAAAAAATGTCATTATTTCTGTTTTGGGTCCCAGAAATCCCTTGTTCAGGTGAATTGGTATACAGTATAGCAATGCAGTCTTGTTGGTTATATTGCATTCTTATACAATATGTTTGTACTGGAATCGAATTGACACTAAAAAGTTTTTTTTTGTGTGTGTATTTTTTACTATACTAAGTCACACTTTGTAGAATGTGTGTTTAAAATTCAATACTATCTGTATATTGTATTTTGATTTGAGGATCCTTACACATCAGAACATTGCTTTAAATGATGGCAAATGAATGAGCTAAATACAGTTAAAGATAATAATTTGAAAAGTTGGGTCCCAGAGAAAGATTTATTGCATTTAATACACTGTCTGATTGCTGTTATTATTTTAAAATGTTTTTTTTTCATGCCCAAAGTAAATATGACATGTCTTGTGATTTACAGTTATTGTGGTTTTTCTACATTTATAGTCAGGTTGATACTATTCCTTTCCATCTCCCTTTCACAGACTCTTGGTACTTGCATACTTCCCAGCATTATGATAATTGAATTTTACACCAGTTAGGATTTCGCCTGCTCGGCTTACGTGCTGTAAGTGGCTCAAATACTGGGCTACTTTGAAGACAATAATCCTATTTTTATAGTTTCTCATGAAACATCCTTAGAGGATTGGAAAAGCTAACCTGCTTATACTTACTACACAACGCTGGCACTTGTATTCCCATCACATTTAAAAAAACTCCCAAACCCATATGTGTTTCAACATATTTTGGATTTCTTGTTTGAGTTATGTATCAATTAGAATGCGTGATATTTCGAATTTCAGTTTCTATTGATTTAAAGTTCCACTCTGATCCACATCCATTACTGACATTTCTTTCACGAGTCGTGATCTGTAGCATTTCTGCCTTGCTTTGACAGGTATGTGGAATCTTAGGCATGAAGACTGAACATGGTAACAACTCACTTGCACTTTCTGTTATGAAACTCGTATGTAAGTGTCACGTAGTGTCTTGCATTGCGCAACAAAATACAACATAACTGAGCTTACGTAATGCACCAGGCACATTCTGCCATAAACAGGATCCCAATGGCAAGGAAAACCTGGAAATATTAGGGAATTTTGAAATGTGATTTTCAGGAATGCAGATGTTATTTTCTAGATGTTTCTAAAGACAGAAAAAGCTTTTTATCAGTGCAAATTTTATAAAATTATCTTTAAAGCGATAAATTACCCAAAATTGTCATTTACTCACCCTCATGTTGTTCCAAACTAGTATGAGTTTTTTTTCTTCTGTTGAGCACAAAAGAAGATATTTTGAAGAATGTTGGTAACTAAACAGTTGCTAGTATTTATTAATTCCATAATAGGGAAAATGATTACTATGGAAGTCAATGGCTACCAGCAACTGTTTGGTTACCAACATTCTTCAAAATATCTTCTTTTGTGTTCAACAGAAGAAAGAAATTCATACAGGTTTGGAACAATTTGAGAAGCAGTAAATGCTGACAGAATTTTCATTTTTGGGTGAACTGTCCCTTTAAGCATTTTTTTCCATTTCATATTTATGAAATGTACTTATTACGTTAAATTTGAATACAACACTGCCATCACAGTGTGCTACTCCTTTTATCCCTGTGGCATAAGAAAGGAATCTGAATATTCCTTTAGTCTTGAAATAGTCCTAGAATAGTCCAAAAATGTCCCGAGTGCTCTTGTTACTGATCTCATTTACAAATGTGCTGTTTTCTGGACCAGGGCTCTGGAATGTGCTGTGCACACAGTACTCTCTCAGTACCAGCCACCAGTCCCCAAACAAAAGACTGTTCAAAGCGTTTCTCTCCATTTGAGCTTTGCCATCTCTAGCACATGGCCAAAACTTTCAGTGTAAGCTCACTGGTATGTCCACAGTCTCCAAATGATGGAATCTGCCATCTTTTATGCAGTTTTTTTGTATGTTATTAAGTTACAGTCTGTAAAGATTTAAATCTATTAGTGCTGTCAGCCCTCTTTCAGAAATGCTGTACTTGGTGATTTACAGATGAGCCAGTCAATTAGAGACATGTTTGGTTTTGCAGTTCCAGACGTGATTTGTTTGAAATTATAGTTCACGTTTGTTGGTAATTGTGTCCGGCTTAGAAATCTTGCAAGGCAAGTGTTTTCTACATCTCTCAGCTGGAGATGTAGAAACAACATTTTACGCCAACATCTCCGCAACTGGCTCCCTCAGAACTTTGACCTAAATGTACTTTAACTTTTCTATAAAAGGCTGTAATTATAGTGTTTATGGATTTGGCAGGGTCATGCAAGTATTCGGCGTAACCGCAGATAGTTTGAGGTTTAGTATTTTGTAAATGTATTGTTTTATCACATACTGGTGGTTAAAGCTACCCCTTTTCCCTCACTGGGTGGATGTCCACTAAAAATGTTGTCAGTTTGTATAGTTGATGTTCATGGTGCTCACATTTTTGTGAAATTACTCTATTTTAAACTCTTGATGTAAACCTGCAAAATGGATCTGGATGATATGAACAAAAATCCCATGTATCATCGTCCCATAAATTTAGATCGTGTGGGGAGAGAAAGGCTCGCATCTGCAACATCACATCACAGTGGAGTTTGTGGCTTGGAGCTGGAAATTGCTTCTTTTGTGACGTGCCGTCCTACAGAAAATTTTAATCTTTCTCAAAATAAGAGAGAGAAGGCCCAGATTGCCGGCCCCTGAGACAGACGTCCCCGTCTAATAGAGCGCACGGATGAGGGTTAAAGGTCAGGCCGGAGTTTTGTTATTTTTACCATAATCATTTGTAATCTGGAGCGGCCATTATGCGTGCAGCTGATTTAGCAGTGATGGAACTGAATTGGTCGACGTGCCTCTGGTGAGAAAGAGGATTTATCCTGTGCAGCATGCGGCGCTCCCGAAATGTGTTATTCCTCTGGTTGGATGGGATTGAAAGGCCACGTATATATTTTTTTCTCTTTAGCACTGTTTTTTATAGGTCATATGTGGAGACTAAAGAGATTTGACTGTGAAAGCGATCATGGACCATTATTCCAGAGACTGTTCCTCTAAATCAGCAAAAAAACTAACCTTTTTTTCCTCATGGAATATTCAGTGCCTGCAAAGCCACTATGAAAGATGACAGTGTATGAAGATCTCATATATTTCAACTCAGTCTTACAGAAAAAGATAACTATTTAATGAGATGGAGATTTCGTATGAACTTGTACAATGTAAATGGTATGAAAATGAACTAGTTTTAGAAACACCCCTAAACATAATGATCACTGGGGTGTAAGCAGATCGTACGAAAACAAATTCATACAAATTAGCCTCCAATTCTTCAAAACATAAAATAATTTAATTGCCATGAGATTGTGTTAGATTTATAGAACATTAGGGGTGCGTTCACACTTGTAATTCAGTTCTCTTGGTTCGTTTGGTCCGGACCAAAAAAGAAAATGATACATTTGGTCCTGGTCCGCTTAGCGTTCACACTGGCATTTTTGACAGCGAACCTAAAGGCATAGTCATGTATTCAAAACCTGAATGGTCGGATTGAATGACATATACTTCGTGACGGAGCTTACCGAACGCTTCAAAAAATAGGTGTATTCAACTTAAAGCGGCACTGCGCAGACCAACCGGTGTATGACATTAAAGTCAAATACACCTAACGCCATCTGCTGGACTAAGCGCGCTCATTGTTGCATGTACATAGACTTTATTTTTACCACCTGCGAACTCAAGAAGAGCTCATAAAAGTCACGTTACCCCCTTGTTGCTCCACGTTTGCCCTCTGCTCATTTTGTTTTGGATACCCCGCTCATTCCACGTCATCAAATCATGCCGTATAGTGTCGCATCTTGTAATTACACCCTGTTTTTGGTTCGTTTAGACGTATTTGGTCCATGTTATGTTCATATTTCTTTTGAACCGCAGCAGAGTTTGTTTGGAAGCGGACTGAGACCAATCTTTTTAGCAGTCTCGGTCCGCTTGTTTGGTGTGCACCAGGGTTCGGATTAGGGCTGCACGATAAATCGTATGTGATTGTCATGCGCATCTCCTCACTAAAGCTGGTTCTGTGATTAGTAGTAAATCTCCATCATTCAATTATGAATGCGATATTGCGTAGCTTGTCCGCGAACTACGGCTCTGTGTATTAAATGCCGCTACATCTGAAAGCACGTGATGGAGATTACTTACTGACGAGGTGCACATGACAATCGCATGCGATTTATCGTGCAGCCCTAGTTTGGATGGTAGTGTTCATACTTACTCAAATGAACTGCACTAACAGGGCAATCGCACTAGAGTTCATTTTAATCGAACCAAACATGACAAGTGTGTACACTCCCTTAGACTGTGGTTTGCTGGCTTGTAGACATGACAATATGATAATGACAAGATGTTAAATATGACAAAATTTTCAACAAAAGACAAAGTTGATGGCTCGTCGTCAGGCTTTTTTTCATGTTTGCACAAAAGCCTACTTTAGCTTTGTTTTCCATGCAGACTTTGTTTGTGTGGGTTGCGATCTGGGTATTCAGTGCCGTTGTGGTGGGATCCGTTTAGAAAGGGCAATTTATTTAACGAGGGCATTGTTTTGTTAATTGTGTTTTCATTAAGGAAACAAGGTTTGTTGACCATGGGGAATGTTCTCTTGAGTAACTATTAGCAGTTAAGGAGATTTTTACAGAGGAGCTCTACATCGTGTGAAAACTCACTGGGAAATTGAACTAGACTTGGCTGAAACTCTTTCTTTCACAAGCTTTCCAGGGACTATCACAGACTTATATAGCTGCATAGAGCCATAGAGATCTTTCTCTTTCTGGCTTTCTGTCTTTGCTGGATTTCAGTCCTGGCTGCTTCTTCCATCCATCCTCTGATTACTCTTTTTACTGTCAGACCTCCTCTAGCCAGAACTATGACCTACCAGTATAAAGTTTGGTTTGTATTGCAGGTTTGTATTGCTATTGTATTTTTGTAAAACCCCCCACTTAGACAGGAAGACACTATTTGACTTACTTAGGCTATAAGATGGCAAATCACTGTTTTGTGTTTATTAATTTATTAATTTTACTACTTTTTTTTTATTTCATGACACTACAACCAGAACTAAGCTTGCCAATAAAACTTAAAGACCTTGAGACAAAGTCATGAGAATCTACAGTGGTCCTCTCCATGTTATTTTCTGTATTAGGCATATATAATTTGATATTTTTTTTTTTTTTTAGTATAATTACACTTGTTTGTTGGTTGCACCAAATTACTCTTTGGTAGATAAGTTTTTAAATATAAATATTTAACAAAACTATTTAATTGTTTTGTCTTGAGAAATCATGATGAAATTTTATGCCATACCACTTTTTTTCAATTAGTTTTTTTCTTTATTATGATGTTAGAGCAGGTAGCCTGTCACATTTGACTTTGACCAAAAAAAAAAAAAAAATCAAAATGAAATTAATCACTTTTAAAAATTAATAAAAAAAAGAATAAAGAATCAATTTTTATTACATAAAAATTCTTTATATTCATATAGTAATAATAATTAAAAAAAAATCAGCATTACAGTATTGATATTAGGGCTGGATAAAAAATATTGATATCTCAATTTTAATCGATTCTCATTTTTTACGAAATAATAATGATTCTTAAATCCCAAGAATCGATTAGTCTAGCCTGTTTTCAGTTAATGGACAGAACATTGAAGGGCACATCCCATGCAATAAATCACAATAAGCTTTGTGCTTTGGTACTTTTAATATGAAACAAAGTCTCAGATTTCAAATTCTGTCCATTGTATTATGCAGTATTCAAACAATAAATGCCGTTTTGGTGCTTTTTAATGAGGAGTGACAGATCGCTGTAGCGCCTCAGTTCAATAAAAGCAGCTGCGCGAAGTGCACATTAACTGATCGTCTGAACTGATATGTCACGTAAAGTCACATTGACCTCAGAAAAAACATATTTGGTGACCATAAACTCATTAGTCAGATGATGTTTTAAAAACATCTTAACAAAATTTATGCTCTCCTCTAAATTGACATTAAGAACTGTATTAAAACTATTTAGAAATTCCTTTCAGAATCAGTATATTTCATATTCATATATCGATAAGGCACTGATTTGATCATTGAATTATTCATTAAATTGATTCGTTTGAACGGCTGATTCATTCAGGAATAAAGCAAGTGACTGTCTTTATGAATCGGTAATTGAATCATTGACTCACTAGATTAGTTTAAAAAAACGCATGTTCATTCATAAACGAGACACCGCTGTGTTTGAATGGAGATGCGCAGTGGCTCAGCTGTCTTTGATTTAAACTATTTTCGTTGACAAAATAGAGCAAAATCAAGCAACAGTGTTATAGTAAGACAATGTAAGTCACTTAATATTAACTTCTTGTTTATTGAACTGTTGTATTAAATCAATATCACATTTACAAACTCCCTTATTAATCATTACATCCGTCACTTTATTATAATAAAAACATCAAGTTTAAGCAGTTGTATAGCCTACAAATCAGGGCAATTGTTTTGGGTCATTGTCCTGATGCAATATGAAGCACTTCCCAATGAATCTGGTGGCATTTTCTTGAATATTGGTAGGCAAGATGGTTTTGTACCCTTCCAAATTCATTCTGCTACTGTCATCATCCATTAAGTCATTAGTAAAGTTGAGAGGGCCTGTTCCAGAGGCAGCCATGCATGCCCATGCCATGACACCACCTCCACCATGCTTTACAGATGAGGCTGTATGCTTGGGATCATTGCAGTTCCCTTTTTTTCTCCACATTTTTGATTTCCCATCACTTAGATAAAGGTTCATCTTTGTCTCATCGGTCCATAAACACAGTTCCAAAACTCTGTGCTTTTTTGCAAACTCTAATCTTGCCTTTCTATTTTTGGTGCTGGTCAGAGGTTTGCATCTTGCTGTGTAGCATCTGTAATTCTGTGTCAAAGTCTCCTGAGGACAGTAGATTGTCAGAGCATCACCCCAGCTTTCTGGAAGTTGTTGGTGATTTTACAGACACGTCTTTTAGGGTTCATTTTCACAGCTTTTATAATTTGTCTGTCATCAACTACTGTTGTTTTCTCAGCCGATCAGGTAGTTGTTGGTTGCTGGTGTCGCTGGTGGTTTCCAAACTCTTAATTTCTCCATGCCCTTTGTTTTTGCTATAGCTCTAATTGACTTCCTCTTTTCTTTTAGCATCCAAATTGCTTGCTTTTCTCTCAAAGTCAACTCCCTCATCTTCATCCTGGTTTGTGTGTGTCATCATCGAATGCAAGATTCAGAATGCAGAAGTAATGGATATAACTGATACGACACATTCCCTGCTTTTAATATCTGAAGAATGAATGCAACAGGACACAGCTGATCACTTAGAAAGACCTTTGAGGCAACTGTTCCAATACTTATGCTCACATCAGATAGGGGGATGAAACTCTAAAAGTGATGAACTTCTTAGCTGGTAAAACATCTGTGTGTTGAATCACCCAATAATAAAATGTGACATTCTGTAGTTTTGTCTCATATTCATCTTTTAATCATATTTGTAAATGTATTGACTCCACAGCCAACAGAGCAATTTTGTCTTTACTGTTCCAATACTTTTGGAGGACACAGTATATTTTACAGCATTAGTTGAGAGATTTTTTTTTTTCCTTGAGAAAATTTGGCATGTACTTTACCTGATATATATCCAAAATAATTGATATAGAATCGAATCAAATCGAATTGATAATCGAACCGAATCACAAGCTTGTAAATGAGAATCGAATCGAACTGTGAAATTTGTGTCAAAACCCAGCCCTGATTGACATTCTTTTGTCTCCTGGCAGACCGATAAAACATACTGCACCCTGGCTTGCGGAAATTCTAGTGCAGTCCAATCTGATTGGAACCTGCGATCTTTGCAAGTGCTTTCCAGTTTTCTGAGCAATATGCGTCAGGTGGCCAGTGAACCGGATCTGTGGCCATGCCAACTAAGACTAACTCTTCTCTATTTGTTCTGTCTATAACCTCTATCATGTCACTCCATCAGCTGGTCTAGCAAGGTGATTGTGTTTTCTCATACTAGCAGATATCAGACCTAATATTTCTTATGAAAGGTTCTGTCATCTCCCTGTGAAATATATATGCTCTTTCTTCTGCACACACACATTCTTAAAGGTACATAGATGCATCCCTTCTGCTTGGGAAGAGCATAATCAGACACAACATGTTTAGCCTTTCTCTTTAGCACCCTATTGCCATTTACACCGAACTGATCATTAATTCATTTTCCAGTCATAAACACCCTGGGAAGGGCTTCTTGAGCTGTAATTAAGGGTCGCCTGCTCTTAACTGCATTGCTGGTTTTGAATTTCCTCAGCAAAATGGCCATTCTGGACTGGACAGGGTGGTGCAGGACAGGAGTGTGAAATTCAACACCACCTCTAAGTGCTTCATTGCAGCTAGGAGTGAGCAGCAGATTTGGGCCCTGCTGGCCCCTCTCCCCTGCTGATTCAGAGCCTTCTCCTGCCCTCCCCCCTCACTCACACAGGCCCAAGCTGAAGAACAGAACACAGCCTCAGGTGTAGCTAGAAGTCATGGGAATGTGAGTTTCTTTGTCGAGCTGATGAAGATGACTGTTGCAACTGATATAAGATCTGCATACTTCCAACAATAAAATGAAAATTCTGTCATCATTCACTCACTCTCATGCCATTCCAAACCTGTATGTGACTTTGTTTCTTCAGTGGAACACAAAGTAACATCTTTTAAAGCAAATATCTTGTTTTTGTTCATAGTGAAAGCCAATGGGGTCCAAATGTTTCAATTACCATTAAAGAAATCAATACACATTCAGTGGTTTAATCCGCATCTTCTGAAGTGATATGATTACTTTTTATGATGAATAGAAATGATTATTAAAATAATAAATACACTGATCAACTAATGTACACTTCTCTGACAGACATCTTTGTATACTGTATCAAGTGTTTTAGGAGCTGGAACATAGACAGATGTGTTGAAATGGATGTGTTGACCATAGCCACATGGAAATCGTGAGGTTAATTGTCTGTGAATAGGTAACCAGGGGCTGTGTGTGTGTTTGTGTGTGAATATCTGACTGCTTCAGAGCTCTACAGCCCAAGGCCTGACCACTCACAGTCAGCTTCTGAGATAAAGGTCATGACCACAAATTTGTGCTGTCAACCTCATAGAAGAAGAGACAGGAGATTGAGCTAGAGGGAGGGAGAGAGATAGAAGGAAAGGAGGAAGAAACAGAGGAAGAACGGAGGAGTTCACATAAGAAATTCACACATCAAACAAAGATGTACCAGAGGGACGGAGAGCGAGAGGCAGGAAGTTGAGCTTTATGTGCTGTCACTGTCGAGTTTGATTCTGTTGGTGCAGTAAGTGTTTGCTACTTTGTTTTGTCAGAGGGTTTGTTTGGAGAGGTGCTGGTGGCTGTTTCTCCAATTAATTTAATTAACTTGGTTTTCTGCTTGCTTGAATTCAATTGTGTAGAAGTGTTTGGCATCTCTAAATAAACAGTGTTTTTCGGGTGATGTTTCTGAGGTCCTTTTAACAATAGTCGAAAGAGGTTCAAAAATGGAAAAAGCATTTACTCATATTTACTCATTTGTATATGCATCAATATTAACAGCACTGTACAGTACATAGAAATAAACATCAATCCGTGTACAGTGAGAAATCTTTTGGTTTATAAGCATCTTTAATGTTTCTTTTGATAAATTTGTCTTTACTGAATAAACTATTGATTTATTTAAAAAAAAAAAAAAAAAAAAAAAAAAAACTTAACCAAGACTTTTGAACAGCAGAGTAAAACTTTTTTTGTTTGTTTTTTTTTTTTTTTTTTAGCAAAAATAATGTTGCCAAAACTATTTTTCTAAAACAAAACATAAAATGCTATTCTATTAATACTCTGAAATGGACAGTTGAAACAAACTGATTTATGGAAATGAATCAAGCTTCTCAGCTCTGGTGGCTTTTTTTGCCGCTGAGGTTTATTATTTCTGTTTTAGCACTTTCATATGAAACTAGCATATCCACCCTAATGAGCAAATAAAAAGTGCATTATTATTTTGTTGACCGTATCAGTTCATGTTGACTATACAGGTGCATCTCAATAAATTAGAATGTCGTGGAAAAGTTCATTTCAGTAATTCAACTCAAATTGTGAAACTCGTGTATTAAATAAATTCAATGCACACAGACTGAAGTAGTTTAAGTCTTTGGTTCTTTTAATTGTGATGATTTTGGCTCACATTTAACAAAAACCCACCAATTCACTATCTCAACAAATTAGAATAATTCATAAGACCAATGAAAAAACATTTTTAGTGAATTGTTGGCCTTCTGGAAAGTATGTTCATTTATTGTACATGTACTCAATACTTGGTAGGGGCTCCTTTTGCTTTAATTACTGCCTCAATTCGGCGTGGCATGGAGGTGATCAGTTTGTGGCACTGCTGAAGTGGTATGGAAGCCCAGGTTTCTTTGACAGTGGCCTTCAGCTCATCTGCATTTTTTGGTCTCTTGTTTCTCATTTTCCTCTTGACAATACCCATGGATTCTCTATGGGGTTCAGGTCTGGTGATTTTGCTGGCCAGTCAAGCACACCAACACCATGGTCATTTAACCAACTTTTGGTGCTTTTGGCAGTGTGGACAGGTGGCAAATCCTGCTGGAAAATGAAATCAGCATCTTTAAAAAGCTGGTCAGCAGAAGGAAGCATGAGGTGCTCCAAAATTTCTTGGTAAACGGGTGCAGTGACTTTGGTTTTCAAAAAACACAATGGACCAACACCAGCAGATGACATTGCACCCCAAATCATCACAGACTGTGGAAACTGAACACTGGACTTCAAGCAACTTGGGCTATGAGCTTCTCCACCCTTCCTCCAGACTCTAGGACCTTGGTTTCCAAATGAAATACAAAACTTGCTCTCATCTTAAAAGAGGACTTTGGACCACTGGGCAACAGTCCAGTTCTTCTTCTCCTTAGCCCAGGTAAGACGCCTCTGACGTTGTCTGTGGTTCAGGAGTGGCTTAACAAGAGGAATACGACAACTGTAGCCAAATTCCTTGACACGTCTGTGTGTGGTGGCTCTTGATGCCTTGACCCCAGCCTCAGTCCATTCCTTGTGAAGTTCACCCAAATTCTTGAATTGATTTTGCTTGACAATCCTCATAAGGCTGCGGTTCTCTCGATTGGTTGTGCATCTTTTTCTTCCACACTTTTTCCTTCCACTCAACTTTCTGTTAACATGCTTGGATACAGCACTTTGTGAACAGCCAGCTTCTTTGGCAATGAATGTTTGTGGCTTACCCTCCTTGTGAAGGGTGTCAATGATTGTCTTCTGGACAACTGTCAGATCAGCAGTCTTCCCCATGATTCTGTAGCCTAGTGAACCAAATTGAGAGACCATTTTGAAGGCTCAGGAAACCTGAGGAGCGTGTGTACTAAAGATATTGAGTTACTCTCTGTATCACTTCGGCCACAGTATCTTCCTCGGGAATTTCCACAACTTTTCGTTACCGTGGTTTATATTCATCCGAGGGCAAACGAAGCAAACGCAGCAGAGACTCTTGGTAGTGTTGTGCATAAACTGCAATGTATATCTCCAGATGCCCCAAATTTAATTATGGGTGATTTTAATAAATGTTCCATGAAGCAGTGCTTGCGGAACTTTTATCAATATGTTTCCTGCCCCACACGTTTTAACAAGACTCTTGACCTTTGCTATGGATCAATTAAAGGTGCATATAAGTCTGTTGTTAAGCCTCCTGTGGGGGCGGCGGACCATAATACTGTCCTGCTTGTCCCAGGATATAAAACTGTTTTAAAAAGAGATAAACCACAGACTAAGAGTATTAGAGTGTGGTCTGAGGAGTCCACTGCATCTTTGCAAGGATGCCTGGAATGTACGGATTGGGACATTTTCTATGACTCTTGCATGGATATAGATGAACTCACAGATGTTGTTAGTAGTTATATTTTATTCTGTGAAGATATGCTCATCCCCTGTAAGACTGTCAAAATATTCCCAAACAATAAGCCATGGTTCACAAAATCCTTGAAAGCACTTATGAATAAAAGATGTAGAGCATTTTATGAGGGCGATTTGGTAAAAAAATTGGAATTGCAGAAAGAGATTAAAATGGAAGTGAGGAAAGCAAAGTTAAATGATAAATTAAACCTAGAGAAAGAGCTGAGTAGAAATAATTTGGGGTCAGTTTGGAAAGGGATGACAGTTATAACTGGATCCAAAGGGTGTGAGACTAAGAGAATTCAGTTACCTGGGTATGACTCTAGTAGTCAGTTGGCTGAGGAATTAAATCTGTTTTATTTACGCTTTGATGCACCCGAATTTGGTCCCAACATCAGTAATTAATGCTTTTGTTTGTGGCTTTTTCATCTGCTTTTAATTCTTTACAACCTCATATTTTAGTAGAGAAGTTAATTACTGATTTTGGTCTTGATTTTAATTGTGGGTTGGATTTTAGATTTTCTAACTGACAGAACTCAAAGAGTGAGAGTTAATGGTAGTCTCTCAACTCCCTTTATAACATCTACAGGAACTCCTCAAGGCTGTGTTTTGTCTCCTTTATTGTATATTTTATATACAAATGATTGTGTAAGTAAACACAGCAATAGGTTTTTCTTAAAGTTTGCTGATGATACAGTCATTGTGAGTCTTCTGGAAAATAACGAAACGTGTCATGGTCCAGTGGTTGATGATTTTGTGAAATGGTGTGATGATGCCTGTTTGTAATTGAATGTGTCCAAGACAAAAGATATGATTATCGACTTTAGAACAAAACCATATTCTTCCCAGGCTACCCTTATTAGGGGTGAGATGGTAGAATGTGTGGACAGTTATAAATATCTGGGGACCACTATTGATAACAGATTGTGTTTTGATGTGAACACAGAGGTATTATGTAAAAAGGGACAGCAGCGCCTATACTGTTTAAGAAAATTAAGATCATTCAATGTAGATAGGACAATGATGGAATTGTTCTATAAGTCTTATATTGAGCCGGTACTGTCCTTTTCTATTAGCTGCTGGTTTGGAAATCTCAGTGTGAAACATAAAAATGCATTAAATAGAATAGTTACTCTTAGTGGGAAGATTATAGGTAAAGAACAAAGAAGTTTGTCAGCTTTGTTTAATAGAAATGTTTTGAGTCGGGCACAATCTGTGCTCCTGGACAGTGACCATTTTCTTTATCCAGAGTTTTTTATGCTCCCTTCAGGTTCCCGTTATAGACTACCAAAGATGAAAAGTAACCGATACAAATACTCGTTTGTTCCCTGTACAATTCGACTGTTAAATGGTCTTTAAGGAATCTGTTAGCTAGGGAAATTTACTGTATTTTACTTATATATTTTTATGTATTTATGTTTGGAATGTATTATATCCCAGCAGGCACCAGACGTCTATGTAACGTCAGGTTGACGTTGGACATGACGTCGGACAGACGTTGCATTTTGGTTGAAAATGAAAATCGGGTTGACGTCAAAATTTGACGTCAATTTGACGTTGACTTAACGTTGGATTTTGGTTGCACAACCTAAAAACAACAAAATCTCAACGTCAGCTGACGTCGGTATTGGACATCAATTTAACATTGACATTAGACGTTGAATTTACGTTGAATTTTGGTCACCCGACGTCGCAACCAAAATTTTACCAAATATCAACGTCTTATGACGTTGTGTGCCTGTTTTGTGCCTGCTGGGATGGGTCTGCTTTGTTTCTGATTTTTGCTTCATCCAAATTGTCCGTAAGGGATTTTAATAAAGTTTGACTTGACTTGACTTTGCAGGTGTTTTGAGTTGATTAGCTGATTGGCATGTCACCATATTCTAATTTGTTGAGATAGAGAATTGGTGGGTTTTTGTTAAATGTGAGCCAAAATCATCACAATTAAAAGAACCAAAGACTTAAACTACTTCAGTCTGTGTGCATTGAATTTATTTAATACACGAGTTTCACAATTTGAGTTGAAATACTGAAATAAATGAACTTTTCCACGACATTGTAATTTATTGAGATGCACCTGTATAATTATTATCTAATATCTTGCTCAGCCCTGGTCCTTATATAATTAAACACATTCTTGCGTATTGAGAAAACCATAGCATACTTTCTGAGGATACCTGAATCCCTTCTGGGAAGCCAGAGTAAATGAATTTGATACCCTGGAATCTTTCCTTATCTCCATTTTTCTCTCAGTTCAGGGAACGAATGTAGAGTAGGACCCAGCGTAAGTTATCATTAAGCTGTGTTTACATCGAGAGTTATGTGATCCTACCTGCTCTCCATCTCCGGACCTGTTCCCTCTCATAAATGAACTTTGAATGTGGGTGAGGTTGTAATCGCTTCAACAGTGCCACCAGTTTCAGTAAAATTTCTCCTTTCTTTAGGAAGACAAAACAGCTTGAACTCTTACCCAGTTTCTTAGAAACTGTGGCGGGGCCTGATAGACAATCCCATTATCTCTTCTTTTGTCTTACTTTCTTTCTTCTTCTCCCCCACTGCTTTTTTTCTTGACTCCTTTCCCCCTCTTTCCTTTTGTATCCCTTTACCTTCTGGAAGCCTGTTATAAATCTCTGTTCTGACCAAACCACATTCATGCCATAATCTGCAGGGTCACTCTTGCTTGGAAACTGTGCTTTTTAAAGCCTAACATTGTGACCCAGCAGTAGAATTTAGATATACTTTTTTGATGCTCCAGATTTTAGCTTCAGAATCTCTGTTTATTATGTGAAGTTTAGTTGACTACTTCTAGCTTATCAGCATGTATCCAAAAATCCCTCATGCATGACCTTTGTAGTCAGACTTTGACTATTGGCATAAGGGTTGGTCCACTTTGCAACTTATTCTGCAAACCACCCATTTACACTTTAACCAATTTCATAGCTCATCAATAATACCACAATAATAGACAGTGGAAAAAACTTCCTACAAACTCAGATTAAGGCCCCGATATACTAATGGCAAAGTTCTTTTTTGTTTTCCACATATGGAAGTGCTCTCAGTAAAAGAATTAAACAACAAAAATGACAGCGGTGAGAAAACAGCAGTTAAGAAATCATGTGATCATAATTATGTGGAAATGTTATGTGTGCGAAGGATTGCTTTACAGTATAAAACATGAAAAAAGTCTCAGTGCCCTTTTCAATGCGAATTATAACATTTTCTACTATAAAGCAGTTCTTCATTGTGTTCGTGTTTGTGTTTACGTATGACCTCGACAGACTGAACAGAATAAATGAACTGGAGAAGATTTCCACCTCAAAGAAGGCGGAGCCCCAGAGCCACACCCACCTGTTTCGTAATCACCAGGGACCAATGACAGTTCAAAGGTGTTTACCAGCCAGAGTGAGCTTTTCTGGAAAGCCATTTCAAACCCCAAATAAACTTTCTTTTTGCTTAATTTTGTTTGAAATGACATTAGTTCATTCTTTGAAGATCTCTTGAAGTTTAGCGAGCCTTTAAAGATTTAGCCTGGCAAATTTTGGAATTTTTTTTTCCCTCAGAAGCCCTGCTAAACGAAATTTAGTTTCCAGAGTATTTGTTGTAATTCAGGCAGCTCTTGCCATTTGTGTGCAGTATGCATCAGTTACCGGACTGCGTGTGGTCCATAAGTGTGCTGTCTTAGAATGTCTGGAGATTGTGTGTGTCTGATCTGAGCTAAACAGTTAAGACTCCCCTTTGTCCATGTCCCAGTGGTAGATCCCATCAGCCCACTGCTTTGTGTAAGTACCCTGCACTCTCTCTCTAGTGTGTTCACTGGCCTTGCCCTGCTTGTGCTGCAGTATGAATTGCATGTCGGCTGAGTGTGCAAAACACTTCTTCTTTATTCATGAAGGGAATGGAGTCCTACAGAGAAAGAGAACACACACATGCTTTCCCTTTTACGGCACTCTCTCATGAAAGCACATGAAGGTATTTGCTGATGAAGCTGTGGCTTGTGTTTGTTGGGCCGATGCCACGAATGTGCTTGGGCCAATTGCTTCTAGGCATAGGTCAGGCTAGTTGACTAGTTGTCCATCAACCAGTCGACTAAAGGTGACTTCAGAGAACTAGCGGCGACGAAAGCCGACGGTGTTGTCGCCGCGCGTTGGCAGCGTCGGAACGAAAAGCTGCGCTCGAACACACCGCACAGATTACAGCCGACAGCAAACTAACACGTGCATTCTGCGTATGCGTGAGAGGAATTAACTGTTTATATCAGCAGCTATCAATAGTATATATTCGTCATTCAAAAAGAAAAACCGAAAAAAAGATATACGAGATAAATGGAGATATACGAAACGTAAACAAATCAGAGCTTGCTTACCATTTTGAATGTCAGTAACGTTGATAACTTTAATCATTTTAAGCGGCTCATGTTGTTATGAAAACATTTGCGTATTAGAATGATTGGGAAAGATCACGTAACATTTAAACAGCCTTCTGCCTTCTTTTGTACCGCCTTCATTTACGTGCTCGTTTTCATCACTTTCGCTGTAATTCTTGGGCACTGATTCAACATGTTGAATCGGGCAAACTGCCGCCGACATGAGCCCGACGAGTGGAACATACCAAACAAAATAGCCCGACCGTTGCTCGCCGACGGCCGACCATCGGTTTTGGTTGCCCGGCCTTAAGAGAATAAATGACACTCAAGAGAGACCTCAGATTTTAGGCAGCATGATATAAAACCCTTTCTGAAAGCCATCAAAGGACCACTTTTGTAATGGATTCAAATAAATTATATAGACAGGACCCCTGTAGACACTCATAACTGTGTTTTTATGACAAAGTAGGATCAGTTTAGGTTGTTCAAAGTCATGTGGTGTGACTCTCTAAAGATGTAATAATATTTCCAAATTTATAAATTGTAAATTGTGCCTAACCTTGAAAAGTATACACTACAGTTCAAAAGTTCAGGGCCAGTAAAGTTAAGTTAAAAAATGAATACAGCAAGACCCATTAAATGAAAATGACAGCAAAGACATTTATTATGTTACAAAATATTTCTGTTTCAAATAAATGCTATATTTTTTTTTAAAACTCTCTGTTCATCAAAGAAATGTACCACAAAAATATTAAGCAACACAACTTGTTTCAGCTTGTTTCTTGAATTGGATTACTGGAGTAATGGCTACTGAAAATTCAGCTTTGCCATCACAGGAATAAATTACATTTTAAAATGTATTAAAATTACTTTTTAAAAACAATTACTTTATATTGAAGTAATATTTGACAGTATTACTGTCTTGCTGTATTTTTATTCAAATAAATGCAGTCTTGGTGAGCATAGAAGACATTTTCCAAAAATATTTAAAAAACTTACAAACCCCAAACTTTAATATTGTAGTTTATATTTAAATCTGTAGACTAACATTTAATCAAGATATAAGGGTAACATGTGATTTCGTTTTACATAATGTTACACCACATGACATTTTCACAATGATTAATTTAAATTTTTTTAAATGCTGTAAACCTTTTTAACCATTTGAAACCAACAAAGATTACATATCTAGAAACTTGGGACGTGTTCTTAAGTGAGATTTTTAAAAGATGTTTCCTTTTCTTTATCATGGACACACTTGTACTATATTTTATTGAACCGTGTAGATTTGCACAACTGTAATTTCCTCACACTCTGGCCTGACCTTCTGCCTCAAATGGAGAATCCAGTTTGTGTCATTGTTGGTGGGAATTTTCCTTGATATTCTACAAGGGGAAAAAGACATGCATCAGTGCTGTTTATAGATTTATGATGAGAAGTTTTCCTATGGTGTTTTTCGATGTGTTTTCAGACAGCTTCGCACTGCAGTTCTAGCCTTGGAGATTAAACAACACATCATCAAACCTGGAACTGTTCAGCTGTGAATGTGAGTATGGGCCACAGCTTTGATGGATGTAACAGATTGGAAGCCAAGGGGTTAATCTCTGTGAGCCTTGGTGCTGTACGTATAAATGAGAATGGAAAAAATGAGTGTGAATGGGACAGAAATGACCTGACCTGAACCTGCACTGTGGAGACGAGAGTCTTGGGCTGTTACCAACTCTCCTGTTGTTTTGTTTGACTGGAGCCTGAGCGGTGTGGTATGTTAGCGTATTATTTATTTGTACACGCGCTCACACGTACACAGTCACAAACTTCACAAAAGCTAAGCAAAGCAAACTCAGTCAAATGACTTCCTTTGTGTGTTAAGGGTGTGGACAAGCACAGGTTAATCAGTAAAGCTTGTTTGGCAAACATAGGCATGCTGTCATTATTAAGCATTAACATGCCTTAGCTTTTGTATTAGATTTTTTGTGCTTGTAAATTACGTCACATTTTTTCTGAACTATTATTTTTTTTCCTTTTCAGTCAGCCAACCAATTCATGTAACCCTGATAATGCATTATTCACTCCATCAGAAAATATTGTTACAACATACATTCATACCATTGCATATTCTGACTGCAGGTTACATCATTTTCAGGGCTCACACTCATTTTTCACCATAAAGTTGAACAATATACATTGTTTAGGTTATGCCAGTCTTTCCATAGCTGTGGACATTGGTTTTGGCCTCCCAGAAGCTCTTGACATCAGAGTAGGTCCACAGTATGTAATATGTACCAAGGGACCATTGAAAACAAAAGTTGCCATTTGAAGAGAAAGATCTGAAGAAAAAAAAAAGTGGTCTCCAGTACAAATCAGCATGCAAAATCATAATTAATAATTCTATGATGCAGTTTTTTCGAAGCTGCAGTAATATTATCCCACACAATGCTCCCGGTAATATCAAATTGCATAAGTTCAAGGTCTTACATAAACTGCCAATTAAGAAAGGTTTGTATAAGAACATTTCAGTATTTCATCTTATAACTTGGAGACTGTTGACCTTTTGTTTATTTTGAGTAAAGACTTCATAAAGCAGATGGAGAGCCAGTTTGGTTCCCCAAGGTGAAATATTTTCTTCTGAGACATGGTAGACTAAAGAAACTGGGCTGATTTTCAGGCTGCATCATTAGATTTGTTTGCCAGAAAGAATCCCCTTTGCAATTCAAAAACCTACTTTTTCCAATTGCTCTCTATCACATTCTGTAAGCCATTGCTGAAATGCATCCCTCTGTTTACAGAGGAAATGATGTGCACTCTGACCTCACCATTTCCTGTACAAGAGTGTGTTTGTCCATTTGCTTGAGTGTGACATTCCTGTGCTGGATTTGGCAGAGTGAGTGTGTGCTGTAATTATTTCCCCAGGGCCAGGTCTTTAATCTCTTTTCTTGTCCTTTTATATTATGTTGTTGTCAGACTCCAAAATTAAATGCTACATTCACATTAATGCTTTGACAGGTTAAAAAAAAAAAAAAAAAAGTAGAAGGTAATTTTATTAGGAAATGTGACATAATTCACACTTTACATGTATCTGTAAGGATGAAAGTCTGATCCTCACTAATGTAAGCGACACAAGCAATTAAAATAAAAAACAAACAGACCATACCACAAAAATCTGTTGTGAATCACATATTCTTTAATAATGTTTATCATCAGAACTCTATCTATCTTAGTGTTGTTTTATTCTCCAGAATTCCATGTGACAACACATTTGGAATACTCTTTGTGTGAAACACAATATATATTGTCTTCATGTGTTTATGACAGAAGCAGATTTACAGAGACAGAGACTAGCTTGTGTATGATACAATGACACAGTGAAATACACTTTTTGATACAGATAAAAAGAAAAAAAGGCAAAATAATTCCATTGTATAAAAATAACTAAAATATATTTCCGTTCAAAGGTTTGAGGTTGATAAGAATTTTTAAAATGTTTTTTGAAAAAAAAAAAAAAAAGAAAGAAAAAAATCTTAAACTTACAGTAAAAACAGTAATATTTAAAAATATAATTAAAATGTGAAATATTTGTTTTCTATTTAAATATATTTTAAAATGTAATTTATTCCTGTAAGGGCTCCAGACTGCGACTAAAACGGTCGCATTTGTGACCAAAAATGTCAATTTGCGAGTGAAGTTTTTGCTGAGGTCGCCACTGGCGACTATATATATTTACATGTCATGACTTAAAAATTTGCATGTAAGGCCTTTTTTCCTGATTGTTTTGCAATCACATCTTTTGTTATGTTCACGTGTTAAACTTCAAATTAAAAGACAATGTTTTAAAAGACGAAAGACGGAAAGTTTGAAACAGTCCCGCACAGCAGCGCTGATGCACACAGTCTGCTAAACACAGCGCGTGAGAGATCAAAATGACAGAGACGTGCAAGTAAAACTACAACAGGTAAAGCTGTCAGCTGTGTGGATATTGGCAATATCCTTAACAATTCTCGTTTATAATCATTACTAATATGGCTTCTTCTTATCAAGATCTTAGTCTATATGCTGGGTTCTGTTAATGCGTGAACTTCTTATTATTTGAAGCGCACTTGCTGTACAGTAATCGCAAAAAGCTTTGTGCTTTGCTACTTTTTAATAAACAATATATCAGCTTTAAAATGATGCCAAATTCATAATGAAATTCAAACAATACAGTTTTGGTGCTCTTTAATGCGGACCACCAGTGTACGCTTTCGGTAGTATAAATACAAGTAGTCCGCACCCGTGCTGTCCGTGTATGCGTCCGGATTGCGCAAGCGAAAGTATAACACAGGCTTAATGAGGCAGGTGCGATCGCTTTAGTGCCTCAGTTCAAGCACCAAGTGAACCCATTATATCTTTCTATTTACTACTATAGTACGAAATTAACATGATTTAATATCAAAAGGTAGGCTATTTTATAAGAGAGCCTACAGTACAACTTACTGAAATGTCTCATGTAAAAGCTCATTCAGTGTTTGAAACTGCGGAAAACGTGTAAACATTGCACTGTAATAATACATTTACCTCAGAATGATCACTCAGTGTCCATAAGCTCATCAGTCAGCTAGAAAAAATAACTATAAAGAGAAGAATTTTGCTATATTTATGCGCTATTGCATCTTAATATTTTTACTTAATCTGCTGTCTACGTGATTCAACTCCTCCTATAAAATTGCATTTTACTAATGAAGAAAAACAGACTGAATGTGTGAAAGGCAACATTTATAGGATGCACTGAGGAGGAGCTCAAACTACACTCAGTGGCCAAGTGATGCTTATGGTCCATGATATTGGTACAGATTCTGTGTAATGAACAATTCTTTGTGACTGTATATTTCAAGTTGGAAAAACATTTAGTTCCCACTTTGTGAACCTTAGTTCCCAGGTTGACCTGATCATCTACAAGATGGATTAAAATGCTGATAAAGTCAAGAAAAGATGATACATAAACACATGGCAGTATGATTGAAATGTTAAAATGTAGGGGGAAAAAATGAAATAATAATAATAAAATAAAACACTTTTATTCTGTGGCACCTAAAAAAATAATTTGGCACCTACATTTTTTTTTTCTTATAGGAGCCAATGACTCCTTACTCTGTTTTTTTTTTTTTTTTTTTTTTGTTTATCTGGAGCCCTGCCTGTGATGCAAAGCAGTCATTACTCCAGTGTCACATGATTCTTCAGATTCATAAATTAGGCTGTTCTGATAGGCTGATTCTTTGCTAAAGAAACATTTTATTGCCTTATGTATTTTTTTTGAAAACTGGTACATACACAATTATAGGAAACATTATAAATGCTTTATGGTTACTTTTGATCAATTTAATGGGGCGTCCTGAATAAGGGTTATTAATTTCTTATGAAAAAAAAAATACTGACACAAAACTTTTGAACGGTAGTGTATAATTTGAATAAAAATGCAAAATATTTCATGGCTGTTAAATTTCCCTAACTCATTGACCTTGTTCCAAGGCAAAACACATTTGGATGCTGATGATAGTGTTTAACTGAAGTGATAGTGTAAAACTGAAGAGGTGGTTCTTTAAGTTTTATTGAAAGCACCATGAAATGAGTGTTTTGTGTTAAGTTAATAAACTGTAACGCATACATTAAGCTTTAGGCTAACCGAAGCTTGCAAATGTTGAGCGTCACCTGGGTTTTAGTCATCTGCTAACAATGGTGGGCTCTTTACAGATCTCCTGGTGGGCTAATTGGATGACACATTAATTGCTTGGGCCGGTACTCAGTGAAGTGGAAGGGTAATTATAGGGTGCTGCTTTTAATAAAAAGACTCCCTCACCCATCACAGACATTTGGTTGGCAGAGGGTTTTTTATATAGAGATTTTTGCATTACTGGCTTATTAGGCAATGGGAATAGAGGCCTGTGACAGCTGCAGTGCACCCCCAAGCTGAGCAGAAAATGTTGAAGGGGGGGCACAGCGAATAATCATAGAGCGAGTGTCCTCGCTGCCCCAGAACCTCTCGGGCCAAACCAGATGAGTGTGTAATTGAAGTTCTGTTTCATTGCCTAAGCCATGGCTGTGCTGAGTGGATGTCAACAGAAGAGGACATACAGTGAACAGAGGGATGTGCGAATACTTGATAGTGCTCCATACTCCAAAATCCCACAATCCTGTCCCTTGCCAGCCCTTGTTTAGCTGGCACATGGCTTTACAATGACATCATCTGCGGGGAGATAAAGATGGAAATTGAGACCCAGAAGGAGAGACAGCATAAGCCAAGGACAGAGTCTTGGTAGTACATACTGATAGACAGAGAGAGCGAGGGATGAGCGATAGATGAAGTTGGATGAATATTTTTGCGAGGCTCTAGACTGCAGCAAAAATGGTTGCATGAGTGCCAAAAGATGCTGACAACAGTTTAAAATCTAGCTGCCACTAATTAGTGATATAGATAAAGATATAGATATAGATAAAGATATAGACTGATGTTAGAGATTTTTCATTTGTCAGATGATATAGAATTTTTAATGTACATGCTAATTTCCTCTCGTTTCACATTTAGATTATCTGCTGTCGTCTAACGCTCACATGTGAGGCCTAAATTCACCTAAAGGATTTAAAACAATGTTATTTGTTATTGATTTGTTTTGAATTTATTTAGATTAAAGCAATCAGTTATCAGCCAGAACATGGAAATAATTATCAGCTTATTAGACCAGAATTTTAGTATCAGTGCATCTCCACATTTCATGACAGTTGGGAAAACCTTTTCAGAGGTTGTGCTATAAGTTTAGTTGAGCTATAGATGATCTTTAGAGTGCCTACCTGTGTTTCCTGCACTGCTATTCTGCAACTTTAATGTACAGTGAACGCTGAGTGAGTCATGTAATTTGCAAACAAATGCCTCTTATAAAACATTCAGAGCTGTTTCTGAGTTCTCACCTGTCTGGACCATTAATTTATTATATATTAATATATACTATAATATATTATCTGCTTTAGAAAATAATAATAAGACATATAACTAATATTTAGTGCTGAAACTAATGAT
Source organism: Spinibarbus caldwelli (assembly GCA_039654775.1). NCBI lineage: Eukaryota > Metazoa > Chordata > Actinopteri > Cypriniformes > Cyprinidae > Spinibarbus > Spinibarbus caldwelli. The sequence goes on along the minus strand of CM077233.1, from coordinate 30,900,227 downwards.
TATTTTTCAGTTGATTAATCTATCAGTTATTTATCAGATAAATCTAGTAATTATTTTATGGTTAGTTGATTAATCATTTGGTTAACTAACCATTAAATAGCCATAACTTTTGCCATTTTAATGTTTTATTCAATGAGAATGAGGCTGTTAAGTCCTGAAAATTTACAGGTGTCAGTTTTGTTGTATACTGTATGAGCACATCTGTATTAAACACAAAATTTTGGGAAAAAATCTCATTTTTTAGTATGCCCGGGAGCCAGAGCCACCAAAATCATGGATGAGCATAAACGGTGCAGCGCAATGACGCATTCCAGGCAGATGTATGTATTATTTCATAATCAGTGTCATTTATTATGTTTATTACATTGTTTCGAAAACCAAATAACTACAAAAATACTTTGTGTAGTTTATAAAATCTATGTCCTGGAATTGGTTATTGTCTGTTAATATTGAAAGGATTAAATAAGAAGCACTTCCGAAATATTTTTTTGACTCCTAAACGTTGTACTATAGAAGTTGGTGGCTTCCTAGTCATTTATTTTAGTTTGCAGCTCTGTTCTGGTTGAGTTATTGAGTGATGGATGGATAGGTAGATGGATAGGTGGAGGTAGAGGGAGGTGCAGGATGCGTTTTCTGCTGTCTCAGCCGTAAGTAGTGTTTTGACTCGCCGTGACATATGCTGTGCATGGACACATTGCCAGGCTCTGCCCTTCAGGAGCCCAGAACACGATCTGTTCTTAGTGAGAAGCTTCCTGTCTTTCATCTGGACCCTAACCTCGCTCTCCAGAACCGCCTGCTCTGTCACAATAATGCATAGGGCTTACGTAATGAACCACCACCCCTTTAAGCTTGTCCCCCGTCGGTCAGTGTGGAAGGCCAGAGTGACACACAAATGCACTGTTGCATTGTGGGATGCGGTAGTCCCCTGCCAGCTTCTGTGACTTAGCCTTTTCTCTGCCACTGTGCTAAATGCATTGCCAATTCGTTGACCTTCAAGCATCAGCTGGGCGACACCATTAACTTTTGCCCTCCGCCCCCTCACTTTCCTGACTGCTCATATTCAGGTGGCAGAGGGAAAGGTGGACTAATTTACTTTGGAAACATCAAGCTCTTGTGATCTGCACTGCAGTGCTCTGTAGGGCCAAAATGAATAGTTGCCCGTGTCAACAATAATAAAAGATGTATAAATAATAATTTTAGTCAAAGAGTTATTGGAAGGGGGCAGTTAGGCTTCAAAAATGACAAAAAGTAGAATGACTCTTCTGAAGTCGTGTTATATTTTACTATTTAATTTTTTTTTTTATTGTATTATATAATTTTATACTGTAAAAATTATTATTTGGGCAAAAACTTTAAATGGTTAACAGTAAGTTCTGTTTAAAAAAAAAAAATCTAAAACTGAAACTAAAAGATCTAATACATTTCGTGTAATTTGAGTTTTTGGAAGTGAAAAAGATGTCATCTTATAATTTTCAGTAGTTTTTAGTTTCATAATCTTTTCAAAAAAAAAAAAAAATCCCAGAAGAATCCTGTGACGCTTCACATTTAATGTTATTTTTCTCCACAGGCTCTCCTCAAGGTTGTTGTTTGTCACCCTTGTTATATATCATGTATACAAATGATTGTCGTAGTTCATATGAAGATAGGCATACAGTGCACAGCATAAATGAGTACACCCCCTCTGAATAAATATAAAAGATGTATTTTCTTAATGATCACTATATAATTCATGGAAAGATGGCAAAATGTATTAAACATATACTTAATAAAAACAACAAAATATATGCCAATATTTTCTGTAAGATAAGTAAATTAGCCAATTTTGTTTAAATGAAGGATTGCAGAAATGAGTACACCCTAGATTTAATTCAGCAAATGTATAATATTCTAGTACTTAGTATGTCCTCCAGAACTTTAAGTATACTGACCCTTCTTGTTCATGACAAATTTTCACATCTGTCCTGTTTAACTCCTGGAGGACGACCTCCTTAAATGCTCTGGTCTTTAATGGGGAGTGTTGCTCAGCTCGTCTCTACAGAATCCCCCACAGCTGCTCAAGAGCGTTAAGATTGAGTGAAATACATGTCCACTGAAGGATTTTCACCTTGGGAGAATGAATATCTTCATTATCATGCTGAAAAAAATGCCCAATAATGCAGGGAATGAGGGGAGGGTAGCATCTTCTGTTTCAAGTTTTTGTAATACATCACACAGTAGTGTGTGAATTCATGACAGCATTGATAAAGCACAACTCCCTCACACCTTCAGCACTCACTCATCCCTATATAAGAGCTTTACTACCACTGAACGTCACTGTGGGTACCAAGCACTTCTCACTGTACTCCTCCTCTAGCAACACCAGAACATTTTGGATGCTTTTGGATCCGAAATGATTGACTTGGTCTCTTGAGACCAGAGTATGGATTCCCAGAAGTCTCTATTTTGTAAATATGGGCCTTGGAAGAGGTTAATTTAGTTTATTTTGCTTTGGCTACAGTAGGTAATTCTAGTCGTGACAACAACCATGCATGTCACTTCTGCAGGCTGCGTCATTCTCTGTGAGAGAAAGTGTCACTCTTTTCATAGCTTTTGTCGGCTCTGAGACACTTGCATGTTATTTCTCCTGCTCTTTTTCTAGCAAAAATTCACTCATCACTAAGTGAAAACTTAAAGTGAAGACCTGATTATTTCAGGAGCCTTGTCACAAGCCCATTGGTTTTGAATGTCGGTGCTACTTCTGCTATGTTTTCACACTTAAAACAATAATTTGGTATTCCTCTTGTACCACTGTCCTCTTTTATGCTAAGAAATAGGTCAACTGGCAGTTCTCTCCCAAGTGGTTCCACTGCTGCCAGCATTAAGTCTGAGTATGATTCAGTGGGCTATATAACACTTTTAATTGTCAGGAAATTACTTGTCTTTAAAAGTTTTGGTTCAATATACTTACCTGTTGATCAAAAATAGCTTTAAACCTTATTGATCTTATTGATCAAGCGGGCTTGTTGGAATATTATTATATCTCCAAAGAACCCTAACATGTCATCTAAGTAAAGAGTAATTGCTGAATTTGTTAAGTTTTAGAGGGGGTGTACTCATTTATGCTGTGCACTGTATTATTAAATATGGATATGTTAGGATATGTTAATTTATGTTAATTGATTTTGGTAGATCAACATTGAGTCCAGGGTTGACGAATATAGATGGAGTGGATACTGAGTTAGCTGACAATCATAAATACATTGGGATTATAATCAATGACAAACTAAGCTTTGAAGCAAATGTATCAGTTGTTTGCAAGAAAATTCAGCAAATAATGTTTTTTTTTTTTAAGGAAGATGGGAACATTCAATGTATGTACCAAAATGTTGACCTTATTTTGTAAGTCGTTTATTGAATCAGTGTTTTCTTTCTGTATTGTAGCCTGGTTCGGTAATGGTGTTAAATAGGAATAGGTTAAATATTTGTCAAAGTGGCAGGAAAAATTATCGGAATGAGTCAAAGTCAACCTATTGAGATTTATCACAGACAGGTTTTAACGAAGGCACACTCAATTTTAATAACTTTGGACCATCCATTGCAGAAGGCATTTCAATTGCTGCCCTCAGGGCATCGGTTTAGAGTACCTGGTGGAAGAACAAAACGTTTTAAGGGTTTTTTTTTGTTTCGGTGGCTATTAGTTTGATGAATTCTTAATCTGATTGGGGTGTTGTGCTTATATGTGAAGGTGTTATCTGTGGACTGTGTATTGTTTGTATGTGTTGTGTCTTACTGCTGCAAAACTAGTTTCCCCTAAGGGGGACAATAAAGTGAAACAAACAAACAAAATGGGTTTTTATTAAAATAATTTTTTTAACAAGATATGTACATCAGGGTTTTACATCTCTGCCTGTGGAAAAGCTATTTTTTTTATTTATTTATTTTTTTAAAAATTTGATTAAACTTTTTCAGTCTATTTTAAAGGTAAACATAGATTAATCCTATATTAACTATTTCAGTTAATGAAATATATATTTTTTAAAATGTAAGTTTAAATTCAGTCTGTAAAACCTAAAATGTTGCAACAGTGTTTTGTACAGTACAGTTCTGGCAACCACGTGTGCCAGGTTTTTTTTTTTTAACCACAAATTTCACAGATTTAGCTTATTTACAAATATATTTTCAACATTTTAAAAAGTATTAAAAAATGCTTATATAAGTATAAAAAAATTTAAAATAACTACATAAAAATCTTTTTGGTTGTAAATTATGTTAATGGTATTAAAACTGATTTGGTTTCAATAAGTCTTTTATTTATAGCTAGCACATTCCTACTACAACTTAAACTCAAGGCAAAAGCTGAATATTTAGATATAAAATACAATAAATATGATACACTGTAAAAAAAAAAAATTGTTAGGTACAGGTGCAAACAAAAAGAATAACTCAATAATTCTGATTTGTGTGCAATACACAAATAAGTACAATTTATACTCTAAAATGATACAATGTGCAAAACAGCAGAAATCTTTGCACTAGTGAAAATATTCAAAATAGGCTATGATGATACTGATATGCATGTAAGCATAGGCCTTAAAGTGCACCAGGGGAGTAATATGCTTACTCTGCGGATGTTTATTGAGCAGCTGGACAGCTGTTGGGAAGAAACTGTTCTTTAATCAGGAAGTTTTAGCTGTTATTGCTCCCAGGTGTCTGCCTGAGGAGAGCAGCTGAAACCAGTTATGTGCTGGATGAGATGGTTCCTCAGTGATCTGCTGAGCACGTGTGATGCTGCTGCAGTAGATGAAAAAGATGCAAGAGCCGCTGATTATTCCTTGCAATAAATAGTTGATTAATTACTCTAGAATACATTCAATCAGAAGAACAGTATGATTGTTAGTTACAGCCTTTGTCCTTTGTAGATACACATTATCATCTGAACTATGGCTCTTTACCAAGTGATGTCTATATATACACTTTTGGACAGACACGCGCTGCATCTGTCTCCGTGAATGCTTCTCACTGATGGCTACAGGGTAAGTGCTGCGATATTCACTTAACGGCATCTCAGCTCCGACAAGTGCACATATCTCAGCTGTGCTTTTTGAAGTCCTGTCTTCATTGTCACAGTGGAGTTTAGAAAACAGATTTCATTTAAGACTGTTTATCTCTGTGATAACTTCACAGTACTTCGGTTTCTAAATATACCTCTGCATTCTTTCATTTGTGTCTCTTTGGTTCGTATTTAAATGCGTTTTTAAGCATACCTTCTCTTGTTTTAGATCTAATTGCCTCATTCCCGTTGCAGCGTGCTGTCATCCTAGTTCTTGTAAAAACGAACTGTTCTATTTTTGGACGAGGGCCGTATTGTAGTGGAGGTAGCGGAGAGGAGATACGCTGGGCAGGTGAAGAGGGGTTCGCTTTTAAAAGGTTTGTGAATGCCAGTCATTTTTTCAGTCTCTGCCTACTTCCCCTGTGATTTGCTCAATCAAGGAAAAATGAAGGGGAAAAACTCTATTCCGTTCAGAGCGGAGCTGTCATGTAGCTGATAGCTGTAAATGGAGGAACATGTGCCTTCTGTGTGATGACTCTATGCTGCTTTTGAGGAGACTAAAGACTCTGTGTCTACTGCATATTTGCAGGTCATACTTGCTACTCATTTCAATTTGTTTTTTATGTAATGTGATTATCATTAGCATTAAACAGCACAACGTCGAAAGCTTGTCATGAAAAAATCACCCATTCATCACACTATTTGCAACTATTTGCATGCTTCTGCTTGTGTTGAAAGGTGTGGTAGAGCCCTGATGGAGTCAAGTGAAAAGGACTTGATGGGATAGTTCAGACAAAAACAAAAATTCTGTCATTTACTCACCCTCATGTTATCCAAACCCATATGACTTTATATCTTCCATGTTGCACTAAAGGAGATGTTTAGCACAATGACAGCATTAGTCATCTTTCACTTTCATTATACTGATAAAAGGTGCAATGAATGTGAAGGTGACTGAAACGGTCAGATTCTAACCTTTTGAAAAACATGACAAGAAAAAAAATCAGAAAATGAGCTTGCCATGAAACCTGCCAGTCCTATATAATAATTCAAATTATTATATAATATATCATTATTGTTATTATTTAATAAGATATTTTTGTTGTATATATTTAAAAAAAAATATATGGCTTTTCCTGAACATTCATCTCATCTGCCATTGGTCACAAACACACACACATATAAACAATTTTTGATAAAAACATTTACTTTTTTTTAAAATCTTATGAATGGTTTATTTTTAGTTGACTCTGCACATCAAACTAGGAGAAAATATTGTAAAGGGACAGGTTCACACAAAAATGAGTCATTTAACTCACCGTCATGTCATTACAAACCTGTATTTCCTCTGCAGAACACAAAGGAAGGAATTTTGAGAAATGTCTTTGTTTTTTGTCCTTAAGTAGTCACCAAAATGGTTTACATTTTTGGTTGACCTGTCTCTTTAATGGGTTAGGAATAAAAAAGGATCCTGCAATGCATCACAATTCTCTCTTCATCAATTGAGAATTGATTCAATGCTTAGTTTTTATTGGCATAAACACAGTCACATTTGTATGCACTAGTTTTTTGATTCATTATTAATTTTTAGTTATTTTTAAAAGTACTTGTACAAGTAATGTGTAGATCAAGAAACATTTTAGAATCTTATTGACTTACAAGAGGCCTAAATATTCACACTCCTACCTTTAACATTACAAAAACACCACACTTCCACTTTAAAGCCATTCGCTCACCTGTTGTGATTTTTAGGAAGTATGTGCTCAAGACTGATCTAAAATACACATTGAGACTGTAAATGCCCTTGAAGGCTTGGTAAACATTAATCATGGTCAAGTGATGTGCTCATTCACTGATGTGAGCACATGATTCAGAGATGAGGACCCTGAGGTCTAACCGTGAAAAGGGAAGAGAGGCCCATGGCAGGTCTGCAAACTCTTATGTATGTGTGTGTGTGTGTGTGTGTGTGTGTGTGTTTAGATGCATCAAAGAGAATAATTCAGCAGTGAACAGAGAGGGAGCTCTATAGTACAAAGGGAAGGTGAAGGACACACTCAGTGAGAGTAAACAGCAGTTCTCATTGGACGGCTCATTAAGGTCTGCTCCATATGCACATCTGTAGAGAACTGTGTTTGTATATGAGATCCTTACACTATTGACATTCTACTATATTTTCAAGAACTGTCCTGTGGTTATCTACTGTTTTCTTTTTTGAGATGTTGACATCTTCCATCTGTGAAGGGTTTTTTTCAGCATATCAATCAACCTTCTTTACTTAAAGAGATAGTTCAACCAAAAATGGTTCACCCTACTGTCACCCTACTGTCGTTCCAAACCTGTAAGACTTTTGTTCTTCTTCAGAACATAAATTAAGATATTTTTTGATGAAATCAGAGAGCTTTCTGACTCTGCACAGACAGCAAAACAACTACCACGTTCAAGGGCCCGAAAGGTAGTAAGGACATCGTTAAAATAGTCCATGTGACATCAGGGGTTCATCCGTAAGTTTAGGAAGCAACAAGAATAGTTTTGTGCACAAAGAAAACAAAAATAACGACTTTATTCAACAATTTCTTCTCTTCCGTGTCAGACTTCGATACGTGTTCACGGGAGTACCACGACTGACACAGAAGAGAAGAAATTGTTGAATAAAGTCTTTTTGTTTTCTTTGGACACAAAATATTCTTGTAGCTTCCTAAACTTACGGTTGAACCACTGGTGTCCCATGGACTATTTTAACGATGTCTTTACTAGCTTACTTGAACGTGGTAGTTGTGTTGCTGTCTAACACTTGTCTTGAACGTGGTAGTTGTGTTGCGGTCAGAAATCTTTTGGATTTTTTCAAAATTAATGAAATAATTTGTGTACTGAAAATTATGCGTTTGGAACGGCATGAGGGTTAGCAAATAATGACAGAATTTTCATTTTTGGGTCAACTATCCGTTTAACAGTAAGTTAACAGTTAGGGCTGCACGATTATGACAAAAATCATAATTGTCGATTATTACCTTGAGATTGTAATTGCGATTATTTATTTTATTTATTTATTTATTTATGTATTTATTTATGTATGTATTTATTTATATATATATAAAGGCTGAAAACACTCTTCCTGAACTTTTATTGCTTTTCTATAGCATTGAGCCTCAAATGTCAACTATACATTGGTTTGGTTTCTTCTTTAAACAAAAAAAAAAAGTAAAATTATGCATGGTATAATAATGTTATACTAAAACTAAAAGAAAAAAAGAAAAAAATGGTTTACTAAAGCTATATATTTCATTTAGAATTAAACAGATGAAATTTCAAATTACAGTAACATTTTACAGTACAATTTATATTATCAGGGCTCCAGACTAACATTCGAGAGCAGTGGCACCAGCACCTGATTTGGTAGCACTGAACATGTAATAATAATATTACAAGTTTTGTCTCTTAGAAATGCACATTAGAACAGGAGCTTGAGTTGGGATGCAGATGTAGGCTACATTTGACAGTACAATTGTGAAAACTGTAACAGCCTCATCTTTTATACTGTACATAACCAAAAGTACAGCACCTCATTACCATGGTAAAAAAGTAGCCTAACTATATGGTTTCTATGGTGTTTGCATTGAAAAACAGTAGCCTAAAGACATTCAGTCAATTACAAACTCACATCAACTGATAGAATAATTAACAAAATAATGTAATTGTATTCCATTACTCCTTTAACATATTTAGTATATTAATAATATAATAATACTCTATGAATATCCTACTTTTCTGCCACAGTACCATTGTTACTGTTAGTGTTACTACAGTAAAACTATGGTAAATGTGGGTGATTTGTGGATTGAAACGTCTTCTAACTGGATCGTTGTTGCACTGTTTCTGCTGCTTTCTGCATCAGTGTTGATGAGAATAACAGCTCCGATTTATTTGGCTTTAAACTAGTTTAAATTTTACCCTCTGGCCCTCTTCGGTCATTTTTGACCGAAAAATTTTATATTTTGCAATTTAAAAAATCTTAGCTTCATCAGAATGAGTTGATACTTGGTGACTTTTGTCACATTAGCAATATGAACACAGAAAAATCATGGACATGATTCGGATAAGTTAAAGGGTCAAAAAAAAAAAAAAATAGTCACACTTGACTTCTTCGCGGTCAAAAATGACCGACATAGGAAATGAATAGGAAATACGAAAAAATATGAAAGCTCGGTGAATCTTTTGATGGTACAAACTACAAATCAGCCACTGGTCAGAAAAAAAAAAAAGTACGCAGCAATCAAGGGGTGACTCTATAATATCAGGAGTGCAAAATAGACACCCACCCACCCACACACACACACACACACACACATATATATACATATACATATATACACAGAAATGAACTGGCAACAGTTAGTTGTTTGTTTGGATAGTTTTGATCTTATTTTAGCCTATGTTCCTGATATCTGTTGCATGTGAAGCAATGCATAAAATAATTACAATTTGTATATATATAGTTAAAATTGTTTATAATCATTTTTATTCCTCTTTTTTACATCTGCTGTTTGATACTGATTGTTTTTGCTGTTGTTTGTTTTTCATCATAATTGCTGTTCCCTTCTGAAGTTTTAACATTTATTGAATTACATTGAATAAAATATCAATTAATTGCTAAATGTTTGTATAAAGTGTTTTAATTATCAAATACTGAGTAACAAAAATGCTTTCAATGTGTTCTCTTTCTAACAAGATTTTAATGTTTGACTGTAATCAATGTAAAACCTGATACTTATCTAACCAAAAAATATCTAAACCTTGACAAAAAGTAGTCTTTTAGAATGTCTAGATATAGATCTAAATGCAAAACCTAAAAAAAAATGAAGAAATTATATCTAAAAAGCAACGGGAATCCAAAAGCCTCTGTATATATCTATATAGGGTGCTAATACAAGAGGTTACGCAACATTACACAAGTTTTTATTTTTTAATGCCTCCAGATGGCCCAATTCTCACTTCAAAAAATGTATTTTAAATGCCTTCACTCTATTTTAATGTAAAATATTGCATTTATTAAAAATTAGTAAATAAAGCAATAAAATATATATATATATATATATATATATATATATATATATATATATATATATATATATATTAATTCTAATGGAGAAAATAGCTCATTAAAATTGTAGAGATATTGCATAGTATCATAAAATTCTCTCAAAATCATAAATAATAATCAAAAAATATCATTGAAAAAAAAAATATTACAATGATTTTCCTGAAAAACAAAAAGTTACATTTCGAGACCTCGGTCACTTTTGACCGCGAAGAAGGCAAGTGTGACTCCTAAACAAAGAGGGCCAGAGGGTTAAGAGATGTGAATTGTACTGGAGAACTCTGCGCTGAACTCGAGTGCTTCTTACTGGATTTCACAGCGTTGTTTAGTGCGTGATCGCGACTGGTCACTGTAATAAACGCATACGCTCTAAGCTCGCGCTGCGCTGTTTTCTTTTGAGGCGAGCGGATAAAAGGTCAGTGTGGCGCGCAGTTCAAACGAGTACCGCTATTTTGTTCCACTTTTGACGCGTTTGTCGTTTAACATATCTATAATGCACAACAGAGTGACAACGACTATCAGTTAGACAAAATGTCTTTTATCCAGTGTGTTTGAGTTTGTTAAACCCCGCGCTGCAAACACCTCTTAAGCACACAGAATAATGCAAGTGGGCATTTTTAATTGTTTATTTATTTTTGTAATTGCGGCTTTGAATGATTATGTAATCGTGGCATCCATAATCGTAATCGCGATTAGAAATTTGATTAATTGTGCAGCCCTAATGTGTCTTGTCTCTTGCAATACGAAACTTTAGTAATTGATACCAGTAAAATTTCCTAGTTCCAATACCAATTTTTATACCACAGAAAAAAACAAACAAACATGTAGCCTTGAATCGGCTATCGGCCATATTTTCCAATAATTTGACATTTTTTCACAATTGTTATTTGAAACATTAAAGCAGAATTTTTTTACTTACATTTACTATGCACTTGAACTTGCATATGCTTTCTGTGTTTATATGATCACCAAAGTGGGACGTCTCGTCTTTGACCCATACATATAAGCATTGACTTGGTAACAAAGTGCCAGTTTTATTTGCAGAAAATATAAGATACAAGTGGTTTTATGAGCAGAAATATAATTTTATGAGCAAGAAAGCCACCAGAGAGTACTGAAACCCCCTGTGGTTGAACACACTGTACATCGCATACATTTACATGCATTTTTTCTAGTCAATAACCGGCATTAAATTGATCGCATTAATAAATTATAGAGTGATTTGATTAATTCTTCACATCCGGTTATTAGGAAAACATGAATATTCCATCGTCCTTGCCATCCTCTGGTTCAGTCTCTATGCATACTGATGATGTTTGAGGGTTATTGTGGTGGCTCTCTCTGGATTACCCTATGAGCGGGAGGGAGGTGTAAAACCCAGGCTAACCTATTAAAGAAATTACCCACATGTCTGCTTACAGCCTGGGATTATGCCTGACATGCTCCAACTGGGGTGTTCAGTACATGGAGTAATGAGGAAGAGAGGAAGACGGAGAGAGACCCTCCATATGGACGTCTCAGAGGGACTGTGATAGAATGAAATTGAGCAGAAATGTACTGCTGTCCACACTGTGTGCCATAAGAGACCTGCATATGGAGCGAAGATGAAGGGAGAGCCAAACCCAGCGGTTCAAGGGGGGTTTATGGTACCGCTGATCATATCACACAGGGGTTTAATTCGGCAGAGGCCAAGCAGAACAGCTGTGGTACACCACATACAAGTCATCAGAAAGCTCATGCCTGAGTGCTTTATCGTGGAAATTGTAGATCTTAAAGGATTCCTCAACGCCTTTGAATTTCACACTGATTCTGGTTAAGCTTTATTTACTCTGAGCTTAATAGGTCTTCAGAGGGGTGGACGGTATGAAAATCTTACAGCATATGTCACAGCATTGTATATAACAATAGTTATTTTTGCTGAAATTTCAACTAAAGGGTTAGTACACCCCAAAATGAAAATTCTGTCAATAATTACTCACCCTCGTGCTGTTCCAAACCTGTAAGACATTTGTTCAGATATTTTTGATGAAATCCGAGAGCTTTCAGACCCTACATAGACAGCAACACAACTAACACATTCAAGGCCCAGAAAGGTAGTAAGGACATTGTTAAAATAGTCCATGCAACTAGTTTAATGAATTATTTAAATAAATAATTAAATAAAGATCATTTTTGTTTTCTTTGCGCACAAAAAGTATTTTCGTAGCTTCAAGAAATTAAGGTTGAACGACTTATGTCACATGGACTATTTTAACAACGTCTTTGCTACCTTTCTGGGCCATGAACGTAGGGCTGGGCGATATGGCCAAAAAATTATCACGATAATTTTTTTATATCAGTCGATATCGATATCACGCCGCTGTTTGAACTTTGAGCTGAGCGGATAAACGGTCCGAGTAACGCACTTCAAATGACTGGCGCTCTTTTGTTCCGCCTTTGCCTCATAAACATTATATCGAACATTTATCGAACTGTTGTTATCGTTTATCGAGGAAATTTATATTGTGCGATAATTATCGTTATCGATTTATCGCCCAGCCCTACTTGATCGTGTCAGTTGCGTTGGTGGAGGGTCTGCTATGGAGGGTCTTGGCTCTTGGATTTCATCAAAAGTATATTAATTTGTGTTCCAAAAATGAATTAAGGTCTTACGGGTTTGGAACAACATGAGGGTGAGTAATTAATAACAGAATTTTCATTTTGGGGTGAACCATTCCTTTAAAAATGTTTCCTAATTTATAAATTTATGTTTTAATGTTTCCTAATTTATAAAATATATTTATGCATATTTTTCAAAAATCCAATGAATTAAATACAAAATTAAAACATGCACTTCTGTTCCAAATTTTGGGGTTAGATTATTTTAAAGTCTCATACTCACCAAGAAAGAATTTATTTGATCAGAAACGGTAAAACAGCAATATTGTGAAATATTATTGCAATTTATAATAACTATTTTCTATTTAAATATATTTTAAAATGTAATTTATTCCTGTTATGTTAAATCTAAATTTGTCATTCTTCAGTGTCATTCTTCAGAAATCAATCTAAAGTGCTGATTTGCTGCTCAAGATACATTTATCAATGTTGAAAATTGTTGTGCCGCCTAATATATATATATATATATATAAGTAGTAGGATAATTTCATAAACAGAAAAAACAGCATTTATTTGAAATATAAATCTTTTGTAACATTATAAATGTCTTCAATGTCACTTTTGATTAATTTGATGTTTCCTTACTGAACAAAAGTATTCATTTCTTTTCATAAAAATCTTTTGATCAATCCGCTGCGTTCAGCTAATCTGTTCATGAGTGAGTAAAACAGGTGATTGGCTCTACTAATGGTACAGTACTTCCATTTCCTACAGCCGCCATGTTAAGTGTTGTGCTTTCTCCCATTTATTTTAATACAAGTGGTCAATTTTCTCCTTTTTATAACTGATTTGCAGATTTGCAGTACGCCCATGTCTTGCTTCCCCAAGACTCGCAGTGTAGCGTAATGTAGATGTATCTGGGTGCGTGTAGCGCTGCTGTTAGAGATAGATTGAGATTTATGGCTGTAGGCCTATTACTGCACGGCCATGATCGCGCCAGCCTTTGGAAAACATCCTCTCCTCTCTTATTCCTGACAATCCCCTTTCTCCCAGCCAGAAGACTCATGTTCACAAGCCCTTTTTCATTACCTCAGCCGGAGAGAAATATGCCTTCAATCTTCGTGAATGAATTCTTCTCCGGCTCTCACAGCTGCGGGCTCTCGTTCGTCTCCATCCCCAGAGCGTGTGCTCATAATCTTGTGCTCGATTTGAAGCCCCATGTTTGATCAGGACTGTCTGTTTAGCTGCCATCTCCCCGCTCGTATCATACGCACACAGAGAAATGAGACGAGATCTGTAGGCATGTGTCGCTTTAGATGTTTGTTCCTGCTCCGCTTTGGACCGCAGGTATCCTATTTTCTGTGTACTCAGGTACGTATAATAGACCACAGGCTTTTTAGTGTGTGTGGGTAGACTCATGTCTGTTCTGATTTTGAGCTGTGAGAGATATATGTTTGTTTTAGCGTGTGTGTGGGAGCATATATTATCTGCGTATCCGTGAGAGCTGGATGTAAGCATGCAGTGGATACATCGCCGCTGGGGCACAGAGTGAGTCATTAGTTGTTCCAGTGGAAGCAGCTGGATGACACACACACACACACACACACACACACACACACTAACTAACACACACACACACTGAGAGCCTGAAGTATATTTTTGGGCCAGTCTAGTTAGGGCTGCCTGCCATACAGTTAGATTCATTAGCATCTCATTTGTGTCTGTCTAAGTCTTAGTTTGAAACTTGTACTTGTAATCCCAAGATCATTGCAGTCTGGGGCCAAAGGTCATAGGGAATTCTGGGATTGATGGTTTCTAAAGCTTCAGAGAAAAACATTGCTTCGATCCATTTCAGATGCTCATTTCCATCACACTAGATGTTGCAAAAAAGATAGATGGATAGATGGATGGATGGATAGATAGATAGATAGATAGATAGATACTTAAACAAATACAGGTAATTTACAAAATTAAAGTTCACTGAAGGTATGTTTTTTTTTTTTTTACATATTAAAAGTTTGTTTTATAGCAAAACCAGATAACTCCAGATTTCATGTTTTAGAGTTTAAAAAAACACTCGTTTAATCTTTGTAATCTCCTCAGACAAATGTTGTTGTTGTTGTGATCATAGACTGTATGGTTGTGATTACACACAATACATGGAGACTTTTCCTCACCGTTGTAACGTGCTGCTTTTGCAAGGTTCCGTGAAAAAGTTTCAGCTTTTATTTTCCTTTACGCCCTGAAGAAAATATCACAGGTTCATCAAGTTCGTCTAAATTATCCATCCTCGATCACTTTTAGTCAGCTTTGACGAAATTCCTCTCAGCTAGCACATCTTTTCAAAGTGAAAGTAGCCTTGTCACCTGACCTGAATATAGTGAGCTGATTCCCTAAAATGGACTTATCGGCTTCTGTTCACAAACAACAAGGGCACTTGTTGGCTTCTGCAGTAAAACATGAACCCGCGATGCCTTGAAAGTGGACAATACTTACTTTTTTGACAAAAACGTGTTTAGGGTTCAGATCGCGCTATATGTGGAGAATAATGCACGGCAATCAGCTCATTTTTTTTTTTTTAAAAGTGGCGTTTATCGGTTTTTGCAAAAACTCTTCAACTTTAAAGGGATCCCCGGGTATTAAGACATGTATAGCTTAATATAACGTAAATGATGTCTCTTACTGAAATATGTAGTAGAAAACCCATTAAAGATTAATGTTATTTTAAAAAATCACATCGTTTTATACATATTTTGAACTATGGGGGGCGCCATTATTCTGATGACGTAAAATGGTTGTACTCGGTGAGCTACTAACGCTACCTGTTGCTATTTTTACCACAACACAACTCGGAATAGACAACTCGGAAAATAAAATACTGATATGATGACCACAGCTACTGAAAGAGCTTACAGGTGGCAATGGATATAAGTATAGGTTTAAACCAAATGCTGTACCATGGAGTTTTCCCCACAAGGAGTGTAAATGCCCCGGACATCAAGGGAAATCCGTGCTGAGAAACTCCTCTAGCGGCCGCAGCGTAATGAAGGCTTTAGCATCGGCATGTTTACATCCTAACAGATGACATCTAGCGTTTCTTGTCTCAGCCGTTTGTAAGCTCTTTCAGTAGCTGCGGTCTACTAAACGACTCAAAGGCATCAGGGCTAAAGTGGAGAGAAAAAAGAAGCGGGTCTTTAGGAAGTTTTATTCACCCACAGGCATCTTCCCATTCTTTTCTCCTCTTCTTATCACTAGGAAAGCAGTGAAGTCTTACATTGCTTCTTTTGTTGCCCTCCGACTGAAAATTACAATCAAAAGCCTCACAATGTGGTATCGTATCGGTATTTTATTTTCTGAGTTGTGTATTCTGAGTTGTGTTGCGGTACCAGTAGCTCACTGAGTGCAACCGTTTGACGTCATCGACGCAGAATGTACTGTGCACATAAAATAATGGCGCCCCCATAGTTCAAAAGCGATATCGTTTGTTTTTTTTTTTTTAAATAACATACATTTTCATGGGTTTTCTACTGCATTTTTCAATAAGAGACATCATTTACGTTATATTAAGCTATACATGTCTTAATACCCGGGGATCCCTTTCAAATTGTTGAACAGATTGCAGAATCATTTGAAAAAGCCATACTATTAATCTATGAATCAATTCCCTAGCACTTATGCACATTTCTAATAGTTCTTATTCAGCTCAAAGTGACTTGATATACACCACTGCACACAGAACACCATGAACAGGTAGAGGGAGAGTCAAGCTGAGCATTTGTGAGCAGTAAAGTGGCCTAATTTGGTGGGCAGGCTTGAATGTCTCGTAAAAGAATTCATTGTGCTGCTTGACTGAGTTCTCTTTTGGTTTGACTCAGCGGACATGTGTGCCGGGCATGTTTGTTTTGACAGGTGCTGAAGCCATTCTGTATAGCACTGCATTTGTGCAGTGTAACTGTAGCTGAGAGCCATGCAGGTTAGCGAACGCTGGTTAGCCTCGGTTTGCCTCTGGAGCTGTGGAAGTCACAAAGAGAGCTTGTCAGAGGCCTGGCCTGTAGCAGAGGCAAGGTCAAACCTCTGCACAAGGGAGATGAGCCCGTAATGAGACACCAGAAACCTGTGACATCCTGCCCTTTCCGTAAATGGCTCTCTTTGCTGAAGGGCCTTTTGTATTTTTGTCCGTACCTGTTTTGTGATGACATTGTGTGTGAGTAAACGGTATGATTAGTACATGCGCTGTTCAACATGTCTGTTTTATTATGCATGCCCTGCTGTAGGGCATTGCTGGCGTGCTTGGTGCCCTACATGCCCTTTGATCACAGCAGGTTTACTTGGAGATTGTTTCTTGAATATTTGCAGCACTTCAGTTTGGTATGGTCTGATTTACTGCAGGCCTATGATAAACATAAGACCTTCCCAACTGTATCTGCTGAAGGATTTTGATTGTTCTCTTAGAGAATCCATCAACCCAAGTATTGTGTGTGGCAGTTACATACTAGACAAAACTCCTGTGGCACATTTGACTGATTTGATTTGTTGTGGAAAGAAAGGGAGGATTTTTTTTTTTTTTTAAAGCACTACTGAACCTGCATACAGTTCGTCAGTGTATGCTTAAAGAGGGAGTTCATTACTTGCAAGATCTGTGTCTGTGCACTATAAATGCAAAAAAAATAAAATAAAATAAAATAAATAAAATAAACATGTGCTACATGACAAGAGAAAACAGAGAAAAAGGGCTGTGGGGTGGCATTTTGCTAAAAACGTCAACACCCATAATGCACTTTTGATTTTGGGGACATCCCTCTGTCGATTTGACTGTCCATTGGTGCATAAAAAAAAAAATAAAAAATTGAAAATTTGATCTGTAGTTTTAAAAAAAGCCCTTGAGTCAAAAAAAAAAAAAAAAAATACTAAAAAAAAATCACTGGGCGATGCGCAATGACACATTTGCATCACATTTTGTGGACTTTTACTGACAAATAAAAGGTGATATCTGGGTACGGGGTTACACTGAGTTTATTCAAAAATATAGTAAAAATGCAGTCTTATATGCAACGACTAGAATTCACATCTTCTGATAAGAGCATGTTTTAAATTTCTGAATTAAATTCTTTTTTTTTCTCAATTTTTTCCCTGTTCAACGGGCCTCATTCATGAAACTTTCATAAATATATGAGTAAATTCGGAGTAATTTGCACGTAAAACAGACCTTCACGAAAACTATCCTCCGGATTCACAAACGCTTCGTAAACTTCTGATTTGATAGTTAAGCATGCGTACGTTAATGAATTCCAATCATTCGTAAATAGGGCGCTCGTGCACACTCATTTACAATTAGCATAATCCCCGCCTATGAATTACAACATGTCCAGGAATATTCTGGTCTACTTTCACAGGTTTGGCTCCAATATATTACATAAATGCAAAAAAGACTAATAGGCCATATGCCTAACAATAAATATTCAATAACGTGTGTCCACCAAAGAGTTTTTAGCCAGCTGAAAAATGTCAGGTGCTCTTCTTAAAACGACCAGCTGGTGGCACTTGAGAACGTTTTGGTGGCATGGTGTTTTTCCAGCTGAGACGCTTTAGTTGCTTGTGATTTGGAATATCCACGGCGTCAACGTATTACTAGTATCTCATTTTTAAGAATTTTACTAAATATAAAAAAAGCAGTAAACAGTAATATTGACTTCTCCATTGTTGTAGGCAGTAGGATGGTTGGTCAGTATTTGTCCTCCTCGATTTACGGCTGGGTAAATAAATATAGTGAGAGTGATGAGTGCTGCGTTTTACACTTTACAACTCAGCTGCAAAAAACAAACAAACAAACAAAAAAAAGTCCTATGAGGGCAAGGGCAAATGAACTTGTAAAATATTATAATGGCAGTGCATCAAAATTCAGTGTCATCAGTTTGCCAAAAAGAACACAGAACGATTTACGCACCATTTACCCGTGGTATGGAGCAGGTGTACATTTCTAACTAACATTTTGAAAATACGAACATTTTCATGAATTCGAAAGTTTATGTTAGAATGGCTTTACGAACGATTTACACAAAAATTCGTTCTGCTCGTGTTTCATGAATGAGGCCCAATGTGTAGGGAAAAAAACACTTTTAAAAAATAAATATTATTTGTTGGCATTGATGGTTCTATGAAGAACATTTAAATTCCATGGAATCTTTCCATTGCGCAAAAGGTTTTTCATAGTGGAAATAGATTAATTGATTATTAAATGTTCTTCAAACTAAGAAAAATTAAAATTAAGAACTGTTCACTGAAAGGATTTTTGAGGAACCAAAAATGGTTCTTCTATGGCATCGCTGCAAAAAACTCTTTTGGAACCTTTGTTTTTAAGAGTGTAAAACAGGAAATAATGTCATAGAAAGAATGCAGAACCTCTCAAGGTCATTTAAGCTTCCTAAAATATCAGATAATTTGATCTTTTTATGACAAGGCAAGGCTAGATTAGATAGTAAAATGTCATGTGACTTTTGATGTAATACGTTTTTTTTTTTTTTTTTTTTTTTGAAAATGATTAAGATGTTTTTACTTGGTTACACCACATGACATTTTAGTGTCATTAAATGTAGTCTAAAACCAATGTAAAGACAGAGTATATATTTCTGAGACATTTGTAAATGTTTTAAACTAGATTTTTGAAAGAATTTGTGTTGTCTTTATCATGGATAGATTGTCAATAAGCCATAGTTCATTCTTAAAGTTAGACCTGCCACTTCTTGGTCAATGAATTCTTTTGTCTCTGCATGTTGCAGCAAGTTAGAATTTCCTCAACATTGAGTCGCATGCCTGAGTGTTCACAAACTTTTGTTTTTCCTCTATGTCCTTGTAATGCACCATCCCCTTTGAAATCAATGGATTCTTAGTGTTCTTTGATGCAGTGTAAACTCTTAGCTTTGTACGTTAAACTATGATTTTTATTTATTTATTTTTTTTGGCAGCACTTGTTTTTCACCCTTGTGAAATGTCTGTGTTCAACTTTGTCTTTGTCTAAGGCAACAGTTGTTGTCAGACTGATGGATTCCATTCAGATTCACATGGAAAACACCCTGGGGCGAAGCATCGGGATGAGATTTGATTAGCGACTTTAAACTACTGAAGAAATAAACACCACAGGGAGGGAAGAATCTCTGAGCTGAATTTGTAATACACACCGAATGCTGAACTGAAAGCATGTTTAGTGTAGCTTGAGCACAGTTGGTTTTCTAGATCAGTTAAAACTAACAGAAGCAAATATCCAAACTATATGATGTTAATGTGTACCCACATTTTGTAATAGATAGAGACTCAGTTGAAATGCATGTCAGCGCTGAGTTGTAGAACAGGATGGGCTTGTAGATCTTAGACAATATCCGGTCTGTTGTGTGATATGTGACCCCAGTAGTGGACCTGAAGGAGATAACGTGCCATAGAGCAAGTGTTCCCACAAATGTGGGCTTTGACCTCTGTGACATTTTCTGTGAATAAACCATACATACAGATACACAACTCTGTTTCTTTAGGGAGAACACAGACATCAGAATTAGGTTATACTTCAAAGCTTTTGTTCTCAGTATATCACTGCTTTCTGAATTATTAGAGGATTGGGAATATTGCTGAGCTCACAAACAGGAAAAGAAAAGAAATAACCTCACTCTGAGGAGCATCCAAGCAAACAAGTAGCATGAGAAAGAATTATGAGTCGTTTGAAGTAAGTGCAGGAATCTCAGAAGAGCAAAACCAAGAGAGCGTATTGAGACAAAAAGCAGAATAAGGGGAAGTGAGTGTAATCGTTATCTTGTTTTAAAGCATGGTAGCCTATATTCAACTTTTTTAAAATTTATTTTAGAAACTAATACTTATTTAGCAAGGATGCGTTAAATTGATTGAAAGTGACAGACATTTATAAGATTTCTATTTCAAATAAATGCTGTTCTTTTAAATGTACTTTCTATTAAAATGTATCACTGTTTCCAAAGCAGTACAACTGTTTCAAATCAGCATATTAGAATGATTTCTGAAGGATCATGTGACACTGAAGAACTAGAGTGATGATGCTGATTCAGCTTTGCATCCCAGGAATAAATTACATTTTACCATATATTAAAAAAGAAAATGTTTTTTTAAATTGAAATAATATTTCAGAATATTACTGTTTGTTTTTACGTATTTTTGATCAAATAAATGCAGCCTTGGGGAGCATGAGAGACTTCTTTAAAAAAAATTTCACTGACGCCAACATTTTGAACCGTAGAGTATAGGGCTGCAACAACTAATCGATAAAATCGATTGTTATTGATAATGAAAATCATTGTCAACGATTCTCATTATCGATTAGTCGGGTCTGCCCACAGTGCACATCCAACTTCTGCCGGTCGCGTCAAATTAACATTACAGCACTGAATAACGCATTTCTATGGCAAAATGCATCTAAAATTGTGGAGGAAACAGAATGAGATGCTGCGGGAGAAGTACGCGATCCAAGCTGCACAAAACATGAGAATTCTTTATTTTAAGCTTTAAGTTAATGCATTAGGATAATGGCTTACCCTGTCAGGCGCTTTGACAGATGCGTGTGCGTCCTCAGCGCAAAAACGTTCAGTTTACGGTCATATCCTTATCTGTAAATGTCACAAATTCATGCAAGCATTTCCATTTTTGCATAAAGTTCCGTCCTGACAGTCTGTGTTAAGTTTAAATCTTTACTGAATGAGCGGCGGGCGCGTGAACGCGCGTCAGAGAGGGATTAATATTCAGCGCAAAAACATTCATTGTGCTGAATAACTGTTGTTGAACGTTAAATTAAGGTTTAAAAGTCAACATGTAGTGCACGTATTTTATGAGAGTAGGAACTGTAAAGGGATAACCGCATATAGTTGTCTGAATATAAATATCAGATGCTTCATAGCTGCCTTTTACAGGATAAAGAAATTACAGTAAACATGACTGTGATCAAAAAGTTGGTTAACACTGAGTTTGTTTTTATTCGTCTTTATTATTTTTATTATTATCTTAATTTTTGATGAAGAGATTTTAACTATAGGCCTATATACAGTGCTTAACAAATTTATTAAAACAAATGTATTTAAGGTTTATAACAAATAATGTAAGCTTTGTGCCAAAACCAACAGTGTTGGTGTTTACTAAAATCATTTTTTAGCTATCTATATCTCTTTAGTAACAGTAGGCTATTTCTAATGCTATAATCTAATTATTTCTATCTATGAAAGAATGAAAGATCTATGAAAGATTTTTTTCAGATACCCAATTACAGTCAAAAAGTAGCTAAACAATGGCAGCAAGAATGCATGCTGTTATGAAAGGCAGGAGGCTATTTTTTTTATTATGTGAATAAATATTTAGTTGTTACAGTTTGTTATTTGCCCAATAAATGACTAACATTTTTAGATTTAAACAATTCTTTGACAGATTCTTAAAATATTTGTTTTCTCTTTATTATGACAGGTGGTCTAATAAATTAAGCACTGTATGTTTTCATAGCATTCAGATGGCACGTTTGTTTGAAGGACATTGGGCAGAATGTGGAAGTGTTTTTGTCAATTTAAAAAAAAAATTTTTTTTTTGCTTTTTTTAAAAAAATCCGATTAATCTGGAAAAAAAAAGGCCAACTAATCGATTATCAAAATAATCGTTAGTTGCAGCCCTAGTAGAGTATATCTTCCATTTAATTCACTTATACTGTGATACTGTGTATTGCCTGCCAATACTATCATATGAAATTGCATAATTTTTCAAGGCTCAGATAAGAAAATAAACAGTAACAGTATTCCTAATTTTTACAGATTGAGCAATCGTTTTGGAAAAGGACTCCAATCTATGTGATTTGCCATTCTGGACCACCTGTTCAGTGCATCTCTAGTGTGCTAGGCATGGCAAACCCTTTTGTTTCAGTTTTTATAGGCTCAGACTCATCTCTCTGTTCAGCTCCAAACACCCATCTGCCTGTCTGTCCCTCGCTTCAGAGAGGGTTTGGCCACTGTAGCCATGGAAACCAGCAAACAATGGCCTTTACTCTTAAGGAAGGAGGGAAGAAAGAAAGGAAAAGGCTGAGTGAGAATGCTCAGCGCTGGAAAGGAGATCCGTGTTGCGTAGTAATCTGTTCTGGGGAGATGAGCGTGAGAGCTGTCAGACCTATGACATACAGATGGAGGTTACCCACATTCCTGTCTGACATAATAAAAGGCAGAGTGTTCACGTGTTACCCGGGAAACAAGTGATGGATGTTTAAATGTCATCATAATCTTTCCAATTTATCTATTAAGGTTCGGTCACTGTCGTTT
The DNA here is from genome assembly GCA_039654775.1 of Spinibarbus caldwelli. Lineage (NCBI taxonomy): Eukaryota > Metazoa > Chordata > Actinopteri > Cypriniformes > Cyprinidae > Spinibarbus > Spinibarbus caldwelli. Next base: position 30,877,204 of record CM077233.1, on the reverse strand, counting down.
ACCGTTATTCAACGTATTTTTGTGGGCAAAATCCAGTCATTCCAATAGGAATTCACACAGTCTGGGAATTTGTGTGCAGATTTTGCAGCGGGTTCACGTTGGTCATACGAACTCGCCACACTGACCAACAGAAAGCTGCTTGTATTGGACGTAACTTCTGTGTGAGATCTGGTTGAAACATATTGCTTATTAACAGTCATCAATGGACCTTTCTTGCCCATAAAATTTCACCAATTCAGTAGCTTCATTGAGCCTTTATATCTTTTTGTATCATAATCCTGTATTTGCCACATGGCCACACAAGCAAGCAGTAATTTTCATTATATTAGTCCAACATTTTTTGGCCATAAGGAATGGGTCAAGAGGGTTAATTAGTCGATTTGTGAGGTTGAATAATTTTAGATTTTCTTTTTGAGATGGGGCCTTAATTAGCATTGTTTATTAGCTTTTTACATATTTTAAATGCCTTGTCAAGTTTAAATTGTTTGATTTTGAATAAAAATTAATCTAGACCCTTACATTGTGAAAACTCTGGGTCGTCTTCTCATTTGGATCAGGGGAACCCAAAACTAGCCTAATTGTTTAGTTTCTTTAGGAACGTAGTAGTCAAGTGGTCAATCAGAAAACCCACCAGTTGGATGGTATTGAAAATGTCATTTGCACACCAAATGCATAATATTTCTATCATGACAACTCTCTGAAGATTTTAGCATGGTAATGGATATGATAATGCGCAATACATAATACATATGTGATACGGTGCTGTGAGTATTTCAGACATACTGCTGCTGCACAAATAGCATTTATAATAACCCGTATCAGATCTACAACCCGAATTCTGGAAATGTTTGGAAGTTTTTTTTTTAAATTCAAATAAAATGAAAAGTGAAAGACTTTCAAATCACATGAGCCAATATTTTATTCACAATAGAACATAGATAACATAACAAATGTTTAAACTGAGAAATTTTACAATTTTATGCACAAAATGAGCTCATTTCAAATTTGATGCCTGCTACAGGTTTCAAAATGGTTGGGACGGGGGCATGTTTACCATGGTGTAGCATCTCTTCTTTTCAAAACAGTTTGAAGATGTCTGGGCATCAAGGTTATGAATTTCTGGAGTTTTGGTGTTGGAATTTGGTCCCGTTCTTGCCTGATATAGGTTTCCAGCTGCTGAATAGTTTGTGGCCGTCTTTGATGTATTTTTCGTTTAATGATGCGCCAAATGTTCTCTATAGGTGAAAGATCTGGACTAGTGCTGGGCGGTATGACCAAAAATTTATATCACGGTATTTTTCAAAATTATACCGGTTTCACGGTATATGACGGTATTTATGTTTTTCATGAATGACCGGGTGTTAACCACATTTTCTACTGATTGAGAGAGGAAAAACTGCAGTAGATTGACTTAGAATGCCCTATTTTACTGTCATGATGAGCGAATATTGTAGAAAAATTCCACACTAAATAGTGACTAAACACGACCCATTAATACGTTAACCAGGAGTCACTCTCATTTATATTCACGTCACCGTCTGATAAAATACATCTTCCAACTGAACCATAGCTAAGGTTTATCCAAAAAAGTCGCTAGGTTTGTCAGTTTGTATATTCTATGGAAAAAAGCCTCTAAAAGGGTCTGAAAGTTGCTAAATATAGTGCTAAAGTCGTGCTCGTGTGTGTGAGACGCAGGAGCTGATGGCAGTGGGAGGTGGATATTGTGGATGAGTTCTTCTGTGTCATCACGTTCTACTAGTTCTACAGTTTCAGAACTTTCATGCTTAGTAACACATACAGCTGTGTCCTCGCCACAATGCAATAGTGAAAAGAGACCCCTCTCAAACAGTTGTGTTCCGAACGTTATTTAAATGACACCGGTATTGCGGTATTTTTAAAAATTCATATCATAAGAAAAATAAACACCGGTATTTGGTATGAACCGGTATACCGCCCAGCACTAATCTGGACTGCAGGCAGGCCAATTCAGCACCCAGACTCTTCTACTACGAAGCCATGCTGTTGTAATAGCTGCAGTATGTGGTTTTGCATTGTCCTGCTGAAATACACAAGGCCTTCCCTGAAATAGACGTCGTCTGGAGGGGAGCATATGTTGCTCTAAAACCTTTATATACCTTTCAGTATTCATAGTGCCTTCCAAAACATGCAAGTTGCCCATACCATATGCACTTATGCACCCCCATACCATCAGAGATGCTAGCTTTTGAACTGAACGCTGATAACACGCTGGAAGGTCTCCCTCCTCTTTAGCCCGGAGGACACTGCGTCCGTGATTTCCAACAAGAATGTCAAATTTGGATTCGTCTGACCATAGAACACTTTTCCACTTTGAAAGAGTCGATTTTAAATGAGCCTTGGCCCACAGGACACGAAGGCGCTTCTGGACCATGTTCACATATGCTTTCCTTTTTGCATGATAGAGCTTTAGTTGGCATCTGCAGATGGCACGGCAGATTGTGTTTACCGACAGTGGTTTCTGGAAGTATTCCTTGGCCCATTTAGTAATGTCAGTGACAGAATCATGCCGATGAGTGATGCAGTGTCGTCTGAGGGCCCGAAGAACATGGGCATCCAACAAAGGTCTTTGGCCTTGTCCCTTACGCACAGAGATTTCTCCAGTTTCTCTTAATCTTTTGATGATGTTATGCTCTGTAGATAATGAGATTTGCAAAGCCTTTGAAATTTGACGTTGAGGAACGTTGTTTTTAAAGTATTCCACAATCTTTTTACGTACTCTTTCACAGATTGGAGAGCCTCTGCCCATTTTTACTTCTGATAGACTCTGCCTCTCTAAGACATCCCTTTTATAGCTAATCATGTTACAGACCTGATGTCAATTAACTTAATTAGTTGCTAGATGTTCTCCCTGCTGAATCTTTTCAAAACTTCTTGCTTTTTCAGCCCTTTGTTGCCCCCGTGCCAACTTTTTTGAGACCACATTTCAGTGGATATGTGTAAAATTTCTCAGTTTAAACATTTATGTTCTCTATGTTCTATTGTGAATAAAATATTGGCTCATGTGATTTGAAAGTCTTTTAGTTTTCATTTTATTCAAATTTAAAAAACATTCTAACATTTTCGGAATTCGGGTTGTATACAGGTGGAGTCGGGGAAGGTGGGGGGTTTTAGAGGAACTCTGAAAGCGTGTTGCAAACAGCTTTGCTGAATGCTAACCAGCCATTTAAACGTAAAGCAGCAAGCTCATTGGCTGCATATGCAACATGAACCAATCAGCTTGTGCCAAGTCATTTAACGCTGTGAATATCATCAGTTTACGTTAAGGACCCATCAGTCTGCACCATATAGAGTTTCATGACAGAACTTGGCATTTATTAATAGATGTTGAGTAAATGAGATGAATGACTTCAGTAGTACTCAAAAGAAAATGAAGATTTTCTTTTGACTGGTGCATATTTGTGTGGGTTTTTTTCTTTATATGTCAGGGTTCAGGGCTTATTTCAAGATCAGGGGGTTCTTTAGATTATTACTGAGATGCATGTTGAACAATGGGAATATTGTTTGCTGAACAATGCTGAATTGATTTGTGGAAAAACACTGCTGGAATAACTTTGAGGACTGACATCAAAGATGAACTAGCTTTCCGTGTTTTTTCACTACACTCAAAGTCTTAATTCATATCGTTCTCATTATGCAAAGCGATGACAGAAACCGTCATGATTTGGTTGACACAAACAAGGTTGTTGTTTGTAAGAAAAATGTTGCATGCATTCACATCACCTCAGGATTTGCTGAAAGTCATGCGCTGTGGCTTTTTAAAGGTTTGCTCTGTAATGTGGTTCGATCAGTCACTGATTTTTTTTGTTCTTTTTTTTTCCATTGTGATCAAATGTTTGTAAGGAAAGCAGGACCTCAGTGGAAATCTGTTCACCATTAGCCATATGCTTTAATGTCAGTCGCGTGAAGGCTTCTTGGATGGCGTCACCAAGCAGTCAAACAGTCATTAATTTTCTTTTATCGCTTACTGAAGAGGAGCAACCACTAACCTCATCAGAGACATTACAGGATGTGTCACCGCAAGCCCAGCCCACTGTACTGCAGTTTGGACTTTAGGATGCTGTTGTTTGCTTTGAATATCAGTTGATACAATAAATGTGACATATTTGTAACAGAACTGGTGAGTCATAGATATTAGTGTGGCACCAAGAAATTTTAGACCTTAAATTGATCAGATCAACATGGCAATTTGTAACTATTTTACATTTTGGCAAATTGGATCATGTGTATACATACATTTTTGTACAGTCTGCTTTAGCCCCACTGAGATAGGGTTAGGGCTAAACCTTCATGTTTACTTTGTTCTAAAAGATGTATATTTTGTATAAATTGCAGCGAATAAATTCACATGAAATTTGAATAGTTTTTTTTTCTCTTGAGTTCTGAGCCCCTTGCATATCTTTATTGCCATGTTACAACAAAATGCAGCACAAAATTACAGAAAAAATCTGTTTGGTGAAACATTAGAACTGGAATATATTGGCAGAAAACAGTACTTATGTTACTCACAATAATCATGGTGCTCCAATGGGAACTCGTCAATAGCATGAGGGATCAGCTTCACTCAAAAACAGGATAAATAGCTCCAAAAAATCATACAGTGACAGATCATTGCAGTGATTTGTTTGCCATCTTTAGTGTTTTATTGTCATCTCACAAATCAGTTATAATTAAGCATTGTGAGAAGATTGTGTTCAGAGGTGGAAAGTCCAGGTTCAGAAAGTAAAAGTCCTCCTTAGTATTTTGTTCCAATCACCTGGATTTGCTAATTAGCACAGTTTTTCAGCCAGGAGGTATAACTAATTAGTAAAATCAGCTGTCTGAGTTCATGAGTGGAATAAACATATGGTAGGACTTTTACTTTCTGACCCCTGGACTTTGCACCTCTAGTTGTGTTGGTGTCATAGTCAAACTGTTATTGCTGTTACATGCTCATGTCATGATGAATGACTCTCATTTACATTTAGTTATTTAGCAGACGCTTTTATCCAAAGCGACTTACAAATGAGGACAATAGAAGCAATCAAAACCAACAAAAGAGCAACAACATGCAAGCGATATGACAAGTCTCGGTTAGCCTAACGCAGTACACTTAGCAAGGTTTTTTTTGTTTTTTTTTTAAACAAGTAGAATATAGAAAAGAAAGCTAGTGTTTTAGTTTTTTAAGAAAAGCTAGCAGTTAGAGAATAAATATGCAGTTGATAGAGGGTCAAGTGTGTGTGTGTGTGTGTGTGTGTGTTTTGTTTTGTTTTGTTTTTTTAATAAAAAGAAAGGAGATAGATAAAATAAAATTAGAAAAGAGAATGCTAGAGTTAGAGGGTCAAGTAAAGATGGAAGAGATGGGTTTTTAGCTGTTTCTTGAAGATGGCTAAGGATTCAGCTGCTTGAATTGAGTTGGGCAGGTCATTCCACCAGATGGGAACAGTTAATGGAAAAAGTCAGAGAAAGTGATTTTGTGTCTCTTTGGGAAGGCACAATAATGCGGCATTCACTTGCAGAACGCAAGCTTCTAGAGGGCACATAGGTCTGAAGTACTGATTTAGGTAAAGGGGTGCAGAGTCAAAGGTGGTTTTGTATGCAGACATTAATGCCTTGAATTTTATGCGAGCCGCTATTGGTAGCCAGTGCAAATTGATGAACAGAGGTGTGACATGCGTTCTTTTCGGCTCATTAACGATTAATCTTGCAGCAGCATTTTGTATTAAGTGTAGAGGTTTGATGGAATTGGCTGGAAGACCTGCCAAGAGAGCATTGCAATAGTCAAGTCTGGACAGAACAAGAGCTTGAACAAGGAGTTGTGTTGCATATTCCGAAAGAAAGGGCCTGATCTTCCTAATATTATATAAAGCAAATCTGCAGGACCAGGCAGTTTTAGCAATGTGGTCTGAGAAATTCAGCTTATCATCAATCACAACTCCAAGGTTTCTGGCTGTTTTTGAAGGAGTAATGGTTGATGAGCCTAACTGGAAGGTGAAATTGTGATGAAGTGATGGGTTTGCTGAAACTACAAGGAGTTCTGTCTTAGCTAGGTTGAGTTGAAGGTAATGGTCCTTCATCCAGCAAGAAATGTCTGTTATACATGCTGAGATGCGAGCAGTTATCGTCGGATCATCAGGATGGAATGAGAGTTAGAGTTGAGTGTCATCAGCATAGCAGTGATATGAAAAGCCATGTTTCTGAATGACAGAACCTAATGATGCCATGTAGACAGAGAAGAGAAGTGGTCCAAGGACTGAGCCCTGAGGCACCCCAGTAGCTAGATGTTGCGACATGGATACTTCACCTCTCCAAGATACCTTGAAGGATCTATCTGAGAGGTAAGACTCAAACCACTGGAGAGCGGATCCTGAGATGCCCTTTCTCAATAGGGTTGACAGGAGGATCTGGTGGTTGACCGTATCAAAAGCAGCGGACAGATCCAGCAAGATAAGTAATGAAGATTTGGAAGCCGCTCTTGCAAGTCTTAGGGCTTCAACAACTGAGAGCAAGGCGGTTTCGGTCGAATGTCCACTTCTGAAGCCAGATTGGTTACGGTCCTGGAGGTTGTTCTGTGTGAGAAAGGCAGAGACTTGGTTGAACACAACTCGTTCAAGTATTTTTGCAATGAAAGGTAGAAGGGAAACCGGTCTATAGTTCCCTAAAAGAGTTGGATTAAGAGTGGGTTTCTTAAGAAGTGGGGTTATACGAGCCTATTTAAATGCTGAGGGAAAAACTCCAGTGTGAAGGGTTGTGTTAACGATGTGAGTGCAGGTACAACTGCTGGAGAAATGGCTTGAAGGACATGGGATGGAATAGGATCAATCGGACAAGTAGTAGGATGACTGGAAAGGATGAGTTTAGAGACTTCTGCCTCAGAGAGTGGAGAGAAGGATGTGAACGAGTGTATGTTTGATGGTAAGATGTGTTTGACAGTTTGTGGTGTGGAGAATTGTGCAGTGAGGTTAGTAATTTTATTAATGAAGAATGTGGCAAAGTCGTCAGCTGTTAGAGTTGATGAAGGAGGGAGAGGAGGAGGACAAAGGAGGGAGGAGAATGTTTTAAAGAGCATGCGAGAGTTAGGCGAATTGTTAATTTTGTCGTGATAGTATGTTCTTTTAGCAGTAGAGACATTAGCAGAAAAGTCAGAGAGGAGTGATCGATATAAATTAAGGTCAGTAGGATTTTGTGATTTGCGCTATATCCTCTCTGCAGCCCTGAGCTTAGAACGATGTTCGCGGAGAATGTCAGATAGCCAAGGGGCAGAAGGGGTGGTACGGGCTGGCCTGGAAGATAAAGGGCAGAAAGTATCTAAACAAGATGTCAGAGTGGAACAGAAAGTATCAGTAGCACTGTTAGCATCAAGAGATGATAACTGTATAGAGGGAGGAAGCGAAGATGAAACAATAGCAGATAACCGGGAGCGTGAGAGTGAGCGTAAGTTATGTTGAAAAGTGACATGTGGAGGGGTATGTGTTGTGTCAGGAATCATGTCGAGGTTAAGAGTGAGGAGGAAGTGATCCGAGGTGTGCAGTGGAGTAACCAGCACATGATCAGTGGAGCAGTGTCGTGTGTAAATAAGGTCCAGTTGGTTGCCTGATTTGTGAGTAGCCATAGTTAACACTCTCATGAGATCAAAAGAGGCAAGCAGAGTGTGGAAGTCTGCAGCTTGAGGTTTATCGAGGTGGATGTTGAAGTCTCCAAGTATAACTAAGGGAGTACCATCCTCAGGAAAGGTTGAGAGCAACACATCTAATTCTTCCACGAAGTTACCTAGTGGTCCTGGAGGTTGATAAACAACTACAAAATGGATTTTTAGAGGGTAGGTAATAGTAACCGAATGTAATTCAAAGGAGCTGTTGATACACAGAGATGGTAAAGGAGTAAATTTCCAATTATTAGAAATGAGCAGACCAGTACCTTCACCTCTTCCAGTTAAACGGGGAGTGTGGGAAAAGGAGAAATTATCGGAGAGAGCTGCAGGTGTAGCATTGTCCTCTGGTTTGATCCAAGTCTCTGTCAGGGCCATGAGGTTTAGCCTTGAATGACTAGTAATGGAAGTAATGAAATCAGCTTTGTTGACAGTAGACTGACAATTCCAGAGATAAATAGAAAAAGAAAGTAGTGTATTAGCAGACAGGGGCAATGTGCGCAGGTTGTTAGGATTGCGCTGCTTACAGTGTGTGATGCGAGGTTTGCGAGTGGTAGTGATAGTAGTGATCTGAAAACACATAGTAAGAATTAGTTATAAAACAGAAGTGAAACAAGTAATAGGAAAGAGGATAAATAAAAAGTGATACTTATATCCCTTGCTGGTGTCCCTGCTCTGTGGAGTCTCACGGTAGAGTCGATGGTCTTTACACTCTTCGGTCTTCACACGAAGGCTGCCGCGACCGCTGCCGTGGTAAACTAAGCTTATTTATACCCGTCTAACAAATCACCAACTGAATTCAGCTGAACACACTTTCCTGATAAATCACAATAAATGGCCAAGCAAGCACAGATACTGACAAGGTACGCGATACAGTACGAGACCAAACGCGATTTCAGCACATCTCTACACAGTAAACAAAACAAGCGTTTCCTAGCAACGGCAACTGCGCTAAACACTAATGAGACAAATAAATACACTTACGAGCTGCTTTTAACTTCCGCTGATGGACTGCTTCTCTCAAAGAGTATTTCTTACACTGTCTTCTGCTGGCGCTTGAACACTTTCCTGTTAAATCACAATAAATGGCCAAGCAAGCACAGATACTGACAAGGTACGTGATACAGTACAAGACCCATAACATTTATGTTGTTTGTCTCAGACTAGTTTTGGCGAGCAACACAGAGAGCATGAATTGGTATTTTATTAAGCAAATTTATTAACCATAATTCTTTTGCTAAAAGATGTTATTGTTTATTTTAAATGTGGTGTGCAGGGACCAGAGTCATTTTAATATCATTGATTTACTGTACAATTATTTTAATTAGATTTTATTTTATGCTTTTTCATTTTCATTTAAATGTTTTAGTGATTTTGTTTTTGTCATTTTTTTATTATTATTATTATTTTTTTTTTTTTTATTTTTTTTTTTTAAATGTCTATATAGTTTTCATTTAGTTTTAGCATTTATTTATTTATTTAAATACTTCAACTTGAGCTTAATGAAAATGAGAAATGTTGGCTTAAGTTGGCAGCCCAAAATAAAATGTGTATATATGTATGTGTGTATAGATAGATAGATAGATAGATAGATAGATAGATAGATAGATAGATAGATAGATAGATTTGTTTTTAGACAGCCCTCTACGGACACCTTGGCAATTGAATCGCCATTGGCTAGTAAATTTTTTAGTTTACTCGCCAGACTGAAATACTATACTATACTATATATATATATATATTTGTGCCATTTTACAAACACACACACACACACACACACATTATATATATATATATATATATATATATATATATATATAGATGCACAGCCTTTTAAATATATGAAAGTACACTCTAAACATCAGTCAGTCAAGCATTATAACATGATAATCAAGTATTATTTAATAATAGAACTTTAGTAATTAGAATTAAAACTTGGTAACCATGTATAAATGCATATTAGTCATTTTAACTGACCTTAGGACTAGTGGTGGTGCTTTTTTGGTCATTCAGTGTTCCTGTAAATACATTTGAAAAAACTAACAATAATACTGATAAGATAATAGTAGTAGTAATAATAATAATAATTATTATCATTATTATTATTATTATTATTATTATTATTATTATTATTATACGAATTCTACTAATAAGAACAATATAAAATGCACCAAGTATTAATGAGCTGCTGGATTCATGAATATTAATCAGGTTGTGTGTGTTCGCTCGAACTGATTTGCTGAAATCAAAACAGGGATGATAATAGGTGAGCGCCAGCCAATGAAATTGTCGTTTGCGCATTAGCTCCACCCACTACCAGAGAAACCGGCGGTTCTTAAAAGCTGAAGAATTCCAAAGGAACTCCGTTATTTTGACAGGAAAATACAACAAAGAATATCGTTTACATGTAGTTCGTCAATTCTGCATGTTATGTAAGACTCTCTCGCTCTGTCTTTCTTTACGTGTGCGACGGCGAGTCGTGCGCCTTCACACTAGAGTTTACGGCACACCAAATACACAAACACAGGTGCTCTGCGCATCCATTGAGATGAAAAATATCACAGATCTCTTGACGGAGAGTGAAACTCTGAAGCGCTCAGTCAGTCAGTGTGTTCAGCGAGTGAAAATATATCTGTGCTAAACTTACACTGAGCCTCAAACTCACACACTGGCGAGCAAAAAGTTATTAGCCATTGGCTAATATTACACATCATTTAGTCGCCCAGAGTGAAGATTTAGTCGCGTAGAGGGTTGTTAGATTTAGTTAGTGTACACAGTAAAGCTGATATTTAGCATCTTAGATTGTGTATTTTAACAGGACAGCATTTATCAATCAGCATCAATGATTATATCTGTGTTTTATAATATATTATTTATGAAAAGCACAATTCCTATAGCGCACCGTGTGGATGTGTTCTTGGTGGCATTTACTGTAAATCTCACAAATATTATACATTTTCACCGTTATTCTTAGACCTTTTGAATACAGATTCATGCAGTTGCTTTGTCCCTATGTAAAATGAGTAAAGTCATCATTTAGCATAACTGGTGTTGACAATCCACCGGCATTTCATCATCTTCCTAGTCTCTCATTTTCAAAAATAACCGGCTTGAAACCGGTCTCGCCATGTCACTGTCCAAATTGATTCCTTCTTGCCACTTTCTATTTTCAGCTGCTCGTCCATTTATCAGTGTTGTATGATGTAATGTCTTGTGTTTCTGAGATCAGAGCAGCCTGGTCTGTGTGTGTGAGAGTGAAGCACAGAGGAGGCGTGCGATGGGTGGACTGCTGGTTCAGACTAATCATTAACACCAGCATTGGGAAAGCACAAGTCTCTGCCTATTAAAGGTCCTGACCTGATTTCTCTAACGCTTTCACATTGGGCCAAATTTAGTCGATCCGCCTTCTCCACGCTCCACCACAAGCACGTTTGAATGGTTCTGAATGCATCTGTATTAGTGCCAGGAGATATTTGCTGAATGGAGATGAATGTGGCAGTCCACTGTTGCTACAGACATGACAGAAATCCAAAAGAGGCCAGGAAAGCGTAAAAGAGATGACTAGTAGATTCGTTCTTAACCTCTGTACTGAATAATCTGGTGGGACCTCTGTATTCCTTTCTCTCTTTCTTTGTGCTCACTCTTTTCCCCTCGTCCCGGTGTTTTTGTGCTGGGTAAAGAGCTCCAGAGAGGCTCTATAGAATGCTGATGCAGCTGGAGAGAAGCCTTTCTTAAAGTCCCACTCAGAATTCCCACTTGAGGGGGAAGGGCAGGCTATGCATTTTGGGAAAGCAAGGGTACATCTTTAACTCACTCTTTCTTGATTTATTTTGTGCTTGCCGTCTTCTCTTGGCTCTTGTTCCTTCCTTCCTTTTCTTCTCAGGATACTGTAGCAAATTACATTAAAGAGATTGAAGAGAAATGACTTTTAAAGAGAATGACTTAACCATTAAAAAAAAAATAATGGATTGTACATCGAGATTATAGCACATGCTAATTCACATTATTACTAGTAAATAAATTTGCCATTAATTCAGTCTTAAGTGTCACATGATGCTGCAGAAATTATTCTGATATACTGATTTGGTGCTCAATTATTAATAATGGTTTTTACTGCTTAATATTTTTGTTGGATTTGAATTAATAGGAAGTTCTGAGTTTTGATGAAAAGGAAATATTTTGTAACAAATGTTAATTTAATGTGACCTTGCTGAATAAGGTTTTTTTTTTTTTTTGAATGGTATATCACAGCTTCCACAGAAATATGAAGCAGCACTACTGTTATTTATCAGCATTGATAAGCTTTGCGTCACAAGAATAAATAAATCACATTTTAATAAAAAATATATTCAAATAGAGAACAGTTCTTCTAAATGGTAATATTGTTTGGATCAAATAAATGCAGCCTTGTGAGCATTTGATTTGAAAACAATAAAAAAAAAAAATCTCAATCTTCCAAACTTTTGACCGGTATTATATAAAGCATAATTAAAATCAAAAGTGCAGCTCTAATTGGTAAATTGCTAAAAATTATTACAATTCTCGTTTCTTTTAAACCACCCCGTCACCATCACTATAAAAGAATGTAAATCTGGGATTAATTTTATTTAATTTGGAAACACATTGAGAGTTTATTTGAATGGAGTTACATTGAAATAACACGTGAATTGTTATGTAATCTGCACATTTAAGCAGATATTTGGCAACTGCTTTGCGTGCGAGACATGTTTAGTTGGGTTAAGTGAATGTCAAAGTCAAAGTCAAAGTCAAAGTCTGCTTTATTGTCAATTCTGCCACATGTACAGCACATACATACAGAGAATTGAAATTGCGTGACTCTCAGACCCATGGTGCATACAGTTAACAAAACACTAACAGTAGACATAGAATGCAAATAAATACAGTTTAAAATATAAAAACAAACTATACAAATATACAAATAAGGACATTGTAGAAAAAGAGTTTGATTAAGTGGCATAAGGCACATGGCAGATGAAATGCAAATCGGTTAAATAAACAAAACTAAACAAAACAAAACTGTGCAGATATGAGTGTAGTGCAAAAAGAGCTTAACAAAACGAAAACTGTGCAGATATAAAGAGTGTAGTGCAAAAATAGCTTATCAGGCTGTTTAAAGTGACAGAAGAGGTAGTTGAGTGGGGTCAGTTCAATACTGACTGAGGTAGTGGGCAGTCCAGTGGTGCACTAAGTGACTGGTGCGGGTCACAGTGTGTAAGTGGGAGGGGGGGGTCAGAGTTCAGTGGTGCGTGGGGCAAAAGAGGCAAAAGAGGGGAGGGGGGGCAAGGTCGGGAGGGAGTTCAGCTTCCTGACAGCCTGATGAATGAAGCTGTCCTTCAGTCTACTGGTCCTGGCCTGGAGACTCCGCAGTCTCCTTCCTGATGGCAGCAGACTGAAGAAGCTGTGTGTCGGGTGGGTGGGATCACCCGCAATGCAGAGGGCTTTGCGGGTGAGACGGGTGTTGTAGATGTCCTGGAGGGAGGGGAGAGAGACACCAACAATCCTCTCAGCTGCTCTCACTATGCGTTGGAGTGTCTTGCGGCAGGACGCATTGCAGGCGCCATACCACACAGTGATGCAGCTCGTTAGAATGCTCTCGATGGTGCCTCTGTAGAAGGTGCACATGATGGGGGCCGGGGCTCTGGCTCTCCTCAGTTTGCGGAGGAAGTAGAGACGCTGCTGTGCTTTCTTGGCCAGTGCTGCGGTGTTGTCAGTCCAGGAGAGGTCCTCTGTGATGTGCACACCCAGGAACTTGGTGCTGCTCACTCTTTCCACGGTCGCACCGTTTATGGTCAGAGGAGCATGCTGAGTGTGCACTCTCCTGAAGTCAACAACAATCTCCTTCGTCTTCTCCACATTCAGAGAGAGATTGTTGTCACTGCACCACCCGGCCAGGCGGCTCACCTCGCACCTGTAGTTTGTCTCATCTCTGTTACTAATGAGACCCACCACAGTTGTGTCGTCCGCAAACTTAATGAAGAGGTTGGAGCTGTGTGACGGTGTGCAGTCATGGGTCAGCAGAGTGAAGAGGAGGGGGCTCAGCACACATCCTTGAGGGGCCCCTGTGTTAAGTGTGATGGTGCTGGATGTATTACTGCCGACCCGTACTGCCTGAGGTCTCCCAGTCAGGAAGTCCAACAGCCAGTTGCACAGCGAGGTGTTGAGCCCCAGCTGGACCAGTTTGTGAATGAGCTGTTGAGGGATGATTGTGTTGAATGCTGAACTGAAGTCTATGAACAGCATTCTGACGTACGAGTCTTTTTTGTCCAGATGTGTGAGTGCTGAGTGGAGGGCAGTGGCGATGGCATCATCGGTCGAGCGGTTGGACCGATATGCAAACTGGAAGGGGTCCAGGGAGGGGGGGAGGGCAGACTTGATATGATGCATGACTAGCCGTTCAAAGCACTTCATGAGGATCGGAGTAAGTGCGACTGGACGGTAGTCATTGAAGCAGGATGGAGATGGCTTCTTCGGGACTGGAATAATGGTGGTAGCCTTGAAGCATGTGGGGACAACAGCCTGACTCAGCGAGATGTTGAAAATGTCTGTGAAGACATCAGTGAGTTCCGCTGCACAGTCTCTCAGTACACGACCAGGAATGTTGTCAGGACCCGGAGCTTTGCGTGCATTGATCCTGCTGAGGGATCTCCTCACACTGTCCGGGGACAGCGTCATCACCTGGTCGCCGGGAGGAGGTGGGGTCTTCTCTGCAGTGGTGCTGTTTTGTGCCTCAAAGCGAGCGAAGAAGGCGTTCAGCTCGTTCAGCAGGGGGATGGTGCTGTCACAGGTGCGCGGTGGGGACTTATAGTCCGTAATGGTCTGAATCCCCTGCCACAGGCTCCGAGTGTCCCCGCTGTCGCTGAAGCGATGGGCTACCCTCCTGGAGTACTGTCTCTTAGCCTCTCTGATGCCGCGGGATAGATTGGCCCTAGCTGTCCTCAGGCCCACCTCATCTCCAGCTCTGAAGGCAGCGTTCCGAGCCTTCAGGAGTCTGTAGACCTCCCCTGTCATCCACGGCTTCTGGTTGGCCCGGACAGTGATGGTCTTTGTGACCGTTACATCCTCAATGCACTTGGTGATGTAGGCAGTGACAGACTCTGAGTACTCTTGGAGGTCTGTGGTGTTATTGAATGTGAGCTGGACATTTGCCTAGTGGATGTATTAGTCTTATTAAATGCTTTTAGTCCCTCGAGAGCAGGTCTCAGAGTGCTAAGTGCATCTGGACTATGAGAACACATCTTGGCTGAGGATAGATCAATTCAAGATCAGAGAGTGGCTTTCTTCTGTTCTTATCTTATTGCAACACCAGTCATCATGGTCGCCGGATGTAAGACAGACTCTGTTTGCAAGTCTGAACTATTTATACGAAGTGGAGTACGACTGTTTTTCTGCCCGTGGTGAGAAATGTTTATAACCCGGCTAATTGTCTCTTCTCGGTTTAAAGGCTTCTCCCGTCGCACGTGTAAGTGAGTGTAAGCTGACAGTGAGCCGGGTAAGATTGATCATTACCAAGCAGCTTTCCGGCGTCTGAGCGAACGCTGAGCCTTTAGGATTGATCTGCTTTCCCGCGGCAGAGACATCGGTCTTCTTAACAGCCTTGATTATTAAGGAGGTGGGCTAAGCTGTGTGGATATTACAGGGGGCGGGGCTCCTATTAGCGAAATGAGTGTCATCTATCACCGCACTGCCGGGACAGACCTCCTCGATTCTCTGAAGAGGACAGAGAGGAATGAGATGGGCGCTGACCTTTAACAGTGTCCTCTGACACAATGACCACGATTCTGTCCTGATCCAATGAGTGATGATGGCAGTGTAGTGCTTAATTAGTAGACGTACGATTATATCAGACGCTGATATCCATTCTGTCATCCATTTTTTTTTTTTCTACAAACAAGCTTCTGTTAAAGTTGTTGATCTTATCTCAACAGATGGTATTGCAAACATCTTCTCAAGTTATCAATCTCTGTGCTTAATTTTTCCATTTCAGTGTCGTTTTGAAGATGAATGTGGCAGTTGTTCTGATATCTGTTCTTACTGTAGTAGAAAATTGCATGCAATGTCATTTAGTCTTTCACATTTAGTTTTTTCTAGACATCTAGTTTTTTTTTCTTGGAATTTCTGCATAAAGTCTTGAAAGATGGTTTGAGAATCATTATATGTATATTTAATGATAATTTGGTAAATAACTCACTCAATCTATAATTTATCAATAAATATAATATATTTATTATAATTTATCTATAAATTAAATCCAGTTGGGGTATTTAACAAAATCAGTGGATTAGTCAGTCTTAAGACAGACCTGTGTAAAAATTAGGCTGTCCACCAGACCCCATCAGAAGTGTTTCTTAAGGGTCTGAGATGAATTTATAAACAGACAGTGTTATTATGACTCTAGCAGCAGTTTTTTTTTTTTTTATGTGAGATTATTTAATAAGACTGGACGATAACAGTACACTCTATGAGATGTTACATTTCTTAATAATTTCACATGTGTGTCTCCCTTGATTCTCTACATTTTTGCTCAAAGGCCACATTATCCAAGACGATATGTAAAGAGTTTTTTTTTTTTTTTTTTTTTCTGGTATTTCTGCTGTATTTAATTATGACAATACTGCTTGTTTTTATTAACAAAAACTGTTGATAAATTAGTTAAACAATTTGTTTATGTGATTGTTGGATTTAAGATTGTGTTTTTCAATAAAAATAATAGTTTTTGACATTTTACGTTGTGATTTTTTTTTTTTAATGTTTTTAGCAAGTTTTTTAGATATTTAATTGTATAAGTTTGTATTATATAAATAATACAAAAAAATACTGGTTCTGTTTAAAATGACATAAGAATGAGTAAATTATGAAACAAAGCCCTTCAAATTCAAATTTTTCACATTGCCAACGATTGCTATTGCTTACATTGCCTCAGATCATGAAACCTTATTGAAGCTTTGATGACTCCCTCTTGTAAGTTTGCTGAGGCCAAGGCAATATATCAGCTGATATTTGGCATTATCAGCATCCTTTTTTTTTTCTTCTTTTTTTTAAGAATATATGATTGCCATTGCACACAGACTTACTAGATAATTGAGTGCACTGTAGGTTGTGTTTACTTCCTTTTTATTGATGTTTTTATTTTCATGTATTTATATTTTCAATTTTCTTTTTGAAAATGCATAATATGATTACATAATCAAGCTGTTTATCTAAATATAATTTTTTTTATTTTATAGATTTTTTTTTTTGTATCAATTTCCATTCTTTACCAAAACATTCATTTTCAATTTATTTATTTCCAATTATTTTAGTAAATGTTATGTAAAATATACATATAATTGCAGCAATTGTTATGCATGTGTTATTTACTAAATTAAATGGTATGATATCATGTATATCAGCTTTATATCAGTTATCGTCCACCTTGCTCTCGGCCATCACAAAACAATACTGGTCGGCCACTAATTATGATATTAATGGCTAATTATTAAATCCATTGACAAGCTTAGTTTATTTTTATCAACTACACGATACTGTTTATTTATAGCATGTGGTGTTGATTTAGTATCTATGCCAAATAACAGATAACACATTTGAGTATTGATCATCCCTATCGTCATGTCTTCCATCTTTCCCTTTCTTCAACAAAGTGTTCAGTGACAAGCTTTGGCCTGCTCTCCCCACCTTTTTCTCCCTTAGAGAATCTCATTTAGCAGCTCCTTGTTCTCCATGGCTCTCTTTCCCGCCCTGTACCGAAACACAGCGAGTGGGGTCACGCGCTTCAGATAATGAATGAACCCGAATCTCGCAGCCAACAGAGTGGAATGACTGATTTAAAGCACAGGGACATTTCTATCCAGCTGCTGCGCTGTCTTGGCCAGCCTCTTTCCTAATTGAATTGTCATTTAACGACCGCTTTTAAAGAAAACGAGCTCTGCCTTTGAGCTGCCATATTTGCATTTATGAAATACAGCCCAGCGTGGATACTCATCTCACCAGAGGTAATGAAATCTTTTATGTGGTGGAATTGTGTGTGGGAGGCATCTCTTGAGTTGTGTGCTCCGGTGTGATGGATGTTAATATTAGAATTGTCGCCTCATTAAAGACATAAAAAAGGGAAAAGAAGCTGAAATTTATCTGCTCTGTCCTCTGTAGATCAATTTATGGTGTGTTTATCTGCATTTGAGTTTAAAGCCCATAATTCACAGGTCAAATTAGTCTTGTGTAACCAGACCTTTGAAATTAGACATAAGGTCTGGTCCACACTGCAGCTCATTCTGGCCAAGAAGCTCTTATTTAGATAGAAAGTGACCATCTGAACCACAGTTTGTTTTGTTTTTATTTGTGTTTTGATAGTGCTTGCCAGTTTTATGTGTAATATGCATCAGACGGTCAGTGGACATAGAGTGGGTGGTCCGCTGGTGTACTGCCTGAGGTCGAGTCTAGGGTAATATTGTTTTCACGAAGACCCAGTAAGTGTACCAAGAAAATAACATTAGCTGGGTTTCCATCCAAAGTTAAGAATTTAACGCCCCATTCACACGGGGTGTCGGCGTCAACGCTTGATGGAGGTCGTGTCTGAAGCTTGGTGCTGACGCGACCATCATAGTGACAACAGCCGATCTCATTACTTTTCTGGTGTTGCATGAATGGGATTGGTTGTCTGCACTAGGGTATTTGCATAAGGCGATCTGATTGGCTGACGCCTGCGTTGGCGCTTAAAGTTTTCAACTTCTGGCGCGAGCAACACCAGTGAAGCGAGGCGACTATGCAACTGCAAAGAATTTTATCAATTTTTTTTGCGATCTTTTATTTTTTAATTACAAAATAATTTGTTTTACTCTCAAACACAGAATTTTTGATTGAATAAAAAAGAAACAAAAAGAACTCCATAGGCGACGGACCCACAATTCAGTTCGGCAACGCTTGACGTCACTCCATTCAAAGTAAACGAGAGGCGTTGACGCCGACGGCCCGTGTGAATGGGCCGTAACTTCTGCCGTGCGCAAGATTGGAATGTCGTATAAAACATTTGCGAATAACCACCGTTTCCATCCAACAAGTCAAAGAGAATAAAATTGTCACTTCCTGATAAACTGCCACTAAATATCACTAAGAAAAGTGGGATAAGTCACTGAATATAATAATTTTCATATAGGCCTATAATAAATTGCTTGCACCTCATAGTAAGCAGACAAAATTCCAGAAATCCCTTAATTCAAAAAAAAAAAAGCTTTTATGCTTGCTTAAGGTGTTTTTTGTCGTGTGTGAAGAAGGGTTAATGCGAATAATGGGAGATGGAAATTAATTTTCCAAATAAATTCCCCCATGCGCATCAGTCATGTGATTTGCACGATGGGATGGCATAACCTGACTAACCAGCAGACCTATCTCGTTGCACAGCATCTGAAATGTAATGGTCAATCTTAAATGCCAGAGTAAAGTCTGTCATCAAGGTATTTCTGTATAATTGCCTCCAGAATTCTCTTACACGAATGTGTTCCCAAACAGCAGGCATCCACCTCTGAAAGCAATGACCATTTATCGAGCTTTGTCTTCTCACTCTGAGGTGCAAGTAGACTTTTTTGATGTGCATGGAGGAATTTATTCGGCAAATTCGTTTCCATCTCCCATTATTTGCATTAATCCTTTTTCGCACAAGACAAAAACCACCTCAAGGGAGCGTAAAAACGTTTTCGCAAATTAAGGGATTTTTTTTTTCCAAAATTTGGGGTTTCCGTCACTCATTTCTCAAGACTTCAAAATGTGCATTAAAACAGAGTGATGGAAACATAACTACAGACACATAAACATAAGGAGTGGAAAAAAAAATTACTAAAAGTGTAGTGAAGAATAGACTCACTACAACATTCAGAAACCAGAAAGCTATGCATATGGGATCTGCATCACATGTGCGTTGTAGGCAAAGCATGAAATGAAAGCTGTTGCTCACGCATACACACCCACATGCACATACCCTTTCAGACTCACTAGGTCTGCCCTTCTCTTCTAATGGCTGTGCATTTGACTTAGTAGCCATGCCTAAAGCCTCTCTCAGCAGGAGCACAGAGCTTTAAGTGCGCTTGCCTGAAACACCATCAATACTTAATCAGTCCATTACTATTCAGTGCATATTTAATCCTTCAGCAGCTCGCTCTCACATCTCGGGTAGGCGTTTAAAATCGGCCATGCCAATAAACCCACCTACTTACTCATTTATGGGTTTAGCAATTGCCTACTATCATTTCTGTCATTTTGCTCGGAGGAACAAGAGTGCTCCGTGTATTTTGAAAACTTCCGCTCAGCCTTTGACAGTCTCAGTCATTTTTAATGGCTTTTCTGTCCGAAGGTTTGGCTGTTTATTTAATGAGACCAATGGCATGGATTAAGTGGCTTATCCATTGCGAAAATGCTTTTCTGCCTCGCTTGCTTTTTATTGCTCATACTCTCTTACTAAATCTTCAGATTCATTGTTTGATTTGTTTCTTAGGCTTGTTAGTGCTGTTGTCAGCTATATTTAGATACATCTGGTCTCACTGTTTAATGGAATGAGGATGTTTATATCAGTTTTAGTGGTCAGCCAATATGGGTTTTTAATGGCCAGGACTGATATCTACAGAACAGGTCGATATAATGTCATTATGTGATATAATGCACACATTAAATTGTTGGAACCAAATCAAAATTTACTCAAAAATGACACTAAAAATGAGTCAAGGGGAGCCAAATATCCAAGCAGATTATTGTCCACTGATCTATTATCAAATATCGTCCTAAGCAACATATCAGTCTATCTCAGTTTATCAACATCTTCATGTAATTTGCTTCATTGTTAGTCAACTATGATTGTAGGCTCCATCAGTAGCAACATAGTTCAACTATTTGTCATTTCCTGAAATCATAGTTCCAATGAACATCCACAAACTGCATCTCAGTGTTGTGTGGTCGGAACTACAGCTCTTAATCTGTGGTTAGTTTCTTGTTAGTATGACATGTAGGCTTAAATAAATCATGCTCTTGAGCAAAATATGCAAGATAACATTCAGTACAGTCTATAGGTGTGTCCCAATTCACATTCCTGCGTTCTGTTCTATTCAATGCCAATTTATAGTATAAATAGTGTGAGCAGTGTGTTCTCACTAAAAATACCAAAAAAAAAAAAAAAACACACTTCAAATACCCAGGGAAAAAGACATTAATTGACAAAAATGAAATTTGGAATGTTGGACATCTCATGCACTGAACTGTCATGGCTTTCTTAACGTAGCAGAAGAAAAGGGCTATCAAACTCTGATACTGGATGACAAAATAACCTTATAATTTTCATACACTTGACGGTAGAGTACATAATGCAGGGGTTCTCAACTCTAGCTGTTGAGGACCACTTTCCTGCAGACTTTAGCTACAACCTTGATTAAACTCACCTGCCTGTGACTTTCTAGTAATCCCCAAGACTTTGAGTAGCTTGTTCAGGTGTATTTGATTAGGGTTGTAGCTAAACTCTGCAGGAAAGTGAACCTCGAAGGCCACAGTTGAGAACCCCTGACATAATGCATAGTTTAAGTGCATAGTGTATAGTGCATCATTTGGAATGCAACATCTTTCATTCTATATATATATATACAAACTTCATTTTACATTTGAGACGAGAACCTGGTTTAAATGGCTGGTACAAAGTTACTGTGGTTTCAGTTAGTTAATTTCACCAATGATACATTTAACATTATTGAGTTACATTAATGTACAGGGAACGCACCTCTTCAGACAAACAGCAATGTTTTGATAACACTACAGAGCCAAGTGTTTACATTTTTCAGGGAAATGAACCTGTGAATGGCTTACTATTTATCACCTTTAAGCTCTTTAAGGAAATATTACTGTATCCTCCAAACTTATTTTTGTTTCTTGACTCCTCCAGTCTGTCACACATCCTCCTGTTATTCTCTTCCTCCCTCTGGTAAATGGGTTGGGTGGAGGGAGTGTGAGCTCACCTGCTGATCAAGATATTAAATGTTAAGATGTTAAATAGAGCATATGTAATCACGTCTGTTTCTCGTCTGAGTCATGCATTTGTCATAGAGGCTTGACTTAATGTCTTATTAAAGGAGAAGGTCCAGACCTTTTTTAAGGACAAATTTAAGGCAATTTTCAATCTGATCTCTACACTTTCTTTGGAACTTAATGAATGTTATAGTTGGTCAGTTTGTCATTGATTAAACTATTTAGGTTCTCGCCAGTTTTGTAATGGAGATTCTGCTCTTCTATTTCATATCATTTTTTCTTTCTCTCTTCTGGCAGTGGGACTCGATGAAAGATGACAGAGGAGGTGATTGTTATAGCCAAGTGGGACTACACAGCTCAGCAAGACCAGGAACTGGACATCCGGAAGAACGAGCGTCTGTGGTTGCTGGATGATTCCAAGACCTGGTGGAGAGTCCGCAACGCATCCAACCGCACCGGCTACGTCCCCTCTAATTATGTTGAGCGCAAAAACAGTCTGAAGAAAACCTCACTAGTGAAGAACCTGAAAGACACTCTCGGTAAGAAGTCTCACAGCTCAGTGAAGCATTCCATCAATTCACAGTCCTGCCAAACTAGAAAAGTCCTTTTAAGGCAAGTTGGCTTATTTAGCAGGCATCATGGCAACACCATCAGGAAGCTAGTTTATATGTAGGCAAATAGAATATCTACTGGGGAGAAAAACGAAATCTCCAGAACTGCTAAGTGCCCATAACATACCAAATCATTAAAATTTGACAATGATTGGAATGCTTGCTCTCCTTTTTTGTTCAGTTTTCAATTTGACAACAGGCCTTTTCATGGCCTTTTGCAAAGTAGACCAGTCAGATTTAAAGTTAAGAATAGTTTGGTCATTAAATAAATTGTGCTGTTTTAATCTAAATGTCATACTGAAGAGTCTGTGCAGGTCTAGACCTCATACTCCTTCAGTAGATGATGTGTATGAAACGCCCTCGCAGTTGCCATGCCCTACTTCCCCCATACGCCTCCGGAGCTTCATGCCTTTAATGCTCAATCTGTCATCTCAAGGCACTAAGGAAGACTCTTGGGACTGTCGTTTTTTTTGCAGCGAGTTTTGTACAAGCCAACAACACAGAACAAACACGGGGATTTAGGAAGCAGCTGAAGTTCCTTTGATTGCATGTGTTATGCTTTATAAAAAATTATTGAATTTATTGTTGAGATACTTTGATGTAAAGTCACCTTGAGGGGCCCTCCTTCATTCTTTCAAAATAAAACATCTTAATGTTACAGTATCTATCACAACACCAAAAGCAGGTGAAGCATCTGAACACTTACATTTTTGAGGGCATTGTTTTGTTAGGACAGGACTCATGGATTTTTTTTTGTTTTTTATTGAAAATGGACACTGTTTAAAAATGTATCTCATGTTCATAAGATTGGTGTGGCCCTAGGGGCTGACACTGGAAATCAGGCGCCCCCTGCTGTCCATTAGCAAATCCACCAATATCCTCACTATACTGTTTAGACCTCAAAATAAACGTTGATATGTTGTACTTTTTTGGAAATATGCAGAGATGATTTTTATATTTTCTGTGGTCTCTTGCTAAACAGTTATTTATCCTTAAAAGAGTGCAGAATCACATTTGCCATAGCTGGCAAATAAATATTTTCCACAAGTGCAAGGTATCAATCAGTTCTCCCATGGGCCGTCTCGGGACCTACATATGGGTAAGACACTACAGGTGTAAGGATTTCTAGCTCCAGTGCATCCCAATTTCTGCCCTTCTCATGAAATGCCTGAGTTCTAGGCCAGAGCGTTTCCATTTCCATGTGCTGCAGACGAAGAAAAAGAATCCATAGGTACTGGTTTAGAATGTAACCTGGAAAGTTTGGAAAGAGAATATGGAAAACTTAAAAAGCTCTTGCATTGTCAGACCAGAATTTCATTGGATTCTGTTTTATCTAAGATACTAACCACATCACTCTGACCAATGTATTTTTATGTATTTTTAAATCTGTCCAAATCATTAGTATCCCTAGATGAGAGCATGCTTATCCCTGTCTATGTGTTTGTTTGTCCCATATGTGATTACTATGAGTTAATGAGCTCTAAATAACATTTTGTTATTTTGTTAATGAGCTCTGAACAACAGAAAGCAGTGAATCGATAATGCCTCCTCTGCTGCGGAGGGTAGAGACATGGAGAGGTTTAATAGTTCATGAAGTTGTTAAATGCGAAGCGTTTTCCCCATGCAGGTCCCTAAGACAGCCAGTGAAATTAGAGTAGGCTTTCATTCAGCGTTCATGAAAACGGGGTTACATTTTACCTGCTTCCTTTCCATTGTGTTCCATTGTGTGTAAGTGAATGTGTGTGAAGTCCAAACAGGTTAAGTGGAGAATTGTTAAAGCAGGTTAGACAAGTGTTGAAATGAGACTCCTCATTCAAATTTAATCTGTCCATCCACAGCAAAGCCTTCAGATTTTGGGATAATGAACAGTAGGAATGGATCAGCGCAGTGTGGTTGACTTTTAATTTGTGAAATTACTTGGGAGTTCTAGTTATTCCCTAATAATATGTGGAACAAAGATAACAGAGGACCATTTACTTGTATACCAAGAGGAAGGTCATGAATATGCGTTAGTGACCTTCTAAGCTAATTCTGAATTGAGAATTAATTCCCACTGAGAGGCCACAGGGGACCTCTGATTGGTGGTTGTCACAGATACCTGCACTCAAACCCTCCCACCATCCTGTTGAGCTCAAAAGCTGTCACTCTTTGGAGATCAGAGGATCTCGCTAAAGAACTGTCAGTGTACACACTTACACACTTCTTGGCACCTCTGAGCTCCAGTACTCACACACACTTAATATCATTCCACTTGCATCTCACATGAGTTATTCTGTGAATTGGCATTTCCTTATAAGCCGTTCCATCAAGAGAACAAAAAAAGTGCAAAGAATGTGGTTCTGTAGTGCTAGTAGCTGCTTGGCCACCCCAAAAAAATCAGCCTCACTGAGAATGTCTATCCTTCAAAAGCAGTTACTCCACTTTTGAATGGCTGTCAATGGAGAAAGATGCTTTTGAACAAAGTACCTATGATGGTGTAGGTACAACATCATTTTTTTGACCCCTTGTGTTCAACAATAGCATGAATTTCTTGCAGGTCTACTGTTTGTCAAACCAGTGGCAGATATTTTGAAACATAAAGTTAAAGTGTCTCTCATTATTGACTTGTGCTTTGTCTGCTGTGGAGTCCACAAAAGGATGTATCAAGGGTGTGAAGTGTCCTCAAACAGGCACTTCATGACTGGCTTTATGACAAATGGGACACCCTATGGTCTCATGGATTTCAAATAGTAAAGTTCACCATTTGAGCAACCAACTGTGTTTACATTAAAACCACATTAAAAAAGGCCATTTTGACAAAGAAATACATTTGATCGTTTACATGCGCATTATGACACAGCTTGATCGCTCTTCACAGTATGTGGACACATACATGTGATTGTTCAAAAGCAAAAAAAAATACTAGTATTGATTTTATATTGTACTACTTTTGACACATCTCGCCTTTTTTTTTTTTTCCTGTATTTATTTTAGCTTGTTCCTTTGACTGATACTGTTGGGGGTTCTGTCACCTTCTAAAATATAAGCACCTCAATATGTGGACCATGAGATGTAGGATAGAAACAGTCTCCCTGTCTGAAAACTTTGGGAATGTGCAACATTGTATTTCCCTAATAGAGGCAGGGCTCAATGAAAGACAAATGGAGCCTGTAGCTTTACTGTGGGTTAAGTTCCAAGCTAATCATATAGATGGGGAGTTAATTGAATGAAGGGATATTTGGGTATTATTGTGGTATGGAGCTTAATGGACAGTATAATGGTGGGGAGCTCCATTATTGCAGCTTTGATGGTTGGATGATTTTGCCTGTTAACAAGTCAGTTTTATATTTGACATAAGAAGACATAGGTAAACTGTAAGTGTAAAGGTTAAGGAGAAAGGGGTGATTGCTTTCCGGAAATGTGAGTTAATGAACGGTTATATTGCCAGCTTGTGGGTTTGCAGTTGTGTGAGTGCCTTTGTGGAACTGTGTATGAAAATGGGTGTCAGGCTGCATTGGAATGAATGTTCCAGAACGGCCATGAGGGAGTTTCCATTATTGTATTGCTTGTAGTAGTTTGGTGTGCCATGTTTTGGTCATTTGAGATGGGCCAGGGCAGCTCTTCAAATCTCCTCTGCTCAAGTCAACAGCTTCATCCCTCTCTGGGACTTCTGAAAAGAGGCTATACATTGTGTCATCTCAAAGACTTCTTGTACGTGGTTTTCATAGAATTTTCTATCTTCATTCTCCTTTTTTTAAGCCTTCTCAGGCGTTCCTCTCACGTATTTGTCACTGGTGGTGGGACGTGCTTCTATTTCTAGATTTCCCAGATGGTCTTTGTTCTGTTTGTGTTGCAGTGTTCATTCCCTGTCAGCCCGAGCCTCAGAAGTACACACCACTCTCAGCCAACACAGTCTCAGAGTTCCAGCATAGGGAAAAAGTTTCTGCTCCCTTTGAACTGGAAAATTGACTGTTAACTCTTCTTGTTTGAGGTCTAGGTCACTCCCACATCACAGAGTTTTGAGTGCTGTTATAAGTTAATTATAAGTCAATGTGTAGAGCACTAATGCTAACATATATATAAAATCACCTACATTTGCTTTATATCATGATTGATCATTGGAGTCACTTTGAGTACTTCTGCAGGTACACAAGCCCATCCCTACCTTCCAGACTGCAAAGGGTCGATATCTTAGTCTGAAGTCAGGAAAGGTTTCAGATTAATTCGCACCTCAGAAAGCCTTAGGTAGAGGTATTTCCAGGTTAATGTGCAGTGTGGTGTGGGACTGACAATCCCTAGGGGAAGTACCTGTTAAGTGTACTTTAGTGGTCAAGCACCCAGGAGTTGAAGACTGATGGAAAATGGCCTTCTTTTTTGTCTTCACACATATCTATTAGAGCCTAAGAATGCTGCTGGCATGCAAGAGATGCATGCGTGTGCACGCACGCATGGATGCATGTGAGAAAGCTTTGCAGATCATTTGATAGGCTCCTAGAGAATTGTGACAGACATCAAATGTTCTCTTGCATTCCCACGGCTCTGTTATTGTGTGTCATTACTTTCCAAGTTGACTTTTCTTTCTCCTGTCAGCTCATGTCAGTTTGAGTTTTGTTTTTGTTATTTTTTTGAAAACTTCTCATCCTCCCCTTGCACCTTTTCCATTCATATTAATATGAAGCAGCTCCAGCATACTGCCCCTGTTGCCTGGGAGGCCTATTGCATTTGAATTGCTCACAGAGAGTTGGGATTTGGAGTCTGCAAGGAGTTACCAGGCCTCAGCTCAATTTCCACACCTCACTACGCTTTCTGTGTACTCTGTTTGCAGTGACAGCACACAGAGCGTGCATATGCACACATAAAGCATTTGATTGTGTGCTGTATGTGGCCACATGGGATCAGTAGAAGAGGCAGGAACATTGGCAGTGGCAGATCTCCTCTGTTACCTGGGAAGAAGTGAGAGGGCTTATTTTTGGCTGCCTGTCAAGACACTGAAATGCAAACTGGGGTCCTACTTAGGATACGACGGGGGTACCTGTCTGTTTCACTGGCATTTAGACGATGAATGTGTTTACATGTACAACGAAATGCTGGTAACTGTCAAAACTCAGCTTATTATAAAAACCCAACAAGAGGATTTTGAAACCATAAGGTTTTTTTCTGGTTTGTCGCCAAAATCTGCAGAAGACATGCACACATTGAATAAGCCACCAGAATGCTGGCAAAGGTCTTTACATACATGACAAAATTGGAGTTATGGACAATGACATATGCGTACTGAAGTTTTTGGCCTGTTCCCTATATAAGAAAGCCGTTTTTTTTTTTTTGGTTTTTTTTGACGCTCATAAAGAATTTTTTTACTACTACTGTTTGTGTTTATGATTTGGAAGTTTCTGTGCTCAAACCATTGTCTGTTTCTCAGGTTACTTGTTCCTTTATTAGATAACCAGATCAGAGTAATCCCATCTCTCTTTAAAGCTGAATTTGAAAGTCTTCAATCCTTAATCTCTCATTTCTTCCATGGTTACCAATGCACCCCTAGGACTCAAGTGTTTACTTTTTTGCCCTCTAACACAGTCAGCTCTGTCACATCACTAGTCTTGAGTAGATCAGCTTCTATTTGCCCAGAAGTGGTGGCAATTTTCTATAGTAGGAGAAAATGTAATGCTTTAAGATATCAGTGAATTTCAGGGTACTTTGCAGTCTGTTTCATTAAAGAGAAGGAATGGGAATCATGAGGAATTTAAAGCAGAAGTGTCATTTCTGTGCCGCTTACATCACCAAATTTGTCCCCTTTGGCATTAAAGCAGCAAATGTTGTTTCTGTCTTTTTGACCGATTCGTAAAAAAAAAAAAATAAATAAAACATTTTTTAAAAAAAACCTAGAAGTGTCATTGTGGTCACACTGTATGTTTGTTGTTGCATGTGCAATCAGTAAATACATTGCAATAGAAAGGCATGTCATCTATTTCTTCTCAGTGCAGTGTTTCCCATACATTGATTTATTTGTGGCGGCCCGCCACAATATCAAACCTGACCACCACAAATAGATTTTCCAAAAGGTTTTGAGTTCGTTGAATAAACATGAGCACTGCACGCTTCAAAATCAAAATGCGGTGGGGGTGTTTTTATATCACTGTATTTCTGAAGGAAACCGACTGTCCTCAGAAAAATTTCGATGTCATTTTCATTTCATCTTGCATTTAATGCCTGCTAAAGCAGCGTTTGTGAGCGGAGTGCTGCTTTGTTTACAGCCGTTACCGGGGAAACCTCGATCTATCCCGCTCTAAAAGTGCCTCCTTCTGGCAGAGAATGAAATTGCATATATATATTAACCCCACCCCCTTCCCGGGCGAAGTGCTGCCACAAATAGTGTAATGCTGAGTTCATGCCATATCGTAATTACCGTAATTCCGAGATGACAACACGTGACATTCAACTCGGTGCTGTTCACGTCCTCGGACTGGGGATTATCCATTTCTATTGCGACAGTCAACTAAATGAACCCGTGTGAAAGAATGTTGAGAACAACAACAAAATAATAACAGTATGAACACTTACATAATGTTTTTTTTATTTTTTTTTATAGTACATTATAGTATCTATATATATGCATCTATGTTCCTCGTTTTTAGAGCAGTAATATAGCTTTCTTTGAAAGCGCAGGCATTTTTCTCTGGTTCTGCGTGAGGTGCAGTGGTCACGTGGTACAAGCAGGGTACAAGTCTTACCTTAAGTCTGTGGGATCACTGCAGTGTATTATTTTTATTTTGGTACCCAGTTTTTGTTAGGGGTGCGCCGATCCGATATTCAGTATCCATATCGATCCGATACTGGCATTTTGGATCGGGGTATCGGTCAGACGAGACAGATCCAAATCCAATATTGTGCGTATACTACTGTGTTATTGTTAAGCCCCACAAAAGCCACAAACACATTATAAAACACCATAAAGTTTTTGTGCATTATATTTCAAGTGTTCTGAAGCCGTTACATAGTTTAATGTGAGGTACAGATGAATATTTAAGTCAAGTTCATGTAAACTCTGCTCTCCGCCTTGGCTGTCATCCTCCATTCGGCATTCAAACTGCGTGTCGCGTTCGGTTACGACAGTCAAGACGATGAAACTCTCTGCAAGATTATTAAATGTTCCTAATATTATACTTGATCTGTAAATAAAGATAAATGGTTTTGCACAAAAGGACTTTTAACTTGCAGGACTTTATCTTCGTACTGTTTTCAAAATCGTGTTGGTGTCTGTTATGCTGCCTTCATGCCATGTCGTAATTACCTTAATTCCGAAATGACAACACGTGACATTTTACTCATAGCTTTCCATGTTCTCGGACTCAGAGGTAGCGCCTAAGTAGCGCCAAAATGAACCTGGCGGCGATCACGTGGTACAGCTGTCACTGGTCCAAGTCGTAACTCTCAGAAAATACGAGTTTACAAGTTGTAAATATGAGTTCAGGAGCATGTGAGGGCTTTGGCGTTGATAGTGCTGCCATAGAAACACATTATTCATCTTGAGTAGAATGTCACGTTTTGTCATCTCGGAATTACGACATGGCGTGAATGCAGCATTAGATCACAACACTGGACTAGAGAGCTCTATGTTGTTAACAAGCACAGTAACTGAAATTTAAAACTATTAAAAGAAAAGGCTCAATAAACTATCGCACAAATTTCATACACTACGCATTAATATCTCTTCAGTTTGTGCTTTGAACCTTTCTATGCGGAGCGCTGTGCACTGTGACTCAGCGTTGCTTCAAGTGCATCATTCTGCTTACGGGATGCGCATAAGCGCTTTGTGCCGCTCTGTATTTGGAGCCTTTCGTATTTTCGTATCATAATACTTTTGCACAATGAAAGATTATTAAAAGCCTTTCTTGTTCGTCTTATCTATCATATGTTTCTGCCTCATTACTGTGCTATACATTTAAAAGAAATGTCTTTTAATTTTACAGTATACACAGTCAGGTCCATAAATATTGGGACATCGACACAATTCTAACATTTTTGGCTCTATACACCACCACAATGGATTTCAAATGAAACGAACAAGATGTGCTGCAGACTGTCAGCTTTAATTTGAGGGTATTTACATCCAAATCAGGTGAACGGTGTAGGAATTACAACAGTTTGCATATGTGCCTCGCACTTGTTAAGGGACCAAAAGTAATGGGACAATTGGCTTCTCAGCTGTTCCATGGCCAGGTGTGTGTTATTCCCTCATTATCCCAATTACAATGAGCAGATAAAAGGTCCAGAGTTCATTTCAAGTGTGCTATTTGCATTTGGAATCTATTGCTGTCAACTGTCAAGATGAGATCCAAAGAGCTGTCACTATCAGTGAAGCAAGCCATCATTAGGCTGAAAAAACAAAACAAACCCATCAGAGAGATAGCAAAAACATTAGGCGTGGCCAAAACAACTGTTTGGAACATTCTTAAAAAGAAGGAACGCACCGGTGAGCTCAGCAACACCAAAAGACCCGGAAGACCACAGAAAACAACTGTGGCGGATGACTGAAGAATTCTTTCCCTGGTGAAGAAAACACCCTTCACAACAGTTGGCCAGATCAAGGACACTCTCCAGGAGGCAGGTGTATGTGTGTCAAAGTCAACAATCAAGAGAAGACTTCACCAGAGTGAATAAAGAGGGTTCACCACAAGATGTAAACCATTGGTGAGCCTCAAAAACAGGAAGGCCAGATTAGAGTTTGGAACAACATCCTATAGACAGATGAGACCAAGATCAACTTGTACCAGAGTGATGGGAAGAGAAGAGTATGGAGAAGGAAAGGAACTGCTCATGATCCTAAGCATACCACCTCATCAGTGAAGCATGGTGGTGGTAGTGTCATGGCGTGGGCATGTATGGCTGCCAGTGGAACTGGTTCTCTTGTATTTATTGATGATGTGACTGCTGACAAAAGCAGCAGGATGAATTCTGAAGTGTTTCGGGCAATATTATCTGCTCATATTCAGCCAAATGCTTCAGAACTCATTGGACGGTGCTTCACAGTGCAGATGGACAATGACCCAAAGCATACTGCAAAAGCAACCAAAGAGTTTTTGAAGGGAAAGAAGTGGACTGCTATGCAGTGGCCAAGTCAATCACCTGACCTGAATCCGATTGAGCATGCATTTCACTTGCTGAAGACAAAACTGAAGGGAAAATGCCCCAAGAACAAGCAGGAACTGAAGACGGTTGCAGTAGAGGCCTGGCAGAGCATCACCAGGGATGAAACCCAGCGTCTGGTGATGTCTATGCGTTCCAGACTTCAGGCTGTAATTGACTGCAAAGGATTTGCAACCAAGTATTAAAAAGTGAAAGTTTGATTTATGATTATTATTCTGTCCCATTACTTTTGGTCCCTTAACAAGTGGGAGGCACATATGCAAACTGTTGTAATTCCTACACCGTTCACCTGATTTGGATGTAAATACCCTCAAATTAAAGCTGACAGTCTGCAGTTAAAGCACATCTTGTTCGTTTCATTTGAAATCCATTGTGGTGGTGTATAGAGCCAAAAATGTTAGAACTGTGTCGATGTCCCAATATTTATGGACCTGACTGTATATTGATATATAAATATATTACTTGTTTTTCATGAATGTATTTTAAAACAATACAAAGAAAAATGTATATCATTTTACATTATCATTTTAGATTTAGTCCGACACTTATTCACTTTTATTTGTTCCCCAATAAATAATGTTTTTTCCCCACTAATTTTAGATTTTATAAAATTGTGCACTCATGATTTTACTAGAGTAACTTTTGCTACTGAATTATCCACTAACTTAGTTTATAATAGTATTTTGTCATAGATTATAATTATATATGCATTCATTTGTTGTTTTTCTTTACAATAAAGTTGTCTATATTTAGTAGATTGCGTGTAACAAAAAAAAAAGTGATGATCAGGTCAACACACATTGAGGTATAAAAAATCAACACTGATTAAAAAAAAACTGTCCAGGTATCGGAGCGATATCGATATTGGCAGATACTCAGAATTTTTGGTATTGGATCGGGATCGGTTCTGAAAAAGTGGTATCGAGCCACCCCTAGTTTTTGTCTCTCCCTACATTCAGTTAAGACTGCAAATTCACAACTGTTTTGCCGTGGCACTTTAGATTTAATATTGAAAATATTATCACAAAGTATTTTATGATTTTAAATATAGTGTGAGTATAGTGTTATTGTTATGCCTATGCATTGGATCACCTCTTTTATTTATGCAACTCTTAAGCACTGGTAAAAGCTTTTCCTTGGAAAAGTTAGGCTAATTGATTTAGTGATTCATTGTTTGAATGATCTGTCAAAACTCAATCAATCAGTTGTTATTTCTGTTTTGACAGCTTTCTTTCAGATTTCTACTTTCTTACTGTTTTGCGTCTCTCTATTCCACTTAGGCCTTGGAAAAACGAAAAGGAAGACTAGTGCTCGTGATCCATCTCCCACACCTAGCACAGAGGCAGAGTACCCATCCAATGGCAGCGGAGGAGGAGGTGGAGTGGGCGGGGCTGAGCGGATCTATGACCTGAACATTCCCGCAGTGGTGAAGTTTTCTTATGCAGCTGAGCGTGAAGATGAACTCAGCCTCATAAAAGGGGAGAGGGTGGTCGTGATGGAAAAGTGCAGCGACGGCTGGTGGAGGGGTAGCCATACTGGCCGTGTCGGTTGGTTCCCATCCAACTACGTCCAAGAGGAGGTGGGATACACAGACCATGATGCCGTTTTTGGGGACTCATTGGGGGGCTTCCGGTCCTTGAAGGTGGGGCAAGGGGCGGCGATGGCCAACGGCCGGCCAGGAGGCTCTGGGAGCTCCGTTCTGCATGTGGTCCAGACTCTATACCCCTTCAGCTCAGTCACAGAAGAGGAACTGAACTTTGAGAAAGGGGAGACGATGGAAGTTTTGGAAAAGCCAGAGAATGACCCAGAGTGGTGGAGGTGTAAAAACAGTTGCGGCATGGTCGGTCTTGTGCCCAAGAACTATGTGGTAGTGCTCAGTGATGGGCCAGTAGCGAAGGGTTTAGGGTCAAGTCACGGCTCCCCTCACATCAGTCACACAGTTCCCTCACGTACAGGCAAATTTGCTGGAAAGGATTGGTACTATGGTAATGTGACACGGCACCAAGCTGAGTGTGCACTTAATGAGAGAGGAGTGGAAGGGGACTTTCTGATACGGGACAGTGAGTCATCGGTAAGTTGGACTGACTTTCCTCACATCTGCATGCCAAATTACCTATTGCAGCAACCTGCCCCCATAGTTTTGCAGCCCTTGTTGAGTTATATAATGAACTGTATTGGAACCCAAAGTGGGTAGAAACTGCACTAGCCAACTGAACTGCACAATGTGAACCAATTATTTGTGCAACCCACTGGATGATGGATCAGTTTACATGCACAACCCATTGAGTGTACTGTGTGACAGAGACCAATTTGGACGTGTTGAATAAACCATGAAACTTGCAAAACTTATTTGAATTGCAATGAGAATATGACTTCCCATAGTGCTGTTTAGAATGGGGTGGTATGACCAAAATTGTCCATAGGTAATGTTGCATCACATATTACATATAAATGGTAATGCAATATGTGTATGCTACGTATTACAAAATTTGGCTGTAAATTAATTCCAAAAATACTTAATATTACATAATTTCAATAATGTGGTCAAATACTTTAAGAATGAAAGGTACTTAATTTCATGATATTATTTTCTTTGAAACTTTTTGTGGAAGTTTTAATTGGAAGATAAGATACAAATGAATATTTACCAGAATATGTACTAAATTGGTACACATTTCAATTATAATTAACCAGACAATAAACTCTGCTTTTCTGCGACACAGTTTTCAATATCTGACATGTTTTTCTGAATAGTGTGGGATTTTTTAAATCATGCCGTGGTATATGGAAAAGTAGAACCTCCACCGGCTGACATTTCTACCATCACACAATATACCCTCATATCACCCACCCCTGGGGTTGTGTTTCTGTTTGTCTTGTAGTCTTTATCACATATGTACTTCCAAATGTGAATTTTTTTGTTGTTAATTTGTAATATGGCTTTATAGTTAAAAGAAAGATAGATATGACACATGAAAAAGCTTGCAGACCCCCATAAAGGATCATAACAAGAATTCGATCAGAGATCTTAGAAGAATAAAACCTGGAAATAATAAAGAACAATTCTTGATTTTTTTTTTTTTCTTTAGTTCAATACAGAAATCTTGGATGAAGTTTTACTGCCCCAGAAGGCTATGTCCTGTCTTGGCTGCTGTGTGGCTTGGTGTCAGGCTTTATTTTATTTGAATCAATGCTTCCATCTGGTGTTTAGATATGGAAAAGCAGCAGCAACAACGTCCCATTCATTTATCTCTCCATGTCTGTTTTTTTCCCCCAGCCCAGCGATTTCTCAATTTCTCTGAAGGCTGTGGGGAAGAATAAGCACTTCAAGGTGCAGCTGCAGGATGGAGTATACTGCATCGGTCAGCGGCGTTTTAGCAGTATGGATGAACTTGTAGAGCACTACAAGAAAGCACCCATCTTCACCAGTGAGCAAGGAGACAAACTCTATCTTGTCAAGCCCCTTGCCTGAATTTGTTGCAGACGTTACCTCTCCCCCGTGCACTTCCGTTCCCTTCTTCCCTTCTTTTTTCTCCTGCTCCTTTCAGAAACAACTTCAAGGACTATTTGACATTTCAAAGCCCAACAATGCCTCCACTCCTGTAGGGAGCCGTAGCAACTTAACATTCTTTTAAACAGAGATGTCCATTCTTGATATACGTGGCGGTTTTTTTTTTTTTTAAATGATTTACAATCGTTTTGGTAAAGAAAAACAGAATGACATTTCACTGAGCAACATCTGTAGAACTCTCTCCCAGCCTTTGGACAGCTTTGGACAACCTGTTGCTGGTTAATCCACAACCTCAACCCACATTATATTGGTTTACATGTCTCTGCACAAAAGAGCATTACAGTATGTAAATTTGTAGCTCTTGTACTGAATTAGCAGAGGAAAATAGATTCATGTGCATGACTTAACCTTGATCCTTCAAAGCAGGTGAGCATATAAAGAATGAGGAGTGTGATTTGGTTCCCTACAGATGGTGTCTCAATTCGTAGAGGTCATCCGAAGGCCATGCAACTTGTCTATGTTCACACTGCAGCTGCCTATCGCATTACACTGTCTGAATCTGAATCCAAACGGATAGTTGAGTTGACAGTCAGATTTCACCCTGAAATAAAGCGGTGCTGTCCCATCCTCTGAGCCTTTACAAACGCTGTTTTTGCATCTACAGTCCCATCCCGCATACATGAAGGCAGTGTTTGGACTTATCTGCTCCTACAATGCGCACATTTACAGCTTTCCAGGTATTTCTCTTGGGTCTGAGTCACTTCAGGGTTTCTTCAGAATCAGGGTACTTTATAAAGGGAGATAAATGCCGCAGTTATGACAGGTGTTAAAAGAAACTCGGGTAAAAAGAGAGATTGTAGCTAAGAGAGAGTAGTTTCTGTAGACAAGGAGAAAGTTTGAATGTGTGTCCTTTCAACCAAATGTGCCATCCACTTCCAGTTCTGCTACTATTGATGTCTTATTGCACCTCACCAACACGTCTTCTCTGCTCTCAGTAACACATAGTCGATTGTGAACACTAATTCAAGAGTAAGAAAACAAAATATGATTTTATTTCTTTACTTTTGTCAATTACTCTAAGGCTGTTTACCAATAAGCGTGTTGGTCAAGGGGTTTTCAGATTTTTTTTTTTTTTATCTATTTGTCTGAATGTTATTGAGCAATGTTATTTAATTCCTCTTTCCACTGTATGTACATATATATATTAAAAAAAAAAAAAAAGATATGGTGCATATATGAATCGTTTAGATCCAGCATTATGGTACTGTATTGAGGACAGTGTGGTGAGAATTGAAATACTTTTGTTCAATAAAAGTTTTGCAGAATAACTTGAAATGACCTTCAATGTTGTTCCCTGTGCTTTCTTTTCTTTTGAAGAGAATGAATGTATCAGTTCATCACAACACCTCATAACTGACATTTTAAAATAAGTCATATTTTTACAAAATATGCATGTCATGAGTGCAGTTCACCAGTGGATGTCATTATCAGACAGCTCTAGAGTAAAACAGAAAATAACCTTTCCAGGTTTTTCAGACCGTACACCCTTTTTATCCTATTGTTAATGCTAGATGAAGTAATGTGAAGCGCAATTTTATCATAGTATAACAAATATTGATATTGGATAAATATAACATCCAATATCATATTACTTACTGTAATAAGCAAATGAAACATTTGCAATATTTATTTACAGTAAATTTCATTTTTTTTGTGTGTCAAATATTGAGACGTTTAAATTATTAGTTATAACTGCTTATCCAGTCTAGTAACATACTGCAGGTGGTTCTGTGATGTTTGTTGTGTTGTGATGGTGTACGGTTTTACTTTTGAATCGTTCGCAGTATGCAGTCTTTGATGATATGTGGTCTTTGACGATGCAAATGCAGAAAATCTATCTTCTCTTTACAATTACCATCTGACAACTGCAACCAAATTTTCGTTTTTTTTGCGAGTGGCCGTCTCCATATATGTGTGTGTGTATGTGTGTAATGATGAAATAAAACATGTAAGAGCTTCATTTTCAAATAAAATTAAGAAATAAACAAATCAGGAGCAGCAGGTGAGAAAAAGGACG
The DNA here is from genome assembly GCA_039654775.1 of Spinibarbus caldwelli. Classification (NCBI taxonomy): domain Eukaryota; kingdom Metazoa; phylum Chordata; class Actinopteri; order Cypriniformes; family Cyprinidae; genus Spinibarbus; species Spinibarbus caldwelli. The sequence goes on along the minus strand of CM077233.1, from coordinate 30,840,209 downwards.
CTATATTGATGTGCGCATGCGCTATAAGCCCTGGTAGGAAAATTGACGGGTAGGATAAAATGTCAGGACACTGTCCCAGGCTTTGTTGGTGCCCTAGGCGAGATTTTAGATTTCCGCCCTCCACCCCCCACTAAAAAAATTCAGAAAATACAGATTTTTCAAAACTTTACTATAATATAACATAACATAAATACTGATAAGTATTAGCATAAATAAGTAGTAAATAAATTGTGATAATAAATAAATGTGCCTTGTGGGTATTTTATGAGTGAATCTGTTAAAACATTGAAGAGACCAGACATGAGTTATACTCCCAAACAGAGGAATGCAACCCACAGCTATGCCTACAGTGACAAGTACAAAGAAAAATATGAGCAATATGAAATGCCTAAAATAGTCTAACAGACAACAAAGGCAACAAAATCAAGGCTACATTTTGTAATTTATTTGTAGATGTTAGCCAGCTAGCTAGCTAGTTATTCTAATTACTAATCCTACATCAGTACTTCTGCAGCGATGTAGGACGATTTTGAAGTTGGAGGAGAAAATGAGACGGGAGTTCCCTTTCATAGGTTCACTTCAATGCTGCGATGACGTCATCGCTTTGGGAACACCCTCGGTGTGACGAATGTCTGAAGTCCTTATACCATCACGCCAATTTCATTGGCCAAATAGTGCTTAGCACCGCCCCCACGCATACGTACCGTATGCTATATCAGCGTGCCGCGCGCTATTTCATCAGATTTCAATTTCTTCAGGAAGCGAATCTTCTGTTGCCCATCGGAAGGTATGGTATGTTTGGTTGCATGTTACACGGACTCACGAGGAAACAGGTGTATCCGTGATATCTGTGTTTTTAAGTGTGGCACTCTGGGCTCACTCTCTTTCTGAGGAAGGAGAGATGTCCGTTCAACCCCGCTGTTCCAGTTCTGCGGTTGCCGAGGCACCGCACGAGCTCGACGCTTGAAGTGACGGCGATGAGCCGAGTGTACGGAGAGTGAGCGAAGGGAATTAATCCCCTCCTCTCTCGCTCTCTTCCCCGGACCACGTGCGTTCATCATAAGAGCACCTCGTGCGTCCGGTGGTTTAGTCAGTCTGATTCCCGCTCCGGAAGCTCGTAAATCGATTCTTTCGGCTGCGGATTAGATGAAGCATACTCTACAGCAGCCTCAGGCTCGCGAGGAGTATTCTTATAGCAATCTATAACTGCGAGCAGGCGAGTTTTCCCCCTCTCTCTCTAACGTTACTTGCTACGCTGCACTAATGCAGTCACGTTCACTTGATTTGGCGCTTATGCTTCCAACTCTGGTTCGTGCACTGTTTTTAGACGGACTCTGAGGAGTCCTGCAGCAGATGGATGTTGTGCACTATACTTTGGCGCTTCGTGCTACCAAACATTAGTTGCCCGATTATTTCCTTCAGCTCCGCTCTGAGTCGAGCTGAAACAAGTGGGTTTTTCCCCTTTCTCTCTAACGTCACCTGCTGCACTGCACTAACGCAGACACGTTCATTTGATTGGTGCGTATGCAACTCTGGTTCGTGCATTGTTTTTAGACGCGGACTCTGAGGAGTCCTGCAGCAGAGGGTTGATGCGCACTATGTTTTTGGCGCTTTGTGCTACCAAACATTAGTTGCCCGACTATTTCCTTCAAACTCCGCTGCTCTGTCGATTTGAAACAAAATAAGCTCACAGAGAGTATTCTTATAGACAGGCTTCTTGGAAATCTATAACGTAGTGGCTCGGGCTGTAGAGTGAGCAGACGGTTTGTCTATCTCCCTCTCTACTCGCGGCGCTGCACGAATTCGCAGGCACGTTCATTTGAATTGGTGCTTATGCCTTCAACTCTTGTTCGAGCACTGTTTTAGACGCGGACTCTGAGGAGTCCTGCAGCTGATGTTTTGTCGCGTACCATAGTCTTGGCGCTTCATGCTACCAAGCGTGGGTCTACCGGACTAATATAATATTTCTTTCAGCTCTGCTGCTGCATTAAGCTGGAACATTAAGTGGCAAGCTGTTTTAACGTTAATGCTATATGGCTCAGGTTGTAGAGTTGAGCAGACGGGTCTTCCTCTCTCTCTCTCTCTCTTACTGCTGCGCTGCACTAATGCAGGCATGTGCATTTGAATTGGTGATACGCTTCCAGCCCTTGTTTCGTGTACTGCTTTAGGCGCAGACTAAAGCAGCCTGCAGCGGATGTTTGTCATGTACTATGGTCTTGGCGCTTCGTGCTACCAAGCATTAGTCTGTCCGGCTGTTAATTTTTCTCTCAGCTCCATTGCTGCTTTGAGCTGGAACAAATCAGTAGGTGAGCTCACATATCTAGTAATTCCTATGGCAAGCTGTGTTACACCTAATGCCATAGTGACTCGGGCTGCAGAGTGAGCAAGTTTTTTTTTTTTTTTTTTTTCGTGTCTCTCTCTACTCCTGCACTGTATTAAGGCGAGTACATTGATTTGGCGCTTACGCTCCCAACTCTTGTTCGTGACTGTTTTTTGGCACGGATTCCACAGCTGACATTGTCGTACGCTATGGTTTTTGGCGCTTCATGCTACCAAACAAGCACAAAACATGCCTGCCTGACTAATAATTATTATTCTTTCTGCTCCGCTGCTGCTTTGAGCTGGAACAAATAGTGGGCTCTGTTCTATGAGCTGGCTTTGTGGAGTTTTGCAACACACATTGTTGTGCAACATGGTTTTTGGCACTTCAGGCTACCAACACTATTTGCATGACTAATCATTATTCTCATCCCAACTGAGATGTACTGAGCTGAGCTACTGTGTGATTGAGTTCACGTGTAGAGTACCTCCTATGACAAGCTATTAATGCTCACCATGATCAGCCTACTTCATGTGATTGATGCGGCGCTTTCGCTACCAATGCTCGCTTCACATGACTGGCTGCATTATGTGACTGCAGCATACATTATTGTGCACTAGAAATGTTGGGTGCTTCATGCTACCAAGCAGTGGTGTGCATGAATAATTACTCTGTTCTTTTAGCTCCGCTGTTGCATTGAGCTGGAACTTTCGTTTGAATGTGGACAACCTATACGTGTGTTTGCATCTCTATCAGCTGTTCCCCCGCTTGTTGCGTTTCAGACTGATTTTGACCGTTCTCCGCGCATTAGCTTTTGGAGATCGAGAAGATAGCCCTAAAGCCATTGGTGCAGGGTCTAGGCTGACATCCAAGCCCCACTCTTGTGGCTGGTGTTGGCATGCCTGATTTTAATATCCATACGAACCTACAAAAGGGTGTTCTGTTACCACGTCAGCGTACAACCTTTCTTGGGGTAGTCATGAATTCTCACGCAATGCGGGCACGTCTGTCTCCCGCATGTGTGCAGTCATTACAGACATGTCTGAATCAGTTCAAAACGAGACGTCTAGTCCATGTAGGCTTGTGTCTCTGACTGTTGGGTCTGATGGTGGCAGCATCCCCTGTAGTTCAGCTGGGCCTGCTCCACATGCGACCATTTCAGTAGTGGACTAAGAGCCAGAACATTTCACCTCATTGTCATCCGCTTCGCAGAATTACGGTGAAACGTAGAGGCTTTCGTACTCTAAAGCCGTGGAAGAGATCCCAGTTTCTTCGGGAAGGAGTCCCATTAGGAGCGTGTTCTCGTCGCAAAACGGCGGTCCATTCGGGACGTCCAGCCCGTGGAGCTTGGACAGACGAACTTCGGAGCTGGCACATAATCGTTTGGAACTACTGGCAGTCTTTCTGGCTCTCAGACAGTTCTTACCACAGTTGAAGTCTGTCATGTACTAGTCAGGACGGACAACATGACTGTAGTTTCTTACCTAAATCGTCAAGGAGGGTTACATTCTCGTCTCCTGTACAGGTTGGTGAGGAGTGTTTTTCTTTGGGCTCAAACCAAATTCCTGTTGATCAGAGCAGTTCATGTCCCAGGTCACCTGAACTCAGGAGAGGACTTGCTCTCGAGACAGAGCCTGGAGGACGGGGAATGGAGATGACACCCCAGGTGGTGAATCTCATATGGCAGAGGTTCAGCCAAGCGGAAGTGGATCTGTTTGCTTCGAGCACGACTACACACTGCCCGCTCTGGTTTTCCCTGTCTCCCCCGTCACCTCTAGGTCTGGAAGCTCTGGCCCACAGAAGGCCCAGAACCAGTCTGTATACTTTTCCCCCTATCCGGCTGCTCTCAGTTGTTCTGCTCAGAGTACAATCAGACAGAGTGGAACACTTGCTATTAGTGGCCCCGTGGTGGCCCACCCAGTCATGGTTTTCGAACCTGGTCAGTTTTGTTGATAAGCCCTCCTTGGAAGGTTCCCATCAGGCAAACGATCTGACGACACAAGCTCGGGGCACGATTTGGCATCCTCGGCCGGAATTAAGGAAGTTATGAGTGTGGCCCCTGAGCGGAATGTGGTCCGGTCTCTCAGCTGAGACTACCGACACAATTATCATCTCTAGAGCTCCCTTCACATGACGCTTATATGCTTCAAGTGGAGACTCGTGCCTCATGGTGTAGGCAATGTATTCTGGACCCAGTTCACTGCCCCATAGGTTCAGTGCTGGAGTTTCTTCAGAGTCGTTTTTCTAAGGTAGTGACCCCCGCTACTCTCAAGGTGTATGTAGCTGCCATATCTGCGGGACATGCTCCCGTAGGAGGTGTTTCAGTGGGTCGTTATTCCTTGGTCTCCCGTTTTCTGCAGGGTTTGAGACGGCTTAGGCCTTTCCGCCCCGCACGAGTTCCTCCTTATGATCTCTCGATCGTTTTGGAGGGTCTGTCAGGCCATCCTTTTGAGCTGTTAGAGTCCGTGTCAGAAAGTTGTTGACCCTCAAGACGGTTCGCTTGATGGCTTTATCCTCCCTTAAGAGAGTAGGGGATTTACAGGCTCTTTCCATCAGCCCGTCGTGTATGGACTTTGCCCCAGGGTTGGTAAAAGTTTACTGTGACCTTGGCCTGACTACGTTCCTAAGGTTGCTTCGAACCCATTTCGCTTTCAGCAAGTGGTCTTAGAGGCTTTCTTCCCCGCTCGGAGTCAGGTAGCATGAGTCTTCACCCAGTGAGGGCACTGAGGATATGTGTAGACTGCACAGCTCAGTGGCGGGGGTCTGACCAGCTGTTCATATGTCTTGGTAAGAGCAGAGGCTCTGCTGTCACTAAACAGCGAATGTCGCATTGGATAGTGGAGGCTATCTCTTTGGCCTATGAGGCGTGTGGCTTTACTTCGCCTCTAGGATTACGTGCTCACTTTACGAGAGCAGTGGGTTCTTCCTAGACCTTTCTGAAAGGCTCGTCAATGGAAGATGTTTGTGCTGCGGCAGGTTGGTCCTCTCCTAGCACCTTCATCAAGTTCTACAGTCTGGATGTGAGGAAGTTGCAAAATAACACAAAGTGGAAATAACATGATATTTTTGGGTTATGGAAACAACCGTTACCATGAATATACTAACATGAACTGTTAATAACATGTGAAAACTGCTCCTGAATAGAATGAATATCATACCTTCATGCAAATCCTTTCCAGCTAACACACGCAGTACCAGTTATGTGATTTATCGGTACTGTACTTTTATTTCACGCGTTGCATGCTCGTGGTTTCTGTGCTTTAGTGAAGTGATATACAGCGCGGCGCCGAGTTCGCGTGTGCTATAGAAGTGTGCGCGCTACGAACACGGTAACATCTGGCAGGACAGGATAGTTCGCTTTTCTGAGGTGAGAGACTTTTTTTTCATAGCAAGTTACGAAAATAACGATAGAATAATGACACTGACAATAAATCAGTCTACATCTCATCTGACCGCAGATACTGAATCTGGACAGCGCGTTTTTCTCAGGAATTATTACTGCATCTGACAGAAGTGTCAACAGCTTTCATGCACGTCTTTTAAAATAAAAGTCTTGCATCAGAAAAAACATTTAGAATTACGTTTTTTGTTGTTGATGTCGTTTCTTTGGCCGTACACTCCGCGACCCACTTTTGGGTCGCGACCCTCCAGTTGAGAACCACTGGTTTAGAGCATTTGGAAGCTCAAACTATGGAGAGAAATCCCGAAATGTTTTCCTCAAAAAACATAATTTCTTTACGACAGAAGAAAGAAAGACATGAACATCTTGAATGACCAGGGGGGCGAGTACATTATCTGTAAATTTTGTTCTAGAAGTGAACTACTCCTTTAAGAGCACATAAATGGCAAAACTATTTTAATTGTGTGCTCCATGCATAATTAATGCGTTATGATGATGTATTATAATTACATCATGACACAGAAAGTGTTTAAATTAGTCCAACATGACATGTTGTCAAATCTTATGATTTTTCGTTGATGTCAAATTTATTTTATTCTAACATTATTTTAATCAGTTCGATGATCGATCAGTACTAAAATTATGTTAACTGTCTGAAATTATTTTGCTTAATATATGGGTGTAGGAGCACACGGTGGTCACAAGAAAACCTTTCGTGCGTTGCCCCCCAGTCATTTTGCGCCCTAGGCAACTGCCTATGTCGCCTATGCCACAGGCCTGCCGTGTGTGTGTGTGTGTGTGTGTGTAAATTAACAGATTCGACCTCAGAGACACAGGCTACACCCTGGCTTTAAAATGTGGATATTATTATCATTATTTTTTCTAATGATTATATACAGGTGCATCTCAATAAATTAGAATGTCGTGGAAAAGGTCATTTATTTCAGTAATTCAGCTCAAATTGTGAAACTCGTGTATTAAATTCAATACACACAGACTGAAGTAGTGTAAGTCTTTGGTTCTTTTAATTGTGATGATTTTGGCTCACATTTAATAAAAACCCACCAATTCTCTATCTCAGCAAATTAGAATATGGTGACATGCCAATCGGCTAATCAACTCAAAACACCTGCAAAGGTTCCCTGAGCCTTCAAAATGGTCTCTCAGTTTGGTTCACTAGGCTACACAATCATGGGGAAGACTGCTGATCTGACATTTGTCCAGAAGACAATCATTGACACCCTTCACAAGGAGGGTAAGCCACAAACATTCATTGCCAAAGAAGCTGGCTGTTCACAGAATGCTGGATCCAAGCATGTTAACAGAAAGTTGAGTGGAAGGAAAAAGTGTGGAAGAAAAAGATGCACAACCAACCGAGAGATCCACAGCCTTATGAGGATTGTCAAGCAAAATCGATTCAAGAATTTGGGTGAACTTCACAAGGAATGGACTGAGGCTGGGGTCAAGGGATCAAGAGCCACCACACACAGACGTGTCAAGGAATTTGGCTACAGTTGTCGTATTCCTCTTGTTAAGCCACTTCTGAACCACAGACAACGTCAGAGGCGTCTTACCTGGGCTAAGGAGAAGAAGAACTGGACTGTTGTCTAGTTGTCCAAAGTCCTCTTTTCAGATGAGAGCAAGTTTTGTATTTCATTTGGAAACCAAGGTCCTAGAGTCTGGAGGAAGGGTGGAGAAGCTCATAGCCCAAGTTGCTTGAAGTCCAGTGTTAAGTTTCCACAGTCTGTGATGATTTGGGGTGCAATGTCATCTGCTGGTGTTGGTCCATTGTGTTTTTTGAAAACCAAAGTCACTGCACCCGTTTACCAAGAAATTTTGGAGCACATCATGCTTCCTTCTGCTGACCAGCTTTTTAAAGATGCTGATTTCATTTTCCAGCAGGATTTGGCACCTGCCCACACTGCCAAAAGCAGCAAAGGTTGGTTAAATGACCATGATGTTGGTGTGCTTGACTGGCCAGTAAACTCACCAGACCTGAACCCCATAAAGAATCTATGGGGTATTGTCAAGAGGAAAATGAGAAACAAGAGACCAAAAAATGCAGATGAGCTGAAGGCCACTGTCAAAGAAACCTGGGCTTCCATACCACCTCAGCAGTGCCACAAACTGATCACCTCCATGCCACGCCGAATTGAGGCAGTAATTAAAGCCAATGGAGCCCCTACCAAGGATTGAGAACATCATATACAGTAAATCAACATACTTTCCAGAAGGCCAACAATTCACTAAAAATGTTTTTTTATTATTATTATTATTATTGGTCTTATGAAGTATTCTAATTTGTTGAGATAGTGAATTGGTTTTTGTTAAATGTGAGCCAAAATCATCACAATTAAAAGAACCAAAGACTTAAACTACTTCAGTCTGTGTGCATTGAATTTATTTAATACACGAGTTTCACAATTTGAGTTGAATTACTGAAATAAATGAACTTTTCCACGACATTATAATTTATTGAGATGCACCTGTACATATTAAATTACACAAATGAAACCAGTAAAAATATATAATGATGCTGTTAAGGATAGTGGTTGTACTGTTGAACTGTAACAACGTACCAATCATACTCAGCTGATGAAACATCTTTCCAAAAAAAAAAAAAAAAAAAAGTCAGTAGACAAAATCTCCATAAAATAGCTTTAAAGCAAGTTGTTAGTTACACGAGATCTAGGACCCAGTGCATTTCATCCTTCACAGCTTTTTTATACTTAATGTAAAATTCAATTCAAAATTCTACCAAAATTCTATTTTATTTTCATTTTCTTGTGCTTCTTTACAACAACAACATAATACATATTTGGCGAACTTAAATAATCAGTTTAATACCCTTATAATTGGTGATCATGATCTATTCTCAATGTTTATGAGATATTTAATAACACCTTAGTCATTTTACTACAGTAAATAATCTTTTTGGAAAGCAAGATGTTGGCATTTAGCCTAGCTATTGAGAATAGAGAAGAAAGAGTAAATGCACATTCAGACCAAGAACGACAGCTAACTATAACAATATCTGTAACCATAAGGTTTTAAAAAATCACTCTACGCCTAAAGCCACCTTTCTTTTATCTCCAACAAATGACAAGCTGATGGTCTAAAACAGACCACAACACAACTTAATCATCAAAGTGGAAAAATATTGTTGGAATCACTTTCATAACAAATTCCCCAGCTGATGAACAATAAAACACTGACAACCTATGTTTAGACAATGTTATGGTCTCTTTGGCGTAGACATAGTTATTGTCATAGTTATTGTTTATGGCGTGAGCGGGCCTTAATATGAGAAACATCAAAGTAGCTTGTCATGATGGAACAGTGATATTTACAGTTTAGTGTTTTTATTTATTATTTTTTTTAATTAAATTTCTAGAGTTTGCATTTAAACCAGTCTTTCACATATGATTTGTCCTCTGTACAAACTCTGTAGTCCAAACTTCGTCTTGTTGCCACTTTCTTTTGGATGGCCTAAATTTTGCATAGCACCTACAAGACAAAAGACTTCCTGTACAGAATAAAACAATTCAGTGCAAAAAAAGAGGACCTTTTGTTCTTTTGAATTTGGATCAACCATGGATTCTTTTCGCCATATAAAAACTATCTGCAATCCTCATTCACATGCACTGTTTGTATAGATGTGTGACTGGTGGAGTGTTTTCTCAGACAGGACGATTGTTGTGCTGATGAATGCAATGAAGATGTGAAGGTAAGTTCAGTCGTTGTCTCTCTGTCTGCTGACGGCATATGGTTTTCACTCCCACTCCTGAAATCTGTCATGTCAATAAAATCTTGTATAAACATGAATGACATCGTGACCGGTAAATGTACCACTGAGCTGTTTTTCTTCTACTTCTGCTTGTCTACCTGGCTGTTTCTTCTGTCGGTGCAATCACAAACGGTCCCTCACCACTGAAGTTGCATGGACATGTTGATTCTGGCTTAGAGGGAGAATGTGATGGCATCTTTTCTGGCAAAAAGCAAAGCACTCCATGTTATTTCGCTGGTCAGTAGCACTTATTTGAGAAGAACAGACAAGCTCAGTTTTCAGAGTTTAGACTCACTCTTGCAGGCTTTTCTCTGCTTCTAACTTCTGGGTAAGTTTCCTCTAATGGACCTGACAACATAATTTGAAAAACTGATATTTTTAAACAGCAAGATTGATTAAAATTACAGTAAAGATGTTTATAACCATTTCTGTTTCTAATAAATGCTTTAAATGCAAGTATGTTATGCTTTCTAGCAGTCACATTAAGATAGGAATCCGGTGTTTTTGCATGGTTTCTGCCGAGGGTCCCAAAGGTGTGACTGGCTTATAGCTCAACACCTCAAAGTGATTCAGCCATCCATTAAATTAGTTTCAAATAGTTTACAGTTCAGTCTGTTAAACTAGAGACGAGTCTCTTGTCCACAGGGTTTTCATGATTAGATGAATTTTGCTTTCTTCTTTCAAAAAAGAAACCAATAGCCTTCACCTGTCAAAAGAATAATAGACTAGAGATCTTAGAAAAAGTAGTATTGAAAAAGTATTACGGAAATCAAAACTGGAGTTTAGAACTGAAAAAGTACACTTGGGTTTTGCTTGCAGAGCCTATTTAGCTAATAGGAGCTTATTCATTTTGTTGTGTGATGCTATTATCATAAACCTAATTGAGTATAGCTTTTGCAATAATTCTGTCCCATGATCTGTTCAGCACACAGGGTGACGTGATGTCTCATATTTGTGTGTTTGCGCTTCTCTGCACCTTCCTGCTGATTTGTTTCTGTGAAGCAGGTAAGATCTTAGTTCTGTCCCATCTGTTGATGTGATTAACTGTTCTTAAGTATTTATTTTATTGCTGCTTATTTAGCATGTGCTGGTCTGTTTCAGCTTTAGCCAGATCCATTAACACCACCAGACTAAACAGTCCAAACATTTGGCCAGCAAGTCTGGCTCAGTAGCATTATAGTCGCTAATTACACTGGCTTTTTGCCAATAAAGACTTTAAAAACTAACCGAGGAACTTATCGGATGTTATGTAAGAGTGCTCTATCAGTCTTAACAGCATATACTTCACTGCATTGAAATATTTTCTTCTCTGTTCCACTGTAGTTGAGAAAGGGGGAGATATCTTCCATCAGATGAATGATATTCCTGTGGAATTACTTGCTTTGTTTGCCAAGGGTCTTAAATATTTGAGATTCTCTCACTGATGAGAAATGATCTGTGTTTTGAGAACTAATTAAAGAAAAAAATATATTTGAGTTAAATATTTAAGAGTTTATATTTAAGTTTCTTCAGTTATGGAAAATTTTGGCCTTGTGGATTTTAAAGGGGTCGTTGGATGCGACATGCACTTTTACAAGTTGTTTGAACAGTGTGTACACAACCACCCTATAATGATAAAGATCCACCCTGTGTTTTTTTTAAATCTTGTTAAATCATTTCCCCTTTGTCATATCAAGCCATTCTCAGATGCCTGTCTGTGTGACGTCACACAGACCCAGGCCCCTCCCACGATTGTTGATTGACACTAGTGTTTTACCTTAGACCCACCCTGAGTGAGCTGTCATCAGTCCACCATTGTTTCACCGCCGGAGCAGATGTAGACAAGAACGTCTCCTAAGCGATTGAGGTGTTTTGTTGTTGGATGTAATAATGAACATAGCAGACATCATTTACTCCCGACATCTGAGCCGCTGAAGACGCAGTGGATTACGTTTGTTTCTGAAGGGAATGCGCCCCCTGATCTACCTAAATGCGTTTATCTTCGTGCGAATCATTCGTGATCCAGCTGCACCTACAGAAGAAGTGAGTGTAAGGTTTTTTAATGAAGAGAGTGGCTCGGAAGAGAGGGGCGGGGTGAGCAGAGCTCATTTGCATTTAAAGCAACATGCAGTAAAACGTCTTGCTGCTGACAGAGCTGTTTTTGACAGGGTAAAAACAGTGTTGTTTTACACTACCATTGAGAAATTTTAACCAAACTATGTTACAGACTTTTCATTAAGACCCTAAAGAATCATATCAACTTGTGGAAAATGGGCATCCGATGACCCTTTTAAGTAAGTAAATAAATAAATAATTACTTGGACCAAAAGCATTTGTTGTGGTGTAAATGATGCCACAACGTTATTTCTGTAAAATTGAAATAAATCATTTTTACACAATAAATAATGAAATGGTTTATTTAAATCAGCATGTTTTTTTTAAGTAAACATATTTTTATGATGGACTTTCGTAGTGTAGGCTGAATGTCTGGGACAGGACATTTTGAAAAGTAAAAAAAAAATTAAAATAAAAAATAAATAGTGCCCGTAGTTGAAGAAATACCCTTATTTCATGGTATTAAGTTTCATAAATCATTAAGTTTCATCATCTTAAAGATTGATAACACTACACAAATTTTGCTCAGATTTTTGCCCCAGTTTACAGTTTGTATGAGTCAATGCTGGTTGCCAGAAGTCTGAGAAAATCGTGTAGTGTACAGACACAGACTCTGATTTATTTAGTTTCAGACAGCTCCATGTAGTCATCAGGGATCACATATGTTTGATATTTTGAGCTGATTTTAAAATCATTTTTGTTTTCATTGGTCACATGGTGGCACGTTTTCATCGTGTGCTTGTGTTTGGAACAACTTGAACATCTGGTAGTATGTGATCCTCAGTTATGATGCCCAGTTTATCTCTGTAACCATTCACAAAGTCTGCAAGTGTCTGATGCCTGCAGTGTTTTAAAAGTTGTGAAATGTATTCCAGCTCTTAAGTGTTTCTTTGTCTGTAAGGTGTTCCAGCTCACAAGGAGATCAGGGCGAAGAGGAGTCTCCCCTACTGGAACCTCTGGTCCTCTGATTTCTATGGCTGGGTGAATGAGTTGAGATCTCAGAGCGGATATGACACGCTGCTGGACTTGGCGAGAAACTATTGGGCTCACTTTCCCATTGCTAGTTTTCTAGGTTATGGAAGCACCCCAGGGCAAAAAGACCATCAACCAGAGCTGGAAGTTGAAGACTTAAAATAACATGGCAATGTCTTTCCCACTGGGCTTCCTCTGTATACATTTTTCCCCTCCATTAGCTGCCTTGGTATCTATTACAGTACATGTCTTTTCCTTATGGAGCATCATCTTGTGATTTTTCTCTCGCTCACTCTTTTATTCTTGCACACTAACCCTCTGCGCAAATGATCCATGTGATTCAAAGATGTTTATTGTTAGTACAACATTAAGCACATTTTGTAAATCAATGATTTGAAATGTAAGTAAAGCAATAAATGCAGTTTGCGAAAAACATTTGGCATTTTATTTGACCAGAGTTCAGGAGCTCAAGCTGTTTCATAATTACATTATGTATTGTGATAATTTAACAATAGAAGAAAACAATAAGCTTCTCCCAAATGGCTGTTTATGCAAATGAAGAAAACGAGTCCTGGTGTGCTTCTTTCATATAATATATATGGTAACACTTTACAATACGGTGACACTAATATGCATTAATTAATGCTTAACAAATGCACAGATAATCATGAGTTAATGTATAACTCATGAAGAACTAAACCATTTATTAATAATTACTGCATCAGCAACAAATGAGCATTCTATATGATTCATAGATTAAGTAATCGATAAATTGTTATTAGTTAAATGTGTCATAAAAAGTATTAATTCCCTAATTAACTAATAGTGTAAATTCATATGTTAATTACCACAATGGGTTCAAGCATGCATTTCAACTTCCAGTTGTCTGCTTTAATTAATCATTAGCTAATGATTTGAATGGGGATCATTATGGTGTGACTTTACTTGTGGAGGCACATGACTAACTAACTAATTCAAAATCCATAAACACAATGACATATTACTTAACAGTTGGTTAATAGTGTTGTGCCTCAACAAGTAAAGTCATAACATAATGATACCTTTCCAAATCATTAGCTCATGATTAATTAAAGCGGACAACTGGAAGTTTAAAGGCATGGCTTCAACCCAATGTGGTAATTAACATATGAATTTACTTCATTAGTTAATATAATGTTATTAGGTAATTAATACATTATGACACATTTAACTAATAACAATTTATTGATTACTTAGTCTATGAATCATATAGAATGTTCATTAGTTGCTGATGCAGTAATCATTAATAAATGGTTTAGTTCATCGTGAGTTATACATTAACTCATAATTATCTGTGCATTAGTTAAGCATTATTTAATGCATATTTGTGCACCCGTATTGTAAAGTGTTACCATATATATTTTTCAAGATAACTGAGTTTCAGTACCTACAAATTACAGTAAATTATTATGACTTTAAGCATGCTTGTTTAAAATTTTCAAGTTTTCAGCTATAACTGAAACCTACTGTGCTTCAAGGAAATACTGGAAGATAACACTAATAGGTTTAAAACGTCAAACGCACAGCACTTAAGGCAAAAGGAACTAAGACTTCTTTAGATGATTTGCCATTACTGCTGTGATATCAAATGGTCTCCTCACAAGCCTGTAGTCTGAAATTGTGATTTACTCCCATGCTGAGGGAAGAGCTTAGTTGTGGAGGAGTTAAATTACATAGTTGTACATGGTGTGTTCTGCTGACTTATTTCATGTTTCTTCATGTTCATTTATGGCCTCCCGTTCAGCTCCATGTTTGTAGGTTTGATTTCTTTTTCTCATTAGGCTCTGTTATCTGTGCTGAACATCCGGCTCAGAGTTCTGTCAAGTGAGTCAGCTTTTAATCACTTTCTCGCCAATTAGTCATCAACTGCAAAATGTCATCATTTAAATCAAATATTCCTGAGGTGTAGATGGACGTGAGGGTGAGTAAATGATGACACTATTACCACATTTGAGCAGGCTTTATATATATTGAATATATATGAAACTATTTTTCTGAGAAACTGAGTAAAGCAAAGCATGATATTTAGAATATTTCACTAATTTCAAATAACAGTCTTAGATTTGTGTTGCTTCATGCCCATGCCAAAGCTTATTTTTTTATTTTTAGGGGAAAAAGCACACACGACTTTTTTATGGAGGAAAAAAAATGTGTTAAAAGTAATAAAAAAGTTAAATAAAAGTAATAAAAAGTATAATATATATATATATATATATATATATATATATATATATATATATATATATATATATAAAAATTCAGTTTTGGCATGAAGCAACACAAATCTAAGACTGTTATTTGAAATTAGTGAAATATTCTAAATATCTCACTTTGCTTTACTCAGTTTCTCAGAAAAACTGTGAAAATTTTCATTGTGAAAATAGAATGCCTCAAATACTTTTTTGAATAATTCACAAAAAATGTGAAAAAGTCAAAACTGTTTCCTTTTACCATCTCACTCAAAAATGCGTTGTCACTCTTTTTAACACTTGATACATAACATTCAATAGAGCATACAGATCTTTTAAAGCCATTTTTGGGTGGGCGATGATCTTTCCCAATGTTTAGTATGACTTTCCTCTGTATATGTAATTGTTTTCTTTGATTATTTTACCGAAGAGACAAATTTGACATGGCTGATGAAAGTAAATTCTTTTGTGTACTTTTTCTTTATTCAAATTATTACTGTTATCCCAGTCGAATAGCATAAACACTGTGAATGTATTGCACTTTCAACTTTTAGATTTTTTTTTCAGCTTTTGAGTGACTATTTTCCTTCCTTCAATCATGTAACGCCTAACAGCCAAAGCAAATCTCTGGTAAATACTATTGAAAACATCATGAAAAGTTTTTAGAGGAATGTCAGCACTCAATTGATTTTCATCAATCTGCACAAACTCTTTATGCAAAATAAGGCAACCTTGCACAGCAGAAAGAGGCATGATGAATATCTAATGGAATGTTGTCCATGCTGTGAAGTGCAGGCAATTCAGTTTGTGAAATAAAAATTAGTACTTTTCCTTCTGAGCAGAGTGGTGCTCTTTCTGTCCAGACTGAATTAACAGCCCATCTAAAATTCGTGTTTCCGTTTATTTATAATAAAAACAGGCAGTATTATAACACTCCAAATTATTATCACAATCCACATTTCAACCATTTTATCTTTAATTTAAAAAGCGTTGGGAGGAAATGACTAACAGTGATTTATCAGATACACAATACAATACTCATAAATCCATGCATATTCACAATCACTTATGTAAGCACTCAAACAGAGCAAGAGACACAACTCTCATTCAACCACTCCATGATGCCAAACAAAAACTCTTCACTGCATCAAAATCAACCTTGAATAACAATGCTATGAAAGTGTTTGCACAATCACAAACTCTAGCTGGACTTTCCTTTGATCAGCTGAAAGTGGACTTGCTGGAAGGTAAACATCAGTAAAGCAGAGCCATCCTTTATCTTCAACAAAACAACAGATGAAGCTCAGTGTCTAGTATTCTGATTTGGTGGAATTTGCTGGTGTCTTTCACTATCGGTGGTCTGTGGTCCTGTGGGCATCTTATAAAGTACAAAAACACATCAATCCAAACTTTGGAGAGGACAAATCCACTGGTACTGAGGTCTCAGAACCAAATACTATTGCTATTTGATTCAGTTTGTTCAAAATTCATCTCATTAGAATAAGATATCTGTACAAAGAAGTGAAGACGTGCTCAGTTTCTTAAATCAAGCAACACATGGTGGGGAGTGTCTTAAATTAATAAAGTGGACTGGGATATGAATTATGGCATCCCTCTGCTGTTACTCCTGCTCATGCAAGCTGATATAATCCTGCAGTCAGAAAAAGGCTCTAACGAGCCCCCGTTAGGTCTCCTGGAATACCTCGGACACAGCTAACAACCAACAAATTGGTCTAGCAGCAAATTAGTGTGCGCTCACACTTCTACCAACCTCACCCTTTGGGCCTGTAAACTTAGTCTATGACCACAAATTGCCATTGCCTGTTTCCAGGCCGTATGTCCCATGGGGTAAGCTTGATGAAAACGGGCCAGCTTCACCTCCACTGTCTGAAACAAAGAGCTCCAACAACAACAGAAGGCGTTCAGTCCAAACAACTCCAACATATTCATCTGAATTATACACATAACAGTCTGCATGAGCTAATGCAAAAATATATATATTTTTTTAATCTGTACGCGACTAATATTTTGATTTCATTTTGTACACACTGTAAAAAAAATGATTTTATGAAGTTGTAAATAAAGATTACACAGCTCTGCATATTGAGAAAAAATAGTCAATGAATCAAGTCTCAAAAGTTTGTTTTAATTACTAAAAGAGGTATTTATTCAAAATGCATGATTTAAGTTACAATCTGCAAAGGTGTGGATAAATAAGTCCAAATACTCAATTTAATCTCATAGAACTTTACATAAACACAGTGTTATAAACTTTTTTTTTTTTTCAAAATGTGTGATTAAAGTTACAATCTGCAAAGGAGTGGGTAAATAAGTCCAAATACTCAATTTAATCTCAAAGAACTTTACATAAACACAGTGTTATAAACTTTTTGTTTTCACAAAATCTGTAATTTTCTGTCGCTGTTTAAAACACACCCACGGAGAGCAGAAAACATCTGGGTCATGTCTGCATTCTCTTCTGTCTCTGGACATACTTGAAATCAGGATTTTGGCATAAAATATTATAACAGTTATTAATATATGTGAAAATTGGCTGAGAATTATACAAATATGTGTAACCTGACTCAGAGGAAGATATGAATTCTGGGGATTAAGGGATAAAACAAAGATTTTTTTAAAAAGCTAAAATGCTACAAAAGCATATTTTGTTAGAAAGTGTGACATGCAACAGCAAAACATGCACTATTTTTGGAATAAGCGCCCCAAAATTAATTAGAAACTAGTCTTGGGTTTCATTCATCAAATAGGATGCAGGGCAGTGTTATTAGAGTATATTTTATAAGAAAATTCAATTTCACTCTTTCTACTTCAAAATTTCATGTTTAATTCAGTGTGTGCTTGCCATTTCTTTGTAATTATTTGTGAAATTTTCTAGCAATTTTCAAGGGAAACTGTTTCAAAGTACAGTAAATAAGACACAAAGGTCTTGGCAACAGTTACTTATAAAATAAATGAAGATGAGGAGGTTTAAGGAAGTCAAACTAGTACCATGTTTCACTGTGAAAAGCTGCAATGCATTTAATGTGGAAAGTACTAACGCTGCACATGTGTAAGCGCTTAAATATACAAGACGACATGGTCTTTCTGTTGGTCGACTTGGTTTACAGTAATTTGCCAGCTGCAGTTTCCGTTGAGAATGTTTGCGTGGGCTTCCCTCGTGCTCTCTCCTCCTTTCTCCTCTCTAAGAGTTTGCAAGCAGATCAACGCCGTTGTGCAAATCGACAGAGAAGAAGATAAGAAAGCATGGTTTCTGAAAGGTTTTACTTGCGCTTGCTCACATTTGTGACCCTATTGACTGTACTGGCACTCTCAGGTAGTTTTTTCTCCCTTTTTCCCTCCTTTTTTTCCTTCTGTGTTCTTTCTTGCACTTTTCAGCTCACTTTGTCTTTCATTCAAAAATGTCTGCTAAAAGTTTCTTGCAGTCTAGTTATGACTGAAGTATGAATGTGGGTGATCTCACCTGATAGAAAAAGTGGGAAAGGTCAGTAAATGTACTGTGGGCAGAAATTAATTTAATTGTTTGGTCTGTGGATGTGCACTTTAAAGACAAAGAATTATGTTCTATCATCAAAAAAACATTAAATGTGTGAAAGGAACTGTAAAAGCAGGAGTGATGCAAAGCTTATGAAACGTGAACAGTTATGAAATCTCTGCAGTTGTATGTCTCACTAAAAACGTCAAAAGTGATTTAGACGTCTACTTGCAGGTTAAGACTATTTGTTTTTCATCTTTGCATAGGCTTGTTTTAGCTTCTTGATCTCACTCCCTTTCCCCCGGTCTGATAGCATCGGATTGAGTCAAACTTTCCACAGAGTGTTTGAATGCATGAAAAACTCTTTGGTTCTTGAATGAAGGCTTGAAAATACAAAACACAGCTGAATGCTATTTACTTCAAGGACATTCTTTTGTGATGCTGCTTGTGTCTTACTTTAATCATATCGACAAATATGCATTTGTATTCTCTGTGGATTTGGGTGAATATGTACCACTAAGACAAACAAAAAAACAATGCAGGTGGTACAATCAAAAACAATAGAAATGTTGAATCAGAACTCATCTGTGGCCTGCATGACACGACTGACATTAAACCAATGCAATGAACATTAAATGAATAAATGAAATATAGTCATAATTGATGTGCCACGCAAGGAGTTTTGGGAATGTCATTTTATTGTTTGTCTTTGTAAATTATATGGTAGTTCATAGATTTTACTTGCACGGACCATAAATTTGACAGCAATTTGCAGTAAACAGGTTTTTACTGTAGTATTTTTACAGTATTTTTGTAACAAAAAAAAAAAAAAAAAAGTTTACAGTCTATATGTTTGTAATTTTAAAAAGGTGTGTAAAAAAGTATTTAAAATTTATAAAATATAAAAATCTTTTTAACTGAGTTTTTGATATTTTCTAGATGTTGCAAGTGAGAACACTCTGGAAAAACTCTTGATGAAAAAAGGTGATTATTTTGTTATCAAAATATTCACAAATGCAAAATAAGAACATATGGAACACTTCTTGATGTTTTCTGAAAACATGTCTGAATAGATTATATAGTTTTGCTAAATTTATCTTGCTTAAATTATGTTTAGATATCTTCTGAAAACGTTTCGCATGTACTCTGATATTAAAATTATACCTAGGGGTGTGCCATGACCTATTTGTCGACTGGCTTTGTCTCCTACTAGTGGATGGTGATGTAAAGCCAGCTGCAGCTGTGGCTGTGACTCCCTCCAGGGCCAAACAGTTCCTGGCCTCCCTTAAAAGACCCAAGAGGAACCTGTGGGACCGTAGCCGCCCTGATGTTCAGCAGTGGATCCAGCAGTTCATGTACATGGGCTTTGATGAAGCAGTGAGTGCTTGTTGTCATTTCTTAAAAATGACAACATTAAAATTACTATAAATTTCTTTAAAATACTATAAAAAAAAAAAAAAAAAAACACTATAAACAATTTTAAAATGATTTGCATCAGGTAGCTACTGATACCACATCTTTATGTCGTTCTTTAATTCACACTAACATGAATTTGAAAACGGTGCCACACTAAAGTTAAGACAACCACATTAAAACGTTTTTGAACATCCCTCATATTTTCATACTTCGTTACTATACTTAAGTAGGCTACAGTTTTTCGGAAATTTCTGCCCAGTATAAATAATTTTTGTTGACTTTTATTTCTCTACATTTTAAAGGGGTCATCGGATGTGACATGCACTTTTACAAGTTGTTTGAACTGAAATGTGTGTTAGCAGTGTATGTACACAACCACTCTATAAATGATAAAGATCTACCCAGTGTTTTTTTTTTTTTATCTCGTTAAATCATTTCCCCTTTCTCAAATCAAGCTGATCTCAGAGGCCTGTCAGTGTGACGTCACACAGACAGGCCCCTCCCATGATTGTTTGATTGACAGTAGTGTTTCAGCACAGATTGGACTGGTGTCTTACCTTAGACCCGCCCTGAGTGATCTGTCATCAGTCTGCCATTGTTTCACCGCCGGAGCAGATGTAGACAAGAATGTCTCCTAAGCAATTGAGGTGTATTGTTGTTGGATGTAATAATGAACATAGCAGTCGTCATTTACTCCTGACATCTGAGCCGCTGAAGATGCAGTGGATTACATTTGTTTCTGAAGGGAATGCGCCCCCGATCTACCACAGGGGGGGAACAATGCTGCACTGCATGAGACTCGCTCGGGAATAATGTTTCTAAAGAAGTGTGTTTTTGGTTGTGAGGGAAAGATAACCTTGTTCAGCTTCCCGAAGAAACCAGCATTACGTAAACAGTGGATGCAGTTTGTTATTCCGGAGCAGCAACGGAGTTTCTCAAGTGTTTGTTGATGAACGTTTTATAAACAAGGCCCAGTTTGATGCTGGATTTGCACATCATTTGATACTGAAAGATGGAGTAGTCCCATCTATAAAAGATCCCGGTCATGATTCAGAACTGCAGATGGTAAGTTGTATCGAAATCCGACCCCCCGTGAAAATCTTACCCCCCTCGCGTGCACGCGCCTCACACATTAATACGCAGTGCAGCGACTTTAAATGCATTTCGTCTGGCTTTTCTTCATTTTTTTACTGAATATTTTCCGATGTTCCACACAGCAAGCACCAAGGAGCCTACATGGAAGCGTCGTCGACATTTAAAGTAATAAGCAGAAATTTAATTCGTGTGTAAAATGGATGCAAACCGTAAACTGATGAGACTTACACAGGGTTAAGAATAAAGCTGCCAGTTGGCAAAATAAAGCTGTTAAATTCACGTTGCATTGACTATCCTGCTGTATGAAGATCCAGGTCATATTTGCTGTTGTCATTTCTTATTAGTTCACTCCGTGATTTGAGTAAACACTGTATTACTCTGCCCATTGAACTTGCATATGAATTTCATAAAGAATAATAATAGTTAATCGCATTTGTTTCTCACATGCATTCATATATACGCAGATAAAACGCTATATAATGAGACAAATAAATGTTTGCAATGTAATGTTTGCAATGTATTTTTTTTGAATGTCCTGATTGACTAATGACTTATGTATGTGACATCTTCTGACTTTCAGACTTCAGGGATTTATATTTATGTTTGAACCTTTTTCCTCCAATTTCCTTCAGAGACTTGAAACAGATCTGGCCTACTGGATGGACCACTACCGATCCAGTGACCAGGGTCGCCAGCATCACTATGATGAAAACTCTCCCATGGGGCCTCGCAGCGCCGGCTCATACAGGCACGGGGCAAATGTCAACTATGACTACTACTAAAACAAAGACATAACCGCTCTGATTTACCACACAGTGACGTCAGCTTGCTTCTTCCTTCTGTAGCTTGTACTCCTTTTGTGCTTCCTTTTGTAAATGAAAATAACAGAAAAAAATCAAGAGAAAAAGTCAATTTTAATAGTTCACACATAAATGAAGAATGTCATCATTTAATTGAAAATGACAACTTACCAGAAAATTATCATAAAGGTAATCTATAGTTGAGAACCACTGCTATATATCTTTTGATACCTTTATGTGATGACAAGACTTAAATTCCATAATCTTGTCAAATATTTTGAGCTTGACAGCCCCAGTCTTCATACACTTTCATTATATGGAAAAGAACAAGAATGATGTTCTTCAAAAAAAAAAAAAAAAAAGAAGAAAAAAAAAAAAAAAGTAATCTCTGGGTGTCTGGTGTTGTTTTCAAAAGGCTTGGAAAGAGTGTCACAATAAAGACCACAGAACCTAGGTTTGTTTGTTTGTTTGTTTTTGAAAGAAATTATTTTTATTCAGCAAGAACGGACTAAATTGATCAAAAGTTACATTTAAACTGGTACAAAAGATATTTTATCCAAATAAATCCAGTTCTTTTGAACTTTCTATTTACAAAATTCACAAATTGATAATACATGTTTCTTGAGCAGAAAATCAGCATGATTTCTGAAGGATCATGTGACACTGAAGATGCTGAATATTCAGCTTTGCATCACGGAAATAAATTACTTTTTAAAATATATTCAAATAGAAAACAGTTATTTTACATTGTATTAATATTTCACAATATTACTGTTTTTACTTTATTTTGATCAAATAAATCCAGCCTTGATAAACCAAAAATGACTCCTGACAAAACAGACAAAAATCAGGAGAAAAGAAAAAAGAAAACAGAGAGAAATGGATTTATAAATGGGAATCCATAGATAAAAGCAAAAAAAAAAAAAAAAAAGCAAAAAAGTGCAATAACTTTCAGCCATTAAGCAGAAGAACAGAGAAAGTGAGATTAAAAATAGAATACAGTGAAAGTCACAGTAAATATTTTATTAAAATATTCTTTTCACCTGAAATCAATTATAGGTTCAAAGTTCTGTATGAAGTTTCACAAAGGTAACAACAGATTTTGCTCAAAATCATCACAAAGTTTAAATCAGAAAGAATATTTTCCAAAGCTTTTCTTTCATCTGTGTCCTCAAATTTCTTGACAGAGCCTGATGAGGTTTCCTGCTCCAGACCAGACATTCAAGAAGATCTTTAAATAGTCTGCAATTGCTAATTTCCATAATTTTCAAAAGGTGTCCATTTAGCAACACACCGCTAGCTTTAACAATGATAAAAAAATAGATCACATCAATTAAAACGGCACAGAATGTAAACACACAACAAAAATGCACATGAAGATCTAAGCTTGCTTTAAATAACAGACAGACGACTGACAAACCAAAGTGCAAGGCAAAGTCTGTAAATCGGATATCTTTGAGGCACATTTTACTGAAAAACAAACTCTTTAGAGACAGCTCTCTGCCTGAGCTGCTTTTCAAAACATTTGCAAAAAACAAAATTCCTTTTTTTTTTTTCTCAAAAAGATGGTTCTGTTAGTGGGAGGTGGGAAACCCACGCTGTAAAATGGCTGCTGGACGTCTAGGGTCCTTCAGTATCCCAGCATCCCTGAGATCAACACAATTCATCAGTTGTGTCTGGGTCTTCCTTTTTTCATCCGTGCAGCCTTGGGTTTGGGTATATACTGATTGTTGGCTTGATGCTCCAGCTCTCTGCTGAAGTACTGGATGGTTTTGTTCAAGCCTTCCTCCAGTGGCACCTGCAAACACACAAATCACATCTTATTAAACAGACTGTTCTACTGAATCAACAATAATTGAGACTGTCTGACTGATCTGTGCCTACAGATTGAGGGATGCTCATTTCGGTTAATTTTCCTGACCGACAACTGCTGCTTGTTATCCGAAACAATAACCGTTAATTGATAAAATTAAAATAATAAATTAGTATTAAATAAAAATAGAATGGACAAGCGTCTGTGACGATACATTAAAAATACAAACAAATATTTTATTTTAACGTGCAAACAGCAGCATACAGAGCAACCGCAAAACCTGGAATCACACATCCTCAAATTATCATGCACAAATTTTGAACGCTTCTGAGAACAGAGAAAAACAGAAAAAAAAGAATAAAATAAATAGGCCTACACTAAATATATATCAAATAAATAATTAACAAATTAAGATGACAAAACTTAAACACACTGAATCCTTCTATGCGCTTTTAAGAACGGCAGTCGTTTTCCTGTCAGACATAACAATATTTACAGGCCTATCTCAGTGTAGGGTGTTGTTTTTATTTATTTTATTTATTTTTTTAAGTAACATGTCGACATGCTGTAGGCCTATGGATAGACTGGAGTGCTGCCTGCTAACTGTTAGACCCGCGACAAAAACACAATCACAAAAATCCCGTTAATTTGCGGTTCAGGACTTTTCATCCACTGGTCATATGTTTCTATTCACGGTGTGTTTGCAGCAGCGTTGTCGAGCAATATAGCCAATCACAGACGTATCTGTTTATTTCACGAACGCAATCCACTCACCACCCAAAAACAGTAAGATAAGTGACAGATTTCCAGTGCTTATAAGGGGTGCGCCCATTGCGCACTAGGCTATAATCCATTCAGAATTTACATATATTCACTCACGGATTCACTCTCTGATAACCATGTATCCAATATCGCCACTTGCCATTGTGTTACGTATTCTACATCAGTTAACTAGGCTAAGTGAAGGTGCTCAGCAAAATACGTTCGTATGCACGCTGCACGTGTGGACACTCGCCCGCGAGTAAACAAGTACTGTATGTATAGCATTATTTTTTCTTTTACCATGCAGTAAACTTAAAATATTTGTGAAAAAAAAAAAAAAAAAAAACCTTTAAAACCATTTAACTGATAGTATTAATCGGTTAAAATTCTTACTTTCGGTTAAAAGTGGGGTATGTATTTTTTCAAAAACGCTTTAGAAAACAAGTTGGGGCCGAGTACCAAAACAAACTTGTAGCCAATCAGCAGTAAGGGGCGTGTCTACTCATAATATGGGGGAGAGAGCGCTCAGTGCACGACGGACATTAGCTGAGCCGAGAGATGACAGAATGATAGAGATGGCGGATAAAAAAAACAAAAAAAAACAAAAGAGGAAAACGTCCGCGGAACAAAAGAAGGCTTATACACCACGTGACAGTTGTCGTGTTGCGCTGCGCTGCACCAGCTAAACTCTGTCTACACTGGTAGACAGCAAAGGCAAGGAGGAGGACCCGTGTAAATATCGTATCAGCTTTCCAGCGCTGGAGATATCTGAAGGAGCGGGAAGGCCTGCGATCGGACACCGAGGTTGCTTTGTTTCTTCTCGATCGGTGAGTAACATTGGTTTTGCTTTGTTTCATAGAACTATCGTTACCTGGTTTGTGCACGTATGTTTGGGGTGGAGCTATCAAAATAGGGGCAAGACCCTTTTGGGGTAGGGGCGTGTTTGTTTTGGTGATTTCAAATATCAACATTGGCTACCAGAAAACACTTACCCCACCTTTAACGGTTAAACAGTCAATATGAGCATCCCTACTACAGTTTCTAATGAACTATATTATTAGGAAGAATTAATATTTCAGATTATTAATATAAATAATTTTAATACAATAATTGTTAATACTACTAAGAACTAAGAATTTTAATATTAATTAACATCTAAAACCATCATAAAATTAAAAGCTTCTGTTTCTTGTCTTATTGTAGAGCATATTAAATAAAAAATAAAATAATAGATAAAATTAAAAAAAAAAAAATGAATACATAAAATTGATAAGAATAATGGAAAAATAAAAACAAACAAATAAAAAAATATATAAAAATTCATCTATTTTAAAACCCTATAAATGAAAAAGCTATACATACATACATACAGTTTTAGGCTTCAGGATTTTGAATAGATGACACTAATATTCATGATGCTCAGTTCATAACTCACCACAGGTTCCCAGCCCAGAAGCATTTTGGCCTTGCGGATGTCTGGCCGTCTTCTCTGTGGATCATCTTGTGCTTCTGGAAGGAACTGAATATGACTGTGGCTCACTGAGGAGACAATCAGTGGTGAGCTGTTAATTTAGTCATAGATTCTACAACCTCATCTGAAATTTTATAGAATTTTCTGCTTACCAACTAGACTCTTAATAAGCTGTGCAAACTCTAGTATGGTGTGTTCCTCTGGATTGCCCTAGAAGAGAAGAGAAGAGAAGAGAAGAGAAGAGAAGAGAAGAGAAGAGAAGAGAAGAGAAGAGAAGAGAAGAGAAGAGAAGAGAAGGTTTTTGTGTTTTGGTATGCATATACATATGCTAATATATTTTTAACATTTCAAGTTGAATGAATTACTAATATATCATGAACTAACATTAACTAACAATGATCAATAATATTTGTAAATTAACACTAGATTATTAAATACTGTAAAAAAAAATCTAGTGCTGAATCGTTTAAAACGAAATACACAGGTTTCTGTAATTAATCGATTATGATTCATTTTAAAGTTCTTGAAATTGTTTTTCACCTTCTTATTCGCTTTTTGAATAAATTATTTAATTTTATTATATAATTATTTCAGTTTTTGTTCAATTTATTTTAGCACATCAAGCTAAACTAAATGAAAATTAGAAATGTTTCCTTGCTAACTAGCTGGAAAAAAGTATATATATATATATATATATATATTTTTTTTTTATTTTTTATACACAATTTCCAAGGATAAAATGATAACTAGACATTCAACATTACAGTACAACTGAAAACAAGGCCTAAACTGCAAATTACTGAATTGTTTCTATTTAACATTTATGAATAGAGTTTTATTACAGAGTATTTAAAAATATATATACAGTATATTATAAAAACTCAATGTGTGAATAGCGCCTGAAGACAAAATGCTAAACTCACCAGGTTAACTGGACTACTGATGTTACTGTTCATCAGGGACACCAGGCCATTCACCAGATCACTGGGGGAAAAAAAAGAAAAGAAAAAAGAAACAATTAAAGCAGAGTATGTGGCATCTTGACAAAGCACAGTGAAAAAAAAAAACGATGCAGATGCGATCATCTGAAGGGACAAGCAAATGAACGAAACAGAAATAAAATGATAAAACTATTTCAACTCAATTTAAAAAAAATGCAAATCTGTCTGTATGAATGAGTCACAGTTCATTTTCTCTTCAGGGTGTTCAGACAGGCATATGTGAATTCCTTCAGTGTGTGTGTGTGTGTGTGCGTGTGTGTGTGTGTGGGCATGAACACAGCGGGGCAGCAGAGATCTCGCTAACACACCAGTGCAACGTTCAAACATTCAGACATTCATTCAATAACAGATTTTCAATTCAATGTAAGCTTTTCAGCACACATCCAATTCAGAGAGGTGACAGCATAATGATGCTAAGACCATTAATAACAGTCTCGAGTGCTGTCATTTACACCTCCACAACGACAAAAGAACCAAACCAACCCATGTGCAAATGTGTGTAGCACATGCACACAAACTTCTGAATAAGCTTCCACGTAGAGCTTTATATTGTGCAAGGCAGTCATGAATCCATTATTATATAGGACAATGCAATGTGAATAGCATTATGTTCAGGTAAAACTGGCAAGGGTTTTGCACTCCACAAAGAACATTCTCTTACCAGGTCTTTTCTCAAGCTGTGCGCTTTACACTCTAGCATAACGCATGGAGGGGGCTGTCAGAAAATATTCTGATTTAACTTATAAAGAGGGTTGACAGAAATATTGTCATGCTAAGTCAAATATCACCCACCCCCCACCCAAAGGAAATGCCAATGTAGAACCGCCCAGGTTTTCTGGGGAGATATTGTTATTCTCAGTGATCAGAGGCAAAATTTCTAAATGGGAAATAAAATGGTAAAACAAATCCCAGTTTTACATTAATAGAAGGGCTTGAGCAGAATAGTTTGAAATTTGGGATTTTCCTGTTCACATCCAATTTGAGGAAACTGACTTATGTACAGTTGGAGTATATGCATTTTTATGCAGACTACAATTTCACACTTCAGAAGATCTAACAACTGGATTCGTGAAGTTTGCCAGGTTTGTAAAATTATATGCAAGACTTGTTGAAATGATATAGGTGTCTGTTTGCTGAATGCTGACGGTATAATATGAGAAAGTATTATAGCATTTGCCTTTGTATTGCTAATAATAGAAAGGCAAACACTATAACACTTTTTCCATTTAGTTTTTTTTTCTCCAAAATATTTTAAAAGACAGAACTCTTCAGAGAATAAGAGCTCTTTGTGCATCTGCACTTAGCCGCTAGTATTCTCAGTGCAGTCAAAATAAAAGTCCCGGCACTGTAAAAATAAATATCTTCTCATGCTTCGCAAGGTTGCAATTTGATTCTATTTAATTTGATCTGATTTGATTTAATATTGATTATTTTGGATATATATCAGGTACAGTACATGACAAATTTTCTCGAGGAAAAGAAAAATCGTTCAACTAATGCTGTAAAATATACATGAGAGTCAGTTGGTACTACATTACTATAATTTTTAACGTTAAAATTAGCTGATTTGTATACAAACACTCAATGAAGTTTTTATAACATTAAAGTTAGAAAAATAAAAAAAGTGCCAAATATTGGCTGAAATATCATCCTTGACAACTAATTGTAACCACCAATCGCAGGGTTTTTGGATTTACAATCCCACCACTTCCTGTCTCTCTTTCTCTGTACTAACGAATAAAAGCAAAATGACTAAAAATAGAATTTAAAAAAAGAGAAAATTTACTTGAAGTCATAGTTCATTTATTAACATAATTCATAGTTCATTTATTAACATAATTTTGAAAAAACTTCTTGTGTTCCATGAAAACAAACAAACAAACAAACAAACAAAACAAACAAACAACAGGTTTAGAATAACATAAGGGGGAATAATTAAGGGCAGAGTTTTTATTTTTGAGGTGAACTATTCCTTTTAGATGTGCGCCAAACACGAGCCACAAGAGTTGCCTCTGATTTGTCAATACAGCTGGAATTGATAGATGTGAATTTTCACATCTATCAATTCTCTTTCCCTTTAATAACACTATGAGCTCAATCATACAGGTCCATCTTCTCTTCACTGAGTGCACAGTGCTTCTTTGAGATAACACTTCCGTATTTATCTTTAGAATGAATCAGACCAGAGCTGCGGCGATATCTCCTTGAGTGGTGTGGGCTCTGACCCTGGGAGGGGTATCAAAGCCTGTGAAAGTCTTTAGTTTAAGTCTTTGGTTCTATTAATTGTGATGATTTTGGCTCACATTTAACAAAAACCCACCAATTCACTATCTCAACAAATTAGAATACTTCATAAGACCAAAAAAAAAAAAAAAAAAACATTTTTAGTGAATTGTTGGCCTTCTGGAAAGTATGTTCATTTACTGTATATGTACTCAATCCTTGGTAGGGGCTCCTTTTGCTTTAATTACTGCCTCAATTCGGCGTGGCATGGAGGTGATCAGTTTGTGGCACTGCTGAGGTGGTATAGAAGCCCAGGTTTCTTTGACAGTGGCCTTCAGCTCATCTACATTTTTTGGTCTCTTGTTTCTCATTTTCCTCTTGACAATACACCATAGATTCTCTATGGGGTTCAGGTCTGGTGAGTTTACTGGCCAGTCAAGCACACCAACACCATGGTCATTTAACCAACCTTTGGTGCTTTTGGCAGTGTGGGCAGGTGCCAAATCCTGCTGGAAAATGAAATCAGCATCTTTAAAAAGCTGGTCAGCAGAAGGAAGCATGAACTGCTCCAAAATTTCTTGGTAAACGGGTGCAGTGACTTTGGTTTTCAAAAAACACAATGGCCCAACACCAGCAGATGACATTGCACCCCAAATCATCACAGACTGTGGAAACTTAACACTGGACTTCAAGCAACTTGGGCTATGAGCTTCTCCACCCTTCCTCCAGACTCTAGGACCTTGGTTTCCAAATGAAATACAAAACTTGCTCTCATCTGAAAAGAGGACTTTGGATCACTGGGTAACAGTCCAGTTCTTCTTCTCCTTAGCCCAGGTAAGACGCCTCTGACATTGTCTGTGGTTCAGGAGTGGCTTAACAAGAGGAATACGACAACTGTAGGCAAATTCCTTGAAACGTCTGTGTGTGGTGGCTCTTGATGCCTTGACACCAGCCTCAATCCATTCCTTGTGAAGTTCACCCAAATTCTTGAATCGATTTTTCTTGACAATCCTCATAAGGCTGCGGTTCTCTCGGTTGGTTGTGCATCTTTTTCTTCCACACTTTTTCCTTCCACTCAACTTTGTTAACATGCTTGGATACAGCACTCTGTGAACAACCAGCTTCTTTGGCAATGAATGTTTGTGGCTTACCCTCCTTGTGAAGGGTGTCAATGATTGTCTTCTGGACAACTGTCAGATCAGCAGTCTTCCCCATGATTGTGTAGCCTAGTGAACCAAACTGAGAGACCAGGAAACCTTTGCAGGTGTTTTGAGTTGATTAGCTGATTGGCATGTCACCATATTCTAATTTGTTGAGATAGTGAATTGGTGGGTTTTTGTTAAATGTGAGCCAAAATCATCACAATTAAAAGAACCAAAGACTTAAACTACTTCAGTCTGTGTGCACTGAATTTATTTAATACACGAGTTTCACAATTTGAGTTGAATTACTGAAATAAATGAACTTTTCCATGACATTCTAATTCATTGAGATGCACCTGTAGTATATTAATATTTAACTTTTGATACTGAATCTAGACATAAGAATTGTGCAGTTTCACTGGTAATGGTATCAACTACTGGAAATTTGGTATCGTGACAACCTTATTCAGAAAGTAGATAAAAGCAGCTCAGGCTACATGTATAGGGACACTATTAAAACTGATAAAACAAGTGGTGAAAAGTCTTGATCAACAGAGGGCAAAAGAGGCAGATTTTGATGACTTAGGGGCCATTCACACAGAACGCGTCTTTGCGTTTAAAAACGCGAGACAGTGCTCAGGAATGGTTTTAAAAAAAGCGCAGCGTTAGAGCGCCTCCTCCGCCATGTTGCCGTCAAATAAAGCAGTTGTCATGCCAACTTGCTACTGTAAACAGAAGCTCGCAACGCTTGCCCCGCCTCCGAGTTCTTCTGATTGGTCCACTGCTTTGGAACTGACATTGATGAGCAGCGCTGCGTGTAAAAGTTGAAATTATTTTAACTTGACACGGCGTCTTAAAAACGCGGCGCTCATGCGCAAGGCGCTGCAAAAGTCGTGAGACACGAGCGTAACGGTCATGCACGTCCGTAAAGCGCGTGTTTACATAGAAAAACGATGGAAAAGTAGCGCATTGGAATGGAAAAACGCGTTCTGTGTGAATGGCCCCTTAAGATGCATCTTTCTGGTCAAGATGGTATGGATACCACGTTTGGGGACAGTGGGTAAAACTACATGCTGCCTGTATGGGACTTCCTCAAGACACTAAATTGGTGCTACTGCATTGTATTAAACACAACTTCTGTTCCTAGGTAGGGTTGTTTGGCCAATCCTGTTCTGAGCTACTGCCTCTCATGATCTCTTTCCAGAGTGAATCTTTTCATTCTCATCAACAAATCTGATCTTACTATGCTCTTCTTTCAGAAGTTCGGCTGTCCAAAGACCCATCTGCATACAAAGCTAAAAACAATTTAAAGGCAAATTAAAATCTAAAATGTCTGACATACATTATCTGAATAACAATGTGTTTAAATACAGAATCAATATTTCCTCAAGCAAAGATGACTATACCCTACTGAGGCAGCTTAGGATGGGATCTTACTGCAGTCTTAAGATAAAGTCAAGGTTGAAAAGATTTCTTAATTTGTATAGATTAGTGCATCAAATTTTTCCAACACACTCACTGCAATTCACAACTATTTCACATATTTGGAACTTGGTAGTGAAATTTGTATGAATTTGTATGATCATTCAAATCTTACCAATAAATGTGAAATTGCCAACTCATAAAATAGTAACATTTTTGATCTCAGTTTATTTTTAGGTCCAATTCTCTTCAGACTTTGCCTCAAAAAACTTAGGTATTGGGTACGATTAGAGATGTAGAATATAGTCATGCAGAACGTGCTTTATACATACTAAGATACAGCCAATATGTTAGTAATATGCATGCTAATAAGCAACTAGTTAATAGTGAGAATTGTTCCCTATAAAGTGATACCACATTTTCAGATGAAATTGGGTTGAAATGTTCTTAATGTAAACTGAAGGCTAGAATACCAAGTGCTTCAAAACTAATTCAGTCAGTTTCAAATAATCTGAACCCACAGAACACAAAAGAACATTTCGGGCTAGTTTTCTGACCTATTGACCTTATGCTGTTTATTTCTTTATTTTAGTGATAGTTGTATAGATATTATGGACATTTAACCCACTGAACAAAAAGACTGCTTAAATCACTTCAGGAAAATAGATATAAACTATTTTTTTTTAAAATACTTTATAAATAATTTGTGCTTGACGTTTTTGTATCCAAGGTGATTCATTTAAGGTATACACTCTGGTGTTCTCCGTGAAGTCTTGACATCATCTTGACAAATGTTGAACATCGGTCTGCTAGTTTATCTACAGGAACTTCTTTCTCAGACTAAAAGAAAACATTCTCTAAAACCACATCAACCATTAAAATGTGAAATATTTCTAGATTTTTGATTAAAGGTTAAGAGACTGAAAAAGCTGAAACATCTCTTCCTGTAAATGCCTCCTAAAAGGTAGACTTTATGTTCAAATGATTGGCCTTGGCTTTGTGCACTCTCATCTGTACTATTCATATTAAGAGGCTGTATAAAGGAAAATTTCCCTCTAAATTTCAAATTCACCCTATGCTGAGTGGTAATGTTACAAAGAAATTGTACCTGTGGAGTACAGTATGAACTCAACCAACACTTCTCTCTGAATTATGTTTTTAATGTACTCGAATTATGAGTTTAATGAAGTCCCCAGTGACATCAATGCCAAAAACACTTCCTTCAGTAGGGTGGCCAGTAGTTTATATATGAACAGATGGTTAAAATCCGGGCAGAGCCTTCAGACACTCAGTCAATGTCTGTCATTTAACATATACATATACATATGGTCTGCAGAAAATTCTGCGGTCAATCCCATGTGTTATATTACACAGTCCTAATTAAAGTGCCCCTATTATGGGTAATGAAAGGTTCATATTTTGGTTTTGGGAGTCCCCAACAATAGGTTGCATGCAAGGTCAAAAAACACTTTCATTGTCTTATAATATGCATTTATTTTTACCTTACTTGCTCAGTGACTCCCAAACGATTCGCTGAACGATTCATTTTTCCAAACCCCTCCTTTGCGTGATGCTAATCTGTGGTGATTGTTCCGATTGGTCTCATTTTCATGTCATCATGCCTGTAAAGCCTGATAAATCAGCATTTGTGAGCGCAGTGCTGCTTTTCCTAGTGGCAAAGAATGATTTTGCATTTTCATTCAGACAATATGGCTTGGGATTCATTTTAAAAACAAATCATTTCAATGATTCAGAGTCGACTCTTTCTTTTGAGAGACAACAGGACTCATTCATTAAACTTGCGTAAATATATGAGTAAATTCTGAGTAATTTGCGTGTAAAATGGACCTTCCCGAAAACTATCCTCTGGATTCACAAACGGTTCGTAAATGTCCAATTTGATAGTTAAGCGTGTATGTTAATGAATTCCAATCATTCATAAATAAGTCGCTCGTGCACGCTCATTCACAATTAGCATAATCCCTGCCTATGAATTACAGCCACGCAAATTGCATGTCCAGGAACTCAGTGGAATATTCTGGTCTACTTTCTCTGGTTTGGCTCCAGTATATTGCATAAATGCGAAAAAGACTAATAGGCCATATGCCTAACAATAAATATTCAATAACTTTTGTCCACTGCTCTTCTTAAAATGACCAGCTGGTGGCGCTTATAAACGTTTTGGTGGCACAGCATTTTTCCAGCTGAGACGCTTTGGTTGCTATGATTTGGAATATCCACAGCGGCAACGTATTACTAGTATCTCATTTTTAAGAATTTTACTAAATATAAAAGCAGTAACCAGTAATATTGACTTCTCCATTGCTGTAGGCAGTTGTTGTACAAGTAGGATGGTTGGTCGCTATTTGTCCCACCCGTCCTCTATTTACGCCTCTATTTACGGCTGGGTAAATAACTGTAAAACGCAGCTCTCGTCACTGTATCAACTCAGCTGTAAAAAAAAAAAAAAAAAAAAAAGTGCATCAAAATTCAGTGTCATCAGTTTGCCAAAAAGAACACAACATTTTACGCACCATTTACGCGTGGTAGGGAGCAGGTGTACATTTCTTTCGTACCAACTAACATTTTGAAAATACGAACATTTTCATGAATTTGAAAGTTTACGTCAGAACGGCTTTACGAACGATTTACACAAAAATTCGTTCTGCTCGTGTTTCATGAATGAGGCCCAATAACTTTAAACATGGTGCACTTTCAGATTTAAAACTTTGCAGATTGTTTTCATTCACTTAGAGCTGTTACACACTGCATGAAATGTAATTTTCAAAAATCCATAATAGGGGCACTTTAAGTGAACTTTGTTCATCCAGGAGAATGTTTGTTCTACTGAGATACTGAGACTTCACATAACCCTTTATGGCTCTGATCTATGACCCTGCCGGAGTGTTCAGTCTTCTAAAGATGAAGCCAAAGCAGCATACCTCTAGATAAAACCAGCTTAAAGGGGTGGTTGAGGGGTGTTTTTTTTCTAGGGTTGATTGTGTTTATAGGGTGAGGTCTAACATGTATTAAAGCTTCATTAAAAAACAAAAAACAAAACAACAACATTATTTTTCACATACCTTTATTCTACACGGTTCTGTCCCTTCTCCTATAAACGCGCTGATGATTTCCTGGTTTTATGAAGCCCCTCCCTCAGAAATACGCAATGGGCTCAGATTGGTTAGCTGGCTCAGTGTGTTGTTATTCACAAAACCGCCTAGTGGCTAAACGTCACGTCCTTCATCTCAGAATGTGCTCCGGTTGTATTGTAAACAATGACGTCGTCAGTATCGCTTATCAATTTGAGCCCGATTGAGACGCAGAGGATATTAGTGAAGAGGAACATGCAGAACCTGTGCAAGCACGGCTCTTAATGGTAAGTTTTTTGTTTGTTGTTGTCTCATACTTTTAGATACGCTGTTATTCGTAAATGCTACTACTTATGTTAGCTTTTAAAATGCGGTTTTATCCTGATTAAAGCTTTAATACAGCACAGGAATGGCCGTTTTTCGTTTCATCCTGTTCCCATACATGGAGCACTAAATTCTTTTCATTCCAATAAAATGATCTATTGGTTTTGAGCGAGAAAATAAAAGTCCTCCATGTGTAATCCAGCAGTTTATTTTTTATTAGAGTTTAAAGACGGCAATAGTTCTTGCCTCGCATAATCATATTTTGATCGTTAGTGATGAGGCTTTGCGTCACATGCTTCCTGCTAGACCAATAAGGTGGCCGCTTTTCAGAACGACATGTAAACATGAGTCCAAGATGTCTGCGTCCTTGTCATCACTACCGAGTAGTGAAGAAGAGGAACTTATGGCCAGACCTCCGTCAAAACGATGTAAAATGTATTTTAAACAACACTATAAGCATCTCGCATCCATAAACGAAGAAAAAACAAAGGATTTTTCATGCACACGGTGGACACATTCAGAAACGGTGTCAACCAGTGACTTGGCTTGAAGGATGAGATTCAGAAAATAGCAGAAACATACAAACATTGTCTCTGCTTTGTGCATAAATTTTAAGAAAACGGACAAGTACATTACTGTGGCAGGCAAACACCAGAAGGACCATCTTTCACAGGCAGACACGTTGTCAGCAGGTACGTAAAAACAAAGTACACACACGTTTGAACTGTTATACCGTATGCTGGGTACCATGGCTAACTTTCAATTAGACTATTTATTTAATATTTATTGTACAATCAGAGTCAGATTTGTATGTTGATGTTTTGCATACAGCTACATCCAGAACACTCAGTATTGTTTAACTGCAAAGTGCAAACACAGTTTTTATTTAATGGTTATTATTTACACATTAATTAAATTATAGTTTTTTTATTATTTGATTTTATTAAGTGATAGGCTGCGATGAAAGAAGACAATAACATTCTTGAGCATAAAGATTCTGTGTCTCTGGAGGTGCGATACCACAAGTCCTGTTACAGACAGTATACCAGGTTCTTGACAGTTTACTGCAGGGGTCTCAACCCTGAGCAATCGTCCTGCAGATTTCAGCTCCGACCCCAATCAAACACACTTGAAGCAGCTAATCAAGGTGTTCAGGGCTACTTGATAATTACAGACAGGTGAGTTGGAACTAAAGTCTGCTGGTAGCTCCCCTGGGGCCTCATTTATAATCGTTGCGTACGCACAAAACCTGCCCTGAAAGAGGCATACGCCACTTCCTATGCAAAAGGTGGGTTTTATAAAAAGAACTTGACTAGAAAATTTGCGCACCTGCACGCAAACTCTGACCCATGCGTACAAACTGTTTTTACTCGAGTGAGAAAATTAATAAAGTAAACAACCATTTTAAACTTTGTTTTCATGCTGATATACACATTTACATTAAATATTATACTCTCATTAATGGAGATAAGCACTGAAATTACATAAAGTCATTACGCAGAAGTTAAACCAAAATTATATGAATTTTAGACAATTTGCGCAAATGATCACTTTTCCAGTGGCATGCTATATTTTAATAACAGCGAAGAGTGTTATAAGTACAAAATAATTCATATTTAAACTAAACAGATGTCATGTTACGAGAAAATATTTTTGTAGCGAGAACATTGATGAATGATGCGCACTTACTCCGATATTAGCCTACGGCGGACACTGCTGGATTTGGTGGTCGGACGGTCCATTGTCCAGTTTGAATAGGTTCAATACAACCGCAGCTGCACTGAGGTGTTGATGTTACGTGACGGCATCTCCACAACATTATGAAAAATACCACTGTATTTGAAGGATACAACTTGAAGAAACTGTATAAATATACTTCATCAGTGATGTGCCGAGTCAGACATTTGTATTTACACTGCAATAAATATAGGCTGTATAGGCTGAAATATCTGTTTCCACTAAAATTAGCTAAAAGATGTTCACCTTATCAGCCAAACTGCATGAATTTAATTTGATTTGAATTGTTTAAAACAACTGAAATACTATTTGCCAGTGTAAAAGAATGAGGTCAACTCTATTCTAAAACATTTATCTGATAAATATTTTAAACAGTTTTGCTTTATGGATATTTTGATATATTTATTCTAAAACATAAGAATATTGGATATTTTTTAGCAATAAAAATAAATGTATGGCACAAATGGCATTTACTGTAAAGTTTGTATCTCATATTTCCTTAATGTCTTGTAGCTTTGATGGCACTAACATGGTGTCGTGGATGGGAATATGCATTGAAATGATATGCAGATGAGGTTATGCATAGTAAAACTAGGCGTTGTAAGCTCCATATATGGTGATTTCGGGGACCCCTGGTCTGCTGCAACAGTTACTGGGGCCTCAGAAGAACAGTGAGTTACTATATTGCATTATCAAATAATAAATATTAATTCCCTCACATTATTGCACATTTCAAAAGTAAAGCATTGACCATCTTCATAGTCTGTATATTGTCGGTTTGAGAGATATTTTGCATTGCTAAAATGAATATAAATGAAGTTACAAGCAAAACCAGCAGCATAAGATTTTAGTTTTTTTCAGTTCACAATTATTTACATTTATGGATTGTGACAAAAAAACTGCAGGATATTTTGCAGAGATCTTTTAACCTAAAGTCCAAAAGGGTGTTGTTTATGCAAAAATGCATTGAAAAAGTAGTGCCCAGGTGCCGGAACGAAAATCACTTTCTAGCCATTTATTCCTAGTTCACCTTATGGCCTACTCTCTTTGTTTGCAGATTCATACAACAAAATATTCTGGGGGTCATGAACGATGTAAAACGTAAATGTAAAAAATGTAAAATTCTGGCAATTAAGAATTTACACTCTTGTGGGGAAAGAGTTGACACTTGTTTCCTACTCATCATTAGAGTACTGTTAGATGCAAAAACCAGAGCACTTTGCTTTACTTAATAAAGCAAAATGAAGCAATAATTAGAAATTCTGTACATTTAAAATGTATGTATGTGTAACATACATATATACATTATATATACACATACATACATACATACATATACATACACATACAGTACATACGTAATGATATACACATACATTTCTCACTTCCCAAGAATGCCACAGTTCCATTGATATCACATGGGGACGAGTCCAAAGCCCATTAATAACTGATAAATTTGCTTCCACCAAAGCACCACTACATTATCAGTCTGTACACAAACTCTGCAGCCTTTTAAATCAAAAAACAGAGTTCAGCCTTTGAAATACTTTCAACACAATTACCAGAAAGCACTAGTAATCCCATCAAAAGCAGACCTCCGTCCTTGAAAATGCCATGGAGCAATCTGTCAGGAAGATCTGTTTTTCCCCAAGGTTCATTTCATTAAGACAAAACATGGGACTGCGCTAATGCTGTCAGACTCATGTCAATACTTTTGTTTGTTCACGTGTTTCATTTGTGCTGTTCTTTTGACATTACAGAGACAAGATGGGCTTTTTTCTCTGCTCTTATCATTCAGATGCACAAAAACATTAAAAAGGAATAATACAGAAAACTAGGTGACATGAAAACAGATGGAAATGGGGAAAAAGGGACAGATGGATGTGTTACATAAATCTTTGTTCATAGCTGTATTTTTTTCCCTCAGATTTGTAACATTGCCTATTTATACAGAACAGGCCAATTAAATATTTTATTTGTTTTGTTTGAATGCGGACTTTAAACACATCTTTCATAGAACATTTTCTCTTTCAGTCACTTCATTTTGATGATGGGAAAATCAGCCAATCATAGTATTATGCTCCCAGATTTTGCTGTTTTTATATTTTCATAGTATTTTTCATCCTATTTACTTTTGCATCTGTGTCCTCTTTTTGCTGTAGATAGATACAAAACAAATGAAAACCCACCCATACATTTCTTTTTTGTCATTTCTTACCTCACATACTGGAAAGCTCTTGTCTGAGAACCTGAACCGTAAACCTGAAAAGGGCAAAACAAACAGAATCATAATTATACTAGGGCTGCAACAACTAATCGCTAAAAATCGATTATTATCGATTATGAAAATCATCGACAACGATTCTCATTATCGATTAGTCGGGTCTGCCCACAGTGCACGTCCAACTTCAGCCGGGCGCGTTAAATTAACGTTACAGGACTGAATAACGCATTTCTAAAAAATGCATCTAAAAATAGTGGAAGAAACAGAATGAGATGCTGCGGGAGAAGTACGTGATCCAAGCTGCACAAAACATGAGAATTCTTTATTTTAAGCTTTAAGTTAATGCATTAGCATAATGGCTTGCCCTGTTGGGCGCTTTGACAGATGTGTGTGCGTACTCAGCGCAAAAACGTTCAGTTTACGGTCATATCCTTATCTGTAAATGTCACAAATTCACGTGAGCATTTTTGCATAAAGTTCCGTCCTGACAGTCTGTGTTAAGTTTAAATCTTTACTGAATGAGCACGAGCGCGGCGGGTGCGTGAACGCACGTCAGAGAGGGATTAATATTCAGCGCAAAAACATTCATTGTGCTAAAATATATGTTGTTGAACATTAAATTAAGGTTTAAAAGTCAACAGGTAGTGCACGTATTTTATGAGAGTAGGAACTGTAAAGGGATAACCGTGTATAGTTGTCTGAATATAAATATCAGACGCTTCATAGCCGCCTTTTACAGGATAAAGAAATTACAGTAAATGTGACTGTGATCAAAAAGTTGGTTAACACTGAGTTTGTTTTTATTTGTCTTTATCATCTTAATTTTTGATGAATATATTTAAACTATAGGCCTATATACAGTGCTTAAATTTATTAAAACAAATGTATTTAAGGTTTATAACAAATAATGTAAGCTTTGTGCCACTGCTGCTCTAAAAGAACAGTATTGGTGTTTACTAAAATATTTTTTTTTGCTATCTGTATTGGTTAGTCCTCCAATATGCGTAAGGTCTTCAGTAACAGTAGGCTATTTCTAATGTTATAATATAATTATTTCTGTTATCTATGAAAGAATGAAAGATCTATGAAAGATTTTTTCAGATACCCAATTAAAGTCATTTTTTATTATTTGAATAAATATTTAGTTGTTTCAGTTTGTTATTTGCCCAATAAATGACAATAAAATTTTTAGGTTTAAACAATTATTTGACAGATTCCTAAAATATTTGTGTTTTCTCTTTATTATGACAGGTGGTCTAATAAATTGTTAAGCACTGTATGTTTTCATAGCATTCAGTTGGCACGTTTGTTTGAAGGACATTGGGCAGAATGTGGAAGTGTTTTTGTCAATAAAATTAAAAAAAGGAAGAAGAAAATGTAGCTTTTTTTATCCGATTAATCGAAAATAATAATAATAATAATAATAATAATAAAAAAATATAATAATAATAATCGGCCAACTAATCGATTATCAAAATAATCGTTAGTTGCAGCCCTAACAGAGCACACGCAGCAAGAGAAGCTGCTGCTACAAGGCGACTGAGGAACAGTAAATTTATTGTGTTATATATTAACATTAAATTTATATTAAATTTACTGAGGAACAGTATTTAAAATCCTCAAGTGAGCTGAAGCATTTACAATAAGGAAGCATTCACATTTAAGGGTGATTCTATACCAAGACACTTATGTTCCACGGGCCGATTTTTGTATTAATATAAAAGTTTTTTTTTCTTTTTGGTATATGAAGGTCACATTAAAACTAGTTTAAATTTTCTTTGCTATTTTTCAATGCATTTTATGGTTGGTTAGAAAAACCATGGTTGGTTATGGTTAATTACAAAAAACATGACATTATGCAAATGTGAAAATATTATTAGAGTGCATTTAAAATTAGCCATAGGAAAAAATATATATTTTATTGCAAAATCATTAATGTCATTTCCACAACCATCTGTTTAACATAATAATAACGAACAAAAAAAAAAAAATTGTGATTTGAGATGAGAGTTTTTGATAGGTAAGAAAAAAAGTCAGCATTCTGTATGGATGCCCACTCTTAGACACTGTTTGTAGATCA
Source organism: Spinibarbus caldwelli (assembly GCA_039654775.1). Lineage (NCBI taxonomy): Eukaryota > Metazoa > Chordata > Actinopteri > Cypriniformes > Cyprinidae > Spinibarbus > Spinibarbus caldwelli. The sequence goes on along the minus strand of CM077233.1, from coordinate 30,799,313 downwards.
AATAAAAAATGGATTTTAAAAAACGGTAAATTAAAGTGTGTTTTATAGAAGTTTACAAACTTAAGAAACAAACTGAGTTAAAGCAGGATTTAGGAGTTAGGAGGTATAATTAACGCTGTATATGGTTCATTATTTTAATGAGGTGAATGGGTCTTACCGTCAGCGGCTCTCCCTGTAAAGCCTGCAGAATGAAATTACTGACCACTCTGCCATCATTCATGTGCATGCGAGACCCAAAGGTGTTGAAGATCCGAGCCACTCTCACCTCCACTCCTTCCTGTGAGAGACAGACACACGCAAACCTCATTAACACCACGAGTTCTGCTGCAAGTGTTAATTATTCAGTGAACATGCAGTAATAGGTTTATGGGTGTCAGGATTATATGCAGCTGAAGCTCTAGATGTATTACTAGAGTCTCACTGATTTTTATTTTTTTTTTTGTGTCTTGACAATACTGCATACATACATGAGATCCTGATATCGATATCTTCAAATTTTCATCTAGTAGTCTAAAGCCACAAGTTAAATTGCTTCCATTCGTTCCTAATTTAAAAAATAAAGTAGCAACATAACAACTGGACTGAAAAATGTGCATGAATTTCAGAATGTGTTAGTATTTGGTCTGTTTGCCCTTTTGCTTTATTGACAGGAGCACTTGAGCGTCACAAATATTAGTGGGCCGATCTATAAACACACTCACATTAAGTATGGATGGCATTTGTGATTAACAGAGTGACAGAGAGCATCTCATTTCAAGCAAATGTGACATTAATCATCAAGTTTCCTCGGCCCACCTGTCCAAATGGTAGAAACTCTCTTACTAAAAAGCATGTGGCCCACACACATTTCAGAGGTGCTGGTCATTGATGGAGGGCCTGTAGCTCTGTCAGCATCACAGAGGAAGACATGCAACTCTTTCATGCTTTTGCATCATGCAAATGCCAATGCTTTTATATTTCTAGCATTTCATCTCAAAATTTTCTGTCAGGACATTATCAGTTTTTCAACGGATTTTTTCAAATTTTTTTCTTATAGTGTAACATGCATCATCAAAAAAAAAACAAAAAAAAACAAAAAAACAGACTTTATATCTAACAGAGTTTAATTAGTCTGGAGTATTAAAAGGCAGCATGTTTCATTTCCATAGAGCAGTGACAAAGCGTATTAACATTCATTCACACTAATATGCTGATAACTATTGAAATATTTATTGAAATAACCCTTTTTATTGGTTTACATGCAAACCAATTACCTGGCAACACAAGCAGATGACATTTACATGACTTTTTTAATAAAATCAAGTTATCCCCTAGTAATGCCATCACAATAAAATTATTTGTGTATCTGACTCAAAGTATTTCATTTATACAGTCAATGTGAGGTACGATATTAAGGCATTATAACATTATAATATATATTAAAACCACAGAGCATTTCCAAATGTCAGTGGGAAACTCGTATGGACTCAAAACATGTTTGCAGTTTCTATGACTGTCCCACTTCTCTTCAGGCTAAACAAGTGAAATTTACATGGTTACTAAACAGACACAACAGGATTCTAAGAGATACTATTTGTTTACATTTTTTGCACATTTGTTTTGCTTCATATTTCTATAAATGCTGTCATGTTAATACTTTGCATTTTAAGAAATACATTTTGAAAAGTGTATAAAACAAATTTAAAATTTAAAATTTATTAAATTATAAAAAGTATATTAAAATTAAAACAAATGTCCACTCAGAAGAGAAGCAATGTGAGGGAGTATTTTGACTTGGTCACTGGTTATGAGAGAAAACATGCATGAAATTTTATAATGGTTTAAAGGGGAAACATTACAAATTACAAACGACAACAGACCCAATATAAATATCCAAACAAATAGAATACCCTAAAATAATGTGTAGATATACATGTAAGTTGATGTGTAAGTACACGTCAAGCTTTTCTTGAGATTTTGCCACCTGTCATGTATACAGATATTTGTCATACACAAGAAACGCATTCAAACCCAGACACATAAACAGTTGCCGTGGTAATAAACTCTGACTTCTGACCAACTTATGCAAACAAACTTTTATTTGATTCTGTTTATAAGAGCCTATAAATAGAGAGACTGCTGACGTACATGAGGACTCCAAGTACATCCAATTACTCATGACTCATGCCTGTTTTTAATCCAGAAGAAGACAATACAAATAAGTCTAAATTAATTACACTTCAAAATATTTTCAAAATTCATACAGGTTTGGAACAACATGAGGATGAGAATATGATTTTTGTTGAACTATCACTTTAATGTATGTTATGTTAATAACGAAAGTAATGATGCAGTGTCAATCAGTCATGTACATTTGATGGCGTTCCTGGGGTGGTTGGGAGTCTCATGGGGCGTCTCTGGGTCAGAAAAGGTTGAAAACTGCTCTAAAACACTCTACCATCATAAAGTAACCCATCACTATTCTCCACATTGCTCCAAGCCTGCCAAATTAGCAATCCCAATCAAAACTGGATGAAAAGGCTAGAAGACATGGTTGCATCAATTAAAAAAAATTAAATAAAATCAAAATCAAAAGAAAGATCACAGGGAAGAAGCAAAGCATAGAAAAAGTCAATGATTAAAGCTGTTTATTACTGTTTCAACAGCATCCCCATTCAATGAGACTGCAAATATAATGATGTTTGCAAACATGCTTCCAAAAGACCTCCATGTACAGAACTTCTGCATCACAGAGCCATAGTGTTGACAGTCTTCAGGGAATTTAAAATATGAATGGCTTACTTATGATCTCTGCATAATAAAATGGGACAGGTCAAAATATTGCATATCTTTTATATATACGCATTTGTATCTATACCACTGTTCTCTTGAGCAGCGCAAAAACTACAACTCCATGTCCATCAAAATTGGAATTAAGTGTTTTTATATAATTTATCGGTGAACTGAATTAACGGCTCTAACATGAGGCATGAAAATAATACTGCTCATAACTGGAAAATATTTCAAATGATATGAGCTACATAAATCTTTAAAGACAGGCCATGTCATGGTAAAACCTGTACTTGCTACTGCATCAAACACTGGCCTTGAGACAGTGTCAGAGAGAACCTGGGAATTTAACAGGAAGAGTTGGATTTTTAGGTCCAGTAGTTGTATAATTAACCCTGTGGACATGAATAAAAACATGAAAACTCTCATGAATAGCATTATAAATGAAGGATGGCCAGCTAAAATGCCAGACTACACGACGAGGACAAAACAAGGACAGCCTACTTATGTGGCCTTTTTAGCAAGGAAAAGCACTCGCCTGATTGCAAGCCTATTATGTGATTACACAAACACCGTGTGTGTGAGCATGGCACATTTCAGTTTCCGATGAAAGGCTGTGTGTTACTGCGATTTTACCACCGGTACGACAGAATGCTTAAAGCAAGTATGTGCAGGTGCAAAAAATGTTAGGTAACTTGAGTAACCTTGGTTCTCGGATGACATGAACAATCTCTGATGACAATAAAAATGCATAAACCTTAAAAATTAAATAAATTGATAAAATCTGTGGGCTGTGCACATGCACAACCACAAAACCAAGTTCAAGTCATTTCCTGATCTCAGATCTCAGTTTATGCACCCCTTTTCAGTTCTCCAATCTGTTAAAAAAACTAAACAAACAACAACAACAACAACAACAACAAAAAGACAGAGGCAAAAAATTTGAAAAATATAAAAGAACAGACCCCACTTGTGTTAAAGACTAAAATCTCATTAATGTGTGTGGTGAAGTTCATTACATTGCGACCTAAAGTGACACCTTCAAAATGGCCTGGAGCAAAACTGTTCGGAATAGTTTGCAATGTAAGAGCGTGCAGGAAAACTGTCTTCCGAGAAAGAAGCCTAAAATCAATGCATTCCATTAGTTCAAATGGGGACTGAGAAAGCATTTTCAGAGCAATGATGGGTCTCAACAATGCCAGAAAGCTGCAATTCAGGCTGAGCAAACAGTCTCCTGATGACTAAGGTGCCAGTAGAGACAAAGATAAATTACAGCCAACACCACAGCCATAATGCCCACCAGATAAAGGAAGCTCATAAAGGAAACTACTCGATGAGGTCAGGTGATGTAAGGGGATGGGGAGATCATGCAACCTGCATGATAAATGTGAGGGACACATATGAGTAACTAGAAGAGGACAGAGATTACATTTGAAATATCTACAAAGTGAACTTCCAAGAATGTAATAACCACGCAAACAAAACAAATGAGACAGGAGTTAATGGAAATTAAGTGCACTTATGTGACCGTGTGAGCTTGTGGTGCAAACACAATGCCGTCAGAACTGTGGAAGTGCAGCAGACATGCTCTTAAAATGATGGAGCTGCAGGGTTTGTTTGGGTTAAAGGGGTCATGACATGAAAAATCAAATTTGTCTGGATCTTTTGGTATATAAGAGGTCTTTGTACCATTAAAACATCCTGCAAGTTTCATAACTTAAAACGTCTTACTCATTATAAACAAGGCATTTATTTAATCAAGCTCCAAAAATGGCTTGTTTGGATCGGAGGTGCAAGATGACATCACCTGGGCACAAACATTTGCATAAACTCCGCCTCCAGAGCAAGACATTGACGAATAGTCATCTTCTCACTATAGGCCCCACTCACTGGCGTACAGTCACTTAACGGCTGACACTTGATTACGCTGAATATGAGTGTCATCATCGTCGTGTTGTGTCAAAAGCAAATAGAAATCACTGCCGCTATCTTGTCTACACTGGATACAGTATACAGATGTGTGTTCACTTTCTGACACAGTCCACACGCTTGAGTCTGTCGTCAGGACAAATGGAGTGAAAAAACATTCACTTTGACACATTTGGTTTAAACGGCTTGTTCACGTCTTTGTACAGATATCAGAAGGATCCCAGTGTAAGGAACAAGTGGATAGTTTATATTTAATGGTATCCCGGGTCATGTCAGAAGATTGATCGGGGCATTTTATTTTGTAAACGAGGCACAGTGTAATGGAGAGTTCACAAAGAAACATTTGTTGAAAGATGAAGTGGTACTAGATCTGACTGCAAATTTATTAACATTATAATTAAACCTAAAGGAACATATTAAAATAATAAAAAACATCATGACTCCTTTAATTTGATTTTATACACTTAAACATTATCATATTACATGTCGCATTTCAAATTATTTAACAAGTTATTGCATATCATATTTGTCTTCAATATTGTGTAGCCCTAGTAAATAGCATTAGAAATATGCAATTAAGAAATAAGAAACACGCTAAATTAATCCAGAACACGGCAGCAAGATTAATTTTAAATGAGCCGAAAAAAATGCACATCACACCTCTGTTTATCAATTTGCACTGACTACCAATAGCCGCTCGCATTAAAATTCAAGGCATTAATGTTTGCCTACAAAACCAACACTGGCTCTGCACCCCTTTACCTAAATTCATTACTTCAGACTTCTGTGCTCTCTAGAAGCTTGTGTTCTGCAAGTGAACGTCACTTTATTGTGCCTCTATCCCAAAGAGGCACAAAATCACTTTCACAGACTTTTACATTAACTGTTCCCTCCTGGTGGAATGACCTGCCCATCTCAATCCGATCAGCTGAATCCTTAGCCATCTTCAAGAATCGGCTAAAAACACAAAAAAACAAACAAAAAAAAAACAACACTTGTCCCTTTTAGAATTGCACTCTATTCATTTATTAACTGCTTGTTTTCTTTACAAAAAACAAACTAACACTAGCTTTTCTAATCTTTTTTTATTCTATTTGTTTTCATTTTATTTATTTTACAATTAACAAAAGCAAAAAAGGCATCTAACACTAGCTTGCTCTATTCTTTTTGTATTCTGTTTTCTTTTTATTATAAAAAAAAACCTTGCTACATGTACTGCGTTAAGCTAACTGAGACATATTGCATATCATTGCTCTTTTGTTGAATTTGATTGCTTCCATTGTCCTTATTTGCAAGTCACTTTGGATAAAAGCATCTGCTAAATGACTAAATGTAAATGAAATAAGTACCGTTCTCATTCACATAGTATCCAGATCAATATTTAAATGGATTTATTCATCCATTTAAAAGATGTATATCAAGAACTTTAATAAGTATGCTTTTGACATTGTAAAAGTAGAGATTTTATCTGTAAATGTAACTTCTTCAGTCACAAAGGAGTAATAATGTGAGGTCAGAGAAGAACAGAGTCTGTCCAGAGTCGGAAAGCAAAGCAAAATTAGATAAATAGAAAAGTCAATTGCTATGGATGGAAGGAAGTGCATGAATGGAAGAGTAAATCTAATTGAGAATAAATGAATGGAGGGAACTGATGAAGCACCTCCACCAGCCAAATGATCACATCTCAGACACAGAGATTAGGATGGGTGGACTGATAAATATGAAAAGGAATATTTATGAGTCCTATTGTGTAGGAAAGCCAAAAAAAGAAATGACATAGCAAAAAAGCAAGGGGAGGGCATGGGGCAGAAGAGAGAACGGTCCATTTCTAAGTCCTGGATTTGATGATTTTCATTACTAATCTAAAGTTGGACTAATGGAAATACAGCCTTTTATCACTACAACCTCATGCTTTCATCAAATGAAATATGCACATCAAATGCATATACACCTAGCTTTATAGGGATAGTTCACTCAAAACTGAAAATTGACTTACTTTCTGCTGCGGAACACAAAACAGGATATTTTGAAGAATTTTGGTGATCACTGACTCTCATTGTATGGAAAAACAAAACATTTAGACATTTATACTCCAATGTACCTTATTATGTGTTCTACAACCAAAAAGAAAGTCATACAGGTTTGACAAGAGGTTGACAAGTGGTAAACAGGGAAACAAATTCTTCTGAACAAACATAAGAACAGACTTATTTTTTTCTCTGAATGGTCAAACAGCCTTTATCTTTCTCAAATGTCAGTGAATTTCATTTTAAAGGACATACCAGACGCCACATGTCACTGATAATATTCAAATCAAACTTGTGAGGGAGCATTTCTTTTCCATTGGAGGAACAATGAATATGATAATGACAATCTGAGAGTGACACCAACTGAAGAAATACAGATAAAATCAACTGCACCAAAGGCTGGTGCCAATCAATCACATCACAGTGTTTAACAAGAAGACACAGACAGGAAATTAATTTGTCACAAAGAACCAGAAAGCCAGGTGATCATTGTGATCTTGCCTGTGTGTCAGCCAAACACAGCCCAAGATTATCAACCTTTAGGTAACACCAAGGTGCTTAACAGGTAGCCCGATAGATTTTATTTTGTCATTACAACAAATTGTATTTAGCCACTAAAAGTGAGAATTAGGTACTGTGTTTTTAATTTTGCATCTAATACAATATGGTTTTAACTGACGACGTAAAACTATTTATCAAAAAAAGTGCATCAGTCAAAAGGCCATAGTATTTGGTACCTTAAATAATGACAGAACAAAATATTCAAAATAACTACTTTCTGATTATTTAACGACCTCTGGAAATCATCTTGCGCTCTACCAGGGAACTTAATCTTAATCTATATAAAACTTAAAATTTACATATTCATAAAGCCTCCCAAAGTATTTTATTTTTGCAACATGCGTGTGTGTTTTTTAGAATACAGATTAGTAAGAAAGAAATTGGTGAATCATGATTTGTTCATGAAAATATTTGTATGCAGATTTCACAAACAAATTCGTGAACATGCATGCTTAGGGAATGAGACTCACTGTTTCCATCTAAAAATGCTGCTAATGGTTTGGTTCATCATTTCAGTTTCACATTTAGCTTCTCATCAAACCGTGCATCCAGCCATGTTTTTCTTTTTCCATATAATTGTTTTGTCGCTCCCCCTAGTATAGAAATTTTAGCCCTTTGATGTATAAACAATTTCTGAGATTCTTGCATCATTATTTCAAGTCCTCCATGGCTTTGGAGGTCTAAGTTCAGTTTGTGACTTTACATTATACTCATTCTTTGCTTCTTCCTCCAATTATAATTGGCTCTCACACAATATGTCTTATTTTATGTTACGTTGCTTGGATAAGAAAGTGACAGCAAAGAATATGGAGTAGACTGGAAAAAGAATATGACAGCACATTTCTGAGCTCAAACTCCCACGTGGATAGTTCTCTATGTCAACACACTTCGAGAGCTGTATGAAAAAAAATCAACTACAGAAATCCAGCTGCTAATTTCACTCTTACCTGTTTCATGTAGGCGTAACACATCGTCTCAGCAACACGTTTTCCTTCATCATAACAGGCCCGGGGGCCAATAGGGTTCACGTGACCCCAGTAGTCCTCATTCTGGGGGTGCACCTCTGGGTCTAGTTGAAGACACAAACACACAAATATGAAATACAATCCACACCCACCCAAAGGTTCACATTTAACTCAAACATTATAAATTGTAAAACAAGAGAGAGAACTAAAATATAATGTCCAGACAACCACTGTCCATACAGCGAAAATGAAAAAAGAGAAATAAGACATTTTTATAAATGGACGCAGTGCATTTTTATGGCCACAGAACCATGAATCAATAAATGATTTAAAAGACTCTAGCAATAAATCACATAGACATAAAAAGGTTGAAAACATTTTATCTAGTCTGACATTAAAACTTCATGTGACTTGTTTGAACATGCTGATGATTCATCAATAAAGAAACCACCACTTGCATAATAGATGGCACAAGTGCTTCCAGAGGACCTAAGACCTTTTATTTCCCTCATTCCCTCTGCTTTAACTTTTAAAAATCACTACTGTCAAATTACTAAGATTATGTCAGAGTAATGCATGTGGTGATTGCTGTGAAACAGCCTATTAGAATAGATTGCTGTACACAGCTGTTACTTATGAGGGATCTTCCACATCCGCACTCCATTCATTAAGTGCTTGTATGTGCCTGAATAAGTGAGAGAAGAAAATTCTGGTCACACATGAAACTGTGGTTGTGTGTATTCCTGATGGAATTCAGAGATGACACTAAGCACTTATGGATAATAGCTGCACCACCCAGACAGCTCAAGAAAATATACTGTAGGCTGAACAAATGAAAGGCAGCTGTGAAAGGGATTTAATTTCTGTAAACTGTATGGATGACTCCTTAAATCAAAAAAACGATAACTGTAATTGTACAATAATTGCGATAATTGTACAGTTGCAGTCAAAATTATTCAACCCGCTTGAAATGAAGACATTCTGCTGCTATGATTTTTTTTTTTACAAAAACAATTAAACCAAGGTAGCAGCACTATTATAGAAAATGTATATAATATACATGACTGATTCTGAGAATGATGAAAAATGAAGAAGATGGAAAAAAAAATGCTCTAAACATTCATGTCAAAATTATATGACCCTTAAAAGCCATATTTATTCTTTACAACCTCCAGTTGCTTTCAAAGTGTCTGTCACCTGCAATCCTGGTCCATTCCTCACTTGGAAAAGCTTCCAGATCACTGATAATCTTTGATTGTCATGTTGCAACTGCTTTCTTCAAATCCCACCAAATATTTTTGATGAGATCGAAAAGGCCACTCAAGAACATTCTACAATCAATCCCTGAACCAATCTTAAGTAGATTTGGATGTATATTTTGGGATGGTTGCCCTGCTGGAAAGTCCAATGATCATAAAGCTTCAGTAAAAGCCCCAAAGGCATCACAATCTTTGCCAAAAAGGCCTAATACTAACTTAAAGAATCCATGAGGTCTTTCATACTGTCAAGATTTCCAGTTCTTGCAACAGCAGTAACAAGACTGGTCCACCTCCATGTTTGACCATGGGGATGTGGTGTTCTACTAATTTTTTCCTCCTTTCATCTGGTTATATTGCAAGTATTTGGCAGTAAGTTAAGGGCTCTGATGCTTTTCAACGCCCTTCAACACCCTCAAAGTGTTTATTTCTTTCTTTTTTTTTTTTTTTTTTGTACAACACATTTTAAACTTATGAATGTGGCTCTAGGAATTTTTAGTGTCTTGGAAATCTTCTTGTAGGCATAGACTTTGTAATGTAATAAAACAATTTGTTTGCTATAGATTTTGTAAGAGCTCTTTTGACTTATTTGGTACTCAGCACACGCATGCGCTAAATTTAAGTGTAACTGTTCTAATTCAGTTTATCTATAGAGTTTCCAAAGGTTTAACTGTTTTAACACAGTTTTGTACCAAACAACACAAATAAGTGACCTAAAAACAATTAAACAATTATGACATAGGTGTATTAGAAAAAAAATCCTATAACTCAAAAATATTACATTATATATTGACATTATTACGTTTCAATATGCCACTAAACTCTTGTAGACGTCATTTTTAATTATTTAATTATTTATTTTATTTATTTATTTTTTTAAACTCTGGATATTCAGAAACTTGTCAATTTGGAAATATTTTGTAAAACATTTGTAAATTATTAGTCTCTACTGCTAAACTATAGGCACAATTTTGAATGCTGGTTCACACCAAAACAATAACTATAAAGATAACTATAATGATTACTATTAGCACTCACACTAAGGGACAATAATGTTCCGTTTACAATAAGTATGTGCTGCCTAAAGGCACAAGCTTGTTAAAGTGGGTTGGGCTCTGATTGGCTGTCAATGTTTTTATTATTTGTAGCAACTCATTATGTACTAATGCATATAATGTAAAAACTGCAAATAATGTAGTATTACATTATTACTGTAATAAAATGTTCATAGTGTAATAATTTTCTCAAAACGTAATAAAATCTTGAGCTCATAGTGTAATAACAATTTTTACATTATGAGAAATTTATTACATTATAAACTCTCCAAAAATACTCTTAAATGACAAACAGTGTACAATAACAACACTGTTTACAAAGTATAGCCTATGTTGTAAAAAATAACTCCGTATCAATATAGCACAGGAAAAATCTCTTTAAAACCAGTTTAATAAATAATATTATCATAGGAAATATATATTTCCTTTTAGAATTAATTTGTGTGTGTGTGTGTGTGTGCACACAAACAAATTAATTCTAAAAGGAAAGAATTAATTTGTACATGAATGGATTAAGCAAAGCAAATATGTTCACGTCTGAGATTCATTTTATTATTTATATAGAATAACTAAACTATAGCTGAACTTTAGTGAGGGGACATTGTTTCTCTTAGAATCATGAAAAAAAAAACCTTTAATTAAAATTCTGAATGCATTACAGATAGTCTAGCATGTGTGCAAAGAGTGCTTTAGAATTTCAAATAGGGCTGCTCGATTACGACAAAAATCATAATCATGATTATTTTGGTCAATATTGTAATTACGATTATTTAACATGATTATAAGTGGGCCACATGACCAAAACTTTAAAGGGGTGGTTGATTGCGATTTTTTTACGTTAGTTAGTGTGTAATATTGCTGTTTGAGCATAATCAATATCTGCAAAGTTGCGGCGCTGAAAGTTCAATGCAAACGGAGATATCGTCTTTTAAAATTCTGGCAGTTTAATGCCTACAAAAATGGCTCGTAGGGACTACAACGAGTTACTTCCCAGGTCCGTTACGTCACAATCCCAGATAAACCCCACCCTCGGGAACACGCAGCAAAGGGGGCGAGGCCATGTTGTGCTGCTTAAGAGAAGAGGAAGAAAAAAATAGGTGTGCACGTAAAAATCTATTCATATATGAATCGTGATTCTGCCTTCTAATAATTCTAATGGATTCACACGTTTCAAAATCATATGTTCTAAAGCAGCGGTTCTTAATACTGTTCCTCGCGTCGCCCTGCTCTGCATCTCTCTCTCTCTCTCTCTCTCTCTCTCTCTCTCTCTCATTCAGATCGTCAGATCAGCTCCAACAAACTGATCCAATTATACACTTATTTTCACATAGAAATGAGAAGCGTTATACATGGACGCGCGTGCAGTTGCTGTGCTGTATTAAAGCTTTAAATCAGGATAAAACCGTATATTAAAAGCTAACAGAAGCAGTAGCACTTACAAATAACAGTGTATCTAAAAGTATGAACCAACAACAAACAAAAAAAAAACCCATACCATTTAGAGCCGTGCTTGCACAGGTTCTGCGCGATCCTCTTCACTAATATTCTCTGGGTCTCAATCGGGCTCAAATTGATAAGCAATATTGACGACGTCATTGTTTACAATACAACTGGAGCACATGCCACTGAGGTGAGGGGCAGGACGTTTAGATGCGCACTAGAGGTGGTTTAGCCAATCACAACACACTGGGCCAGCTAACCAATCTGAGCCCATCGCATATTTCTGAGGGAGGGGCTTCATAAAACCAAGAAATAATCAGGGCGTTTATTAGAGAAGGGACAGAGTGGTGTAGAATAAAGGTAAATTATGTGAAAAATAATGCATTTTTTAAAAAAACGAAGCATGAACACATGTTTGACTGCACCCCATAAACCCAATCAAGCCTACATGGACGGTATTACCGATGTCCTTACTACGTTTCTGGACCTGGGAACATTTCAGTTGCATTGCTGTCTATCGGAGGGTCAAAGAGCTCTCAGATTTCATCAAAAATATCTTAATTTGTGTTCCGAAGATGAATGAAGGTCTTACGGGTTTGGAACGACATGCGGGTGAGTAATTAAAGGAAAACGCCACCGTTTTTCCATATTCTAATAATATATTAGAATATGGAAAAACAGTGGCGTTTTCCTTTAATGACAATTTTCATTTTGGGGTGAACTACTCCTTTAATTTTCTTTTAATGTAATAACTTATTTTGCATAAAACTATTATTACATTTTGTGGTCAAATTTATTATTGAAAGATTATTATAATATTGTAAACATTGTTTTAAATTATGTGCCGGTATTACCTTATGAACTGTGATTACATTATAAGTTGCCACAGTGTGTTAATACTGTAATAAATTTCTCATACAATAACCTATTACTTTATGTGAAAAATTGCTATTACATTGAAAAATTCTTATTACATTATGAGCTCAAGATTTTATTTTGTTTTGAGAAAATTATTACATTATGAACATTATTACAAAAATAATGTAATAATTGTTACATTATGTGCAATTATTACATTATGAGTAGCTACATCGTTCATCAGCAGGAAAAAAATCGATTAAGTCTCTCTGTATCTTTGTTGTTATAACTGTGGTGTGGACTTGCTTATTCTCAGAGAAGTAGAACAATTATTAAAACTTCACTGTAATAGTTATCGTCCTCTATGTGAACAGCCCTTAACAATGAGTTAAACAACTCAGCTAGACAGAGCTGACACTGGCAATAGACTATAGTGGAAACAAGGATCAGTAAGGAAAATCTTGTAAATCCTGAATTCTCAAGCATGATGGGCAAAGATCATGCCCATAATCAGTGAGAATAATATATGGACACAGTCAGCAACTTTGGCAGAAACCCAGTGGTAGGAATGATGCGAGCCATAATCAAGCTGTTTAATGAACACCCTTGGACACAACCATAAAGCATAAAAACTGCAATAATCTAAAGTAAATCTGGGAAAAGTAATATACTGCAAACAACTTTGATCAGATCAAATTTTAAGGTAATTGCTATGCATCAAAAATTGCTATGCATCATTACACTGAGAAATGGAGCAATTACAAGCAGTAGTTGTTAATGCAGCCATTCATCAAAATTATTTGTTTGAAAGTAAATGCTTTTCCTTTAGTAATCACTGGACCTGTAAGAAAGGTCTTTGAGAAAAAAAGTTGACCAATATTATTAAAGTTTACTTTCAAATGATATAATTCCCTCAATAACACTTACACAAGTATAGCACAGGGCTTACACAAGTCATTACTTATGTTTATCTTCTCAAACCTACTGTGCTATTCAGTGTACAAAAGTGGATGAAATTTCATTGCAATTCAATACTCTTGGCTTATTAAGCTTAACGTAAAAAGGCCGATTTTAACAGCTGGAGCAGAAGCTAGGGTGAAAGCAGGATTGATTTTTTTTATGCACATTCGGATAAACAATCCTTTAAAGCAACCATCATGAAGAATAGTAGCTCTTACACAGTTTGAAGGCAATAAATGGCCCAACAGCTAAATTGATGGAACTGTCATCTTCTAGTGACAATAGTTTCTTTTCATGCATGCAATAAATGCCATTTGTCCAGCTTAAAGATACTAAAGAGAAGATCAGACAAAAAGAATAAACCTAAAAAAAACAAACAAGAAAACCTTGACCACACATAACAACTTAGAACTTGAGAGCTTTTTTCTCTTGGACAGAGATCTGTGTTCATTCCCAAATCCCAAATGAGCTGATTATCTAACCATCAAACCGCAGAGGATCAATTGCAGCTCCTTTTCAGTCAAAAAGAAATAAATATAAACATCTCAAAGACATGGGATTAACCAAGAAATAGGTGTTGTTGAGTCGTTGTGAGTCAGGTGCCACAACCTCTCAGGAGTGTAATAATTGCTTATTTACCAATTTACCTCCAAATTACATATACTACAGGTTTTGACATGACCATAATATTTCATTTCCTTTTAGGCCCCATTATTTGTGTGGTAATTCAAGATGAACTCAAAGCAGCCTCCACTACATCACTTCCACCACCATTCTTCACAATTGGGATCAGGTTCTTTATAATTACATAGAACAGTCAGAAAGTTCAACCTCTACCAAAATCTATTCAGATACCACATTCATGCACTCTCACACTGCCATTGAAACACGTCTTCCCTCTCCCTTATAGCCTTTGATCTCAACTCAAAATGTGATACATATAGCTAAAGTGTTAAAGCTTCATGAGTACAAGTCTCTTATGTAAAAAAACAGGTGTACATTGATAGATTTGTCTGAAATTTTGTCACTGCTCTGCTATGTGACTACTTAATGAAGCACCAATAGGAGCACATCAATTTATGTGTGTGTATATGAGAGATATATAAATAGCAATGCTGGTTTGTCTATATGATAAATGTCTCGTTATTCAGTTGCCCCTTTCCATCAGTGCAAGCCTTAAAATGGAGATATTTGTACACACACCTCCATACACTTCTGAAGTGGAGGCAAGGAGCAGACGAGCTCCGACTCGCTTGGCCAATCCTGTGAACAGAGAGAGACATGAACAAATCAGTTGTTAAATTATATCTAACCAGACAGAGACTGACTCATCAATCAATATGTGACTCCCATTGGATGAGTTAGAAATACCTAATCCAGACATCAATCAGAAAAAGCCACAAACAAGAAACAAAGATATCGCGATCAGAATATCAGCCAAAGAAAAAATGTGTGCAACAATCCACCATTCACAATGTTTAATGTTTGTGCTTAAGTGCTAAATTCTCATTTTCATTAAATGTTCTGACTGAAATAATATGTTGATAGCACGCTATTACAACAGAGCATGCACAGAATGTACAATGTTAATGATTATCCGCACACTGATCCATTGAGATTTGATTTGAGGTTGTTTCCCTGACACACACACACACACACACACACACACACACACACACGTAGAACATTTTATTACATCAGTTAATGCACATATCACAGCAGTTTGGAAATGAAATGTCAGGAAAGTGGTTCTAAAAGGTTAATACTCTTTTGCATTTGAAAATAACATACCACCAACACTAAACCTAACCGATAGTGTGAGGAAAAACAAACCTGAGATAAAAACGTATTTGCAGAAGCAACCATGCCATTTTAACTTGCTTCTTTTACGTGACTTGTGTTTCTTGGGACTTGTATTCAAGGAGTGCAGTGATCTACTGTGTGAGCTACTGGGCAAGTTTACTGATGCAAACTGATGTTTACTGATGCAAACATCAAAATGCATTAGTTTACAAGTCACACACTAAAGTGTTTTGAGGTCATAACATTGTATTGTGCAAGGAACTGTGCAAACAAAAAGTCTTTAAATTTTTTTAAAAATATATCCCTGTAATAATTTGTGTGAAAAAGGAACAAATGTAGCAGCAGGAAGCTGCAGTTAAATGTATGTATAGTTTTTTTTTTTTTTTTGGGCAATTTCGCATAAAATGTAGCCAAAGTAACTTATTTCCATTGAGCATGGGTTGCTTAATAGGTGCGCACTGCTTTATTCGTCCAGGCTGTCTTGACCATATATTTTTAAACTGTGGCTGGTCGGTTTTTTAATATGGTAAGTTTAAAATAAACACCCTGTCTCAAGAGCCTGTTATCTGTTTCTTTCCTGCTTTCACCAATCCCAACTGCGCTTTAACTGGCAGCTGAAAGAAAATTCAAAATATTTAATTAAACACATAAGCCTGTTAAGAATGACAGCCACTGAAATTCTGTGGAACAGATTCCATGTGGACCTGGCAATAACCTGCACAAGCAATTATATATAATTGCAAGCATGAGACGAAAAACACATCATTTCATGTCAACACAGAAATGACAACTCAGAAAACTATTACCAAAAAAAAAAGAAAAGAAAGAAAAAAAAAAAAAACATTTGGTCTTTTACAGTGGTGTATTGTAACGAAGTAATAATACTTCGTTACAGTACTTAAGTATTTTTGGGAGTATCTGTACTTTAATTGAGTTTTTATATTTCAGCCAATTTTTACTTTTACTCCACTACATTTCCTAATTAAAATGTATACTTTTACGCCGATACATTTCCCCAAAGCATATTCATTACTTACTACAAAATAGTCAGAAGACAGAAGAAAACGGACTGCAGGAAAGCAGGTTTGACGACAGTCAAATGCTTTGTTTCTGAATGAATCAGTCGTTTGAATTAATCGGTTGAATCTCAATGACTCACTCATTAACAGTCACTCGCTGTCACCTACTGGCGGTTTTAATTTCACATTTCGACTATTTTTTTTTTCATGTTTTAAATTATTTCAAATATCAGTATTCAACGTTTTGCTAAAAACAAAACATTAAGCCTGTTTATGCATCTGTAACTGCAGTTTAAATGCATCCATGTCCCCTCTGAGATACATAAACTGTGTAAATATATCTAAATGCTATTTCAGATGCAGATTCCAGAAATGTTTTCTTATGTTGGAATAAAAAGACAGTAAGTACCGGATAAAGTTATTCTTACCCAAAAATACAAAATGGAAGAAAGAGTTAAAACTGAACACAATCTTGCTACTCAAGCTGTATGAATAATATATATATATATATATATATATATATATATTTATTTATTTATTTATTTGTTTGTTTGTTTGTTTGTTTGCTTGCTTGCTTCTTTTCCATTTCGCATTTACTTGTACTTTTACTTTCAATACTTAAGTACGTTTAAGATTTAAAAAATACTTTTCGTACTTAAGTACAATAAATATCACATACTTTAAGACTTTTACTCAAGTAATATTCTAAACAGTGACTTCAACTTCTACCAAATTCACTTTTTGGTAAGATATCTGTACTTTTACTTGAGTATGGCTTTCAGGTACTTTATACACCACTGGTCTTTTACTGCTGTATTTACAGAGAGTGGACATCAGATTGAAGACTGAAAAGAAAGTGCAATGCTAACCTTTCCAAAATGGACAGGCAGAACATCAAATTGAACTAAATGGTTTGCAAACCTGCTGCAATTTTCTCTCTTTACTCTAAAAATTCTATCACCAAAGCCATAGTCTGACTTACAGATTGTTGCCTGGTAAACAGTACTGGGAAGCCTTGTTAGTTTGTCTGTCAGTTTAAATATATATTTTTTTCTTTAGATTCTGTCTCTTATGGACAATGAATAAAACCTGCTGGTCTTGAACCCGAAACCGCTAATGACATTCAACCAAAATTTACATTTTTCAAAAAGTTCATAATAACATGCTAAAAGTAATACACATAAATCAGCTGGTTTAATTAAAGTTTTCTGAAGAGACAACCACTTTATATATGATTAACAAATTTTATGGAAGCTCAAATGTGCTTGCTTGACACACAAGAACCAATGAGGCTTATTCATGTGCATCAAGCAAGTACAGTTGAGCCATTGTTTACCATATTTGATGTGCTCTATGTATGTGCACTGATCAATGTTTATATGTGAATAGAGGCCTAAATTAAATCTGCTCCTCATGTAAAGTGATCATGTCTCTTTAGAAGACTTGAATTAAAAAGCTATGTTTCATATGGATTATGTATCATATGGATCCTGAACTTTCTAAACCATCATAGTTTTAGTGGAACAGATTTTCAATGGAGGGACAGAAATCTCTGACAGACTTTTAATTTTGTAGTGACACTTACCTAGCATGTTGAGAGTACCAATAGTATTAGTCTTCAGTGTCTTGATAGGGTTATACATGTAGTTGGGTGGCGATGCAGGTGAGGCCAAATGATATATCTGGTCAACTGGGGTACAAAAAACAAAAAAAACAGAAAAGGAAAAGTGAGAGGGGAACTGTTTATTGAGTCGTTTTCCAGTCAGCACCAATCCTCTTGCTAAGAGGACAGATTGGAGAGATATAAAAAAAAAAATATAATAATAAAAAAATAAACAAAATCAAACACTTCCGTTTATACCAATATAAACACCGTCCAACTGCACAATGATTACAGACAGTGATTTAGGACTGAAGCAAATCCAAAACAAAAGCCTAAATAGATGCTAACCATCTGTCCATTCATATGCCCAATCAAATAAGCAGTCTTGTTAATGCAAATGATTGTTTTGGGGGTATTCTATCTAAAGACAGTTAATGCAAGATCTTAATCGTTCTCTGAATCAATAATTGATCACTAAAGTTGTTCAAATGTTGTGCTCTTCAAAGAGAAACTTCTGAGCACTCAGAATGCAACTGGCATTCATCCACAGACCAATGCCAAGGATATATGAAGGTTGATTGCAACTCAAAGTACATGAAAATGCATCATTCTTTTTCAAGGACACATATACATGGCAGAAAGGTCATGTTCGAAAATATCTGCCATTCTCATCACCATTATTCAATGCTCTATCTATATTTAGTCTGATGTGCAGAAAGATGAATATTAGTAAAGGGAGAATGTGACTCAGACAGACAAAGCATAGGTGAGTCAATCTAATGGATGTAGAACAAACACAATAAACGGACGAGTTCTATTTCACCCTGCCCAGCCTAGATGCAGTGATAGGCAGGGATCAGTTAAAGAGGGCTGAGGAAAGAGATGAGTCAAAAGAGTTGCTGACTGAGGTTGAATAGGAATGAAAAATCAAAGTGCGGAGACATGCTGGTGCTGTGCTTTAGCTGGGATGGAGGAGCAGAGCAAGAATTCTTTAAGGTCCACCCCAGCAGTCTTCAAACTTTTTCAGGCCAAGGACTCATTGGTAGATAGAGAGATGAAGCAGAGACCCTGTTACATACTGTATGACAGTAGGCGCTTTTCCATTACCCTTCAAATTGAGCAAATTAAAATTGCGAATTGAAAATACGCCTAATGGAAACGCGTCAATTTTGCAAAAACTCCCATATATTGCAAAAAAGTTTTTACGCTCGCATGAGGTGGTTTTTCAGGTAATTCGAAAAAGGAATATTTCATAAAACTGCAATGGAAACGATTTTTTCGCATTTACAGGTCACATGGCGTATGTAAAAAGTCATATAATCATTCTTCAGTGTACTATAACCTCCAAGAAACACTTCATACATGGTCGCTCTCGAATATAAGGGGATTTCCCTGCCATTAATGGCTAGACAATTTACACTGCACACGTCTGCGGTCACTCTAGTCAGTGTTTATTCCAGTCACGCCACTCATGTTTCTGAAGTGGCTCTCCGTGGTGCTTCTGTAAAGATACACGCTTACGCCTCCTTTGAATAAATACATCCAAAATTCGTCAAATCTCACCAAAATCCATTGCCATGACTTATCGCAAGAGGCAAAAGGTTACGTTTTAGTCGTATAACATTGGTTAAATGGAAACGCCGTCATTTTGAAATACTTTTTTATCGACATTTATAAAATATTGCCAAAATTTTGCGCAAATGTGTAATGGAAACGCACCTATTGAGTGCTGCCATTTTTGCCTGCCCTTTTATATTGTGTGTACCATATTAATGTTTTTGTCTACTTTAATATGCTTTAAAGCATAGCTTGCATGCTTAATAAATCATAAACAATGAGTCAATGAGTCTAAAGAATTTTGTAAGAATGTTCAGTTCTTAAGGAAAAAAACTGGAAACTTAACTATTAATTATCTGACTGTATGACATTTCTTTTTGACAACTTGCTTATCGACTCAATGAAAACCCATCCAATAAGTTCATTTAACCTCTTACATTTGGGGATTTAAGACAAGTTTATCATAACTTTAAGAGGTGATTTATAATGTACAATTTGTAAGAACATTCCTTTCAGGAATTCAACATCTTCATAAGTTTTTTTTTTTTTTTTCCCCCTTTATAACAATCTCAAGATTAAAATATTATTGTTAAATATTCGTGTGTTGAAATACAAAATAATTTCATTCTTAAGGCAGAAACATAAAAGCATAGCAGTTAAGAACAACACAATTTCATTAAAAATGTTTTATGAATTCTGGCCCCATGGTCTACCCAAACAGCCTTAGTTAAGGATAGGGTTGTGCATATGTTGTGGTACTCTCATGAACGTGATACATGATACACAGGCATGCTGAGACTATATACAAAGTGTATATAAAATCTGTCTTAAAAATAAAGAAAATAAAAGAACAAGAATATAAACATTTTCAATTTCTTAGTTTAAATGTCAACCGTGATGGTTTTCAATTTGTGTGAAAAGGCAACACAGTAACAAAAACTACACTAGATGTTTAGTTTGCCATGTTACCACTGTTATCATAACAATAACATTTTACTGTATGTTACCGTTCTGGTTATACAGTATGTGATGCCACAGACTACTACCCAAAATAAAAATATTTGTCAGAAAACAAAAGTGCTTTAGCCTACACCACCAAAAGAGTATTTTTTCCAGTTTAGAGGTCATGTGTGTACTGGGCCCGCTGAGCCAGCTTATGAAATTGTATCACTGCCAGAGAAGTTCAAAAAAGCTGTAAGATTACTTGGGTTGAGCATGTACAAGGTTAAAACGCTGTGATGACAGAAGTCTGCAGTCAAAATGTTCAAAAACTATTAATAACTGTTTTGTTTTGGCAAACTGGCATCCCTTTTGTATGTTTTTGTACCATCTGTTTATGCCCCACTGATGGTTAGGTTCAAGTTTGGGTTTCAGAGTGGAGCTTCATATGTACTTTTTTTTTTTTTTTTTTTTTTTTTTTTTTTAAAAACGTACAATTTATTAAAAATCACACTGTAAGAAAAAAAAGTTACATTTAATCATGAGATTGTGTTGGCCAAGTTACTCCATGCCATTTTGTTTTAGGCCTGTACTGTGGAAGTTGAAAATGATGATGTCAAATTGGACAAATGCTGAATGATGCAGCTGTTAAAATGTCATTTCCAGCAAATGACATTACCAGGGTTTCTGAAGACTTTATTAAGGTAAAGTTTAAGAAATTTTCAAGGTTTTTTTTAAGACCAAGTAAAGAATTCAAGGAATAAATGGAAGGGAACACAATACGTCAGAATTTTCTCTAAATGTAAATGTCTGTGGGCCCACAATGAGCTGTAACACTTTCAACAGATCTCCATTACTTTTTAATTACATTTACAAAAAATAGCTTACTGCTTCAATACCTCTGCTTCCAACTACTAGAATATGAAAATAACTTTTACTGTACCTTCTGAAAACATTGCAAAAAGCGCTGTTCTTCCGCAGTATTACGCTTGTTTTCCAGGAAACGTCTAAACATTCCTAATCTAGAAACATTTACTTGAGAAGCAAAATGTTGCAAGATAAGAAGTCATGTTTTGTGAGAAATTGATAAAAATGTGACTGATTAAAATAAGAACAAATATCTGTCAATGCGGTCAGAAAAATGAACAAAAATCAAAGAGAAGACGTTAATTTTTCTGACTCATTTAATTTTGTTTAATTTCTCAGAAAACAAGATCTTCATTTTTTTGCATCTTAAATAAATGTATCTTTAAGGATGTTAAGATATTTGTAGTGGAAAACAAGACAAAAATCACGAGGAAACTGGTATGTTTTTGCACATTTGTGATACGAAAAAAAGAAAGTCTTTGTGTTTGTGGATAGCTGTGGTATATTTACTGAAAAATTCTGACATTTGATTAATTTAACAGGTTTCTTGTGTGAATGTGGCTAATGTCACAGTGTATCACCCTGTACTCATCAGGGGTTGATGCCAGCTGCTGAGATTTTCCATTACAAAGATAGCTGACATTGTTTTTAACTAGCTGCCCTCTCACTTCTCCCGTTTTGATTAGCAGGAGTGGTGGGAGGTGTGATGCCTGACAAAGTGGGGCAAAAAGTATCACACCTGGGCCAAAATAATGACCTGAAACTCCTCTAAGCACTTTATCACTTCATTCAACCACTCACTGTTGGGTCTTAGACAGTGATTGTCCTCAAACCAGATTAAATTTACGAAAGCCGCCTTCCTTCAATGCTGGATGTTTCTGGCCATCCCACCTCTTGAACTTTCAAAACTTTAGGATCTTACAAAGTAAACTGAATCTAAATCATTTAGTCTTTCTCTAAAAGTCTTTTCAGTTGCCATAACAATGCCTGTTTGAACCATCCCACCCTAAACAGAAGGACCTTGCAATCAACAAATGTATTTCACAGATACAAACCGACATAACTGTTGGTGAGTGAAGCAGGATTTATACTTTCGTCTGGCTCTGCAGTGCGAGCCTCCACTGACTGCACGCGCACCTCCCCAAACGAATGAGGCTTTTATGCTTGTCGCGTTCGCCGTTGTACTATTCCTTGAAACAACAGGGGGCGACGAGGAGTAATTGTCTTCTAAAACCATCGGGAATCACAGGTGAGAAGTCGTCATTTGCGGTACAAGACTTCTCGCGTGATGAATGAGATGATGAATTAATAATTTCTTTATGTACAAACTGATTAAAATAATCTTAAAATTTTGGGTTTATTTTGCATCAAACACAAGACAACTTTAAGCAAATAGTGTATAAATTAATTCTATTTCTATTTTTATGCAATAAAAATAAAACATATTTCAATTAAAAAGCCTTGGACAAACTATGCAAAAAACTATGCACTGTATTCCCTCAAAGCGTCAAAACTCACCTGATGGAGTTTAATTTTAACATAAAGTTTCCTCTGATTCATAAAGATGCCGGTAAAGACATGCCTGTTCGGCCAGAGTCGTCTTGAAGTCGTGCATCTTCGGAAGCGGAGCTGCTCGGAAAGTTAAAAAAAAATGCCATGCACTCGCGAAATGAAGTCGCACGCACTCACAGCGAACTTCTGTCAACACCACAATGACATCATATTTGCCACATGCAGCCAAGTGAACTTGCAGACGAGTCGAGTATAAATCAGCCTTGACAAGTGCACAGAAGTAAAGAGATTTCTTATAGTTTCTACCTATGTTTTTTAATTATTGATATTTTAAAGGAATAGTTCACCTAAAAATTAAAATTCTGTTATTAATTACTCACCCTCATATCATTCCAAACCTGTAAGACCTTCGTTCATCTTCAGAACAGAAATTAAGATATTTTTTTAATGAAATCCGAGAGCTTTCTGACCCTACAAGGCCCAGAAAGATAATAAGGACATCATTAAAATAGTCCATGTGACAGCAGTGGTTCAACCTTAATTTTATGAAGCTACGAGAATACTTTTTGAGTGCAAAGAAAACAAAAATAACGACTACTCAACAATTCAGAAGGCTCTCAGATTTCATCAAAAATATCTTCATTAGTGTTCCAAAGATTTTGGGTGAACTATCCCTTTAATTCACTATGTATCTACTTTGTATCTTTGTGACATTTAGTGCAGATAAAGGACGTATAAATTGTGTGGCTAGTTTTTGATATCAGACAAAACATATACCTTCTGTTTTGTGGCGAGATACCTCGCTAACTGATGAATCACGTGAATGTGCCCACCTTCAATATAGAGAGGCTCCACCACATCATGGTTGATCAGCTCAAAGTTCTCATGGCCGATCCAGTGCTCTACATTGCGCTTGCGGCCAGTGAAGAAATTATCCACCACTGTCACTTCATGACCATCCATCATCAGCTTATCAGTGAGGTGCGAGCCCACAAATCCTGCCCCACCAGTGATCTACCAGAGGAACGAGTGTATATCAGTCACATGCCAAGATTATTGAAGTGCACAGAGTCATAAATGACTTTTTATTTACTTAAGTTTGAGAAACATTTTAATAAACAAGCAGTCACATGGGATTGAATAACAACATGGGGTTAAATCAGCACGGCGAGTAATCAGAAGAATAGAGCAGTGTTTCTACTCCCTGCTGTTTCTCGTTTCCTCATTGCTTCTATGTACTTCCAGTCTCAATCATCTGGATGCAACACAGCCTACTGAAAAACGTCCTCTGAAATAACTATAGTTACTTCACTGTGACACATCTGTCAAATTGGTTATGCTTCAATCTGTTTTATTTAATAACATTTCAGTTGAAGGAAGAAAAATGTCACTAATCTGTCAAACAGTGGAAAATTAACAATGAAACGTCAATAAACTATGATGACCAACTTTAATTTAGCGAGGAGCAAGGGATGTACATATATCTGACAGATAGATGTACATGTATTATTGAAGCTATAGTTTTAGAAACTGAAAAAGATTGAAAAGAACTTCTCACCAAAATCCTCTTTCGGTCCTTCTCGGATAAGAATTTCACAGGTGGGTACTTCTGGGTAAAACTGTAAAATGAAAGAACATTTTAATTAAGCACATATCAAGACTAATTTTCTTTTATGTGTCCACTAGTGATAGTAAGATTCACCGATTCTCATCGGCGCATCGGCATAAAAGTTAGCGATGTGATGCATCGATTTAAAAAAGTGTCCATCGGATACAAGTTGGCATTTGCATCGCGATGCATCTTTTCTAACATATGTGCATCGGTGAAAACCGATTTATTTATATATAATTATTAGTAGACGCGCTATACTTTTATTATTTAGAAAGTGACCAATAATTTAATTAATTTAATTTACTTTTTTCCCATTGCATCATATTGCATTAAATCGCATTGAGTTGAATCTAATCAAAATAGGATCGCACTGCATATGCATCGAGATGTGTATTGCATTGGCCTCAGTCATGGAGATGCACATCCCTAATGCCCAAAGTACACTATACAGAGACATAAGCGCAAAGAAATCATTGCTAAATATCATTGAAAAAAATATTCTTAAGAACTGGATTTTAACATTACATTTTCCTTGCTTCTCTTTCAAAATATTTCAGCACAAATCCACTTGTCAGGCTCAAATATGTCAGTATCTGAGTACAGAAACTCAATAACATTTCCAGAATCCAGGGGGATGTTTTCCGTGCTTGTAATTTTCTCATCCAATTATTCTCGAGTGTCTCAGTTCTGAGACACTCGATACTGACAAATGGATTTGTAGATACAGATAACCCTACTCTCCTAGTCCCCTGACTTCATCACTGATCATTTCAACTGTTGAACTGGTCCCAAAGAGGACACTTTTCTTTAGATAACCCTGATCGCATGGGTTCTGTATGCATTCCAGTGAAGCCTCATAATAAGTTTTATAAGAACAAACATCAATTCACCCATCAGAAAAATCTGTACCACGGCCATTCTGAAAAGCTGCATTTATAAAATAAGAATTTTTAATAGGATCAGTTTTCATTTACTATTTTCTGTAAACCTGATTTCATGTCTGTAGATTTTGTTGCTGACTGCTATACTTGTATAAGTTCTTGCATGTAGAGCAGCATTATATTCATTAGTGCTATCTGCTATGTTCAAACAAGCGTCACTTCGAACTTAACTGCAGAGTGCTCTCTATCCAAATGTTCACTCTTTAGGTCAGGTTATCAGGAAAACAGTGAATTGACATTTTTGTTGAGTGATGCCAGAATGAACAGCATGAACAAGTGGAAGAAAAAAAAAAGAGGGATATAAAGTTGTCACTGCCTTACTGGAGAAAGAAAATCATAAATCCTTCCTCTCACATTTGTTTTCCCACAGATGGAGTAAAAATAGTATTTTAGGAGCACAGCCCATGCTGATAATGCTGCTAGTACCTTAAAAAGAGAAAAAAAAAGTCTATCCAAGATCTGTTTTTGTTATTTTGGCCAAACTGATATAGCTTTAGTAGAAACAAGATGACTTGACACTTCAGCTTGTTTGATGAATCTTCTAACACAGGTAATTTACACTGAGCATCAAGTAATATCCTTTGGGCCCGGCTGAGATGCAGCAAAGTGAAGAAAAAGAGACCTTTACAATCTGCAGAGGTTTCACATCTCATCATCATCATCAAAAAAAAAAAAAAAAAAAAAAGATGGACTGAGGAGAGATTGTGGAGCAATTTTGACCCCATTTTTTTCCATGTCAGTCAAAGCTTGGTGCACATTATGCTTCAATTCATCTGCTTCATTTCTTCATGCATTCAGTCCTGCTTATGCTTCTCCAAACCAGTGCATGCCACTTTACGAGTGCTCACAGAGCAATTTCAGGTTGAGAAATCTATGCTCAAAACATTTCTATCCTACTCAAATGATTACTTGCTTATATCAGAGCTTTTTTCCTTACTACTGCACAACACGTTTATTAAGTGTGGCCACAATCAAAAGCAGCAGGTATATAAAGTAAAAAATAAATAAATAAAATAAAACCGAAATGAACTAAATGTGTTTTGAAATTATTGTATTATATGAAATTATTTCATTATCTCTAAAAGGCCATGGCGTGATACGAAGCACAGCGAGACATGAAGCATAGTGTAGGTATTTTTGGGTGTCAAATAAAAACATACCTAAGCTCAAGTTCCCGTATCTTCTCCCTGAGAGGTGCCACTGCCTGTGAGAAACACAGTGAGATATGACAGTAAAGAACAGGACAGGATGGGCAAAGAGAAGATATATGAGACAGAGAAAGAAACAAAGAGAACAGGAAAAGAGGCAATCTGAGAAAAATATAGAGTGATGGGGGCTATATCAATTGCCCAGGTGAGACAGGGACAGTTAAAACTTTCTAAAGAAAACAGAATGGACAGAATGGTAGACATTTATCCCTGACTGAGACAGTCATCAAGCACTATCAGCCCTCAAACCGATTTACAGATGAATCTGAGAGCATTCGTAGGGTTGTGTGAAAAGACACACTATGTACCAAAATGGCTTTTGGTGAGGGAACAGGGATAGTTTTTAGATTATTAATTTTTGAAGCATTACTCATTCTTTAATTAAGCCACTAATCAGCAGAAAAGTGGGTCACCAAAAGAAATGCAGGCCTGTCTGCAGCCTTTACAGTGACTTTTTGTGTATTATTTAGTATTTTAAGCTAAGCTGTCAATTGAATGCATTTTGAATAAAACATAAATTAGCTTACACATTCAGACATTTTTCTAATGTTTTTGAAAGAAGTGATCACCAAAAATACAGCAACAACAGTAATACTGCAATATAATATAATAACCATAGCAATTAAATGTTTTCTATTTTTCTATTTTAATATAATTTATTCCTGTGATGGAAAAGCTGAATTTTCAGCAGCCATTACTCCAGTCTTCAGCGTCACGTGATCCCTCAGAAACATAATAGAGTTGACTGCATGTCAATGTAGACCAACAATTAAAAAAAAATATAAATAAATGTAAATACTTTCTCTGATTTAAGCACACATGCATGAGTATTAATTAGGTTCATTAAGTATTCCTAACTTTAACAACATGCCAAATGAAAGTCAAAATGACAAACATTTGCCTTAGAACAGCAAAAGTTCAGATCTGGGACGAAGAACATCTCCAAACGGTAACGCCTCTTTAAATGAAATATCAAACATCAGGCAGGGGAATAAATGTCAGCGTTTATAAAAGCTGTCACAGATGCTGAAAAATAAGCCTTAGCAGGTGTTGAAACACTTTGAACCTTAAGGTCAGGCAGATAGGGGAAACGTGTTTTCTAATGAGCTTTCGCAAGGTGATAAGCAGACATTTGGCATCTATAATGAGACTATAGAGATCACAGTTACAGCACTGACTTTTAATGTGAATGTACGTGTACAAAAACCATGCAGCATGAGTTAAATTAAATGGGTTTCAAACGAGACGTGTGTGAACTTGCGGTACAAAGTACACTTTACTTTTATGCATTTAGCAGACGCTTTTATCCAAAGCGACTTACATTGCATTCAAGTTACAGTTTTTTTACATTTTATCAGGTCTTGCTTTCCCTGGGAATCGAACCCATGATCTTGGCGTTGTTAGTGCCATGCTCTACTATTTGAGCTACAGGAAAGCTCTCACTTTCTCAAACATGGTGCATGGGAATAACAAATATGGCAAATTAAAAATATAGCAGTTCACACTGTTTTCCAGTAGCTGCTTTGAGGGTTCTGGGTGGTTTCTTACTGGCCCACATCTGATATTCTGGTTTCTAGGTTCTGCTTCTTACCTAGACTTTAAACCAACTCAATATTTTCACCTGTTTTGCCATCCATCAGGTGGAATTAGTACATCCAAATGCAAAGAAATGTAACAGGTAACTTCACCGTAACAAGCTGCTTGATTTGATTTATCATTCACGTCTATGACACCATAGTACAGGTTGAGTTAAGTGTTGTATTTTAAAAGCAACATGAAGAGTTGCATTTTATTAAGTGAATCAGCATAATAAATATAATGTTGGAAAGTACTTGATCTATCTGGAACTAATTAGGTAGTGAAAAATGTTTTTTGCATTCACTGACAGGTAATTGAAGCAGCAAATAAGTGGGCTTGGTTACATCGGTACAAAAACAGCTCAAGTTCATTTTGATGAAAATCCTTAAATAACTTTGTGTGTACCAATTATTTGTTCATTTTTTGTAATCTTTAAAACTCTATGGTTGTCTTTGGTCATTTTAGACTGAACATTTTATTTATTTATTTTTTTACTTCACTGGAATTGTGGATATGATTAGAAAAGGCCAAATGACTGCCATATGAACACTTCAAATCATATACATAGGGCTATAAAAGCATCTAGCGGTTCAACTTCCTTCCATGCAGTGCATTTAACAAACACTGTAATAAATGAAAACAATATGAAATGAGTTATTTTGTATTACTTTATATAGAAAATGGCACATAATTTAGAGGTGAATACTGTCTAGTACCATAATATTCCCTCAAAATATAAAATTCCAAAGAAAAATATTGACGAAACAAAATACAGTATATTCATTTCATTGTTTATCAAGTTAAACTCTTTGACTTAGGATCACAAGTGTGACTCCTAAATGAGGAATTCCAGAGTATTAATGCTCCAGGTGTAAAATCAAGCACCCGGCTTTATATCACACACAAAATGACTTTTTTTTTTTTTTGTGTGTGTGTATTCATGTATACCTTTTGTTTATACAAAACAGCTTAATGCTAGAATACACAACATGCCATTTGCTCGGATTTTTGCCCAATTTGCAGTCAATGCTAGCTGCCGAAAGTCAGAGCCAGCCAGCAGATTTTGGCCAGGATATCAAACATATTTAAGATTTTGAGCCGATTTCAGAACACACATTGGTTTCATTTGTTTCTGTGTGAAGTTGTTTTGTTGGAAATGACTTGAAAGTCTGGTAGTGTGTGATGCTCAGTTTTGATGCCCAGTTTTATTTGTAACCATTTACAACACTGACAAGTGTTTGAAAATCTGTTCAAATTTTAAATGTTGTGTAGTGTATTCCAGCCTTTACTGGTTACCCTTAGCAAAACATCAATGCCAAAATGGACCAAAATTACTAAAATTAACACTTTTCAAACAACAAAGACTGGGCAACATCACACCAGTAAGCAGAACAGCATCACACACAGAGAAAAAGTACTTGGGGTTTCCAAGATGAACATAACACAGATCAGCACTGCTTATTACTTGCCCCCTGACTAGGAAATTTAATTGCTATCAAAGGCACGAGTAATTAAAATCTTAATTATATGGCGCTCTTGGGTAACGGCACAATGTTTCCTGAGAGTTTGAAGTGTGGATATCAGCTGTTAGGTACATATGGTTTCCAGTGAAAATGAGGCAGGTGCTGACACTAATAAAAATGTGAAAAGTGTGAACTAAAAAAAAAAAAAAAAAAAAAAAAAAAAAAAGTTAAAATTAGGCAAGTATAAAAAAAAAAAAAAAAAAAATTCAAAGCTTGACAGTGAATGTGAACAGCTTGTGCTAACAAACCTCATCTATCCTCTGCTCAATCTTCATTTCTCCATGTTCCTGTATAGACCTGTGGGAAACAACAACAGACTGCTTTATCACAGATACATAAGTACACAAAGATTCACAATTGCACTGCAGATTACTGAAGCACATAATACTCTTCCTCAGCTCAGTCTGGACACGGTGAAGATGCTCAGTCAACAGCACCGCATGACAGCAGATGATCTATACCAAAGCTTGTTTCCACGGCCCAGTGAGTAAGTCTAATCTCAGTTTCTGATTAATGCACAGTGCAGAAGTCATTCACACAGGGATGAGCTACATGGGTTTCGATCAGAATCAATGAACACTATAGAACATTTCAAACACCAATCTCCCACAGTATACACACCAAAAGTTCAAATGTCATTAATCTGAGTAAAATAGGATATTCAAAAATAAAGAAATATAGAGTGGGAATTGATTTTTTAATCTGAAAATGATTTAATTTTTAGATATTTTACCATATTTAAACCTATTCTGCCTACCTCCACCAACTTTCCAGCAAAATATACCGGTGTTGACGATAACTGTGATATTAAAAAAATAAAATCTTGTCATAATGTTAATACTACACATCTGATAATATTGCAAATAATCCACAATCAGTCTGGTTGACATTCTAGCATAGTAGGCGGCGGTACTGCACTGTCATCAAACAAAAGGACTCATATTTTGAGTGTGATACATTGGCCAAAAAAAAAAAAACAGAACACAAATTTTAAAACACAAAAGCCCTGAGAGCAACATAATAAAAACGTCTTCTAATGATAGTAGCTTTGAGCAGCCCATCTGAGCAGAATGACTGTAAATCTGACATCTACTAGTTTTTCCACCATTTACAGGAAAGCTGATTTTTTTCTTCTTCTTCTTTTGCAGTAGGCTGAGCTGGCAAACTGTCTGAAACATCTTCTAGTACTACAAAAATAAATTATAATTACCTCATATTTGCGTAGGTTCCCCAGACAGCTAAAAGAAGAAAGAGGTCATCAGTACCAAACCAAATATCACACAGTAAATGCAAGTTGATTCTTAAAAAACAATTTTACAACATTACAACACCATTAATTAAAAAAAAAAAACAATCAAGCTGTTAGATCGTTAAGCAGATGTTAATAAGTCTGTTCAGTTAAAAATGGAAGATATATATGTTATCAGTTCAAATACACTTCATGTCCAATTTAAATAAAGTAAAGGAGAAAGAAAATGTTTGTATCCATATTTTGAAAAATGTTATAAAAAAGTGTGCATCTTAAGCTGTAGTGTGCAGGGGGAGAGAGGAAACAAAAGCACAACAGCTTCTGAGCCATTCAGTTTTATTTCGCTTTCACTTAGTTAAAAGCATCAAAAGTTCCCACAAATACAGGGTGGAGTTCGACACTGCACGCATCCGAATGAACAAATATTAAATATGAGTTTTATAAGCTCACAGAAACATTACACAAATACACATATATCCTGTGATAGCTAAAATTTAAATGCACAAATGTATGCACAGCTGTTTGCATTTGTAACCCTGCACTGAAAATATATATATATTTTTGTGTTATTTTTGCGATGTTTATATAAGCTGTTTGATCGTATATCAATGAGCTCTAAAGATGCCATGCAGAAACTACAAAGTAACAAAAAACACTCTTTATCCATGAACAAGTCTCAGCTACTGATCTCACCAATTGAAGTGTCTAAGCTGGTGTGAATAAAGAGAAGCGTATTATAGTATAGTATAGTATAGTATAGTATAGTATAGTATAATAAAGTATAGTATAGTAGTATATTCTTATACTACAACACCAGTAAGAATGTAACTGAAAGGTGAGTGTTAAGGCCTGTTCACACCAAGCACGATAACTATAAAGACAACGATATTAGCGTCCACACCAGCGAACATTATCGTCTGTTTATTCTAAGCACACGCGCATCTGCCGCTTTAAATTCTCGAGCTCATGATAGTAGGATTAATTCTGATTGGGTGTCAATGATTTTATCGTTCATCAGCTGGAAAAAAATCATTCTGGAAGTGATTCCAACAACATCGTTTCTCTGTGCCTTTATCGTTATAGCTGTGTTGTGGACTCTGCTATTCTTTAATATTGAGAACGATTTTTAGAATTATATCTTTATCGTTATGTTTATAGTTATCGTGCTTGGTGTTAACAGACCTTTATGGTTGGATCGTGAACTGTGATTCTGCTGATACTACAGTACTAAATTGAATTAAGTCCAGACTGCTTCTATCTCAAAGGCAACATGACCAAACTCAAAAGTGAAGTTTGTTTTGCCAAAAGTGAAAGAACAAAAGTTGAATGTTTCTAAAAAATATTAACGTGATAAAATAATAATCTCAGACACATACTGTCTATATCAAATATGTCTTCAATCAATTGATTTCACGATCAAAGCCCACATATATCGGCACCCTTGGTAAATATGATAAAATAAGGCAGTGGAAATTAATCTGCATTGTTAATCCTTTTGATCTTTTATTTTTAAAAAAATTCACAAAAATCTAACCTTTCATTGGATAATAAGAATTTAAAATGGGGGGGGGGTATCATTATGAAATAAATGCTTTTCTCTAATACACACTGGCCACAATTTAACGGCACCCTTTTATTCAATACTTTCTGAAACCTCCATTTGCCAGTTTAACAGCTCTAAATTTTCTCCTATAATGCCTGATGAGGTTAGAGAACACCTGACAAGAGATCAGAGACCATTCCTTCATCCAGAATCACTCCAGACCCTTTAGATTCCCAGCTCCGTGTTGGTGGTGCTTCTCTTCAGTTCACCCCACTCATTTTCTACAGGGTTCAGGTCAGAGGACTGGAATGGCCATAGCAGAAGCTTGGTTTTGTGCTCAGTGACCCATTTTTGTGTTGCTTTTGAGGTTTGTGTTTGGATTATTGTACGGCTGGAAGATCCAAACATGGCCCATTATAAGATTTCTAACAGAGTCAGTCACTTATTGATTTTTTATCTGTTGGTATTTGATAGAATCAGTGAAACCATGTGTCTACACAAGATGTCCAGGACCTCCAGAAGAAATATAGGCCCACAACTTATACAGCAGTATATTTCATTGTACACATGGGGTACTTTTTATCCCTGTGTTCACCAAACCCATCTTGAGTGTTTGCTGCTAAAAAGCTCATTTTTTTTAAAGTTTCATCTGACCATAGAAGCTAGTCCCATTTGAAGTTCCAGTCGTGTCTGATAACTGAATATGCTGGAGTTTGTTTTTGGATGAGCTAGGAGAATTTTTCTTGAAACCCTCCCAAACAACATGTGGTGATGTAGGTGCTGTTTGACAATTTTTTTTTAAATTTTTTTTTTTTTTAAGTTTTCTGACCCCGAGACTCAACTATTTTGTGCAATTCTCCAGCTGTGGTCCTTGGAGAGTCTTTAGCCACTCAAACTCTCCTTCTCACCATACATTAGGATGATATAGACACATGTCCTCTTCCAGGCAGTTTCGTAACATTTTATGTTGATTGGAAATTATTAATTATTGCCCTGATGGTGGAAATGGGAATTTTCACTGCTCTAGCTCTTTTCTTAAAGCCACTTCACTAATTTGTGAAGCTCAATTATCTTTTGCTGCACATCAGAAATATATTCTTTGGTTTTTCTCATTGTGATGGATGATTAAGGGAATTTGGGCTTTGTTTTCCCTCCTATTTATATTTCTGTGAAACAGGAAGCCATGGCTGGATAATTTCATGTTCATAATCACCCTGGAGTGCTAAAAATTGTGAATATGAATGTGAATATACTTCAGAGATAGATATTTTACTCATAAGAATTTCTAGGGGTACCAATAATTGTGTCCAGCGTGTATTTGAGAAAAAAAAAAAAAATTATTTCATAATGATATTTCCCCCATTTTAAATTCTTATTATACAATGAAAGGTTCGATTTTTGTGAATTTTTTAAATAAAAGATCAAAAGGATTAATAATGCAGGTTTATTTTCAGAGCCTTCTTTGTTCATATTTACCAAGGGTGCCGATATTTTTGGCCATGACTGTATGTAGAAAAGATTAATCTGACTTGGGAGTGTGAGGTTGAACCTTCATATATAAATAATTATTATGAACATTAATAATGTAAACAGACACCCTTTACTTTATAATAAAGATGTTGTGAAATATCATTTCTCTCTATAACAGGGGTCACCAAACTTGGTCCTGGAGGGCCAGTGTCCTGCAGAGTTTAGCTCCAACCCTAATCAAACACACCTGAACTAGCCAATTAAGGTCTTGCTAGGTATACTTGAAACTTACAGGCAGGTGTGTTGAGGCAAGTTGGAGCTAAACTCTGCAGGACACCGACCCTCCAGGACCGAGTCTGGTGACCCCTGCTCTATAACATGCACTACATATCGCAAAGACAAATAACTCAGACCTGCCAATACACATCAAACATGTGAGTGGGAACTGGGCATGTGAAAATCACCACCATAAATAATAAACCATCTTGTCCAAACATTCACTGAGTATCACCAACAACAGCTTATAGTTCTTGAAATGTTTGAAATGACTGGGTGAACAAAAAAGAAAAAGGTATGAAAAATCCAAGGCAAAAGGTGAGAGGAGAACTAGAGAGGTTATTATGCAAATCTCTCTGTTCCCAATCTGGCCTGTTCTTTCCCAGTGGCCATGCTGCTGTCGCCACAAATTCCTGGGTGCCACATGATTTACGGCATGGACGGCCAGCTGGGCGTGTGCCACCTGATGCCATGTCAATGCAAAAATTTGAGGAGACGCAATTTGATGCGGCCCATTTGAGAGCAGCAGAACCAGGTGCCTAAAGGAATAAAGTATTTTTTAGAGAAATGTCTCTGTTTATTTATTTTATTTTTTTTTGACCAAAAGTGTTACCGACATTCTACAAAATATCTTCTTTTTTCACAGAAGACTAATATAGGTTCGGAATGACATGAGGCTGAGTAAATGATGACATCATTTTCATATTTTAATTGAACAATCCCTTTAGGCTTCGACCAAGACACACATAACACTACGTTGATTTCAACCTTTCGAAATGCAATTTAGTCTGATAAATCAATTCTCCTTTGATCTGAGCAAAGCACAGAAGAACTGGCACTTTTAGAAATAAAGCTTCTGGAAAAGCTCAAGTGAACAGGAAAGCAAATGATACAGACTTCAAAACATGCCCAGTTGCATCTGGTCAAGTTCTCACAGTGGCAGTGGCTAAATTATTTTTAGCACTGCCTCTTGTGAAAATTGTGTTTTGGGGCAGGTGGGAGGCAATGGTAGACTGGTTTGTCAAGGTCAATCTCTTGGTGAACAACTTTGTTGAGTCCTGGGGCCTCTTAGGGATCCAAAAGAACTGGAGCAGTCATTTCTCAAAGTAGCATTCCCTATGACCCAAATTCATCTTTCTGAATTTCTCCATCCTGGTTTTAGGGTCTAGACTGAGTTAAAACTCAAGACTGTGCAATATGTGTAAGTAGGGCTGGGCGATAATTCGATAACGATAATTATCGCGATATAATTTTCCTCTATAAGACGATATGAAGAGTTCGATAAATGTTCGATATAATGTTTACGTGCCAAAAGCAGAACGAAACGGCGCGACACATTTGAATCGCGCCACAAGGACCGTTTATCTGCTCGGATCAAAGTTCAAACTGCCGCGCATCGTGAACTCACTAGAGTAGATGCGTTTACTCGGTCACACGAGCACTAAACAGCGCTGTGAGATCCAGTGTGAAACGCTTGAATTCAGCGATGAACACAAATGACTCCGTGTTTTAAACTAATTAAAGCCAAACAGGAGAAACACTGTGTGCAACAAGACAGTCAGAAGGCTTTTCAATCTACACATCACCATCATTTACCATGGATTTACTGTAGTAACACTCACTGCACACTGGTATTGTGGCACAAATGTGGGATATTCACATTGAATTTTATTACAGGAGTAATGGTATATAATTATAGTGTATGTATTTGTGATTAAGCTATAGCATGTGTGCATTTATACTGAATGTTTTTAGACTACTGTTTTTCATACAAATAGGCTACCTAAAAACCATATAGTTATATTTTTACCATGGTATTGAGGTGCTATATGTGTGGTTTTAACTGTTTATCGTGATTTAAATGTATGCTACTATGGGAGACCAATGCTTAATTATTAAAAATAAATAAATAAATAAATAAATAAATAAATAAATAAATACATAAAATAAAATAAAAAACTTGGTCAGAATAAATTTAACCATATAAAACTGAGGTTGCTACAATTTTTACAGATGTTACTGATTTTAAAAATGAACAAAAATTTACCTCTGCATCCTAACTCAAGCTACTATCAAATGTGCATTTCTAAGAAACAAAAATGTGATATTATTATTATTATTATTATTATTATTATTATCATCATCATTATCATCAGGCAACCCAAACTTTCAATTTGGGGCAAAATTCTGGCTTTAAACTTGAAAGAAATAAAGATTTGACATGTATTGTGATAATTATCGATATCGACTGATATGAAAAAAATTATTGTGATAATTTTTTTGACCATATCGCCCAGCCCTATGTGTAAGTGGTTGCAGTTGTATTTCTAGAGTCTTGGCTGAGTATTAACCAAAGCTCATATTAATAAAATATCATGCAAGGACACATTGTGCACCTTTGAATAAGGCTTGCTAAGAAAACAGTATTATAAAATGTACAGTTCAATGTACAGCACAGTTTCCAAGCAATGTGTACAATACAGAAGTTTTGCAAGAATATATTAAAAATACACGGTGAGTGTGAAGTGAATTACACACTGCACAATCAGGTTATAAAATCAACCAATCACTCTTACACACATATCAATCAATATTTTTTCCACCAAGAAATTTCTGAAGTAGGTCGCCCACTCAGTGTATTTCATCATGGTGAAATGATGTGACTCGTGGGGGTTTCACTAAACCTGGAAGAGAAGCCTTATGCTTTTTGGCTGCCACCTAAATACACTATAGCGCAGTGGCGAGCGGTGACTTTTTTAATCGGGTATGCTGAGTGCTAAGATTAAGACCCCCCACCCCCAAATCGGCTTTTAGGACACACTCAAAGAGTGAAACACCATGGCAGGTGTCAATTTATAAGCATGCACATTTCATACCTTATTTGTGAATGAAATTAATCTCCAATCCTTCTTCTATCGCTTCAGTTTTATCCATAGTTATTCGAATGCTAGAAAAACATATAGCTGCTTTCCCAAGTAAAAACCGGTAAATAAAATGGGTGTGGAGATGGGGGATTCCCCCCGTCTATATGTCTCTGCATCAACTGAATATTATTATTATTATTATTATTATTATTATTATTATTATTATTATTCCCAGTGAATAGGAGTTAAAACTCCCAGCCGGGTGACACTACTCCAATAACAGACCATGCAAAATACCAAAAATAATAGTATCTTTAAGATATTGCCAAGTAACACTGCAAACAACAATAAAACCAGAAAGGACTTTAACTGTTAGTGATGCAAAACAAACCTAAAACTAAGACCTAAAAACAAAATC
Source organism: Spinibarbus caldwelli (assembly GCA_039654775.1). Classification (NCBI taxonomy): domain Eukaryota; kingdom Metazoa; phylum Chordata; class Actinopteri; order Cypriniformes; family Cyprinidae; genus Spinibarbus; species Spinibarbus caldwelli. The sequence goes on along the minus strand of CM077233.1, from coordinate 30,761,511 downwards.
TCCTGAATGTTCAAAATGCTCTGAGGATTTTATTATACATTTTTATTAACATTTTTTTTTTTAAATTTACCACTTAGGCATGTTGACAATAACGTAGCTATATCAACATTGTCTATGACCAAAAATGTAAGATATGTTTTCAGTGGACTTTCAAAATTTGCTTTGCTTGAGAAAGCATGAAAATATAGAAGTTATGGTGTTTTTGTTATATGATTTAGTCGAGTTAGTTTTGCATCAAACACAATGTAATTTTCGGCAATCGAGCTATGGCAGCAACAGCGATATAGCGTAGTGTTGTTTGGTCTTGTGAAGAACGAGAATTACACAATGAAACACTATTTATTGTGCTTTACCAGTGGAAACAACAGGAGAATCACTACCTGTATGGCCAAAGAAGCCAGAAGACAGAAAGACCGTAAACATCGTAAAAAAGAGCGTAAACATCGGTATGGTATCAGTAAGATAGAAAGATCTGATGACTCAGTTGCTTTTCGCAGTTGTAAAGAAAATTTACACATTTTCCGCAATTCGAAACACTGAATGAGCGATTACATGAGACATTTCAGTAAGTTGTACTGTAGGCTCTCATATAAAATAGCCTACCTTTTGATGTTCATTCATGTTCATTTTGAACTATATTAGTAAAGAGTAGTGCTGTCAAATGATTAATCGCATCCAAAATAAAAGTTTTTGTTTACATAATGTGTGTGTACTGTGTATATTTGTTGTGTGTGTGTGTGTGTGTACATATATATATATATATATATATATATATATATATATATAAATAAAAGTTTTAGAGCACTTCATGCTTCCTGCTGCTGACCAACTTTATGGAGATGCAGATTTCATTTTCCAACTGGACTTAGCACCTGCACACAGTGCCAAAGCAACCAGTATCTGGTTTAAGGACCATGGTATCCCTGTTCTTAATTGGCCAGCAAACTCGCCTGACCTTAACCCCATAGAAAATCTATGGGGTATTGTGAAGAGGAAGATGAGATATGCCAGACCCAACAATGCAGAAGAGCTGAAGGCCACTATCAGAGCAACCTGGGCTCTCATAACACCTGAGCAGTGCCACAGACTGATCGACTCCATGCCACTCCACATTGCTGCAGTAATTCAGGCAAAAGGAGCCCCAACTAAGTATTGAGTGCTGTACATGCTCATACTTTTCATGTTCATACTTTTCAGTTAAAGAAATAAACATTTGAAATATATCAGTCTGTGTGTAATGAATGAATATAATATACAAGTTTCACTTTTTGAATGGAATTGGTGAAATAAATCAACTTTTTGATGATATTCTAAATATATGACCAGCACCTGTGTGTATGTATATATATATATATCAAAAACTCTTTACCAAACACCAATGACTTGTACATACACTATATGGACAAACGAATTGGGACACCCCCTTCTTTAGAACAGAAAAAGGCACTTCCAAAACTGTGGCAACAAAGATGGAAACATAATGCATGTATTTAAAAATTGTATTTCCATCTCTGTTGCACATCCCTAATATATATATATATATATATATAAATATAAGGGATGTGCATCTCCATAACTGAGGCCAATGCGATGCGCATCTCGATGCATAGCCAACGATACAATACATTGAAGATACATATGAAGCAGCTAGCGATGCGATGCGATACGATTCACCCCTGTTACAATGCAGTGCGATCCGATTTCGATTCGACACAATGTGATTCGATGCAATGGAAAAAAATATGATTGCTTTTATTTCTTTGGTTCAGACAGACAGCAAATCATAAATTAACTTATATGTCTTCTGACTTCTAATGCCTCGAGGCCTGTTTCATAAAACAAGTTTACCACATAGGTCAGGCTTGTTTCAGTTAGTCTGACTCACTGTCAAATGATTTGGTTCCATAAAGCAAATTTAACAAAGATCAACCTCAGTCACTGTGGCAACTTATGCTGGAAAGCTAACCTGGTCCAGGGCAGGCAAACTGTCAGGCTAAGCTGAGCTCCTCTAACACTGACCAATATGAATGCAATGATTTTTCTACTGACTCTCTCATACACTCTCATAGCCATGCATCCTTTCTCTCTGGTTTTATGACAGCTATACCTTTTATAGTTAGAACAGATAGCATTAGAACATTACAATCTAACATTGCTCTTTAAAGCATTAAAATCACTAAACTAAAAGTTAAAATCACTAAATTAAAACCACTTTAACTGCTATAAGAAACACATTAACTCATCTGAGCTTAGTAATTAGGACTGCATCAGCTTACATTATATTTACCTATTACAATAGTCTCTTTACAGTTACTACTGCTATGCTATCATAAAAATACACCTATATGTAGGTTTAAAATTCTATAAATGGCACATTTAATGTCCAACAACGAATATTTTAGCAAAATACATATTTGACTCAGAATTATTGCACTCCGTCTGTTTAGAGCACATGCGCACAGCAGCGCTAGTTAACTCGCCCACTCCTAACAACAAACTGGATATATTTGCATGACTTTCTAACATTTACAGATGAAAAATATAGTCGGGACATGTCAGTTATGCACTGAGGAAAACGCAGTGTCTCAAATGCATTAAACAGCACAAATATATTGCCATGGTGGATCGATTAGACCCATGATCGACATTAAGGGCTGATTAAGAATAAGCGTGCAGAAATTAGTGAGATTGTATGAACTTACATTGTCATTTATGGAACCGCTTTAGCCCCGATTGATTTGTTAGGTTATTTCAAGTCAGGTTTTGGACTTTAATCCCTGCTTTTCCTCAGGTCTCTGTAGTGTTGTTGTGATTCGTCATATTCACGCGCAGCAGTGATGAAAGACAATTGAGAAATAATTTAGAGAGGAGAAATCAATCTACATATAAATATTGGTCACAGATTATTGGTCACTTTATAAACAATAAAAGTCTAGCGCACCCACTAGTAATTATATATAAATAAATCGATTTTTACAGATGCAAATGTGTTAGAAATGATTAGGGCTGCAACAACCAACAACTATCATGGGTCTAATCGATTATGAAAATCATCGACAACGATTCTCATTATCAATTAGTCGGGTCTGCCCACAGTGCACGTCCAACTTCAGCTGGTCGCATCAAATTAACATTACAGCTCTGAATAACGCATTTCTAAAAAATGCATCTAAAAATAGCTGAGGAAACAGAATGAGATGCTCCAGGAGAAGTACGTGATCCAAGCTGCAGAGAGGGATTAATATTCAGCGCAAAAACATTCATTGTGCTAAAACATTAAATTAAGGTTTAAAAGTCAACAGATAGTGCACGTATTTTATGAGAGTAGAAACTGTAAAGGGATAACCACGTATATTTGTCTGAATATAAATATCAGACGCTTCATAGCCGCCTTTTACAGGATAAAGAAATTACAGTAAACGTGACTGTGATCAAAAAGTTGGTTAACACGGAGTTTGTGTTTTTATTCGTCTTTATCATCATCTTCATTTTTGATGAATATATTTAAACTATAGGCTTATATACAGTGCTTAAATTTATTAAAACAAATGTATTTAAGGTTTATAACAAATAATGTAAGCGTTGTGCCACTGCTGCTCTAAACTAACAGTATTGTTGTTTACTAAAATATTTTTTTTTGCTATCTGTATTGGTTAGTCCTCCAATATGCGTAAGGTCTTCAGTAACTGTAGGCAATTTCTAATGCTATAATATAATTATTTCTGTTATCTATGAAAGAATGAAAGATCTATGAAAGATTTTTTCAGATACCCAAAGTAGCTAAACAATGCCAAAAAGTTAGTCAAAAAGTAGCTAAACAATGCCAGCAAGAATGCATGCTGTTATGAAAGGCAGGAGGCTATTTTTTTTATGTGAATAAATATTTAGTTGTTTCAATTTGTTATTTGCCCAATAAATGACAATAACATTTTTAGGTTTAAACAATTCTTTGACAGATTCCTAAAATATTTGTGTTTTCTCTTTATTATGACAGGTGGTCTAATAAATTGTTAAGCACTGTATGTTTTCATAGCATTCAGTTGGCACGTTTGTTTGAAGGACATTGGACAGAATGTGGAAGTGTTTTTGTCAATAAAATAAAAAAAAGAAAATCAAAAAAGAAAATGTAGCTTCTTTTTTTTAATCCGATTAATCTGATTTTTTTTTAAATAATAATAATAATAATAATAATAATAATAATAATAATAATAATAATAATAATCAGCCAACTAATCGATTATCAAAATAATCGTTAGTTGCAGCCCTAGAATTTTTTCCACCTTTAAATGTAAACTCTAACCTGTACAACTCAATTAAAAAACAAACTGAAATCTTTTAGGGAAGGGGGAAGTAAAAATAAAAAAACTTAAATAATGTGGTTGCATAAGTGTGCACACCCTTAAACTAATACTTTGTTGAAGCACCTTTTGATTTTATTACACCACTCAATCTTTTTGGGTATGAGTCTATCAGCATGGCACATCTTGACTTATTTGTCCACTCTTCTTTGCAAAAACGCTCTAAATCTGTCAGATTGTGAGGGCATCTCCTGTGCACAGCCCTCTTCAGATCACCCCACAGATTTTCAATCGGATTCAGGTCTGGGCTCTGGCTGGGCCATTCCAAAACTATAACTTTTTATATCCACTGTATGTTAACATCTCAAAAAACACGTTTTAGGGTTTCATGAAACTTTAATGTCCACACAGCTGACAGCTTTACCTGTTGTAGTTTGTTCAAGTTGTGCACGAAATATACTGCTTTTCTGCACCTGTACTTCAAACATCTCTGTGATTTTCAATCTATCTCATGCTGCACAACTGGAGATACTTTTAGCCGGTGTGCCATCAGCGCTGGTGTTCGGAAGAGATGAGGACTGTTATCTTTGATGTGCTTCTTCTCAATTTATTACGTCAACATAAATTAGGTGATTGTAGATAGACCTCAGCAAAGACTTCACTCACAAATGAATATTTTTGGTCGCAAATGAGACCATTTTAGTCGCAGTCTGGAGCCCTGTTGTTTGAATTTTATCAATGATTCTGTTCTGTTCAATTCCAAACATTGTATTATTATTATTATTATTATTATTATTATTATTATTATTATTATTAATAATAATAATAATAATAATAATAATAATAATAATAATAATGTGAGCAAAAATCAAAAGCTTACAGAACACTTAGGGAAACAAGACTTCTGCCTATAGCATTCAGGAACTACTCAATGTCCCTTTCACTCATTAATTGTATAATAAAAATCATCCTAAGGAATATGAAAAAAGTGACAAAAAAGTGCCAGTTTGAGGCCAAGAATATACTGGGAAGCAACTGTTGACTTTCAAAGATTTCCTTTACAGATTTACCTTAAATTTTGTTGGATTTTAGTAGGGCTGCCCCCTAATAGTGACTAATCGAAATAAAAAAAAATCCACAGACGAGGTCACGCAGTTCGTGATGGACAGATCGTTAACGGCTAGTCTATGGTAATACAGTACATCAGGCAGGACATCCAAATGCTTGCCTATAATTCATTGACCTCAAATATGGCTTATCATCTGAAATATGCAACTTTACATGGCCGTTCAATCTAATGTTATCGTAATGTTAATGTTGGATGAACAAATACAGACATAATTACATCAAAATGTGCATCTTAGCGAATATCCTAGGTCTATGAACGTAAACAATTGAGAAAGAAAACGCATGTGCATCAGTATATTAGATCCTTGCTTTCAGCAGACTAACAATAAACTTCTGTCAAGAAAACAATTCTCTCACTGCTCTTGTCTGAACAAATTTTGTAACTTTATTAAAGGATTAATCTATATTTAATTTACACAGTAAAGACTATGTAGGGTTACTTTACATGTAACTATTACATTTCTGTACCTTAAAATTTATTTTAGACCTACCTGAAAAACCTGAAAAGCACCATTTATTTAATTTGTCTTTGTTCTATTGTATTTATTTTCTGAAATTGCTTGTAATTTAGTTAAAAATATTGTAGGCCTATTTTTTTTTTTTTTTTGTGAATTGAGGTACAGTTTGTGCAAATTTCAGATAAATGTTCATATTATATATTTTGGCTGCATTTTTGATTTTTGAGTTAATGAAAATGATGTTTTATTAACAAGGTTCAGGAGGTGGATGATCAGATAGGCCTAATCAAGCAATTCAGCACAGGTATATATATATATATATATATATATATATATATATAGGGGAGTAACTATACACGTATTCGAATTGAACCTTTCGGTACGCATTACAAACCGAACGATTCGTTGGACTAATCCTATTACATTTGGAATATAAAAGAGCTTAAAGTGTGTGAAATATAATTTTCTCAGTGCCACTGTGCTCAAAAAGACAGCCCAAACGATGCAACGTGCTGTGCCAGTGGCATAGCGGACGGGCATGCAGGGCACGCGCTGCGAAAGGCCCCGCGATAAACTCCCCTTGCTGGGTTGCGTAGAAAAATTATGATCTTGTATCGACGATAGCCAGAGATATTGTCAAAAACATCAATTATTGGCCATATTAAGAGGATTTTGGCAATTAATGTAACGTTAGGCCTGTTACATTGTTATTTTATTAGGCCTATTATTATTATTATTATTATTATTATTATTATTATTATTATTATTATGAAGTTACTTTTAAATTAAGATTACAATTAATTTGCCCCGCAACAATTACCACATAACTGATGCCTTGTGAGGTTAAAAGAGGCCATTTACTCCTCGATTAAAATTCTTTTAATTGTCTATTATACAATGAATTATAGGCCTATAATTAAATATTAACACCAATAAATATTAGTCATCAATAAAAATCAATGAAATAGCCTAAAAATCTTTATTTCAAGCAGCGCTTTTAAAAAACAACCTGTTTAACATGAAATGCGTTTCTTCTCATTTAGTTTTTTTCACAATGTACGGGCCACAAAAGAAATATTAAGGGTATAAATTAAAACAGTTAGCTATATACCGTTATGTGCATATGTTGAAGTAGATTAGTCTCTCGTCAGCAGCGTTCCACTCCACTTTTACACACGCACTCGCAAACTTTCCTAAGCACTTCCCCTCGGGGGAATCCCCACTGCCATTTTGAAGTGCATTGCACTTAGGCCTGGGCGATAAAATGGTAACGGTATTTATCGGTACACCATCAATAACGATAGAAAAAAATTTCGATATAGCAAACGATATAGGCACGTGCTGAGTGACGCAGACAGTCCACGAACACATGCTGAAATGAGTGCTGTGCCTCCCTGTGATGAGGAGATTGTGGATAAAGAATGAATATTAGTCGAATTTAAAATATTAAAAAAATGCATTTGAATGCAAAAACGGTGCAATCGAATGTTATGTGTGCGTCTGGGAGCCTCATCAGTGGCCCACGAGATGTGGTGATAATGATGTAAGTGACGTTGCTGCATTTTAATGTTTTGTTAGTCTAGCCCACGAGATGCGCCACTGCTGCGTTATGCATTCAAAATATTAGCTCAATGCAGAGAAGATCTTAATTAGATTAAAACCTAAATCAAGCCATTCACACAGAACGCATACTCAGCACATTTTTTTTTAGACAGACAAATATGACTGCTGCACTCGCGTCTCACACAAGAGATGTAGCCATGCAAAGTTAAAAAAGTTTGAACTTTTAGAAAACACGTCGTGAATTTGTGAAGGTTTATTCCATTTCACTTCGTCTCTTATGTTTTTAAATGCAATCTGCAGGGCCCAACGCGGTCGGGCCAGTGGTTCAAATTATTACTTGCCCTGCCAATATTTTCACTGGCCCTGCCATAGAAAAATAAATAGTTGCTTTATCATTGTTTTGATCCATGTTATCTTGTATTCTAATAAATAAGCTTTTATGACACCACCATTTTAGATACCAATTAAATTTTACGATTCTCAATTTCAAATTCAATACCACAGCAAAAAACTAACCTGACAAATAAAGTTCAAACATCATTAAAGATAAGTGACAGCCAGTAGGCTAAATAAGAACAAATGAACAAATTACAAGTAATAGCACAATTAAAATCACAAAAGGTTAGAGGTTTTCATGTTTGTAGGAGTTGAGGTACAAAAACTGAAAAATCACATATAAAATAACATTTGTATATTCTTCACTCTGTGTTGCACCTTGATTTTTCACAGCCATTTGAAATTAGAGGCAACCACTGCATTTTTAATCATGTATCGATCCAAAAAAAAAGAAACCATGTGCAATCTTTGATTAATATTAGACTGTATAATTTCAAAATCTAAAGCAAAAACAGAAATGGTCTGAATTTAGCTTTGTGAAATTATGCTACATAAAACGTCTGCATGAAACACTCTCTGACAGCAGGTGGCGCTTATGGAACAAGTGTAATACAGCGTTTCCTTGGTTACCACTGTAAAGACAGCAGGCTGGTATTAACACTAATTTAAATGCATTATACGGAGGCAAGATGAAAAGAAAACGCCACGTAAACTTTTCTGAGAAAGAGCCAGTTTCCCTCAGAAACGTGTTCATATAAATTCAATATCTAGAATTTCCTTCCTATAGTCTATTTCACGCATCGTGAACATTGATTCTGCTCTGATTGCTCTGGTATTTTCTCCTCTTTGTGTCCGTCTTCAGTGTCTCTGGCCTTTGTTAACCACCATTTATAGACTAAATATAACAACGTAATATTTCCACACAAATGGCATTTTGGAAAATGACTGCAGTGCAGTTTGTGTGCAAGCACGGAACATGATAGTCTGAAATAAAACAAAAAAAATGGCCGGTCGACCGGGGCATCTGTACTCCACTATAAAAATTAAACATAGATTAATCATTGTTAAAGCTACAAAGTTACTTGCCAAGACGGGTATTTTGATACTTTTGTATGTATTTGCCTGTTCAGGCACAAGAAAGACGCTCGCGCGTGTCAGAGACACCGTTGTCTGTGCACTGTTCACACAGAACACAGCGCCCGAATGCTTTTAAATTAATCACTTGAATTTTTAAATTAAAAACACATGCAAATGATAAACTTTCGTGACGACGGCGCAGTAGTGGCTCAAACGGGCCAGTGACAAATTCGTCAACTGTCCCGAGCGTCTTTCACGCTGGCCCCGGGCTATCGGGCACTCCTTATTGTCGAGCCCTGAATCTGTGTGAATGCCGCTTCAGCTCTTTGTATTAAGCAATGCATAAATACATGATGCTGTTTTGTTCATAATTGTTTATGCAATTTACAAAATTATATATTTTTACTTATATATGTTAATTTAGACGTTATGCATGTTTTTTTATAGACAGTTATTTCATTGCATTGAATAAACAATCATAGCAAAGTCAGAATTGACCCTTTTTTTTTTTTTTTTTTCTAGAAATAGCCTTCGTGCACAGCCAGCCTTGTACTCTCCTAGGTTCACAAAACGGTCATCCATAAAATAGTTGCACAAATTCGAACATTTGGGTTGTGCTGTTCTGTTGTAAACAAATCTTAACAATGATTTCTAATTGCATCTACTTTCGGAAGGCCAAATAATGTGTTTTTGCTTTTGCATAGAAACAGCGTCTCCCTGACATGGCTGCATCAACACAGCTGCAGTTACTGAAACCACACCTTCTTTCTTTGCGTGTACATTTGGGTGGCATTACGCAAATATTTCCAAATTGTGACGTAGACATGTGGGGGCGTGTTTTAATGAGGCGTTTTAGCCCGGTCTGGATCAGCCTTCTCTTTTAGATAGAATAAATCCTGTTGTGGGAGACTTTGAGCTTTGTAACTCTGCAGATCTTATACATGCACAAACAGCTACATAACACACTAAAGAAAAGGAAAACAAGAAATCGCATCATATGACCCCTTTAAGACTTATTTAATTTGTATATAAAACATAAGAAAGGAGATATTTGTTTAAACTTTATTTTTGTGTTTGACTGTTAAAACAAACAAACAAAAAAAATTTGTTGTCTTAATAAATTGGGTAAATTAAAAATAATGGTTAAAACAGTGGTTAAATTAAAAAAAAAAAAAAAAAAAATATATATATATATATATATATATATATATATATATATATATATATATATATATATATATATATATATATATATATATATATATATATATAGCTCTTTGTTTTAAAAAGGGTTATAAAAAAAAAAAAAAAATCAATAATTATCGATACCGAATGATATGAAACATTATATCGTTGATACATTTTTTAGCTATATCGCCCAGTCTTAGTGGCACTTTGTGAAGTGCACGAGGGAAGTTTATCGATTTTGACTGAGGGAGCGAGTCTGCTTCATCCACACTCCACAGACCACAATGCAACACGATTTTAACGTCATCGCAGATCACGTTTAATTTATCCCCACCCCAAACAACTCTATAATATATCTTTTTTTTTTTTTTTTAACATTTATAACAGCCCAAGCATACCTATATACATATAGAATGCTGCACCAAACAAATTCCAAACAAAAGGGGAAAAATGGAAACAATAAACCAACTCCATAGCGGATTCTAAGAGATCAAGGGCTTAGGACGTTCCAGTTCAGCCCATTCCAAGGGTTCCACCAGAAGTGTGCACTCATGCAACATAATCAATGACAAACATCAGAGTAAACGAGACGGAGAGAAGTTTGCGAGTGAAGGGCATAAAAAAAATTAACTGGAACGCAGCCGTCGTCACTGAGAGAATATGCGGCGTCAGATGAGGAAAGCGCTGTCATTACTCCGTCATTCCATTTTCACTTTCTGCATAGTGAATTGACTGAGATTAAGACATTCATAAATATTGCGCAAAGTTTGCACGTTGCTTGTGTGATAGCCATTGGCTCACCTTCATGGTTTAAAACAGAAATATTTCCAACATTGCGACGTAATCAATTATCCCGCCCCCCATATCGAAAACGTACAGAACAATGACACCACTGTATCGTATCGTATCGTACTGAATTTTGTGTACCGTTACACCCCTAATATTATATATCACACGCACACACATAGCCAACTTACCTCTGTCCCACGACAGTTTTCATCCCTCCACCCCAACTCCTCACTCTTAACTATTCTCATCCCAGATTAGGGATAGGGGGGTGTTCTCTGGGTTCGGGCTATATTCAGGGCTCAGAGCCCTCCCTCAGGACAGCACGCCAAATATGCTTACTATTTGCTCAATCCGATTATATGTAAGTGCAAACTCGCGAAACGTAGATGGTTGTTTAAAATAGGTACATAGTAACGTAATATCGGTAAATCGAATGATATACTCCTGAATCGAATCTATCGAAATCATATCATATAATTTTTTAAAGTATCAGCAAATATCGTATCACGGGTAGAATCGATATCATGTCATATTGTGACGAACCCTCCGATTTACACCCCTAGAGATTTAAAAAAATAAATAAATAAAAATCTGTATAAATCCTCTAAAAGCACTAAAAGCACAAATGGACAAAAACATCTTGATGCAATTTTTATAACACAAACAGTTTCTGAAATGTGCTATTCCATAACTAGATCAAATCAATTGCTTTCCTTAACAGGCAGGAAACTAGGTTACAAGTTCTTGTGGCAATTTCAATATGGCCAGTGGCAGCTCAAATGGGCTTTAGCCAAATCAATGAAAAATCTAGAAGTCACAGGAGGGGCTAAATATAGCAATGTTCAGTTAGTAGTGTTCATTTAGCACAGAGCAGATGAATGAATTGCATTAGCAAAGAGGAAATTGTCAGAGGGAAAAATGTGCGAGTATTACCAAAAATAGCGGTGCATGATGTCTCTTTCATGTCTCTCCAGATCTATGCACGCAGCAGAGGAAACATTCCAACATCTAGTGAAAAAGCTAAGCCTTTATTGTTTTAGACACAGTTTTGTGGCCTTTTGGTGACTTTGTGCTATGTGGTGCAGAATAATGTTTAAAGCTACATGTCCTGGTGCTGCGTGCTCATGCTGTCTGTCTGACTAAGAGATGGCCGGTGCACTGACCATTAGCCGATTGATTTTCGCTGATCCTCTGTAATCTCCTGCTTTAATCTCCATCTCTGGGGCTTTAGACACATAAACCAACACTTCACAGCACTGACCCCCATAAAGCCTACTGGAAACCTCAGATGCTAACTGGTCTCCTTCTCTGTCAGACATCAATCTTACCCAGGATTTACATGCAAATCATTAGTGGCCGAATGTGTGTGTGTGTGTGTGTGTGTGTGTGTGTGTGTGTGTGTGTGTGTGTGTATGTATGTATGTATATATATACATATATAGTATATTCATTTTTTTTCTCTTTTTCTTTTTTGCTTTCATTTGAAAATTTACATTTTACATATTTAATTAATCCTCTGATTTTTATCAACCCATAAACCCCCTGCAGTTCCCTCATGAACCCCCATATAAATATAAAGAACTCCTTGCTTTTTCAATCAAGACACACTCCAATAAGAAAGACTCACCAGCAGAGAGCAAAATTAAAGGGATAATCTCTCAATAATCTGCTCCATCTATGAGCATCACATTGACGGTGTGATGAATAGCCTTGTACACACAGCATAATCTGCAAATGTGTCTGTTCTCACAAAGGTCTGTTCAACAGAAAAGCATCTAATAAGCAAAGAATACTGAGTAATGACTCACTAATGCAAATACAAATGCAGACTGATGCAAGCAAACAAATGCTGGTGCCCGATATCCATTATGAGCTGGCCCCAACAGCATACCTTTTCAAATTATTTGCACTTTTTTGAGAAACAGCAATAATACTTAATACACGGGGGAAGGGAATGAGCTGAATGACTGCTCTGCAGGCACAATCAATGCATGATTACCACTATGACCAATAATAATTACACTGCACAGCAGTCACCGTCACAGCAAAGAGAGCCCAATAACTGCCTTGGATATTTTTATACAGAACGGAAGTTGATTTCTAGTGTTTAGCACTATTAACTCAGCAGGGAGACACTGCAGGTGGTAATGCTCCCTGCGCTCAGTGACCCTCTCCGAAACTCCAGTGACAATGTGAATGAGATTTACAAGGGAAACTGGCTAGTGAGACGTGCATGAGATAGTGCTTTTAAAGTAAATACTGGCTACAAATGAAGAGTTTATTTGCCAAAAGAGATAACTCAGTTTTTTTTTAATTTTCAAAAATTATGTTTTTTATTATGTTATCATGCTTTTATTGTGTTTTATTGTGTTAGTTAGCTGTATTTTTTAGTTATTTTTTTTTTTTTTACCTAATCAAATTGAGATTGAGATTAATTGGAATGCACAATGAAAAAACATGATTTTTGAAAATTGTTAAAAACAGAGTTATGTTTTTGCAAATGAACTCTTCAAATGGAGTTACAGAACTCTGAACTCTTCTTATAAAATAAGGCACAATTTCTACATATTCTACTGCAAATTATATATACGTTATTATCATTAAAATAAATAAATTTTATAGATAAATATAGATTTTATAATTAAATAACTTAATATTTTTTAAAAAGCAATCACAATTTTTATCAGACAGTTAGATTTTTTTCTCCCCAAATTGTGCAGCCCAAAATAAAACATCAAGAAAAATTTTGATCTATATCTGCCTATTTAGCTAAAATAACCTCTCATCTTTCATGATTAACCAATCGTGGTATGCCTCCAGGTGCACTAACATGGCTTCTTCGGTTATCACACAACATAATCACATATTTATTCAAGCCAACAATGGACACAACGCTCTAATCAGAACTGAATTCATTCATAAAGAAACCTCTTCACACACTGAAATGTTCCAATCTCATTTTTCATGTATTATGTTTGTCCTCCATCTAGAGTTAATAAAGACAGTCAGATTCCTCTTCTAATTGTGGGTCTGCTAGACTAAGGTCATAGAAATAATTGGAAAATGTTTTTATTGCATTAATATTGGCGTCGTGAAACAGGGAAGCTTATCTGCTCTTGCCCTAGAGCTGTCACATAACACAAAGTTGACCATTTCACATTACAGTTCTAAAAATAGGTTAACAGCAACACTCTCACTCTCAGAGAGCCAAACAGACAAACACAACAGCGCACACATTAACTAAAGAGTTTAGATATAAAGGACTTGACTAAATGGGTTCAGTGTCCTCAAATTGATAGGAATGAGCTGCAAATGGGTCACATTTTGAATATAGTACATAAAGCAGCTGCAGGCATATCTATACACCTATCCAAAGCCTGTTGCACTGTCCAGTAACGTAATTATGACACTGACAAAATGTTATAAACTCCCCCTGCACATTTACCAAGACACAGGGGGTCAAACAGAGACAGACAGACAGAGAACTAACACAAAGGTGCCAAGGTCAGATTCCCACACTTTTTGACCAATTAATTTTCATGATTATTCCAGTTATTTTGATGAGGGAGACTGCTCTAAGCTTATTTAAAAAAAAAAAAAAAAAATTAAACCAGTTTAAGTTTAAATATTTTATTTTATCTCAGCTAGAACTATTTTTTATTTTCATTTTGTTTAACTTGATGTACTAAAATAAATATAAAATCAATACATAAAAAAACTATAAAATATTAATTTACTTTAATAATATTATAAATTATAAATATGCAAAATTAATAAAACAAACTACAATGTAATCAAAAACCAAAAATAAAAGAATGAAAACTATAATAGTATCTCAATAATATTAAATAAACACTGGAGTCACAATGAGCAATTTCAAAATAATTAATTAAATGATTTCAACTTTAATTTTTGAGCATTAAAGTTCATGAAAGAGGGACGTTAATTATTCCATGATTTCTAAAGGCCTGAAGACGACACTGAAAATGTTTCCAGTTTTTCTGTGACTGTGGAAACCCTGCATGGTACTACCATGGTATTTTAGGATAGAACCACGGCTCTTTGACCATGTACCTTAAGAAACCATGATACACTGGAAATGTACCAATGTTTTAATTTGAAGTGACGTGAAAATACCATGGTAAATAGCCTACATACAGTGTGCCACCATGGTATTACCATCTGTTATCATAGCTCATCACACTTATCTGTATTCATGAGTTTTTGGAGTTATTAAATTCCAACAACCAAGTTTAACATTATCGCAGAAATAAAGTCCAGCAGAAGCACAGGCAGCTGTGTAGGCTTCATCTGATGGCAGTGTGTCGGTCAGTGTCATATACTCACAGGCGATGTAGGCGATGAGAGCGAGTGCGATCAGGATCTTCATCATTCTTCTGTTAATGACTGTGATCATCCAGCTCATCCTCATCATCCTCCAGCACACCACCACTGCATCTCACTCTCATCTATCACACACTCGTACAGCTTACATGACACTCAAGCCTGCTGCTTACTAACTAACTAACTAACGATAACGGAGTTATAACCGACGAAAGAGATGAAATACGAAAGCTGCTGTGTGTGAAGTAAGTTAACACAAGCGCCTGCCCAAAGCTAACCAGGCTAACTTCTTCTCAAAACAGTTTCTGCGTCAAAACAACATCTGACAGTTTAGGTAGTCCAGCGTGTTTAAGTCCAGCAAGCATCTGGGTGAATCCAGTTCATCGGTTAAAGAAAGTAAAACGGCATTTTGGTTGGCAGTTATTTCTCTGAGGTCAGTTAGCCATGTAGCTTCATGACTGTAGACCTGCAGCTAAAGATGCTAACTAACTACTGTAATATGGCGAAATATCACCGGTATCTGGTTAAATCCTCCGTCTAGTCCAAGGATCGCGGTTTATCGATGATCCAATGTCATTAATCAAGAGTTCAGCGATAAAGCGACTTCACGTCAAATTCTCGGAGCAGGATAATATATAAGCGATGCATTCTGTTATCGATTAAGCGTCCTGCCGCGATAGCAATAAATTAAAACTCTTTCGTTTTCGGCTCAAATAGATGCAAACTATCTGACGAGCTCGTGTAAGCATTTTGATATTTTATTTCTGGTATACGTGAATATAAAAAAGGCACAGGCTTTATCGGTATGTTTTCTTGTGCGTTGTCAGAGGAGAGTAATCGAGCACAGAATTATTCACCATGAGAACAGTGGCCCATTCATGAATAACGTGTGGAGCGACGGTAAAGTGCAGTGATTTTCCACGTTGACTCATACCTATACCCGTGCTTCTTTTGACTATTTTTTGGTCTTTGGACAACCAAAGAGGAAAACAGCATAATGATTTTTTTTGGATAAGTAATAAAGCAATATTATTTTGCAACACGTTTACCTAACTCGTTAAGCTACATTATGCGTTGTGGTAATTCTCAAATGACAACTTTTGTTGCAGGACATAGATTTAAGATCAGACATGTCAGACAAATGATCAGACAAAAATCTTTAAAATAAACACTGACATCCATTGAATTTACCATGGACAGTATAGATCCAACAATATGCACAAATAGCCTATTTATTTGAAAAATACTGAACTGTTTTGTAAATGTCTATGATTTACCAGCCAAACACTTGGCTAAAAATGAATTTGTATTAGTATTACGTGGCAGGCAAATTGGACACACCTTCTTTATTTGTCTTTGACTTTAGAATTTGCATTTGCATTTTTTTTTTTTCTTGGAATCCATGAACAATATGAGAGCAGACATGGAACCTATGTCAGTGGTTCCCAACCACGATCCTGGAGGCCCCCCAACACTGCATGTTCTCCTTAATCAAACACACCTGATTCAGATCATCAGCTCATTAGTAGAGACTCCAAGACCGAAAATGGGTGTGTCAGACATAGGAGAGATGCAAAATGTGCAGCGTTGGGGGGCCTCCAGGAACGTGGTTGGGAACCACTGCCTATGTCAGGGTCACAATCAATCAGCTGAGTACACGTAGTGCAGGGGTGTCAAACTCAATTCCTGGAGGGCCGGAGCCCTGCACAGTTTAGATGCAACCCTAATTAAACACACCTGATCCAACTAATCAAGTCCTTCAGGCTTAATTGAAAACTGCATAGTATGTGTGTTGGAGCAGGGTTGGAACTAAACTCTGCAGGGCTCCGGCCCTCCAGTAATTGAGTTTGACACCCCTGACGTAGTGCATCCAGTGCTCAGAGGCAACCATTAATATTCAGGAATTTGTAGTGTTCTGAATAATAAATTAATCAATATATACGTAAACATACATACAAAAAAAAAAAAAGCTAAAGATTTTACAGAACCGCTAAACATTAAATTAAAGCTCACTGAAAATTTATTCTAAACTTTTGACTGGTGTTTGCTCTAAATATCTGTCTGCTTCCTTCCATGAGCTTTACAAAGTGTTTTATTTTAGCTAACGGCAATACCTGAGGATACACAGGCTATAAATTAATCTGTGGATTATCAGGTTATTTCAAGTCAGGTTTCCACAACAACATGTTGTGCTTCAGGTTGGCGAACAAAATATTTCTGTGTCTGATGTGACTTCTACTAATTTTGTACATATACACTATGAAAAATGATTTAGCAGTTTAGTTGTTTCAATTTTTTTTTTATGTTGACAACTTTCAGTTACTGAATTTGTTCATACAACTTAAATTTTTAAGTTTTCACTGTCTCAGCTAGTTGTAAGTTGACTGAACTAGAGTATTTGTCCTCAACTTAAAAAAAAAAAAAAAAAAAAAGTGTTGAATCAATTCAATAACATCATGTTCTCAACATCACTTATCGCGAGATCTCGTGAAGGCCGTTGCAGTCAGAAGAGAAGACGGTCATCAGCCTTGTTGGTGAGCTTCTCCACAAAGTTTGGAAATTTTCTCAAAATACAAATTTGGTAAGTAAATATTTGTATTTATTGGCTTAATATGTGTAAAAATATGTATGTTGTCTAAGAAGAGTACAAATATGGTTTAAAGAGTTGTATTTTCTAGTTACATGTATGCCAGTGTTAGTTTCGCAGCACTCTGTAAGTGTTTCATGAGGGATAGATTTTATAAATGTCCCCTGAAAAAAATCTTTAAGCATTTCAGTTCATTCTTCTTGAAAGTCTTTTAGTCACACATGCGTTCTGCTGAGTTGCTTTTTTGCTGTGGATTTAAAGGACTGAATCACAATCATGTCAGAAACAGCTCTGCTTGGCTCCCTCCTTCACTATGTGAGCAAGCGTATGTGTTTGTGAGAGTGTATTAGTGTACAGTATATATTTTCTATAAGCTGTCTGGGCGCCTTTCTCAGCCTGTTCCTGTGCCATTAGACAGAACAACATTTTCTAACACTGGAAGTGTATTATTTTCAATTACAATGGTTTCTGCCTGTCATTCTATTGCTTTGAGGTGAATTGTTTGCCTTGCTGTCATGCTTATTTGGTCTATTCATACTTTATGGATGGGGGTTTTTAGGTCAATCCTGTTGTCAATGACGTCATCTTGAAATTGTGCATGCCACTTCAGTATATTATTACAGCCACTTCAACAAACACTTCAACTACAGCAGAATAAAATGGACTCGACCACTGCATATAAATAAACATGCCATCCACTGTATAAAAATTGTGCTTTTTGTGCTACGAAGAATTTGCTGTCTTTTTTTCACCCCAAAAAATGTAAATTTGCTGAAAATGTATTCACCCTCTGGCTATCCAAGATGTAGATGAATTTGTTTCTGCATCAGAACAGATTTGGAGACATTTTGCATTACATCTCTTGCTCACCAATGAATCCTCTTCAGTGAATGGGTGCCAAAATGCTGATAAAAACATAATCCACAAGTAATCCACACAGCTCCAGTCCATCAATTAACATCTTGTGACGTGAAAGACTGTGTTTGTGTAAGAAACAATTCCATCAAGTCGTTTTAACTAAACTGTCGATTCTAGCCAAAATATGAATATAATCCATAATAATGCCTCCTTCGGTGAAAAAGTCCACCCCTGGTTTCATCTCACACCAAACATATCTCACTGACATTGTTTTAGAACTTTTTTTCACTTGAAAACAGTGATTGATCTTGATTTTTCTACTGATTTAGATGAAGACACTTTTTTTTGACAGGAGAGAGCAATATTATGGATTTTAGCTGGAAGCAATGGTTTAAACTGGAGTGGACTGTAGAGTCATATGAATTTCTTGTGGATTATTGTGATGTTTTTATCAGCTGTTTGAATTCTCATTCTGATAACAAATCCTGTCTTCATTTTTTCTCATTCAGTATCATGTTTCATGCAGAAATATGTAAAATTATTTAAGTAAAATCACTCATAAACAGCAACTCAGCAGCGAGATGATAAATAAATAAAAAAAAATATATATATATATATATATATATGTTTTGGTATTAAATCAGAAGGAATAATTAAGGGAATATTTCTCAGAGACGTATAAACACATCCAAACAGAGCATAAGTAAATGCATAAATAAGTGACACTATCAACGCATCAGAGGTCAGAAACACCACAGCTCTGGAAAACGGCATAAGACATCAGAGGGAGTTGATGGGTAAGGTAGTGCATTAGTGAAAAAATAAATCAACAGTCAGTAACATGTCACTAGGATATTTGATTTTCAAAGGTTTTCCAGCAATTAGAGAAGCTGTGTTTAATTAATTTGATATGATTTAATGTGCTTATGCACAAATGAATTTCATCCTTCGTAAGCTCATAGACTTAATTAGTCATACTGTGTTCCCATGGATTTCTGAGAATACAGTGTAAACATGGTTATTAATAACCTGCTTTAATGCCAGTCAATCATTTTACTGCCTCAAATCCAGTTTCATAACCTGTTCAACTAAGAATTTTCAGTCAAATTTCATACTTATCCATCTAATAATTTCCCAAAGAACAAAATCTTATTTTTAAAAAAAAAAAACAAACAAATCTTTTAAAATGGTCAGTTTTAAAAGTCTGCCATTTATTTATTTATTCTTTCATTCATTCATTTACATGAATGTCAGTAGATAATATATTCCTGACAATGTAAGCAAAGCTCTGGTGGGTAGGTATTGCTATGATCTGCCTTTCACCTTCTCTAAAGGGAAACCCTTCCAAAATTATATTTCTAGCTCTCTGTTATTGCAACAGAGCATAGAGCCTTAGGGGCAAAAGGTGTAGAGTGAATCATTGTCCTGACAACATCAGGATAAGGTGATATAGCGAGTACTCGCAAACAAGATGAAGCAAGCACTGATTTATTGATCTTGAAATGTCAAAAACTAAGACTGGTGTTGAGCTTGGAAAGCTTAAACTCTGTTCTGCACATGTGAGAATTCTCTGTAGTAGTTATAAAAATTTCTGCAAAAATGTTAGCATAATTTATAATTTAGCCTAAATATTAAAACATGCACACAAATATGTACACATACATTCGAGAGATTTCAAGTCACTTGACATACATTGAATCTTCTCTACACTGTTAGAGTCAACTAAAAAAACTTTACCCCGCTGCCTAAATTTTTTTTATCTTGACAATATATTTCTTGATGAAACAACTTTGCATTAGAGTGGAATTAGTCCAGTTAATAAATATGCTCAAGTTGACTTGACTATTATTTCCTAGTCCAGTTAACCTAAATCATGTTGTCAGCTAGAATTTTTTTTTTTTTTTTACTTGAATTGATAAACACAAGCAAATTTGTTACCCCACTGCTTTAAAAATTTTTCTTTCATTTATTTAATGATGGAGACAACACTTTCATTCACATTTTAACTGAACAAGCAATTTGCAGTCAACACATCAACTGTCATTTGAAAAAAATTGCAAAATACAAACACACACACACACACACACACACACACACGCACACGCACGCATGTCTAAAGATCTGAACCGACACTTGAAAGTGCGCTGTGGATAACCTTGTCATGGGATTGAGAAACATAAATAGTTGCATTTCAATTGGTCACATCAAAACCACAGGGATTATTTTTTAAATTTCATACCTCAATATGACAAGTCAGAAGGTAAACACTGCATATTAACCCTGCACAAGTTTACATACACTCCCCCCTCCATAGTGCAAGTTACTGGTCAAAATGAGAAATATATATATATATATATATATAAATGAGTGTACTGTACTACTGTATAATAAAATATGAACGGAATGCACAAGATGCACAAAGGTCTGATTCTAAGTTTCACAGCGCAACATGACAAGACAGAAGTGTAAACATAACAAGGTCCTTGAAAGTTTCCAAACTCTCCCCCATCATAATGCAATTTAGTGGTCATAAAACAAGTAACAGATAGAAAGAGGAAAGCAAAAGCATTTGTCAATTTGAAGGAAAATGTGTACTACATTACTGTATAAGAAAATAAGACGTGAAACAAAATTTGTTTTCATGAGAACATGCATAGTCCAGGTCATAACATGACAAAAAAGTGCATTCTAAAAAGTAGTAAAGGCTCGAAATCACATTTAAAAAAAAAAAAAAAAAAAACTACTTTATGCAAAAGAGCCCATGGACACGTCATGAACACTGGTGGGAGCAGCTGTTCTTCGCAAGTTTTTGCGGAGCCTCAAAGGTGTATTTCATGTGCTTGGGGTAGTGGATGTTCACCACATACAGACCCATCAAGAGTCCAAATGCCTTGGGGACATCGGAGATGTCAGTGATGACAAGATGTCCAAATGAGAGCGATGTTGATTATTCCTTGGGTAGCACATCATTATTGCTGCTCCTCAGTTACAATCAGAATGCTCATGTCAGTTTCTTTCACAACATCCTCAATTTCACTGGATGGCTGGGAAAACACAACATATTACATTACTTATTAACTTTATAACAACTGAACACACATATATGTACATGCATTACTAGCGTTGCATGTTTTGTTAAAAGAACAGCTACCAAAAAGGAAAAATTGTCATTCACCCTCAAGTTGTATACATTTCTGTTATGCTGAACACAAAGGAAGATATTTTGAAAAATGCTTGTAACCAAACATGAAATTCAAAAGTCAGTGGTGCTCCTGAACTGTTTGATTATAAACCTTCAAAATAACTTCCTTTGTTAAAACGTTAAAACCTGTACAAATGTCTTTGTTCTCTGAACACAAAGACTTTAAAATCCCATTGGGAAAATAAGTGGAAAATACATCTCCAGAACCAGCATGGCTAAAAAAGGGGAAAAAAAATTGCATGTTATTTTCTTTACTGGTATTTTACATAATTCTGAATGTGCGAAAATGTAACAAACACAATGCAACATATGAGTTTTTTACATTGATCCAATTAATGTTCAGGCTATGATGTTCAGGCTATGAGCTACGAGCCTGAACATTTTGAGGATTCACAACTGCATTCAGCAAAATTATCAAAAATGGCGATGTCCATAAACAGGGTTTCTGCTGGTTTTATGAAGATAAATTCAAGACTTTATAAAGACCTTTTAAATATGAATTTAAGAAAATTCAAGGAATAAATTGAAGGGAAAACAATACGTCAAATTATGTTCTCTAAATTTTGAAGCTGTTTTTCAATGCAAATGTTGGTAACACTTTATAATAACTTTCATTAATAAATCATTAACAAACATTACATATATAATGTTTAACTAATCAATACTTTATATATATTCACATATCTAGAAATATGAGACAATGTGCTTGTTAATGTTAACTAATGAACTTATTAAACATTACCAAATGATTAACAGATCATTATTTAATGTAAATTGAAATGCTTACAAATGTCATCAAACTTTCAATTCATGTTCTACACTTTTTTTTTTAAACTTCAAACGATTTTGACAGATGGTTTACAATGATTAAAGTTTCATTAATAAATCATTAACAAACATTATATAATACTTTATGGATCATCACTTAATGTTTACAAATGTAATTAAACTTTCAATGCCTTTTTAAAAATCTACAAATGATTTTAGCAGAAATTATACAATGAATACAAGTTTATTTGTTAATGTACTTTTGAATTTTTACAAATGTCATTAAACTTCAGTTCACATATTAGCTAATGCTCATTTTTATATTTACAAATGTTGTGAAAATATAGCTTGATTAGTCATTTTCAGCACTTCACAAACTATTAATGTTAATATATTGATTAACTCATAAACACAGTCTGTAAAGGTCATATATTTGGTCTTTGTTTGTTGTGTAGAATTCTACTATCTGCACATCTTAAATCATTTATTAATTATTTGTTAATGTTTTTGCAGTACTCAATCTAAAGTGGAAACTTTTCATCAATTATAAATGATTATAAACCTTTAATTACTAGTACCTTTATGAGCAATCATTTTGATGACAAAAACTGTCCCAAATGTCCGGAATTCTCCCTATTTTCACATCTTTAGAAATCATTTATTAATCATTTTTTTCATGATTTTGCGGTACCCAATCTAAAGTGGAGACTATTCATCATTTGTAAATGTTTATAAATACTTCATTTATCTACGAATTGTGAGCAGCACTCAGAGACAATCAATTTGTGAATATAAGAGATTTAATAAATGTAACTATAGCTAACATACAGCTAAATCAAGCAAAACACATATATACAGAATGAAGGAAAGCAAGGAAGAGAGAGAGAAGAGCAAAAGAATGGCAGTATTTCACAACAATTAACCACAACCTAATGAGAATCGTCAGAGAATTCAAAAATCACCTAAACAGGGGCTCAAACTTAAAACACGCCTCTAAATGGTTGTAAAGGTTACTTGCATTGACTTTGCTGCTGGACAAAAGTCCTGATGTGATAGACGACGAATCCTTTAGGAGTGAGCTGAAGGTTTTTCCTCCGGTTCTTCTTGAAGGAAGGAAAGTCCACAGCGGAGCGACAAAAGTTAATTGAAGGTAAAACTACCAGAAGGTTAAACTCAAGAGGAGAGTTTTTGGAGCGCGTCCGTCTCAAGAAGAAGAGCTTTTGAGCGTCGATTAGTCTGAGTTCGGAACTTTTGATAGTTCATAGCCGCACCCATTTTGTGGCCCATTTGCATTTTTATTGCTAGTCTGAAAGTTGATGCAGTTTTAATTCAAAACATAGTAAGAATTGTTTGATGCATTTCACGATCACATAGTGTACATCATTGTGTGAGAAATAAAGAGAAGATCATTTTGATACCAAGAAAGTAACCTCCAGATGATATTAAAGCAGAGATACACTCATACACTTGAATATAGGCATTTAAAGTCTAACTAATACAAGAAAAGGGTTTTAACTAGGTTAATATAATAGGGGAATATACATACAACACATGCATATAGCAGATACATTTATAACTGCTTAATTATGGCCTAAATAAAGAAAATGTCTTTAGGTGTGTGTGTGTGTGTGTGATGTGTATTGGAAATTGTGGAGACAGACAACTGGTCTGGTGCCTGGCACGGGGGTCATCCCCTCCTCTTTGGAATGTGTTTGAAGTTTGATAGGGACACCATACTAGAGGTGACCTGCTTAGCATCTTTTTGATAGTGGGGAAAATCCATCGACAATTTAGCACCCATATAAATGTAAACGGTGAGGCCAGATTTGTAATTTATATGCAAATGTCAAAAGGCTAAAAGGGTCTCTTAAGGCATAAAGTGTAAACAGCCATCAATGATCCTAAGCAGACGCTACAAACATAATTGGAACTAAACAGGAACAGGAAGAAACCAAATACACTGAAAAAAATGACTCATTGGATTTACTCAGTTTTTTTAAGGTAAGTGGTTGCAATCAACTTATTTTAGCTACATTTAAATAAATTTAGTTGAAAGTTAGTCAACTAAATTTGTTTATTTAAATGTAGCTAAAATAAATTGATTGCAACCACTTACCTTAAAAAATTGAGTAAATCCAATGAGTCATTTTTTTCAGTGTATGGGCATAACACTGGAACACGTGGGGAGAAAAACACAAGACACATGAACACAAGTCTGATAACTACGCTACTGTATTTTAATGTTGGTCATTATGGTGGTACTTGGAGAGCCAAATATTTTCTGAAGCGGTACTTGGTATAAAAAGTTTGAGAACCACTGGCCTATCACAGTACACAACCCCACAACATGTTACAACCCCGGATCACCAAGATTTCTTCTTCTATTACCTGGACCACATCACTGCAGATTGCTGATGCTCAGTTTGGTCACCCACAACTGCAATTCCAACAGTCATGTCCTTGATGAATTCCTGCTCAGAACCTGTGCGCTTTAATAAAAACAAAGGGAAGCATTAAAATGTGCCTTACAATCTTAAAGCATACAGACTCCAATAAATATGTGCACTTATAAAGTAAATAAATTTACTTACAACTTTGTCCAAGCTCTACAATGTGAAAGTCATTTCCATTTCGTCTGCATAGCGTTTTGATGGATACAACTGCAGAAGGACTTGCTGTCGTCCATCCACAAGTTTATTGAAATCTGCGCTGATCTTCACATTCCAAAATATCATAAACCTGAAAAATACAGAAACACATTAAAACAACACTCTAAAATAATAAACCTAAATATATAAATAAATCTTTACAGAGAAACTCAAAGGTCATGACAAGTTTGTTTTAATTACCAAAGCCCAAATTTACAATCCAGATGAGGCTTTTATATTACATAACACATGAAATTATAACAAAATAAAAGGAAATTTAACACATTTGTGTCTGTCCTTATTACATGGCTATTTTTTCAAGATATAGCTAAGCTATTATTACTGTTATTCAAAATTCTATAGTTTTGAACGTCTATTTAATGCAATATACTTATGACTGGTATATTCACACAGCATTACAATGGGTTCTGGTGAGGCACTTGAACGATTACTTCAGAAAACTAAAAGAAGAGTTTGTACCTTCGTTTGTTTCCCTTATGCAGAAAAGAGACAGTTCGAGTAGTAATCTTGTTTCTTTCCCCCTATTTTTTTCATCTATGTATATTCTGACGGATGTCTTTACGGATTATAAAATGCTGTCAGGTTTAAAGAAGTAAATTTTCTTAAATTCCCGCCGTTCTAAATCCATACATCCGTTGCGCTCTGTTTGAACGATCTCTAACGCAGAACTGGGCTCAAATAACACATACCAAACTGTATTTTTATCGTTCTTCATAGATAAATTCAGCTCATTACCGCATGGGAGAATATTTATTGTAATATTTATATGGAAAATACTGTGGAAACGAGTGTATTTTGAGGTTTCAGGTGGCTGATTTGATTTGTTGAGAAAAACGTAAATAGTAGCCTTTCTAAAACCTTAAATCAGTCACAATTTCAACAGAAAACAACATTTGAAAATACAACATCTACTTTGCATTACAGATTTCAAACAATGGCAGTAAATAACGCATGCAAGTATGTTATTTTAGACTCCATTCCTCACTGCTGCATGCATCCACATCAACAACATCTTCCTCATCTTACACTGAGCTCCGCCATTCCTGTCCTCCACAATGCTCTTTCTGTGTTTGTTTCTGTTGACCTTGTCTCCACCAACTGCAAAATAACAGTAATTTAATTACTTACAATACTCACTACAGGGTAATAGCCTATTTAAAAAGAGTTGTATCATGTCAATTTCTAAACTTACTGTTGTCTCTCTTTTGGACTAACACAAACAAACTGTCCAGTGCCATCAGATAAAGATGCTAGAGCAATGGTCAGACCCCTCTTAGAGGGCAAGAAGAAGACCTCTGGTACCAAGCCCGGGAAAGACAGGACTTCCCATTTGTCCACATGCAGTTTCTGCCCTTCACCTTGAGACTGTGACCACCATAAAAAATTCCTTAGGACCTCCAAATCCAGCAGCCAGTGGGTGAAACAAAGAGAGATCACAAAGATCCATCCAAATCCATTCATATGTTTTCAAACTTTAAAATTGATACAAACTACGACAACACACCCATCTTATACTTATTCAGAAGAACAAGTATTCTCAACAGTGCAACATCTACATTAACACAAACTCAGCTGTTAATGGACAAGTGAATGCATGCATGACAGTTGAATCGTTTTACATCATGTTTGGACTTAATATGTTCATAACATTGGCAGAAGTATTCTGGTTGTGGTTTGGAAAGTGAAAAATTCATTGGTAAAAGTTTCAAGCATCCCTTCACCTCAAGGTACTTTCAGATTAAAGACCTTCGGCACATACTTCAGGGCCTTATCTGTGTGTTTCTAGATTTTAGGACCCGTTGGTGCTCCAAAATATCAGCATCCCACAGCGATTCATGTTCAAGGCTGTTGATATGGATTTCTGCTCCTTTCCTTATTGCATTCTTATCAGCACAACCAGTGGAATATCACTTATCCAAACCTCTTCCAGAGGCCTTGGCATTGACCCATTTGACCCTTTTCATGGAATGATTTGTACTTATGACAAATCTCCATATTCTACAGCCATTATTCCAGTGTATTTAGAAACTTTACTGCTCTAGAAATAGGCTATTCCTGATGTGCTGATTTTGTACAAGAAAGTGCAATAAGAAATATGGAAAACTTAAAAAAAAAATCTTAATATTGAGACATTTTTTTTTTTAAATTAACCTACTGCTAAAATGAAAAAATGAATTGCTCACTATTAGTTAATTTTAACTGATGCATTAACTAAACTGTTTGAAGAATACAGTATTTATCTGAAATAGAATAATTTTGCATATTATAGGTTAAATGTCTTTACTTTTTTTAAAATAAATTTAATGCAATCTTTCTTTCAAAACCATTAAAATTTCATATAGTGATTCCAAACTTTTGAACAGTAGTGCATGTTAAAACAGCTTTGGCCTGTACAGATTTATTTTTTTTTAAACCAGCAAAATACTCACACAAACACATAATTCCATGATAGCATCACAGATCATTGACCATAAATCAATAGTGACACTAAATAGCTATGGAATAGATTAACTAGTGATGAAACAGATGACGCTCCACAAATGATAAATACTGAACACTGAAGTGTATAATGGATATGACACTGATGGCACTGGTGGTGGACTAGTATCTTCATAGTCATATTTCAAACTCACACCTGTCCAACCGTATCTGTGTTTTTTGTATTATTTATTTTTATTTTTATTTTTTTCTACGGGTCTGAGTCAATCTGTGTGTCAATACTGGCATTTGTACTTTCGCAGACCTATAAATCAAATTTACAACTGTGGTGTAGTAACACTCTACATGCACCACACTGCCCTGAAGCAACACAAAATCATTATGAGTGATGAAGTTGAGAAGTAGATATGATATATTGATTGTTGCGTAGGAGGCACACTGTTGTGAGCATGCAGTCTGAACTGAAGGAACTGTTTTGCATTATCATTAGTGATTAGAAAGTCTGGAGTTTCACATTAAAATCATATACGTGTTTATGAACTTCAAAAGCTGATTCATTTAAACATAAAATTAGCATTTTTTTTTTTTTTTTTACTGGGTTACCAGATTCTGGATGATTTTTTTTTTTTTTTGCCTCAGGCACATGTTTCTGTTGCTCCATGTAAGATATACCATTAAATTTGAAATTGTGGTGTCTAGGAAGTGTCCAAAGAGGAATTTAATATGGCAGGGCAGGAAAAAGGCACTTCAGATGACATGCAGGAAAAGAGATGTTTTTACACTGCCATCAGCAATTTCTTTCAGAAATTACATAATTGTCAACAATGCAAGAACTATGAAGAATGAAATTGATTAATTAAGTAGGTTATTTTGTGCAGCTTTTTTTTTTTTTTTTTGCTGTAGGCCTATTCAGATTCACTAAAGTAGGTCATTTTTGTTGTTAAACACACTGAAAAAAAAGTGCATATGCCTTGTCATTACTCTAAAGAACATTTTGGTAATGCTTTAGATTACAACCCGCAAAGAACTACGTAAGTATACTGAATTTACAGTGTACGTTTCTGTAATTATAGTGTACCTATAAAGAACATACATGTAGGTATAAGGAAACAATGTGTTACGTTTGGGTAATAAGGGGGTAACAACCAGATATGCAGCCTGCAAAGAACTGCGTAAGTAAACTGAAGTTGCAGCGTAACGTTTTTGTAATTATAGTGTAGGTATAGGGGAATAATATGCAACGTAGGGGAATAAAGGGGTAACAACCTGTAAATCATTTATACTGTAAGTATTTTGAAACTAAGGGGTACCTATTCTAATATTACGTGGTATAGCCTAAACAATAATCTTATGTTTAGGAGTGATTTAGAAAGACAATATTCTTTGTATAATTTTATACTGGTATTTTATTATAGGCCTAGGTATTTTTAACCATTCTATTATTAAAGGAAACATGATGATTACTGAACAACAAAACTGGACATCTAGTGAAATGAGTTAATGAGTTTATGCTATGATTTATAATTCACAAGTCAACTTACCTTATGAAAGCTTATTCGCCGATCTCAGCTGAGTCACATCAGCAACTTCCCAACACCACTATCACCAAATAACTTTGCATGATAGACCATCAAGGTTCAATGCAGCTTAAAACAAGCTTACCTTTTTCCAGCTGTTTGCAGAAAAAAATGCATGATACAACAAGTGTATTTCAGTGGATGTATACTGTGACGTTTTTATAGCAAAAAAAAAAAAAAAAAGGATTTAGTTTGGCCATCAAACAATTAAATTAAAACTAGTGCAATATTCTTCTCTGTAATTACTGTGCAAATATACACTTGTTCTGTGTTTAAGCCCAACTTGTTATTCCATGCAGTTACAGTGTAAATACAACATTTGTGGGCTGTAAATTAAAGTGGTGTTCTGTTACCTCCTTGTTCCATGTAGTTACAGGGTAAATATAACATTTGTGGGCTGTAAATTAAAGTGGTGCTTGTTCCCCTCTTATTCCATGTAGTTACAGGGTAAGTAGTTACAACAAATTGCTCTAAAACGATTGTTTATACAGTAGGTCATACATTATATATCAGGTAATATATCAGTAAACATGGTGACTGTTTAATTAGTTTTATTTATTTGGGTTTTTAAATTAAAATCACACACAATATGACAACAGTAACAACACAGGCAAAAGATAATAAAAGATTTTTTTTTACACCAGTTCAGAAAAAGCAAAGCAACTCCATACTTATACAGCTTATACAGTTAAACCAAATTCTTTTGAAAAGTTTAAGAACAAAATTAAGATTTTGTTCAATTTGTTAATTTTTTTCACCCACTGACGAAGTTAAACTATTATGGCCAAACCATCACGTCAATAAACACACGGTAATAAACAATAAAAGTCAATATTAAACTATGTATTATAGCGAATTGAATTAGTAATTTGGTAGTTTGTTTTTGTATTTCTGTCGGTAATGATTTGCTCTCTTCTAAAAGTCGTAACAACTTGTACAGAATATCCACGTTCTTAGAATGTTTAATCAAATTATTGTACCCGATCAGATCTAATATAAATAACACCAAATTTGCTGTTGTGGACACACTTTGTAGAAGAAAAAAAAAACAAACAAAACAAACAAAAAAAAAATTTAAAAAACAATGCCTTCACAAAAAAGGAGAAAGAGAAAGAAAGAAAGAGCAAAGGCCTCCCTTTGCTCTTTCTCTCTTTCTCTTTCTCCTTTTTGCTAAAGGCAGTTCAACATCGCAAACACGAATTCAAAGCTCCAGCAAGCCAGCAGGTAAATCATCATATAGAACATATAGCAGTTTGTCACACTTTAATTCTTGCTATTAAGTGTATTTCCCATTATAATAACTTTGTTATTAGTTACTAGTAATCTAACACATTTATAATATTTTATTAAAACCATATTAATAGGCCTATAATAGTTAAAAAATTAACATAAATGTTCTAAATGAGCTGTTTATTATAATATAAATTTATGCTGTATAATATTAAATGAAATGTCTAATAGGCCTATTTATACTTATATTGAAGATGAGGCAGAAGCAGGATCAGAGAGTAAGGGAGAGCCCACTCTATCAAAACTTCTATAATAAAGTCTGAAATTATTACAGTGCTGTCTTCTCTTTTAATTGTACAGTCAAAAGTTTTTGAACAGTAAGATTTTTAATGTTTTTTTCTAAAGAAGTCTCTTCTGCTCACCAAGCCTGCATTTATTTGATCCAAAGTACAGCAAAGGTTTCTTTGATGAATAGAAAGTTCAAAAGAACAGCATTTATCTGAAATAGAAGTCTTTTGTCATCACTTTTGATCAATTTAAAACATCCTTGCTAAATAATAGTATTAATTCTATAATTTCTTTCCTATATATATATATATATATATATATATATATATATATATATATATATATTGACTCCAAGCTTTTGAATGGCTATAGTGTATAAATGCTGATCCTTGGATATTTCTATTCATCAAAGAATCCTGAAAAAAATCTACTCAGCTGTTTTAAATATTGATAATAATAATAATAATAAAAAATGTTTCTTGAGCAGCAAATTGGAATGACTAGTGAGCAGAAGAGGCTTCTTTAAAAAAACATTAAAAATCTTCAAAAAACTTTTGACTGGTAGTGTATATTTGTAACAACTGGATAATTTGTATTAACAAGCACCCATCCCCTTAGTGCCCCCTTTTTTTTTTTGGTTTGGGCCACTGCCCCTCAATGCATTTGAGGGGCATTTGAGGCTTCCAGTGCAGCTTAGATATATGCCTGTCAAAGAAAGACTTTTATTTTTATAAACTGCCCACGTATGTGATTCAAGTTCAAGCTGAAAATTTGGAAATTCTAGGAAAGAAAATTGTAGGTAAATTTGACAATTAATATTAGATTCGGATGAAGTTAATGTATTGCATGAAAGGTTAGGAGATATTTGAATAAGGTTCACTTGATATAAAGCATTAATTTCGAAGGCAGTGCTTATTAATGATAAGCACTGCCTTCGATTCGGTTCCAGACACTCTTTATGTTTAGTTGAACTGATTTGTTTCAGGTGGCTAATTCCCTTTTAAACGTTTTAATATCTCCGTTTTTGATAGACTTAATTCCAATATTTTTTATTAAATGCTTTGCTAGACTGTGGGACAAGTCAAAACAAGATGGGATTTCTTTACACCACTAAAGGAAGCTAATTTGCACACCCCATGCATCATGCCTCATGGATTGATGAGAAGATGAAAGTCACTGGAAAGTGTCAGCATAATGTACCTGGACAAGGCTGACCTACGCCTCTCCTCAAATAAAATCAGCCTATGATTTCCTCTGTCCAAAGGACAAAACCATTGTTCTGAGCCAAACAGTCAGAGATGTGAGAGGTGCTGCATAATTTTCTCAATTTTAAAAATGCCCAAATCACTCAGGGAGTTTTAAATCCTTGAGGTCTATCTGTCTGTCTGTTTGTCCATCAATCCGTCCATCTGTTGTCCATCCTGTGAATAATTACTTATTACTTTACAATCGAGCTCCTGCATATAATATATATATATATATATATATATATATATATATATATATATATATATATAGCCAACTGTTGTGGTTTAATCTTGTGAATGCAAAGAAACATTTGTTATGTCCATTTTGGTATGCAAGTTAATTTTGATAGCCCATGTTTATACCGTCTGACAAGATAAATAATAACCAATAAAGACAAAGGCATATAGAGAGTATGTTCACTGCAATCTAAAGATTGTTATTACAATATAATTCGATGCTTGCAATAAACATATGAATATGCATTTGAATATGAGGCATTGGCAAGTCATGGGTTTCCAAAATTGTGTTGCACTGAAAAAATGTCAATGTACTAAATGCTTTAAAATTGCCATAATAGTGTCTGACATTTATTTTATTAGCACAACCTTTTTGAACACTTTCCTTTTAATCGTGAAAATACAGATTATACTTGAAATAGATAATTGCAGTAGAATGAAGGCAAACTCTCTAATCATGTACCACACGGCTTGGATTTCTTGATGATCCATTAACACTCGCTTAAGGACATTAATCACTGTTTAGTCCTAAACCCATCTGCTGTGGAGGCCTTTGAGGACGGACAACATTTTGTTAATGAACCATGCAGCAACTGCTAATGATAGAAGCACAACTTTATGAGAAGGGCTCGAGTTGACTCGAAACTCCAGTCTGGAGATGACCAAGCAGCACTGGTTATAAATAGCTCTTTTTGCTCTGATTTCAGTAACAATCTCTATTGCTTGTTGCACATTTTGCTCACTTTTAAAGTGAAATATCCAGTGAGTGGCAGCAAAAAGCGTCTTCAGTATTTTTCAAAAAAGATGAACATGAATCTGGCAATGTTTTATTACAATGGTTATTGTATCGCAGCAATTGAATATTTTAAAATAATGCATACCACTTACAATATACCCTAAACCTAACCGATAGTTTAAAACAGATAACACCACATTTAATGAAACAACCATGCCATTTTAGCTTGCTTTTACAAGTCTTTGAGCTCTTTTAAGTGTTTAGCATTGCAAATGGATTGCTGTACTAGGTGAACTACTGAGCAAGTTTACTACATAATAAAAGCCATTTATTTGAAGCTGGTTGTGATGCAAACGTCTAAACATCTTACGTATTGTAAGACCTCTTAGGTCTGCCAACTTAAGGCTCTTAGTGGTTCCTAGAACCAGACTCAAGTCTAGGGGTGATCGAGCATTCACCATAGTTGCCCCGAGACTTTGGAATAGTCTCCCTACAGAAATCAGAACCGCCCCTACGCTATCCATTTTTAAATCCAGGTTAAAAACATTTTTATTTGATCTGGCTTATAATTTGTGATTTGTATTTGCTCTGCCTTGTGTCTTGCAGTTTTATTTGTGACCTTGTCTTTGTTTTTAATTCTGTTTGTGGTTACTTACTTTGTATAGCACACTGGTCAACGGTAGTTGTGTTTAGTTGTGCTTTATAAATAAATTGAAATTGAAAATTGAAATTGAAAATATAATAGTTTACAAATCAAAACTGGGGTTTTGAGGATCTGGAGGAATTTTGCCAGCAACTGGAGTAAAATAGCTCTTTATTATTAATTGACAATCTGAACCGGTAATAATAATTTGTGTGAAAAAGAAAAAGAAAAGTTGTTGGTGTTTTACTATATACACTGTTAGACATTTCAAAGGGTTTTTATGCTAACTTTTAAAGCAACTTACAGTAACGTATTTTTGTTAAATTGTGTAGCAACAAATGTGTTGGTCATTATAGGAAAATAACTCAAATTAATTATTATTTAAAACAAGATATTAAAGGGTTAATTCACCCAAAAATTAAAATTACACCATGTTTTACTCACCCTCAAGGCATCCTAGGTGTATATGACTTTCTTCTTTCAGACAAATCATCATGTCATCCACCAGAAAGGCAGTCTCTTGTGAACGCGCGTACGACAGTCAGCGGAAGTCACACAAAACTGTTTATATCATTTTACATATGGATATATTTTTTTTACCAAAACTCATGGATTCACTACAGGAGGCCTTTATTCACCTCCCAGAGCCATGTGAGGCACATTTTATTATGGATGTGTGCACTTTAACTACGTTTGGACTGTTGAAGAAAAACACCCGCCTACCCCATTCTAATGCTTGGAAGAGCCAGGATAATTTTCAATATAACTCCGATTGGATTCGTCTCAAAGAAGAAAGTCGTATTCACCTAGAATGCCTCGAGGGTGAGAAAAACATGGTGTAATTTTCATTTTTGGGTGAACTAACCCTTTAAAAGACAAATCTTGACTGTAATACTGCTGCTACACTTTAACTATTAACAACTCTTTATCATCATAGCCTTTTTAGTAGAATGTACGTATGATGACGTTACTTTTCCATTGATTAAAGAAAACTATTGGCTATTGAAACTATTTATTTGTACTTAAAGTGTTTATGGATTTTTAGAAGCAGCTTGCACTTTTATCCATTAACTGATAAAACTAGACACTTTCTGCACCACCATATGGTACATATGAGACAAAATTAGAAGAGGATAATTTACATGAACTCTGTCCACTCTGAGGATTTATGGCACATCACTCACACTCTCCATGTAAGTGTGTGTGTGAGAGCAGCTCCCTGGGGTCATGTTTGGTCTCTTTGTTTTTGAGGGGTGAGAAATCTCCTATGATCATTTAAGCATTCTGCTTACTAGACACGGCATAAAGGCTTTATTTGAAATGCCAATGCAAGGCAGTTCTTCATGTTCTGTAGGAAAATGAACAAGGTGAATTTATAGAGGAATGAACAACTCTGCATTTATAGAGGAACATCAAACTAAACAGTCATAAACCACCAATACAAACAACACTGAGTGGACAACACTCTCTTTTTCTATGCATAAACTGATCGAAATCTGGACCAGGCTGCAAGTACACAATGACGTATTTGTGATTCTTCTGTGTTCATACAACAGGACCTGAATTGCAAACAGACACAGAATAAAACAGACCGACAACAACTGTATAATAGAACAAGATCAACACTAGTCTATGACAAGCTGCGTAAACACCATTCATTACAAGTTATTCATTTATGACATCATGTCCTCTAGCTGTGACACTTTTAAATTTATAAGCTGAATAGGGTTAGCTGTATGGAAATTAAAACAAGGTCATTGGCCTCTACAAAAATAAGCACATGTGCATGGAATTATTATGTATGGAATGTTATTATTATTATTATCATGTATATCTTGAATTTATTTTAATGTTTCTTATACCATTCGCAATTTTTTTCTTTCTTATTTTAAGCATAAATATAATATTTTTGAGATTTGTATGCTTAAAAAAGCAAAAAAAAAAAAAAAAAAAAAAAAAACAAAACAAAAGAATTTGTTGATGGGGCACGAAACTATCTTTTACACAAGTTTTGCTTCTCAATAAATTAATCTTGTATAAATGGTGTAGATATAAAAAGAAAACACTTTATGTATAGTATATTTTTGCCCTAAAATGTGTGGAAAAAAATACCATGTCTCATGAGCATTTCTAGTTTATTTTAATACAGCAACACTGAAACATGTCCTGTTAAATAATAAATGTATTCAATCATGAAACATAAATAATACCTTTTCCTTTTGTGTTTAACCTCATAGCTGGCTTTGGATATCTGTATGTTCACATGTTCTTTCTGTAGCTTGTGTCATTTGAACTATGACAGTCTGAGTGCATTTAATTCAGAGCTTAGTCATTCTCTCTGACTGTTGTTCCCATGTTTAAATATTGCGACAGCAACAATTAACCTTAACATGCATTTCTAATGAGAACAGAAACAGCTAGAGGGGCAAAAAATCACATCCTTCTGATTACAGAGGAATATTTCTTTTGAAGTCTCGAACAATACTGCAGTAAAAAAACAAAAAAAAAAACACCACACATTTATCACTAAGACAAAGGTTCTTCCTCACTCCCTTTTTACATGGACAGCTATGCAAAATGCTGAATGGTTAAGTAGGTGAAAGCGTATCCATCCGGTAGTAATCTTTGCAGGCTTTAGTCGACAGTCAGCTATAAGCATTTAGACCTGTGATTCTGATCCCTGGCAATGTGAGCTCCCTGAGGGGATGAAAGATGTGAACAGATTTAGAGACATCAGTTTCCTACTGTTGGCATTTTTTTATTTATTTTTTTTCCACAGTACATGGAACAAACAACAGGCTTTGAGATCCTGCTATTATTGACATTACTCTAGAAATGCTGGCAGGTTCTATGAAAGTGATGTACTTTACCAGTACACTGATAGAATAGTATTACAAAACTAAAAATAAACAACAGTACATCTTGTGCCTAGAGCTACCATTAACATTACAACTAAATTATGTCCAACATTACTGAGAAAACAGTAGTATGCAACCAATGTTGTGACAGAGGAGAAAACATTAAAATAACATGAAATTGAGGATGGATGAAGAAGGATGGGGTGAAAATAAAAGAAAAACAGGAAAACAGAAATCTTCATATATTTAAATCCATCAAAACCACAGCTTTTTAAAAGTATCATCAAGAAACAATCTCCCAAAACCATCTTCTTTTATGAAACAAAACTTTGTTGCTATTAGCATGATGTAAATCACAGCAAATTATCATTTTTTCTTTTATGCCAAAAATATTTAGGATATTAAGTAAAGATCATGTTCCATGAAGATATTTTTTAAATTTCCTAATGTAAATATACCAAAACGTATTTTTTGATTAGTAAAATGCATTGCTAAGGACTTCATTTGAGCCTTTGGGTAACTTTAAAGGCGATTTTCTCAACAGTTTGATTTTTTTTTTTTTTTTTTTTTTGCACCCTCAGATTCCAGATGTTCAAATAGTTGTATCTCAGCCAAATATTGTCCTATCCTAACAAACCATACATCAATGGAAAGCGTATTTATTCAGATACTTTCAGATGATGTATAAATCTCAATCTCAAAAAATTGACACTTATGACTGGTTTTGTGGTCCAGGGTCACACATAATTTATGGAAGAAAAAAAAAATTAATGTAGCCTAAATCATGTTCGTTTTATGTTATGTATAGGTTTATATCTTTATTTAATGTTTAGAGCAATATTCAGATGTATGTGTTATGATGTCACATCAATGTTTATTAGTCATTCATTGTTCATGGAAAAACAAAGTTTAATGAATTTAAATTCTGTTTTACCACCTGTATGATGGTGGTTATCTGTAGTAGCCTATTTTAACATAAAAAGCAGAATTTATAAGTTCGAGTAGGTTGGTGTACCTTGTTAAACGCATCAAAATTGCCAGAGGTAACTGAATTTGTGGTAGGTCGCTGCCTGCATGTCAATTACAATGAGCTCATATCGCTCTCTCGTGACGTCAAGATGCCTTTATATTACACGCCTGTTGCGCGTTCAGCAAAGCTCGCGCACTCAGCCGGAATACTGAACGACGGGTTCACAGCTGGGACTGAGAAGAGAGAACATTTTCCCTCTAGAATGCAACAATGTGCAGACAAATAAAGTAGCACATGAACGGACACCAAACGACTAAACCGACACGCGCGCTGCGACCTCTTTAAAGGCTGATAACAGTTCAGAAACTCTGAATACTGCGGACTTTAATGAGCAGAACTGTCTGACTGCTACTTAGATAGTCAGTTTGCGTGCCTCTTTTGAGCGTCAGAAGCCCATCTGTCAACAGTCCAAAGTTGAAGCGCGCTGTCAGTGAAAATCATCATCTGTACCGCGTTATGATGCTGATGCGCCGCGCTGATGCGCTGAGGTGTTCATTAAACGAGAATAACGGGTAACAGAGGCTCTTACCTCACGAAATTCAGCACTGACTCAAAAAACTTTCCGAACTATTCGAAAGCATGTTTTTCGAGCAGGCTGATTTAAACTACAGCTTTAACATGAGCGAGGAAGACCGGTTAACTCTTCTGGACGGGGACTGGAGCGACTCGCCGGTGGAGACGCTCTCACGCGCGGGCTTCATCGCTCTGTCCGTGTTCCTAGGATTCATCATGACTTTCGGCTTTCTCAATAACTTTGTCGTTTTAGTGCTCTTCTGTAAGTTTAAGACGCTCAGGACGCCGGTTAACATGCTGCTTCTTAACATTAGCGTCAGTGACATGCTGGTGTGTTTGTTTGGCACGACCCTGAGCTTCGCGTCCAGTGTGCGCGGACGGTGGCTGCTCGGGAGGCACGGCTGCATGTGGTACGGCTTCATCAACTCCTGCTTCGGTACGTAGGCTACTCAAAACACATTATTAAGCAGCTTACAGGGTTTTTGTTCGCAAGTTGTAAGTAGTAGAGTTTCAAAACTCTCAAATTTGATCACACTTGTAACAGCTCGTCATTCAAAAACCTGTCGTTTTTGTGCTTTCATTGGGATGGCTATTTATGTTTGCTTTCATAAAACCATTGTTTCAAACACAAGATTATTATGACATATACTGAGAACATTTGATTTAATCAACACACCAAATTATCATCTTTCGAGTTGGTGGTAGTCTATCGTCAACAATCAGGTAGTTCAATTCAAACACTTCAAAATGTTCACAAATCACATGCATTCTCTGGGAATCAAACCAATGACCTGCTGTTGTTAGCGGCATGATCCACTGTTTCTGCTACACTCATAAGCTTCCAAAACGGGGTTTTGCAATGATGCCAAGTGAAGTTATTAACGTAATTTCGGGAGGTGTACGCCCATCTAATATAAAAACAGCCTCTTACCATTTCCGTTGTTAGTTCTTTCGGCATCCCTCCACCTCCCCATCTCCTCCTTTATGCAAAATTATTTCATTTATCCTTCTGTCTATAGGGGAGCTATCGGAGCTCTAGTAGAATAGTCTCTCTTAGCCCTCCATTGTAGACATAAAGCCAAATCCGTTTACCACTAAAGCTAAGATTATATGGGCACACGAATTCGTGAAGTACCATTTTTGGTTTCCCAAAGAACCTTTAGTGAACATACCTTAAAAGAACCCGTTATTGTAAAGGACATTTTCTAATCCGAATGACCTTTTTACCTATAAAGAACCTTTAGTGCAATGGAAAGTTTCTATGAATGTTAAATGTTCATGGCACCATAGACGCCAATAAAGAATCTTTATTTTTTAAGTGTGTACATTAAAAAAAAATAATAATAAAAATAAAATAAAAAATCACCTTTGTCAAGTCTAAATAAACATACATATGTAAACTGACACAAAACCCGTAATAACTGTATTATCTATCCAGTGTTGCCAACTGCAGGTCTTACACCTCAAGATGTTGAGATAATTTGGTAAACCTACTTGGATGGATATGAAAGTATCTAAAACCTTCAAACATCACATCATCTCTAAAATATCTAGAAACTGGGATGCACCATTAGAGTTTTGGTTTACTCATAAAATATGTTGAGCGTATTTTATTTAAAAAAAAAAAAATGAAGTAACAATGAAGGTATCAGCTTTTTTTCAGCCGATCTGTAATCACATTGGGAGTATAATGGGATAGCTGATGAGCTTGGTTTCAAAGTACTTGCAATTTTGTCCTTCTGATTTTTTTCTGCATTTCCAGCGTCACCAAGGTCATTATTCTAATTATAATGAAATGCATGAACTGATAAAATCTGTAGTTTGAATGCAATATAAAAGTCTCCCAAATGTAAATGAATATAACTGCATTTTCATCACAGCCTTTATTGGAAATGTACTGGGGATTATCAGTCAGGAAGGATGTTAGCTAAATCTTGTAATGGAAGCCTCAAGGGGAAATCTGGACAGGCAGCTATAACATTTTTTTTTAAAGCATAAATATGTAAAATTTAATTTCCTAGTAACATTTTAACTTGCATTATTACATGCTATTTATAGTAGCAAGGTTTATAATGCTGTTAGAGCAAAATACAAGCTGCGTGAGGCTTCTGTCACAAACTAAGGACAATGTCTACAATATCTATAGAAAAACATTGATATTTGAGATTTCTTAACAAAATAGTCTAAAGTTGCAGGGTAGACAGGCAGTTTGAAATCATGTTTCATAAATTAGACCACAAAGTGAAGAGATGATTACAGCCCTATTGCTCTTTTTGATCAGGGTCTCAGGTAAGGGGTGAGAAAGAAAGTCTATCATGTACGTTGGGTAATATACTCTGCACTGCTCTAAATGCCTCAAACTACCCTTTATTCAGCTGTTTACATGTGCTGTAATTTTAGGGTGTGTTTACACTTGGTGTTCGATTCTCTTGGTTCTTTTGTGCTGGACCAAAAAACAAAACAAAAAAAAAAAACAATAAAAAAGTTAGTTCACTTAGCATTCACACTCTCAATTTTAACACCAAACCGAATTTTAATACTGAAAAAGATACAAAACAGAAGGCATAAGGATGTAGTCCCAACCTGATTGGACAGTTTTTATGATGTATCTTACTTTTTGCGAATCTTTGCAATCTTTGATGTCAAGTCCTGTTTTTGGTCAGTATACATGTCTTGGTCTGCGTTGTGTTCATTTATCAGTCTTACCAATATGATATGAGCTCATGTATCAGTAAACCACACCAGAGTTCATTTAGAAGTGGACCGAGACCCCTAAAAATATCCGCTTTTTTGGTGCGCAACAAGGTTCGGATGGAGGTATTCACACCTATTCAAATGAACTGCACTAAAAGAGCAATCGAGTTTTTATTTATTTATTTATTTTTTTAAATGAACCAAACCTGCCAAGTTTGAATTCACCTTAAATTGGGTTATTTGGTCTGGATGCTGTTGACATTGTAAACGTGAAAAAAGCGGGACCTACTGCATTACTGATGATCTAAATACTACTGTGGGTGATCTGTTTTAAGCCCTAAACACACTGCACAATTTTCGGCTGTCCCAGACAAAAGATTGGCATCGTGAATCAATCGTGGTAATTTCTGTGATCGTGGCTCCTAATCGGTGGTCCTGTGTCGTACAATGAGAGAGGTTCAAAGACGGCAGTAGTCAAGATCTTGCGACCAAAGATAGCCTGCGATACAGCATGATCATCGCACAGTGTGTTTGCTGGTACGATCCACGTTTACTGACCAATCAAAAAAAATGAGACATGAAATCAACGTGACGTGGCGCTAAAACATAAAACTGCTTACCTCAAGCACTTATGCCTTCCTCTGTCACTGCTTCCACTTTTTTCAGCACACATAAAAAATTACATCTGCTAAAGTGTGAGTTATCATGCTTTTTGTTTACTATTAGCGCATGCTGATGACGTTTCATTCTTCTATAGAAACGTGCATCGTAGCGTACGAGTCAATAGATGTCATCATCGTACAGTCTACACACACGTCATAGCCAAGTTTATTAGATCCATGTCGCATAGTGTGACATGCAATGATCTTATAGGATTGCTAAACTCGTGCAGTGTGTTTTGGGCTTTATAGACCTAATAACCCCAAGACAGGAAACTGGTGCATCCTTTACTGCACAGCATGTGTGTGGGTTTGTAACACGAAGAGGAGAACTCTTGCAACTCACTGTATAATGATGTTTGCTCTATAGTGGGAGAGAACATAAATGGCAGACATTCTACACATTTACGACAAGTAGTTTCCCCAAGGTTTTAATGTTGTTTATGAGGAAAACAATTTACCAGTATTTAATGTAGACAGGCATGAATATTTATTATATATTATGTTGTGCTTTTGCTTTTTCTTGCTCTAAGTGCTTGTTTTTTTCAAGCTGTGATGCACAGAGACTATATGGCAAAGTTCAAACGGAAAGATGCTGTGCTTTGTCACACAGTGGTTTATGCCTTATCAGTAGATCCAGGCTGTATTCTGCAGCTTTGGCTATGTCAAAGATTGCATTTTGAGAAATACATTCCCATCTGAAATGTAGGCTACATTAGCAACATGTTGTATAAATATTAATGTAACAAAAATAGGAATGTTTTCTATTGCAAAGTTTATGATAAGAAAATAAAAGGCATGCTCGAAGGTTTCAGTTTAGGACTTGGATGCATATATACAGTCACTCATGGGATTGTAACATGAATGGTCTGCTGTAAAAGTCCTTGTTATCTCACTTGAGCTGTATAGAAGCAGGTGGAATATATAAATCCAACATCAAATATTTTACATTCAGTCATCCTCTATCTTTGTTGTTCTTTTCTGAGCTTCTAAACCTTTTTGTCAGCCTGAATTTTCTACCTCTCAAGCTAAAACTCAGAGCTACCTTGCTATGTAATTTAGCAATTTTACAGCTGGTGGTCTTAGGTGTGCTGAGCTGGCTCAACCATTAATTCAATGGAAGAAAAAACACCAAGGCCAAATTTTAATAGCCAGAATTGCTGACCTCTGTTTTGGACATGGGTTTTAGCTCCAGCTTTAATGCCTCCACTGAAGCCTATGTATGTATGTATGTATGTATGATGTATGTATGTATGTATGTATGATGTATGTATGTATGTATGTAGCAGATTTTTTTTTTTCTTGTTCCTGAATGACTCAGAACAAATGAGCTGAATAAATGATTCAATGACTCATTCATGAAGACAGTTCCTGCATCCAAGTACGCCTACTTCATTATATAGATGAAAAATAGTGAAAAGAGTAGTAGCCTATATGTGAATTCATTGTGTTCCCATGAAGCCACAGGAGAGGATTTATAACCGGCAGTGAAGTGATAATGCACTAATGGTGTAGTCACAAGACATGATGAATGTAGTGCATTCGGATTTCATTCATACTACTCACATTCATACTATATAGAACATACATTCTATTTGTTGCAAAGTACATCTTCTTTGAATGAATCCATATTTTGAATAAGTCCATTTTGAACAGGGGTGTCAAACTCAGTTCCTGGAGGGCCGCAGCCCTGCAGAGTTTAGTTCCAACCCTGCTCCAACTTACACACCATGTAGTTTTCAAATAAGCCTTAATGACTTGATTAGCTGGATCAGGTGTGTTTAATTAGGGTTGCATCTAAACTGTGCAGGGCTGTGGCCCTCCAGGAACTGAGTTTAACACCCAATGATCCAAAACTTACAGTCTGAATAAAACAAACACAGACAAGAAGAGTGATACAGACAGTGAAATGTCCCAATGCTGTTGGACTGTTATATCAGTGCTCTTGGAACACTGTTTGACCAATCAGATTCGAGGATGGTCTAACTGTTGTATAATGTGTCTTCAAAATGTCAAATGCAACTCTGAAACTAGAACGCGAGGAGTCAAGCTGAAGCCTAGATTAAAATATTTACTTAGCAGAAACACAACTGGCTGGCTGTGTTTTTATATACACATCTCAAACTTACACATTTGCATATATGTTAAATAATTTCAGGGTTCGCAAAATCACTAACCCGACGTCCCAAGGCTATTGTGTTTTGGGCTACCAAAATGTATCACTGCCCTGCCCGACGGGCTACCTTTTAAATACAGGGCTCCCACGGGTCCTTAAAAACTCAATTTAGTTGTATCAATCTTAAGGCCATAAAATATTTTTAAATACGTTAAATGGTATAAGAAATGTCTTAACTATAATTTCAAAAGGTCTTACAGTTGGGGACGGAAAGACAAGAATGGCGATACAGCTGGATTAAACTTCAAAAGGCAATGATACAATTGAATAAATATGAGCGCTACAGGTTTCAAGTCAAAACGTGGCGCAGATGTCTTTATGTGAATGTATCTGAAGGGAACCTACTGTCCTTAGAAATGTGTCGCTGGCATTTTTATTTCATCTTACCTATAATGCCTGATAAAGCAGCGTTTATGAGCGCGGACGGTGCTGCTTTGTGTACAGCCGCTAACAGGGAGATTCTCTGAGAGAAACCGCTATATTAAGCCGCTCCTAAAGCGCCACCTCGTGGCAGAGAAAGAATTTGCATTTACAACAAGCCTTTCTTGCTGTTTATGGTCAGATCATTTCAAACATCGACCCATGTTTTTACGCAGCAAACACATAGAGTTGTAAATGAGAAAGAAGTTAATGTGCCTTCTAAAAATCTAAACAATTAAGACAGTAATATTTATTCGTTATAAATTAATATAATAATTTATATGCTTGATTTATTCCTTTTCATAAAAATGCTCTAAAGGCTGAAATTCTGTTGTATAAGATTTTTGTTTTTGTGAAAACCTGTATCTGAACTGTAAATCATGTCATTTTATGGCTTAATACTGTATGTTACCATAGACGTTGTCCACAGTGTTGCCAACTAATTTTCAGAGAAAGTTGCTAGAGGAAGGTCAATTTGTTGCTAAAAGTTGCTAAATGACATTGTGATGTCAATGCGTGATGTCATTGCATAATCACGGCGCAAAATTGTG
The DNA here is from genome assembly GCA_039654775.1 of Spinibarbus caldwelli. Lineage (NCBI taxonomy): Eukaryota > Metazoa > Chordata > Actinopteri > Cypriniformes > Cyprinidae > Spinibarbus > Spinibarbus caldwelli. The sequence goes on along the minus strand of CM077233.1, from coordinate 30,716,948 downwards.
TCACAACATCAAATCTCAGCAAAAATATGTATTTTAAATATGTTAATTTGTTTGTAAAATAATATGCATAATATAATATTAAAATATAAATAACTGTATTTTTAAATACAATGAATTATTGAGCACTTAAACATTTTTGAATGATTACAATTTAGATTTTTTTTAAATAACTAGTAAACTAGTAATATTACAGATTCTCAACAATTTAAGCAGTGTATTAGTAGATAGTTAGTATGCTACACTCCAAGAAAAGTCTGTAAAAATAGGGCACAATCTACTACAGTATATTAATATGAAAGAATTTTCCATATTGTTTTTTTACCTGCATTGTAAATTACGCATTGTGTTTTCGGGTTACAGGGTTACAATGGATAATAATGTCCTGTAAAATTACTAGACTCTTTTGCATTGTACTAACTGATCAACAATCACAAGTACAAGCTACTGATAAAGTGTATCATAAATGAACAACTATTCAATTATTATTATTATTATTATTATTAAATTGAACAATTGCAAACAGCAGCAAACTCAATTCACGTGATGCATGTACTGCTAGGCATCTTTGGTTTCCTCTTTTTGTGTAATTTGGATAGAAAATGTGTGTCTTTTTATTGTCTGAGTCACTTATCAAAAGTTGCTAAAAGTTGCCAAATAAATTTTAAAAATGGCTAAATTTGTTGCTAGGTGCTTTTGGAAGAAAAAGTTGCTAGGGTAATCTGAAAAGTTACTAAATTTAGCAACAAAATTGCTAAGTTGGCAACACTGGTTGTCCAACCCTGCTCGTACTGTGTTCATTTTACTTGTGCAGCTCTTAAAAAGGTTCATAAATTACCTTAAATTTATTTTAAAAAATTCTGCAGATACCCTGTAAATAGTGAAATAAAATTCCTTCCTTCATATTTGTTGATATTTGTGTATTGAAAATATTTTTGATTGACTTTTAGACTCCTATCTGATTTTCTATATTTAAAAAAAAAAAAAAAAAAAGGTCTTTTTTTAAATTTTTTTATTTGGGCTAGTTAAATTCATTTTCGGGCTACCCGAAGGGCTACCAGGGATTTTGAAATTTTGCGAGCCCTGAATTTAATCTCCTGCACCCACTTCTCCTGTAGCTTTAAAGGTGTATTTCACTTAAAATGCTTAAAATCATATACACTTAAATGAAAGACTCACATGAGAATACTGTACTTTAGTATCTATTTTTTGTCCTTTTGTTTATTTTTATGTGTAACTCAAATGTTATCTTCCTGTTATTCAATTTCTTCCTCTCTGCTTTTCTTCTTCCATGCATTTCTTTGATTTTTAACCAGTCTCTGTGTGTTTTAATGTCTGAAACCATACGCTTGTGCAGGTATTCAGTCATTCATAACCATGAGTCTGCTATGAGAGATTATGAGAAGTGCTAGAGAATGAGCCCTGAATGCCAGAAGAGTCATCAGACTCATTAATGTCACTAATTTCACTCACACATGATCAGCCATGGAGACAAATCTGAAAACGGACTCAAAATACTCTGTACATCACCTCTTCATACCCTTTACCATCAGTGCAGTGTTTTTGTGGCATATGATATGAAAGGGTTGGTCCCCACAAGAAACCGTCATCATTATGCACCTGACTGAGGCAAAATAATGAATCCCTGTAATTTTGTTTTGGGGATATATGAATACAAGCAATATTTCATGATTCTTTCATGAACACACGATACAAATTTTAATGGAATTTAATTTGAAATACCTGCACAGATCAAGCACCACTCACTACTTACACTTAAACTATAGTTTAAAGTGAAAATGGCTTAATGACAGATTTGTTTAATATAAACAGCTTTTCGCTTCACAAGACAGTAATTGATGTACTGGAGTGGTGACAGTTACTTGTGGATTGTTGTGATGTTTTTATCAGCTGTTTGGACTCTCATTCTGATGGCACCCATTCACTGCAGTGGATCCACTGGTGAGCAAGTGATGGAATGCTTAATTTCTCAGAATCTGATTAGATTCGACTAGTATGATATTTCTGGATTTTTATTTTATTTTTATTTATTTAGTACAAGAAAAAAAGTGAAACAAAATTATTATCTGATATTCAGCTGAAAAATAATATGAAAACCTATTCTTAATAATAGAAAAATCTTCCTTCTAATTTGATTTAGCACAACTAACTTGGCTAAATTGCTATTATATTTTCTTTTAAAAGGGTTTTCAGTGAATGGCCCATGAAAATGACAATCATAAGACATTCTCGTTGTAATTGAATATGCTTCCTTCATAGAATGTTGTGGGAAAAATCTTCCAAAAGCAGCACATCCATTATTCATCTTGTATTCTTACCAATATTACACTTTAATGCTATTTCAGTTACTTTCCTAAAATATAAAGATAAAAAGCCTGAATGACTTCTCATGTGAGAACTTAATACTCAAGGGTGGCATTTTACTTTGAATGTGTATGTGTTTTGAATGAGTTATTAATCTTGACTTCTTGAGTGTGCATGAGAAATGACATATGCACTTTTTGAAGCCCATGCTGCCTGCAGAATTTCTCCCAGTTGTCCTCCATTAACAATGCCAGAGGACTTTTTCTTGTAGTGCTGGAAGACCATGTAATTTCTTCCATGTTCTATGTACCAAGGAACCCCTAAGAGAACACATCATTTAAAGCAGTGGTCTCCAATCTTTTTAAGCCCAAGATCCCTGACCTAGAATAGATAGAAATAGATTGATAGATAGAAAAAGGCATCCCAGATTGTACTTCCAATTTAGGCCTTGTATTTCATATTTTAATTAGTAGTGCACCGATCATAGCCAATTCATTTTTTTTTTTTAAACTAACAAATTGACTGATTCTGATACTGTTTTTTTAAGCAAATTTATTTATTGGCTATTTGCAATATCTGTAGCCATTTTAAATTAGTGGCAACCACTGCATTTTAATCACAATACAAAGAAAGATGCAACACATGTTGCACGGGCAGTTGTTTTTGATTTGAATTAGATTGTATAATTTCAGGATATGGAACAAAAACAGAATGGTCTGACTTTAGGTTTTATTTATTTATTAAATATTTTTGCTACATAAAACATTTACATGAAACAAAAACAGCAGGTCTGAATGAGACGCAAAATCATTCTCTAACAGCAGGTGGCGCTTATGAACCAGCCGATATAGCCTTTCCTAGGTTACTGCTGTAAACAAAGCAGAGCTGCGCTTTATACGGAGGTAAGAGGAGAAGAAAATGCCATTTCGATTGAAACTTTTCTCAAGACAGTTCCCTTCAGTGATACATTAATACAACCCCATACCTCCAATTCAGTATTTATATTTTCTTCCTATATTTCGACCCTCATGCACAGTGAGCTATTGTTCTCTTTCTGTTACAGCATTTTCTCCTTCTCCTCTTTGCGCTCGTCTTCAGCATCTCTGGCCTCTGTTAACATCCTGTTTAAAGACTCAGGTGTGATGTGTTTTTCTTTATTACTGTTCCAGTAGCTACCGAATATAATACAGTACAAAAATACAGTACAAAGAATGGAGAAATGTGATGCATTTTTGTACTTATTTTACTGTTTTTTTTTTTTTTTTTTTTCGGGATCTACTGGGACAGTGATAAAGAAAAGTGATAAAGTGATCGCGATCGACGGGTTGGCGACCACTGATTTAAAGGGATAGTTGACCCAGAAATGAAAATTGTCATTATTTACATGTTGTTCCAAACTTATATTTTGACTTCCATTCTTCCGTAGAACTTAAAAAAAAAAAAAAAAAGATATTTTAAAGAACCAAGCCATTTTGGTTAACATTGACTTCCATCGTATGAAAAAAGTCTTCTGTCATGTTCCACAGAAGATAGAAAGAGTGAACTATCCATTTTAAGAGTGCAGGGGTATGCTCTTACAATTTGTACAGTACTTCAGTGGTGAAGTACCAGAAAGAGAATAAGCTAGTGTTGTTTGTTTGTTTGTTTGGCCTGCTATCCATGTGTGTATAAGCTGTGCATTTTATTGTCTGGGTTCCTAGAGAATTGTGACAGGCATCAAATATTCTGCTTCATCCCTATGCTTTTTTTTATTCTATGGGTCACTGCTTGCCAGATTCACTTTCCTGTCTCATGTCAGTTCATATCAAAACAAGTTCTTTCTGTGCTTTTTTGTCATCTTCCCGATCAATCCCTCCCTGCCTGACGTATACCTTAAACTCCACCTAAACTGCAGACTGGACTGAAAGACAACAAAGTTAAGCCTTACAAGACTAAAAAGAGGCTTATCTCACAGAGTTTGAGCTGAGTTTGTGCAAAACTGGAAAATGGTTTTTAAGGTTCATCAACAACTTAACTAATACTACACTGCAAACCTGCTCTGGGGAAGAGTTTATATACCATTCAAATGTTTGGGGTCAGTAAGACTTTTGAATGTCTCTTATGCTTATTAAGGCTGCTTTTATTTGATAAATACTTTAAAACAGTTTTTTTTGTTTACAGTATTTAACATATTATCAGTGTTGCAGTTGTGCAAGAAGTTGTGATGCTTTTTTATTTTTTTGTGGAAACGTACTGTACATGGTACATTTTATAACATTATAAATGTCACATTTCTCAGTGAGAATCTCAGTAAAAAAATTTTTACTGACCCCAAACTTTTGAAAGGTACTGGGCAACTGATCCCAAAAAGATACAGGATCAATCAGCAGTGAGCGAAATCTGTAGAATAGATCATTGACGGGGGAATTGTAGTACTATTTTGCAGTCTATGTGACAAACCTTGAAACCATGAATGCTTAATGTTAATCTACAAAGCCTTGATGCATTACAGGTGTGCAATTATGTTACAATAGTTTTTTTTATTTTTTTTTTATTAAAAATAATTTGAAAATTAATGTAATACAAATGCACACATTAGTATACATTTAATACATGGTATAAAATTGATGGAGATCCTTTCCATGAAGATGTCTGTAGTGGCCAATATTGCCTTTATACTGTTGTCTGCTGGGGAAGCAACATCAGCTCAGATTGTTTGAAATGTTGTATCTTTCATCCAGATCCAAATATATTCAAGAGGACCAGCTCTGTCTGTGGTCCCCAAACTCACTGCTCACAGTGAGATGAATGTCTTATTAGTGTATTTGTGTGCTGGCGAATATGTAAGATCATTTCATGTTTATTTAATGTTCCTCTGGTACATTTGGTGTATGATTTATTCATTGGTGATGTGGTCACAGGGTTGGTGATGGTCTGATATTTGTGTATTTGGGGACTATTCTTCTCCATGTGGATTTGTAATGGAAATATACATGATTTAAACTGAATACATTCAAACATTCAAAATACATGAACTCTAGGGTGAATAAAGATGGATGAATAGTTGAAGCAGAAGTAGTTATTAGTTTACACATGTATTGTGTTTCTATTAACATTCAGACAGCTCATCTGGGTAACTGAAACCAGTGCTATTTTCTTGAACTTTCTTTGACCTTGGAGGACTAAGCATTAAAATTAATAATATTGTTGCAGTGGTTGTCTTGTTGCTAAGTGTTCTGTGCATTTGAATTTACTATTTTCTTCTTTCAGATAATATAGGCCTTTTCTTTATCACATGGTATTACTACAGTGACTATAAAAAATTGAATCTGTACGTTAATGATATTTCACCCCCCGGCTCTTAATGCATCGTATTTCCTTCAGGACCATCAGTGAATGTTTGAACCTATTTTAATAGTTGGGTTTGAGTCCCTCAATTGTCCTCAGTGTGAAAAGATGGATCTCAAAATCATACAGTCACTGCTGGAAAGGGTTCAAATATGCAAACCTGAAGATTCCGCAGGACATGTAGGATTTTCTGAAGAACAGTGCTCAGTTTAACTGTTCAGAACAAACAAGGGACTCATGAACAACCATCACAAAACAAAAAACAGTCGTGTATCATCCAGGTAACCACACACAGTATTAAGAACCAACAAACTTCACAAACTTTTGCATGGGGTTATTTTAATCATTTCAGCTATTTGAAATGTAAACATCTTTTATGTAAAATATCTTACTCAGGACAGTACTAAATAAAAAATAACATGCATTTTGTATGATCTCTCTTATTTTGTTAAAATTACTCACATTTTCACAGATTCCGCAAGGGTTTCAAAAACTTTCAAGTGGCACTGTATATTAGTGTTATCAGATCATGCAGCATTAATTTCCAATCTGCTGGAAAGTGTATGTCTGAAAACACACCTTGCAGAGAGGAGTTTCTTTTGTGTGTGCTTCCTCTTGTATCATTGACTAAAACACACTGGGATTACAGAAAAAAAAAAAAAAAAGATAAGAAAGATCAGGAATTGTGTATTGAATAGTCCCCATGTCACAGACTTCATTATGTGCTCCTGACATTATCTGACACACACTGCTGTTCTCCTCTGGTGATTAATTGCGACTAAGGCTGGACTGAAAGCAAATGGGTTTTGATAACATTTACAAAAAAAGAGAGTGAAAAACAGTGAATACAAATCGATCAGCAAGAGAATTTCAAGAAATCTCTCACAGCAGGCAAGAAACAATGATTACAGATTATTGTTTTTGTGTTTTTTTTTTTTTTGCAGTTCCAGTTTTCAGTTTTTAATTAGCAAAAATTCATAACAGACCATTTTAACTGCTTGTTAGCACCACAATACAGAGAAAGATACAGATAATGAAAAATTTAGCTCCCATGATGCATTTGTTTTCGCTCAGGCCTAGTTAACTAACTTTGCTTGTAGCAAGTATGCCAGTGAAATCTGCTGTAAGTATTTTCAGATATATGCATGAACTGGCATATATCACTGAAATAAGTGTTCCGAGAAATCACATCTGATTCTGTCACAGCACTTGCTGTTTGCTTACATGTCTTTGGAGGGTTGGGTTTGGAGAGAAGGTAGCGTGACTGAAGCGATGGAGCAGTTTAATTTAGTGGCTTAGACCCAATTCAGTGTGCCCTGTTTTTATTCTTAAAATGCTACTCCAGCAAATTTATTATCTCTGTCTGTTGGAAATAAGATTGTTTTTCTTACAAGTACCACGTCTTTTGTTATCGGTTTTATTTATTATATATTTACTACTCCAAAGTCATCCTGTGATATTTCTGCTCTATGATCTATTGATCATCACTCTCACTGCTGAATCGTATTTGTGAACATTCTGAGATTGCGTGCAGCTTCATTGCTTACAAAATTTAAGTCTTATTTTTTTATTAGTTTACTCTTCTATTCTTCATTTCTAATTTACTAGCTTCAACATCTGAATCAATACGCAGTCAGTTCATGATTTATAATGAAAATTTGCATTTAAAACTCTTATGGGACGTAATGAAATTTGGCCCAAGGATAAAATTTGAAGAAGTTTTGAGTTACAATCGATGAAATCCATGTTACATGTAATGGAATTTCTGTCTTCTGTTGGGTATAGAAGAGAGGAAGACGAAGTTATTGGCATGAAAATTAGTCAGGCACCTGGAGCTCTGTGTTTATTGATTCCATTACAGTTTAATTGTTCTTGTGTCAAATGGTTACAGTTTCATCACAAGCGAACAGGCTGAGCTACAATAACACTGATCCTCTCTAAAAGTATGATCCTTTTTATTCAGAACAATTGAGAAAGGTAAAAAGCAGACAAATAACCTGGTTTTAGGTAATTTCCTCCATTTGTGCGTTAGCTGGCCAGGTTTGTGTTCTTGTGGAGAAGTCCTAGTATGACAGGGGTCTACAATCTGTCTCCTGGAGGCTCACTATCCTGCAGAGTTTAGCTCCAATCCTAATTAAACCCACCTGAACCAGTTAAGAAACTTCCAAGAAAGGTGTTGATACAGGTTTACGTTAAACTCTGCAGGACGCTGACCTTCCAGGAGCAGGTTTAGACACCTTAGTACTGTGCTTTATAGTTTTGTTTAAAGCTGAGCTATTCAGCTCCACGATCCACAGAGTTTAGTTTGAACCCAGATCAAACACATCTGCCTGCAATATTCAAGTAATCTTAAAGACCTTTATTAGCTGATTATGATGTGCTTAATTGAAGTTAAAAAATGGAATTCTCCTTCCAGGAATGAAATTTAATATCTCTGGTTTAAAGTAAAGCCTCATCACCCTGGTGGTGGTGATGACTTATAACATCCAGCTCCAGACAGCATGGAATTGTGGGACAGGTCTTCTTAAGTAATTTCTGTAGTCCTATAAAGATAACTCACAGCTATGGTTTACTATAGCCTGCAGAATCAGTGTCCTAACCTACTGAAGTCTTGTGTAATGATTCTCCAGACCGTTTTCCTTGTGGAACTTGGTATGTAAAATCTGATTCTGAACTTCCTAGTCTCTGCTCATCCATGTTTGATGTTTAATATACACGAGGAGCAGTACTTCGCTCCAGTGAGATTTTATTTTGTGCTGTGCTCCCCACTGTGAACACTTCAGTGAAATAGTTTTACAGCTTTTTAGTTGAGTGTAATTACTTTCTTTGGTTCTGAAGAATCTCCACTACACATTTTTTATTTATTTATTTTTTTTCAGTTTCATGTTTGGATAGGCTTTCATGGCTGATATAACTCAATATAAATGCATATTGTAGTCCACATACTCCTGAGGCAGTTAGTTCTCAGTGTGATCACTTCTTGCTGTGTATTTGACAGCGGCAGTCCTGTCACAGGAAAACATGACAGCAAGGTTTTAGGGTCAGTAATCCACATGACCATTCAGTAATCACATTAACATAGGTTACTGATACTGATGTTGAGATCATGATATTTAAGTTATTGATGTTAATTCAGTAAATGCTCTGACTGACTAGCTAATTTACACCAGTAGTGGTGTATTAAAAGAACCCACTCAAATGAGTCAGTTGTTCATGAACCTCACTGTTTGTGCTGTGTTTGTGTTTTTGTGTGCAGCTCGTAAAGACAGCATAACTCACATTCACAACTCAGGTAAATATTATTGGAGATTAAGCTCAGTGGAAACCCTGGCATAACTGCAATAAAACTGACATTTGAAAATTTATGCCACAGCTTTTTACTTTTCTTTTATATATATATTTTGTTTTACTGATATATTGCCCACCCCATACTAGTATCATGCTTCGCTGTTTGAGACAAGCAGAGTTGCTCGTGATCTCAGCTGAGTGCCTTGCTGAATGCTTGATGCTTTTGGCACTCTAAAGTAGAAATAGCCTACTTTTGTGAAGGCAAAAGTCCAAATCTGATTGGCTGACTTCTATAGGTTTTCAGGGGAGGGTAGTGTGCAGCTATCTTTAACAGTCCGGCGGGAAACAAAAGCAGTGTTTACAAGTTCTGGGTATGCAGCAGTGTGCACTTAAGAGGACTAAATACTGTATTTTAAAAAGTTTGTGAAGTTCATGGCACATTTCAACAGTTTATTTGTTTGAGGCACAGAGATGAGTGCACGTGATTTAATTTGGTTAGTTATCATGACAACTCATGACAAATTTTAGCATGGTAATGGATATGACAATGTTAATGTATTTGGTCTTGGCGGAATAGATCTGCACTGCTCCTGTTGCTGAATTGCTGCTGCTGTTAGTTATTGCTGTAACTGTAGATTACTGCTGCTTCTGCAAGCAAGAACAGGAACTTGCTTCTGCCAATGCATACGACGATACGGTGCTGTGAGTATTTAAGACATACTGCTGCTGCACAAATAGCATATAAAATAACCCGTAGCAGATATCTACAGGTGGAGCTGGGGAAGGTGGAGGGTTTCAGAGGAACTCTGAAAGCACACTGCTAAATACAAAAGTGGATGCAAACCAGCCATTTAAATGTAAAGCAGCAAGCACATTAGGCCCTTTCGCACCGCAGTAACCTTTTCATAGTACCCAAACTAATTGTGGAACTACCCACTTTTTGGCGTGTTCGCACCGCGGGAACTAGGAACTGTTTTAGTTCTCGGAACTCCGTTTGGAGGAACTAAATTAGCTCCTACTTCAGAGTAGGGTCTAAAACAGTTCCATAGGAACTATCGTGACGTAAGTGTACGCTGATTGGCTAAACGCGTACGAAAACGCCCTCACCCACCATGATTTAAAACGCAGTGTACTTATATTTATATTTCACAAGAAATATAAATTTCTTATATTTCACAAGAATGGAGAACAGCGATAGATGGACGGAAGCTGAAGTGCAGGCACTTTTGAAGATTTATGCAACGCCGGAAATCCAGTTGGAATTCGAAGGAACAAAACGCAACATTAAGGTATTTGCATCTATTGCTTCTCAGCTAGCGGTGCTGGGTATCCAGCACACAGCTAAGCAGTGCCGTGACAAAATTAAGAAGTTAAAACAAGACTACAAATGCTGCGCTCAAATGATGTCGCTGTCGACCGGCTTACGTCACTTCCTAGTACCCACTGTCGGTGTGAATGCAACCCTTTAAATGGTACTTGGAAATAGTTCGCGCAAAATCGTCCCAGTACTTTAGTACTGTACTTTTAGTTCTGGAACTAAAGCAGTGCGAAAGGGGCTATTGGCTGCTTATGCAACATGAACCAATCAGCTTGTGCCAAGTCATTTTATGCTGTGAATATCATCAGTTATGTTAAGACCCATCAGCCTGCACCATCTAGAGTTTCATGAAAGAACTAGATATTTGTTGTGTCCTTTCACACCTATCATGGCATATCAGGTGAAGTAACTCACTGAGAAGAGAATTTCTGTGGCATATGCAGGGAAACAGAAGTTCAAAGATGCTAACCACTCATTCCATTAAAGAGCCCAGACCTTATGATGTCAAGCAAAGGTCTGGCTACATGAGACTGTGGTGCTTGTTGATTTATCACGCTATGTCTGGTTAGGCTATGATGTAAACTCATCCTCTCTGTTCACCATCTGTGTCTGCTCTAACCTAAAGTTGACCTGGTATTGCAGTGCCAGATTGAAATAATGTCTCCAGTGTCTCTCTTACGAGTACACCTGATACATTTTCTGTTTAGTAACTCACAACATTACAAACTGGACAAATATTGTTCCTACATAAATGCCTCTGTTTAAATTTTCAATTTGCAATTCTTTTTAACTATTACAAATTACACAGATCAACCCATTCTTATAGATTTCAAGGTCAGTGTTTACCTTTAAAGGGGTCATATGATGCGATTTCAAGTTTTCCTTTCTCTTTGGAGTGTTACAAGCTGTTCGTGCATAGATAAGATACCCTAAAGTTGCAAAGACTAAAGTCTCAAACCCAAAAAGATATTCTTTATAAAAGTTAAGACTCAAATGGAATATTTCAGGATGTACGATCCATTCAAACTATAGCAGGAGCTATACAAGACTGTGAAAAACTAGCCTCATTGTGTTCCTACCACTCTATTCTTTCTTCCCGTTCTGTTCCTGTCTTTCGCATGTTTTATTCTCCTCTGTTTTTCTCTCCTTATTGATTTGTACCTCATGTCAGGTATCCTGTTACTGTTCTTGCCTCAGTCTTCTTTCTCCCACCCATTCTTATAGAAATTGAACAGATCACCCAACTTGTCTTAATATTCTGATAAAAATTTCTTGCTGATAAGTGGAAATTCTTCAAATACAGTAATGCTATGTGAACGTAAAATGATAGTTCACCCAAAAATTAAAATTCTGTTGTCATTTACTCACCCTTATGTTGTTACAAATCTGTATGTCTTTCTTTCTTCAGTGGAATGCAATAGAAGATATTTTGAAGAATGTTTTGGTTCCCATGGGAAATGGAAGTCAATGGGAACCGAAACTGTTTAGTTAGCAACTTTCTTCAAAATATCTTCTGCTGTGCTCCACAGAAGAAAGAAATGACACAATTTGTTGCTTAATCATCTTCAGTACAAATTGCAGAACAACACATTAATCTCCCGTTCTACTGATTATGAGGGACCTGAGCTCATTAAGCCTGCTTCTCTAACATTTAAAGCTTATATTACATCATTATGATAATAAGAGGGCATTTGTACAAATCTGTGCATACAATTTTTCATTTTCTGGAGGAATTATCATTAAGTACATCAGTGTTTATCGAGAGGTCTGTAATGTGGGCTGAAGAGTGTCATACTGTGCTGTCTTGCTAATTAGTTTTTCATTACAGATAAGATTAAATTGATTCTGTTGTTAAGGAGAGATAGGACCAATATTTCTGCTGTAACGGAGTGAAAGAGCATAACAATGAGATTTTTTTGATCGATTTTGACTGCAACCTTGCATTGATAACTTACTACTATAGGTTTTTGAGCTCTTTATGGTTGATGAGTCCTGAAGGACAGGGAATTTGGAACGGAGACACAAGACACAAGCTTTGTGACTAAACAGCGAAACAATAAAGATGATGCCAAAGAAGATTTGTGTGTCTGTGTGTGTACTGAAAAGGTCTTAAGTTGAAACTGCTAAAAGGGATTTTTGTGGTGGCAAAAGCCTTGAAGTGACAAATATGAAATGGCAGTTCATGTCCCTATGTGCCTTTTTCATTGAAGACCTCTAACAAAGCTTATTTTTCAGAGATACACATTCACTTGTACAACCTTCTGGACTTGGCCTTCATTGGTGCACTGGAGACAATATCTACAGTGACAAGAATCTACAGCGGCCCTAAAAAGTCACTGGACACCAGAGTCACACTAAAGTCTGAATGTCAATGCAAAATATCAAACCACATGGAATCAACAAACAATCGTGGCTATGTCTTTTCTAACTAACTTCAGTTTTTGTTCTCAAGGCAGCTAGGAGGTCATAAGCTCTCCGTAAAGTTATGTATAGTCGCATAATATGGCATTTACCCCCAATGATCCAATAGCAGCTTTCAAATACATGAGCAGAAGTTGTGTTGAAAAGCTAGTTTATGCTTGATCTTATTTTGACTCATGTAATTAACAGTAAAAATGTTTTCATTGAAATACGACACTACTTAATCATAAATATCATATTAGGTATTTTTTATTTTTTTTTTACATATAAATAACATTCAGAAACTGTATTTAAAATGAGTAAAGATCAATAAATAGTAAATACTGCTTCAAAAAATAAATAAATAAATAAAAGGACATGAATTTATTATGACTGATTTTATTTGACATACACAACATCGACCGATTCACTCGAGGATGTGCTGAATAGGTCAGGTTCGAGCAGTCTACAGTGTAATTTATTGACAATGTTCTCTCACCTAAAATGTAAATGAGTGTTAATGTCAACATTGTCACATATGTCTAAAGGGTTGAAGTCTGTCAGGCAAAACAACACCTTACTGATGCAATTTAGTCAATCTGTTATTTTATTCCAACCATTACTCCTCGTCAGATGCTTTTGTAAATATTATGTTTATATATTGAGTTATATTTCAAATAAGTTTAATGATGCAATGGAAATATTTTTAGCAGTGTGTAAGTTAGTGCGCCTTTACATCAAATCTAAGCTTGAATGCTGACCGAAGTGATTTTTTTCATGGATGTACATGTATGAAATCAGTTCTCCTCAAGTACTCACAGGTTTCCTATCAGAGTGTGTGTTCCTATCACAAGTGTGACATTAAAAATTAACATGAACAACTAACATTTGACAACCACAAACTACTTGAAATGCATAATTGCTTAGTTGAAATGTGTTTTGTTTGAATATCTAATGCAAATCCAAAGTTCTGGCATGAAACATGAAAAGATGACGCAGTCCAATAGGTCAAACTCAAGCTGACATAATGACATCATCACATGGAGCAGCTGATTGGTTCTTTTTGTACCAGCAGCCAATGAGATTGCTTCTCAACATTCAAATACTTGGCTAGTGCTTGCTATAGCAGTTGCAGTGCGCTTCAGAAACCCTCCACCTTCCCAGCTCCACCTGTATAGATCAGCTATGGGCTGATTCACATTTGCTATATGGGAGCTATTTCATATATGACATATGTGCAGTAGCAGTATTTCTTACATGCTCACAGCAGCATGTTGTGGATGTATTGGCAGTAGCAAGTCAGAACTTATAGTCAGGGCAGTGTAGCAGATCTATTCCACCAGGACCAAACACATTAACATTGTCATGTACATTACCATGCGAATCCCTCTGAGAGTCATGACAGAAATATATTTAAACATTTCTAAGTTTGACTATAGTGCTTTGGGGCCTACAGCTGCGCTTCACACAAAAATGGCCCTCAGTTTCAGTTAAGTGCCACACTTACCCTATGTTCTCTCTCTCTTCTGTCTCAGGCATCGTGTCTCTGATATCCTTGGTGGTTCTTTCTTACGACCGCTACAGCACATTGACGGTGTACCATAACCGCGGCCCAGACTATCGCAAACCTCTTCTGGCAGTAGGGGGTTCATGGCTCTATTCTTTGATCTGGACAGTGCCCCCTCTTCTGGGCTGGAGTAGTTATGGGCTGGAGGGGGCAGGAACCAGTTGCTCTGTATCATGGACCGAGCGTACAGCCCAGTCTCATGCCTACATCATCTGCCTGTTTATATTCTGCTTGGGCCTACCAGTGCTCGTCATGGTCTACTGCTATGGGAGACTGCTGTATGCCGTTAAACAGGTAAACTGCGGTTCTGTGTTGTGCGTCAAAACGGCTTGGGATTAAAAGCTCCCTTCATTTATGTTACTGAATATGTAAAGGCTCTGACAGGATCTCAAGATGTTTGAAGATTATGCCAATTCTGTGAATGCACACTGATTCATCTAAATGCAGAGAAACTGAAGTGCTAATTCAGAGGAAGTAGACTTTTTAATTGGCTGCTGGAACAGAAACTTGGTTATCGAACGTTGTTAACTTTGTTTAAACCCATTTTTGTGGAGTCTTGAGCAGGAGAAGAAACTTGCAGAACTTTCTTTCCAATGTCTTGCATACATTTACAAAACAAACAAACAAAAAAAAACAACAACAAAAAAACAAAAACAAAACTAAAACAACAACAGAGAACTTGCCAGAAATGTGACTGCATGTTATATAATCGCAAACACAGGTAATTTACAGCTGCATTTTTAGCAAATGTAGTAGCTGAACAGTCGCTTATTTGATCCAGTTTGCAGTATATTCTAATATTCTGGCCAAAAACAGCCAACTGGACAAGACAGTCCTCAAGACAGTTTTCTTTATTTTAAACATAGAAAAATATCCTTATCCATTTACAGCATGTTCTGTACAATTGGCTGTTCATTGAGCAACCTGGTAAGAGTTCATCAGGATCGCAGTGTGATTGGATTTGGATGCTGTATTATTTGGGTGTCCCAGTCACTGGAGTGTAATTGAGCTCAGTTGGCTGCTGTGTGGAGGATGACATACAAATTTGCACTCTGGCTTGACAATTTTATCCGTCCAAGCCAGTGTGACAGATCCCCATTTCTGATGTAATATTAATCAATAAATTTTCTTACATCTGTGACTTACTGGGTGAAAATATGAAGCTTATATACGATGCTTCATGTATAATGTGAAGGGTGCTTGTAATAAATTGGGTACTATAAGAAATTCAGACATTCATGATCCCATCTACTCAGCATCAGTCACATGCAGAGAAATTTGATTTCCACAGAGTGTTTGTAGTAGATAAAAGGGCCTAGAAGATCAGGGAGGAAGATGACTTTCTGTAAATGACAGTTATAGTGACTGTAATTATAGAGCCTTGCCAATTTCATTAGTTACGTTTACATAGAGCCTAATAATTTGTTAAGAATTCAACTCATAGCTCAGCTGCAATATAAAATGTTAATACATTTTAAGCTTGATCCAAATGAAATTGTATGCATTCTTATTTATGAATTCTTATGTGTTAAGCTAGCACCATGACAAGGAAGTTTTCTTGGCATATTTTTAGATATTAAAGGGGTCATGACATGGATTTATTATTTTATTTATTTTATTATTTTATATGTTTCTTGAGGTTTACTTGTAATGTTAATAAAGTTTTTTTTGCACAAAAAAGTGAAAAAAAAAAAAAAAAAAAATTATTTTTAACCCTCATTCTGACCCTCTCTCTAAAATGACCTGTTTTAAGAGGCTTATCACGAATCGGCCTTTAAAGCTTATCAGTAATCGGCCACTATTATGATCGGCTAACGTTGCATAGGAAACAGTATCAACGTCCCCTCACTATTACATGTGAGTGCTTTGAAAACATGATAAAAAATAAAACGGTCATTTCCAGCCAAAGCATTATTAAATCATTTACTCACGGTTTGTGATCCAGCTGCAGTCAGATCTAGTACAGCTTCATCTTTAAACAAATGTTTCTTTGTGAACTCTCCATTACACTGTGCCTCGTTTACAAAACAAAATACTCTGATCAATCCTCTGACACAATCCGGGATGCCATTAAAAACAAACTATTCTCTTGTTCCTTACACTGGAATCCTTCTGATATCTGTACAAAGACGTCAACGAGCTGTTTAAACCAAACGCGTCAAATCGAACGTTCTTTCACTCCATTTGTCCTGACGACAGACTCAAGCGCGTGGACCGTGTCAGAAAGCGAACGCTCATCTGTGTACTGTTAGAGCTTACACATACTGGGTGTGGATTAGCCATTACAGAAACAGAAAAAAAAAAAAAAAAAAAAATGAAAAGATTTTGGTAATCAGTACTGTTAGTTTAGGGCAGCTGTGGCACAAACCTTACATTGGATGGTGGTCTGATAAATGTGTTAAGCACTATAGATAATACAATTCAAAAGTTTGTGATCAGTGAAATTTTTAATGTATTTGAAAGAAGTCTCTTATGCTTACTAAGGCTTCATTTATTTGAACAAAAATAAAAATAGTAAAATTGTGAATTGTTATTGCAGTTTAAAACGACTGCTTTCTATTTAATAGATTTTAAAAGTTAATTTATTCCTCTGATGACAAAACCTCACTTTTAACATCACGGCTCGGTATGATTTCGGTACAGCAGGGGGAAAAACTAAACTTTTTTTTTTTTTAATAAACAGTGGTTTACTGAACAATTTGCTCTTTCTTTAAATACATTCAGTTATAGTTTAAATTTTCTTAGTGATAAAAATCTACCTCAGCTTATGCTTGAACTATAGGGAGCCTTTTTACATTATAAGGTTACAATTAGGCCTAACAACTTTGGAGACCAAACTTTGGAGACCGGGTATGGTTATAACACGGGGAGAGTTGTAACAGCACCATTTCTACCTATCAGGGATAGGCTAGGAGTCCTGTGATAATTTCATTATTTACCCACTTCCACCCTGATCTTATATGAATGGTTGTCAAGGCTGTAAATAGGTATATGCAGATTTTATAAAGAAAAAAATGATTTTGATGTAAAAAATCCAATTTTTTTGACCAAAACTATATTTTGTTTAGTACTTAAACTGTTGCAGATAAAATCATATAACTTACATTAGAATAAATTATAGATTCTCAGGCAAAATGTGATGCATTTTTAAACTGCTAATTTTAAACCATAATGCTAATACAGCTAACTAAACATTGGATGACAGTGGTGGGGTAAGTTGTAACACATTTTAGCATTCCCTTGCATAGAACTGAGAACTTTAATGTTGTCTATATATGGAGCTTTTTTGGCAGCTCAAAGCCAAAGGAAGTGTGGGTAAAATGTGCCCTATGCAGTTTCTGGATCCACCAAGCCTGCATTCTAGGGTTAAAAACATTGGTTTGACACCATTGTGACTCTGATTGAGAAAATTCATACATAGTCACAATCTCACATACAAATTTATACAGTTTTTTGTTTTGTTTTGTTTTTTGTTAGATCTACATATTCTTTACCTCGGTACAATGGAGTTGAGTGTTCAGTAAACATAAATACTGTTAAGGACGTTTCTGCTAGTAGTCTAATTTATAAAACACACACGTGCACACACACTCCTGCATCAAACAGAACGCAGAAAGTGCGACATTGTTTTGTATTGTTCTTTTAGATTGTTTCAATAAACCTGTTTTTGAAGCAAACTTTATGTGATGGTTGCTGTTTTTGCTTCTTTTGTCTGACTGGTACAACTTACCCCAGTATGTGTTACAACCTACCCCGGCAGTGGGGTAGATTGTAACAAGGGAACTCCATGTATTTGACATCAACTTATAAGGGCTGTGATATTCTTGCAGAGGTTTGAATTGGTGCCTTTTATAGTGAACAAATGTGGGTACTTTGTATAAAAGTTTGAGCACTCTAGCTCAAAAATTCAGCAAGTTACAGATGTTGAAGCAAAAAGTGTTACAACCATACCCGGTCTCATTTATAAATTCCTTTACTGTCGTAAACCCAATAAACACATTCATTTCTTTAAAAAGAAAAATTCTTACTGACCTCAAACTTTTAACCAGTAGTGTATAAAGCTCAAATACTTAGCATTCCAGTGCATTGATGGCTATTTAAAGGTTGCAATGTATTGTAAATCATTAATTAAGTAATTTCATTCTTTTATGGATAATGCGCTAATTTACATGAAACAGCCTACAAAAGTGAAAACCTCTAACAAAAGTTTTTTTGTTCTTAGGCATTGTGTTTGAATGCTGTGTGGAGTGTTTGAATGTAAGGTCACTGCATGAACTGAAAAAAAAAAATAGCAACATTTAAATAATTATTCAACTGTAGTTGCATAATGTCTGTCTTTGGTTATCATATGTTTACAGACTGTCATTTATCCTTTCTGAAAGGCATTTATCAACTGCCTATTATAAAATGTAATTTAAAAATATTGAAGGTTGTGGCTTATACAAGACTTTTTTTTTTTTCAGATATCAGAGTGCTCTATGAGCATTGATAAGAACCAGACATCATTTCATGAAGGGTCCTCATGAAGGACAATCAGTACTCCTTCATAAAAAGAATGGATGAAAATACAAATATGCTACTGGCCAACCAAATGAAATATCAATGTATTTACCTCTTTCCCATGCTATGCAGCCACAAAAACAAGTAAATATTCACAATTTATGATTCAATGGTAAAGCATATGTGTTTTTAATATAAAAAACACAAATCTCTCTTTAAATTCAACATTGAAATGGCATTCACAAACCATTCAGTCACATTTCTTTATGAATCAGAACAATTCAACGAGTGTGTAGGACTAATTTCTCACAGTCTCATCCCAAGCTTTTGTTGCTAATTCCAAAATGTAATTTCAGAGTTTCTAAACAGTTTCTCTGTGTGTGTATGTTTCCGTCTGTGTACGAGTGTGTGTCTGTATGTGTGTGCATGCAGAGAGAGAGAGAGTGGAAGAATAAAAGGGTGTTTTTCATAGAAAATAAAAGGTAGTGGGAAAACATGGAAATTGTGAATCATTTATCCTGTTGCAATATTTGTTTGCTTGGAGAGTGTATTTGTTTCATTGTAAGGACATTTGAAATAGGTGAAATATTTTAATGAAGTGACCTGGAACAATAATGTGGTCTACAGACCTGGAAGGAACTATACTTCAAACATCTATACAGATATATTTGATGTCGTAGAATAAAACTTGAAAATAAATAATATAATAAAATAATAAAACTTGGGGGCCTGCCGAGCCGAGGGGGAGCCTTTAATTGAAACGGGCCTGGCTCTTGTCCGACAGCTTATCAGAATACTCGGCCCGAGTCTGACCCGAGCCCGTGTCTCTTTCTCTTTCTCTCTTTCTTCCCCTTTACACAGCTGCTGTTGCAGCAAACAGGCTAGTCCAATTATTATTATTATTTTTTTAATGGCAAAGTGGTTATATTTCTTTGTGTTTCCTTATTGAGTTAATTTAGAAATATGTTTGGAACATTTTATGTTTGTTAAATTCAAATTTTTTTTAATTAACGACCAAGCAGCCAGCGGCGGACTGAGTTGAGCATATGTTTGATCAATTTAGCCTTCTCAGATCAACACAACTTGCCTAAAATAAAATCTATAGACATAAAACACTTCATGCATTTCACAACATTAATTAAAAAAATTAATCTAGATAAATGTGCGCTGTTAGATGCATATCCGGTCGATTGTGCGGAGAGCAGAAGCTAAAGCGCACTTTGCAGGACATGGAGGCACCAGCACGATCACTTGCATTTTTTCTTAAGAGTGGAAACTTAAAATACGACGTCATTTTTGCTCATAAAGGTAAGAGTAATACATCATTCGAAACTGTAAAGCGTCTTATTTGTGTGCACTCACAATATCAACTAAACCTTGTGCTTTTGTAAAATAAGGAAAACAAACAGGATGGACTTTCTGTCGTCTTGGTCTTGAGCAGGAACGCTTCACAAAAACTGAACCGAAACTCAGCGAATACTTGCCTCCTCGCAGACATGATAAATATATCTAATAGAATGCTTTAAATACTTTAAAATGAAATAATTCAAATCAAAAACAAAAACTCTTTCATTATGCAGGCTAATCCGTAAAGATGTAGGCCTATTATGAGGCGCGTCCTGAGGAGATGGCGAGTCAGGATCGTCAACTTCATCTTTGCGACACTGACTCAGAAAATACTAGTTCATTAATAAATAATTCAAATATCTCCTTAGTATTTTTTTTTTTACATTTTTGTTTGTTTGTTTGTTTGTTTTTTGGGCCTCTGTGCCAATATTGTGTTTGCATGCAGTACAGATAGCCTACAGCATGCATTTTAGTGCCACATAAAAAAAAAAAAAACCTAACTAAATAAGATTAACGTCAAAATATGTTAAGAATCAAATAATAATTACGATAATAAAATCATGTTATATTGTGTGAAGTTAATGTGAAAATTCCACCTATACTCTGGCAAAAAAAGAAAAAAAAAAAAGAAAAAAAAAATTCCATCCAAGTTAAGTGGCATCCAACCAGTTATTTTTCACATTTAACAAGAAAACAGCAATAAAACGTAGGCTCATTGAATTAGGCTTATTTTTGAAACTCTAACTGATCGATTTCATGAAACATTCATTTGTATTAAATTGTTCTGATTTTTTCAACATGGATTCAAATATTTATTCATGTTTATTTTATGCTGCAAATATTAAAGAGGAAAATATCATTGATTCACATGCTGCTTGAACTGAGGCGAATATAGTTATCTCACTACAAATTTAAGAGCATAAAAACATTTATTTTTTGTAGTATTTTATTCTAAAGTTGACAGAAGGCTTAGACTTTGTGTTTTAATATAAGTAACAAAGCACAAAGCTTCTTGTGATTATTGGGTGGCTTGTGTGCTACAAATGATGAACGGATTTGAAAACGTTAAATATTATATCCAAGCATTTATACCGTAAATAAAACAGCTTGTGAATAGTCACGTAACGTTAATTACTTCAGAAAAATAATCAATAATTAACTGAGTTGGAGCCAATAATGTTTGGGGAGGCCTGTACAAATTTTTTTGCATGTGGACCCGGGACTGGCTTTGCCATGCCACTGGTTTTGACCTACAAAAATGTGTCATCCCTGCAGCATTCCATTTCTTTAGAATGTTCGTCAACTAATCAAAAGAATTCTACAGCCCTGTGGAATAATGTTCACAGTTGAATTGACAAAGACAACAATAAGTCAATGTTAACATAGCAAAACACCATTTTTACAATAGACATTTCTCTAGACACATCACATGTAAGTGTTTCTGTGTCTGTCTCTCTTTCTCAGGTAGGGAAGATACGGAAGACAGCAGCACGAAAACGCGAATACCATGTTTTGATCATGGTTATCACCACGGTGGTGTGTTACCTTCTGTGCTGGATGCCATACGGTGTCGTGGCCATGATGGCTACATTTGGCCGGCCAGGAATCATCTCACCCGTGGCCAGCGTGGTTCCCTCTCTCCTCGCCAAGAGCAGCACGGTCATCAACCCGCTCATATACATCCTGATGAACAAACAGGTAGCAGCACTAACTAAATCATACCATTTTTTTCCCTCATATATATATATATATTTCAAACTTCTTTTTTATTAACAGAAGCTGAGCATTGATATATTAAATTAAATGACCATTATACACTTCCGGATGTTTCAAGAACTGTATATTCTTAAATAAAAACAAGAGTTATGGATGGGGGAAAAATAAATATAATTTCAGTTTGAATTTAGATTTTTTTTTTTTTTTTTTTTTAACATTTTAATTTGAATTAATTTTAAGGTTACGTATACAAAGTTATGTGTATTCACTATAATAATAACAGTAAAATATGCATAAATACAAGCAACTAACCCTAAACCAAACCCTAACCATGAACCCTATATTAAGTATATATAGTTAATTGAGATTACTCAGTATTTGTGTTATTGCACTGTAACAACATGACATTAAAATAAACCGTTTACCTTTATATAAAAAAGTATTCATAAAAAACAAGAGCTTTTTTGTATCATATATACATATATATATATATATATATATATATATATATATATATATATATATATATATATATATAAATAAATATATATACTGAACAAAATTATAAAGGCAACCCTTTTGTTTTTGCCCCCATTTTTCATGAGCTGAACTCAAAGATCTAAGACATTTTCTATGTTCACAAAAGGCCTATTTCTCTCAAATATTGTTCACAAATCTGTCTAAATCTGTGTTAGTGAGCACTTTTCCTTTGCCGAGATAATCCATCCACCTCACAGGTGTGGCATATCAAGATGCTGATTAGACAGCATGATTATTGCACAGGTGTGCCTTAGGCTGGCCACAATAAAAGGTCACTCTAAAATGTGCAGTTTTATCACACAGCACAATGCCACAGATGTCGCAAGTTTTGAGGGAGCGTGCAATTAGCATGCTGACTGCAGGAATGTCCACCAGAGCTGTTGCCCGTGAATTGAATGTTCATTTCTCTACCATAAGCCGTCTCCAAAGGCGTTTCAGAGAATTTGGCAGTACATCCAACCGGCCTCACAACCGCAGACCACGTGTAACCACACCAGCCCAGGATCTCAACATCCAGCATCTTCCCCTCCAAGATCGTCTGAGACCAGCCACCCGGACTGCTGCTGCAACAATCGGTTTGCATAACCAAAGAATTTCTGCACAAACTGTCAGAAACCATCTCAGGGAAGCTCATTTGCTTGCTCGTTGTCCTCATCGGGGTCTCGACCTGACTGCAGTTCGTCGTCGTAACCGACTTGAGTAGGCAAATGCTAACATTCGATGGCATCTGGCACTTTGGAGAGGTGTTCTCTTCAAGGATGAATCCCGGTTTTCACTGTACAGGGCAGATGGTAGACAGCGTGTATGGCGTCGTGTGGGTGAGCGGTTTGCTGATGTCAACGTTGTGGATCGAGTGGTCCATGGTGGCGGTGGGGTTATGGTATGGGCAGGCGTATGTTATGGACAACGAACACAGGTGCATTTTATTGATGGTATTTTGAATGCACAGAGATACTGTGACGAGATCCTGAGGCCCATTGTTGTGCCATTCATCCAGGACCATCACCTCATGTTGCAGCATGATAATGCACGGCCCCATGTTGCAAGGATCTGTACACAATTCCTGGAAGCTGAAAACATCCCAGTTCTTGCATGGCCAGCATACTCACCGGACATGTCACCCATTGAGCATGTTTGGGATGCTCTGGATTGGCGTATACGACAGCGTGTTCCAGTTCCTGCCAATATCCAGCAACTTCGCACAGCCATTGAAGAAGAGTGGACCAACATTCCACAGGCCACAATCAACAATCTGATCAACTCTATGTGAAGGAGATGTGCTGCACTGCGTGAGGCAAATGGTGGTCACACCAGATACTGACTGGTTTTCGGACCCCACCGGACCCCCCCCCAGTACTGTAAAACTGCACATTTTAGAGTGGCCTTTTATTGTGGCCAGCCTAAGGCACACCTGTGCAATAATCATGCTGTCTAATCAGCATCTTGATATGCCACACCTGTGAGGTGGATGGATTATCTCGGCAAAGGAGAAGTGCTCACTAACACAGATTTAGACAGATTTGTGAACAATATTTGAGAGAAATAGGGCTTTTGTGTAAACAGAAAAAGTCTTAGATCTTTGAGTTCAGCTCATGAAAAATGGGGGCAAAAACAAAAGTGTTGCGTTTATAATTTTGTTCAGTGTATATATGAAAATAATTGTGTGTGTATATATATATATATATATATATATATATATATATGGGGTTCCTACCCATTTTCCATTTTAAAATTCCATACATTTCCAGACTCAAATTTCCAAACCTCCCAGTAGATTTTCAGACCATATTTAACATAAATGGTTCAAAGAGCATTATTTTCAGTCATCTGTAAATATTCGAAGTGATTACATAGTCCCTAAAAAAAAAAAAAAAAAAAAAAGACTTTTACATGCACACAAGAAACTTTTTTGTGCCCTCGAAAAACTATTCACATGGGAATTGTTTGCATGCTTATGCATTGCAGTTTCTAATTTTATATAACCCATCTCCTTTGTGCATCACTATGAATAAAGCGAGAGCATGGATGCACGTCAATTAACAACAGATATCTACTTGCTCAAAATTTGCTTTACACTGTCACTTTGTCACGTCAAAATAAAACTTGAAATGGCCTGAAAACATGATAACCTTGTCACTTAGTGAGCATTCAGCTTGATGAAATGAAAGATGTAACATTATCTTCGTGTCTGTGACAGTGTTTGAGCTTTTATGACGATGACTCGAAAATAAGTTGACTATTAAAAAGAACAGCTGAACATCAGTTCACAAATAAAAAAATGGAGTGTCCATTACACTAAGTGCAAATAGTTGGCAGAAGCTATTTACACTAACTTCACCCATCAATGTAATGTTACTAGAAAAGATGATAGTTAGTTAAGTCCAGTGGAGTAGTAAAGCACGTACCGAAGTCATTTTTGATGCGATCAACCTGGATTCGACTCCACCCTTTACCTAACTTTTTTCCCCTCCATTTTCAAATCTCATATCACATCGGGTAGGTGTAGGGAGCGCTTACTTTGCTCCAATACGGTGGCATCCATTTAATAATTTGAAATTATAATTTACACTCAATATGTTATTATTGCATACTGTTTTATAATGTTCTACAATACTAAGGTGCAGATAATTTCCACTATTTGAAATTAGTATAAATAGCAGAAAATCCTGCTATTTTAACAGTGTAAATAGAATCTATAATTATTTTCACTTAGTGTAAATAGCATATCGCTAAGAAAATACTGCCATTTTCACAGTGTAAATAGCATCTAAGATTAATAAATGCTGTAGAAGTATTGCTCATTCTTAAATCATGTTAACTAATGTTAGTCTAACTAATGAAGTCTTTCCAAAATTATTTTTCAAATTGTTACTGCCTTTCGTTATTATTTTGGAATAAATGTAAAAATGCATAAAAACACTATGTAATGTATAATTATTTAAAATATTTAAATAAAATAAAAATAATTTTAATAAAATGCGAAAACATTAAGTGTAACAGGGAAATAAATAAATAAATAAATATAAATTAGAATGTTGTGGAAAAGTTCATTTATTTCAGTAATTCAACTCAAATTGTGAAACTCGTGTATTAAATAAATTCAATGCACACAGACTGAAGTAGTTTAAGTCTTTGGTTCTTTTAATTGTGATGATTTTGGCTCACATTTAACAAAAACCCACCAATTCAATATCTCAACAAATTAGAATACTTCATAAGACCAATAAAAAAAAAAAACATTTTTAGTGAATTGTTGGCCTTCTGGAAAGTATGTTCATTTACTGTATATGTACTCAATACTTGGTAGGGGCTCCTTTTGCTTTAATTACTGCCTCAATTCGGCGTGGCATGGAGGTGATCAGTTTGTGGCACTGCTGAGGTGGTATGGAAGCCCAGGTTTCTTTGACAGTGGCCTTCAGCTCATCTGCATTTTTTGGTCTCTTGTTTCTCATTTTCCTCTTGACAATACACCATAGATTCTCTATGGGGTTCAGGTCTGGTGAGTTTGCTGGCCAGTCAAGCACACCAACACCATGGTCATTTAACCAACTTTTGGTGCTTTTGGCAGTGTGGACAGGTGCCAAATCCTGCTGTACAATGAAATCAGCATCTTTAAAAAGCTGGTCAGCAGAAGGAAGCATAAAGTGCTCCAAAATCTCTTGGTAAACGGGTGCAGTGACTTTGGTTTTCAAAAAACACAATGGACCAACACCAGCAGATGACACTGCACCCCAAATCATCACAGACTGTGGAAACTTAACACTGGACTTCAAGCAACTTGGGCTATGAGCTTCTCCACCCATCCTCCAGACTCTAGGACCTTGGTTTCCAAATGAAATACAAAACTTGCTCTCATCTGAAAAGAGGACTTTGGACCACTGGGCAACAGTCCAGTTCTTCTCCTTAGCCCAGGTAAGATGCCTCTGACGTTGTCTGTGGTTCAGGAGTGGCTTAACAAGAGGAATACGACAACTGTAGCCAAATTCCTTGACACGTCTGTGTGTGGTGGCTCTTGATGCCTTGACCCCAGCCTCAGTCCATTCCTTGTGAAGTTCACCCAAATTCTTGAATCGATTTTGCTTGACAATCCTCATAAGGCTGTGGATCTCTCGGTTGGTTGTGCATCTTTTTCTTCCACACTTTTTCCTTCCACTCAACTTTCTGTTAACATGCTTGGATACAGCACTCTGTGAACAGCCAGCTTCTTTGGCAATGAATGTTTGTGGCTTACCCTCCTTGTGAAGGGTGTCAATGATTGTCTTCTGGACAACTGTCAGATCAGCAGTCTTCCCCATGATTGTGTAGCCTAGTGAACCAAAGTGAGATCATTTTGAAGGCTCAGGAAACCTTTGCAGGTGTTTTGAGTTGATTAGCTGATTGGCATGTCACCATATTCTAATTTGTTGAGAATTGAATTGGTGGGTTTTTGTTAAATGTGAGCCAAAATCACCACAATTAAAAGAACCAAAGACTTAAACTACTTCAGTCTGTGTGCATTGAATTTATTTAATACACGAGTTTCACAATTTGAGTTGAATTACTGAAATGAACTTTTCCACGACATTCTAATTTATTGAGATGCACATATACATATAATTTATTTATATATATATGCACACACGTATTTTGTATTTCTTGTATTTTATGAATACATTTTTTTCTGTCAAATAATGATATTTTTACAAAACAACCAAAGGAGACAAGAAATTGACAAGTAGCACACACAATATGTTACTGGGTCAAATAAAGGTCAAGGTTTTATTATCGAAAAAATGCTCAAAAGAATACACAAATATTTAGTGGTTTAAAAATTTATTCAATGACAAATGTGAATTAACTTTTGGAGAAATAAACATTATAAAACATCCCATGGCTTTTGAAAGTGAACTGGCCTGTAATAGACAATTGCAGATATTTACAGTCTAAAGATCAATATTTTTTCACAGATGACATTAACAGACCAAAAAAAGAAAAAAAAAAAAAAAAAAAAAAAGTGGTGCAGAATTAAAAAAAAAAAAAAAAAAAAAAAGGAAATTTATGAAAAGGAAAAGTATAGAAGGAGAGAAGGAAAAGTATAGAAGGGAAAGTAAATTTTAAATGCATAAATCAAAGTTGGCACAGATACACAGCACCACAAATGTAGTACCATTGAAACATTTTTTCTCTCTCTCTCACACACACACACACACACACACGAAAACAGCACATTTGGCACAGACTTCTGAAATGTACTGTGCACATCTACGACACAGCACTGAAGTTCACCAGTGAAATCACCTGCATTTCCTCTTTTCTTTAAAAAAGACTGTATACTCAAAACAGACCTAAACCTAGAGACCCAGCTCACATTTCCCATTACAGACTAAATCCTAATGTTTCTAGAACTGCAAAGGTATTTACCATGAACACTAACAAGCCCTGCTTTCTGTCACATGCTCTGAGCGCCGTAATGTACATCCCCCACCCATCCCCCAAAGTAGTCATATCACCCCATGACATTAAAAATCCCAAACTATTTACAGTAAACACTTCAAATAATACTCTTAAAACGGCTGTATCTCCAGTCACCTTGTCTCTTCTCAGTGAGAAACAGGGACTGGGTTTACGCCACTGAAACACCTCGTTAAAGGCTTAAGAAAAGACATTCACAGAGGAAGGACACATGACTCTGCCTCTGATCGTAGAGCATCAAAAAGACTAAAGAGAAAGTAGAAGGCAGAGTTTTAGTCCTTCCATTAGGTCACATGACCGATTGGCCATACTGATAAACAATTGTCAGGCAGAGCCTTGGCCTGATGGTTAGTGTACATTGCTTTTCAAAATTCTGGGGTCTGTTTTTTTTTTTTTTTTTTTTTAAAAATCAGCAACGACACATTAAATTGATCAAAAGTGACAGTAAAAACAAGAATAATGTCAAAAAAGATTTCCATTTCACATAAATGTTATCAATATTGATAAGAAATGTTTGTTTGAGCACCAAATCAGTGTATTAGAAAGGATCATGTGACACTGAAGACTGGAGTAATGATGCTGAAAATCCAGCTCTGCACCACAGGAATAAATTACATTTTAAAATATATTACAATAGAAAACAGGTCATTTAAATTGTAATAATATTTTACCATATTAATGTTTTTACTGCATTTTTGAACAAATAATAGCAAATGTAACGACCCCAAATGTTTGAACAGTAGCTAGTTTTTATGCTCTCCCCCCTGTCATATCCTTTCCATTACCAGTCAAAAAAATAAAAATAAAATAAAGTGTTGAGAAAGCCCCCCCCCCCCTCCTTTATTTAAACAACCCCTATTTAATTATCCGACTGTCACAGACTGGAGGCAAGTACGATGGACCACAATTGGTCACATGCCCGACAAAAGTTAATCTTCAGTTTCTCTACATATACAATCCCCCAACATGGGGAAACAAGACAGAGTAAAGATCAAATATTAGCTTTACACACCTCAGCCTATCATAGGACTAGAAGGAAAATGAAATATTTCACCCTGGTGAGAGAGTATCGCGAGCTCCTGAGTGAAATCATCAATTACTAGTTTTACTTCTACAATATACAACAGCGATTAAAACAGACGTTAGCTCCCCTCACCAGATCTCCAGAAAAATCAGCTTGCGAAAGTGTTCCGTCTTAATTAAAATGGCACACATTGAAACAATGCACGAGTAAATAACAAACCTTCAAGTTTTCCCTCCTGTAGAAAAGTCAAACCACAAAGTGAATCGCATTAAATGAACAACTGTACATTTAAGAGAAGACAACGTAATTCATTCGCTTTTAAAGACAGCTCCAGCTGGAGTCAAGAAAACCTCTTGATTTTAGGGGCTATTAGATTAAAACTTCAGTTTATATTTAACAAATAATATCACCACTGTACTTGTTATATTGCCAGCAGCCTTAAAGTCTCAAATAAGATTTACAGTGCTGCAATGAGTCCATAGTACAAGCAATAATAACTATTTTCTGTAAACCACCTGTCTAAACAGGTTTTTCAAGTATAAAACGACTAAAAGAGTGTTAAACGAACCGTGGTCACATTCAAAAGCTCCTTTAAGCTGATTTGAATAACAGGTACATGAAAGTACTCTGCTTTTGAAGAAACATTTACACAGAGTAAGGAAAAAAACCCAGCAACTATTGATTCATTTGCCACAGTTCTGCGAGACGTACTGGAAGAGCAAAATATTCTCAAAGAGGCTTGTGAATGTGGCACAAAGTACATTACAGCAGAAAACGACACCTAATTTACAAAAAAACAATCATAGCATTATGGCGAGAAGCTTTAAAATCTGTCAATATGTGGAAAACAAATCTATGGACAGATTAATAAAGCGCATTTTTAATCAGAGAATAAATCTAGCCTTTGTGCTAAAACGTATGTGTGTGAATGCTTTTATTTCCCTCAACAGTGAGCTTTCAGTGTTTATGACTGCTAATATTTTCAACCCTGTGAAAAACAGAGTTCCATTAAAAATGATATAATAAAATAAAAAAAACCAAACACTGTTTTTTTGATGGCTTTTAACACCACGAACATCCACAGATCCAAAAAGCTTTTCTCAGGACATATCTATTGCTGTTCTGACCATCTTTATTTAAGCTTAGGCTCAGGAAATGCATTTGAGTGAACTACAGCAGAAGGTTTTGTCCCATATCTAACAAGGTCCGTTCTCAATTTCGGTGCGGTCTTGGGTCAGATCTCTTCTGCTTTACAAAGGCCATTATTGCATCTTTCTGTTCAGGGCTCACAGTGGACGTTCTTGAATCCGGGGAGCGTGACCTTGCCTTTCCGTTTGAGGTCGTCCTCGGAGCCGACGTTCATGCGCTGGATGAGCATCTTCTCATACAGCAGGGGGTGGTACGCACCCAGAGTGCAGGCGGCGTCGTAGTAACGCTCGTGGTAGTGGCACAGGTCCGTCTTTCGCAGTGAAGGAATGTACTCGTACACGTGAATCTCTTCACATAAGGACATCATCAGCAGGATGCCTGAAAGACACACGCAACTAGACATCAACAAAGCAGCCTACACACAGTGACAAGGGTACATCAGATTAGGGTTGAGAGGAGAGGAGAAAAAAAAAAAAAACAAAAAAAAAAAAAAAAAAAGATTCTTGTTCAAAAAAAACAAAAACAAATAAATTGTAATTATTTGATTTTAATGTATTAAATAAAATATGAAAATTATTTAACCCTTAAATAGGCAAGAGTGGAAGATGGAGTCATTTTTTATATCATCTAGACTTAAGTAAAACATATCCAAAAGAATTTTTGAAATATATTTTTTGGATTTTATGAGTTGCATCTCCCATTACACGTTTCCTTCTTTGGGTTTAAAAAAAGGACCAAGTCATAAACCTGTTAACTGTCACTGGCCTACTTGCCACTGCATGTTTAAAACAATTATATCCTATACTTAACCTGATCTAATGTTGACAAACTATATCTCATTCGAACTCAAGATTCAGACTGTGAAAACTATTTTGAAATCGTACCTTGTGTTATGAAAATGGTATTTTAAATTCTTCACTCCCCTAGTGGGTGGTGTCAGGTTTTGTATTACAAAATTTATTTTAAGTATACAATTTCAATA
Source organism: Spinibarbus caldwelli (assembly GCA_039654775.1). Taxonomy (NCBI): domain Eukaryota; kingdom Metazoa; phylum Chordata; class Actinopteri; order Cypriniformes; family Cyprinidae; genus Spinibarbus; species Spinibarbus caldwelli. Next base: position 30,686,017 of record CM077233.1, on the reverse strand, counting down.
GAAAGACATGTAAATGTAATTACATAATTATTTAAATAATTAAATTAATGATAATACTAATATATACACACACACCATATTTTCCAGAATATAAATTGCATATTTATCATCTGAAATGTGCAGTGGCTTACATGCCAAAGCAAATTAAATGCAATTAAAGTCAAGCGCATTTCCCAAATGCTGATAGTTTCAGTTTTGCTTTTAATAAATTAGTTTAGGTCTGGCCTTTATAATTAATGTTTCAAATAAATGTTACTATAATTTTGGTTATAGGCTGCTTATATTTTTCATTCCTGTTTGGCTCAGAATACGGTTAAATTAAGGATTTGTTGTAGAGTGATTTAGAACTAAAAACAAAAAACATTTTTGTAGTGTTTATAAAGTCAAAGGTTTCATTTTATTTATTAGTATTTTACATTATTTCAAGGTATAATAATAATAATAATAATAATAATAATAATAATAATAATAATAATAATAATAATAAAATTGGACATAGCCCAATGCAACTTTTGGAACTTGTTAAATGAGGATATATAACACATACCAAAAAAATTATATTTATTCTGAGTTTATGATGTGAAGTTCCGTTAATGGTTACCACAGTACAGAAATTGTTTTAACAGAGTTGTGAACTTGCAGTCTGAATTATGTTTGATGAGATTGACTGGATGCCCATAAAAATATAAATGAAAAAAAAAATTCTATGCCGTGGCTCATGTGGGCTGCATGCAATAACAGAGAAAGCAGTGTGGTCCAATTCAACAGCGATGAACTGGTCAACCGCTAACACACGTAAATTCAAACTGACAGTCAGTGAATGAGAAAATAAGAGAACAAGCAGACAAAAGGACCATTCAGGAAGCAGAATCTGTGACATGATTAAAAAGATGAGAAAATTAGGCTTGTAAAGTGCAATTTCCATTTAATTAATTTCGCTTAGCCAAGACCTACAAGAACATTCAGATTTAACTGAATAAACTTTATGCTGTCAGTTAAAGGGATAGTTCACCCAAAAATGAAAATTTGATGTTTATCTGCTTAACCCCAGGGCATCCAAGATATAGGTGACTTTGTTTCTTCAGTAGAACACAACTGAAGGTTTTTAACTCAAACCATTGAAGTCTGTCAGTCATATAACGGCAGTCAATGGGTTCCAAACGTTCCAAAGCTTTGAGAGTCAAAAATAAATAAATAATTAAATAAATAAATAAATAAATAAATAGATAGATAAAATGAAAACATACACAGACAAAACTAAAATTAAATCCTGTGGCTCGTTACGATACATTGAGGTCTTTAGACACGAACCGATCGGTCTGTGCAAGAAGCTGAACAGTATTTATATCGTTTTTTTTTTTACCTCTGATCCGCCGCATGGTCCAACTGTCCTGAGCTCATTCACAACATCCGGCGCGTGACGCGTCAACGTGTTCTGGCACATACATGCATATACATTTTTTTATACATACACATACATACATACATACATACACATAGATGCCTCATTAGCGACTGTTTCTATGGGCCACAATAGGTAAGGATCTACACATACATACATACACACACACACACATATTGTGGCCCATAGAAACAGTCGCTAATGAGGCATCTGTGTGTGTGTGTGTGTGTGTAATATATATATATATATATATATATATATATATATATATATAAAAAAAATGTATATGTATGTATGTGCCAAAACACGTTGACGCGTCACGCGCCGGATGTTGTGAATGAGCTCAGGACAGTTGGACATTGAGTGTATCAGAGGTAAAAAAAAAAATTAAATAAATAAAAAAATAAAAAATAAAAAATTCAACAATATAAATAAATATATAAATACTGTTTAGTTTCTTGCACAGACCGATCGTTTTGTGTCTAAAGACCTCAATGTATCGTCACAAGCCGCAGGGTTTAATTTGGTTTTGTCTGTGTATGTTTTTGTTTTGACTCTCAAAGCTTTTGAACGTTTGGAAACCATTGACTGCCATTATGACTGACAGACTGCAATGGTTTGAGTTAAAAATCTTCGTTTGTGTTCTACTGAAGAACAAAGTCACCTACATCTTGAATGCCCTGGTGGTAAGCAGATAAACATCAAATTTTCATTTTTGGGTGAACTATCCCTTTAAAAGAATCTATGGATGTCAGTCTGTCATTTTTAGAGAAGTCATTATTATTTTGATGAAAGATTTTTCACCTTTTATAATAACGTACTGATGAATTGTGTACTGTAATGTATATTAAGAAATCAAATCGGTCAATTTTAATTTCAGGTTGACTTTTAGGCCTATTCAAACCAATATCAAGAACAAAACTTTTCACCAATCTCTACGAAATTTCAGCATACAAAAGCAATATGCATTCTGGTTTGAAATTTGCTTTGTTAAGGTGCGATGGCATTTGCTGTTGATCTGCGTAAGGAAATAAGAATCCACACGAGGATGAGAAAGTTGGTTCCACAAATTGACCAACATAAAAATGCATGGCTTGAAAGTGACATCTATGTAAGCTGTGCCAAATGCACTGCCACACTATTGACAACAGACCTTTTTCACCTGTGAAATTTCGCTAATGTGACCGCACTTTGATTTAACTTTTTTTTTTTTTTTAAATCTTGTGCTGAAAATTTGCTGTTTTAAAAGCCTTTACATTTTTGAGACAAAGTGTTTCTCAGCTCTAAAGTGTCTCTTCTCTTGTTTTTTGTCCAAAGTTCTACAGGTGTTTCTGCATCTTGTTCTGCTGTCAAAGGAGTTCGATGCAGAACGGTCATTCCTCCATGCCCTCCAAGACCACAGTCATCCAGCTCAACCGTAGAGTTCACAGTAACACTGTTGCCTGCACCGCTCACATCTCCACCGGCATCCACAACCACGACTGCATCACTCTGGCCACAGAGAGGACCAGCCCTCCAGAGGTCACCACCTAACCTGAGCCGGCCCAGCCCAGCACCCCTGCAGTCACAACATCAAACATAACATAGACAATGTGGATGGTCAACCCTGCCTTGTCCTGCCTTGTTTCCTGTGCTTGCTTCTTCTGCAGTTGCAACAATGAATTGTTAAAGGTGCCATAGAATGCATTGATACAATATTTTAAATTGTTCTCTGATATCTACATAGAAGGTATGTGGCTTAGGTAAGGGCAAAAATTCTCCAGAAACGGTTTTACATGTGCATTTACAACACTAGGATTTCTCCCTAGAATGAAATGGTCTGTTATTGGCTTATTTGGAAGGGTCATGAATAATAATATTGAGCTCTGCTCTGATTGGCTGTTTCACAGTGCGGCTCATTTCAGTAGCTCACACAGCAGGAAGGAAACACAGGGAGGAAAATATATATTTCAATACTTTCTCATGCAGTTATATCGTTGGGTAATTATACTGTATATAAAATGCGGGTATCAGGGAGCCGCTATTAATATGCGGGGCAATGAAACTGCTTTCAAATGCACGATCGCTTTTTACTTTCGAGATCGCACAAACTCTGTTTATACTATGGAGCGGCAGTACTTACCACACATTTTACAAGATCAGATCCTTGTCAGTGGTGCTCAGGATCTGTAAATCATTTGCCATCATCCTCAGTCATCTCTCCTCACTCTGTTTATGTGGTAAGTGAAATCTTATGTACTGCAATGTAACAGGCTACCGCTAGCAAGGAGCTAACCATGTCCCTTTAGTGGCTCGCGTTATTTGCTTTCCATGCCTTTCTGAATACAGACACCAACCCATCCCTGCACTTCACATCCCCTGCACAGCCTGGAACATAACATTTATTTCAATGATCTGCCATTTTCGCTGTTGTCCTCACTTGTTTCTTCACAATACCTGCAGAACTTCTGATGGTTCGGCTGGTGGCTGGCCTAGAACATGGGCGGGTATATGCAAATGTTGGGGGCGTAACTAGTGATCCCGACTGTTACGTCACAGTCGGTGTTATGTTCCGATTCGCCTATTTTTCAGTGGTCTTTTTTATTCAAGAGATTTACATAAGGAGGAAACAATGGTGTTTGAGGCTCACGGTATGTCATTTTCACATACAGAACTCTTATTATTCAACTGTGCCAAGGTAAATACAGTTTTCCATTCTATGGCCCCTTTAATTAATTAGAAAAAAAGTAGATACTCAATGCATTTCATTGCTGATTAGTTCAATCCTTGAAAAATACCAGAGGCTACAGAACAAGGTGGAATGTCAAAAAAAACAAAACAAAAAAAAAAAAAACAACAAAAAAAAACAAAGGGGTACACAGCAAGAAGTCTGAAGCACAAGAGCATGATATATTATATGCTTCATATGAGGCTATAAGCTTAAGCATATGGTTCCATGTGGCCAGGCTGCCTCAAACAGAGTTCAATTCAGTTTTTCACCAAATTAATTAATAAAATCTAAATTATGTTCTTTTATTAGAAACATTGCTAAAATTGTCCCAACATTTATAAAACTGTCCCGACAGAAAGCGTTGAAAGAGACGGATGTTGTCCTAGAAGACGAAGACTGTATAATTAATGTGTATATCTATATTTTGTTACCTTTAAGATGTACACAAGTATACACATGCTATAGCTAAAAGGTTTGGGATTTGGAAAAAAAAAAAAAAAAAAGAAAAAAAAAATTCAGTTAGGACTCATTAAAATTAAACAAATTGACATTGAAGACATTTTAAATATTTATCTCTCAAAGATATGCTGATCTTTTTTATCATTCTTTCTCTGGCTGCTAAACATTCAGTTTTGCCAACATGGGAATAAATTACACAAAAATAACTTTTCTGCTGCTTTTCAAATGTGATCTGCACATTATATTGTAACCTTTGTATAGTATTTGAAACAATTTTTGCACAAAATATGAAGCATGCATTAGTTTGTTTTTTTTTTTGTTTTGTTTTTTTTTTTAAAACAATTTGCACATTGGGTAAGATGTTAAATATTGGAGTAAGAAATTGAAATCAATTATTCAAGTATTTTCAGCTCTACTTAATTTATTTTATATACATATACTTTTATCTTTTATTGTCTTAAACTGTTTAAAATGATAATTCTCTTATTGTTCATGTTTCATTTGACTTAGTTAAGAGTATTGTATATGATATTGTTTGAAGGGTTTGTTGAATGTCAAAATTGTCATGTTACCTTTGGTGAAGAACACTGATATTGCACAAAAAGGAAAGCAGTATTTCCTTTGTGTTAAATGTGTCACAAACTCTTAAGAAAAATGTGGTTGAAAAACAGTGTTGCATACTACTGAAACTATTCCATGAATTATATATATTAATTAGTTACTTGCGCTTAACAAGAGGCTTTGTTCTCAGCTAGAACAAAATTTAACCATTATTTGTTACCAATACCAAAGAAAGAGCACTCTTATCTGTTCCGTCTTGCCTCAAATTGTCCCATTCCTCCCAGTTATGTTTCATATGGTGAGTTACATTGCTATCTGAGCCTAAATCACTGATGTATGGAAAATTATTTTACCATAAAGTAGAGGCACACTGATCCAGATCACTTCACATCTGTGACAACGACAGTTTCAGGAACTACGCAATAAGTAAAGAACTTTTTCCAAAGGGGGAACCTTCATGCCAAAAGACTAAACACCTTACGCATAAAACAGAGATGAACATTTCACTTGGGATCCAGAACAAGGAATTCTCAGAGGGATTTCCAAAAGTGTGCTTTTGAAATGTGCTGAATGTATGTCTGGGGTTGAATAGTGTCTCTAAGAACTCAATGACACTGCTCAAACTCATCAATAATCGCTCTCGTCGCCATAGTACTGAAAGGACCATGTATAAAGTGCCAAACACACCAAGGGGACCAATGTGAGCATTTCTGCATTTAATTATCTGTTTCTTTGTAAAGGTTAAAAAGAAATTACCCAGAAATGGTCTGTAATTGTCATGACATTACAAACTGGATGTTTGTCTGTCGATCTGTTGTGCCATTTGTTGTTCAAGTAATGCAGATCAATCTATGAATAGAGCACCACAGATTGATCTCAGAAGTCAATGAGTTATGAGAACCATGTGTGTAAAGTTGTCTGTGATTTTTATAAATGGGGAGGCATAAACAGCCTTAAATAATTGTGAATGGTCCTTTCATAACACAAGATCAGTGTCACATTTTGAATACTAAACCTTTTAAAACAAGTAATTATAGCTGGTTTCCACAGTGTACAAAACATCTAAGCAGCATTACATACTAGACTTGCCACATTATAATTTTTCACAGTGTTACGATATTCAAGTTTAAACTGATTATACCAGTATTAGTGCTGGTTGAATCATGTTTTCAATTCATTTCAAGTTTGAATGTGAACGTGACAAAGTAGTGATTTCTAAGTGGGTGAGTCGTTTACTTTATTTAGTTTTCTCATTAACTCCATTATTTCTTCATTTAGACTGATTTGCGAATGTATAAAAAGTGTACGAAAACGAGAGGCAGATTTAACATGTGACAACTATAATAAGCCAATCATAGTTCAATGGAGGCACTGCCTCCTCTTTTCCTCCAATGAATAAAAAGATGTATTTAGATGCCACACCACACTTCTCTGTGGCTCTACATCTGCAAGGAACGTCTGGATGTGTCTGCAATATGACCGGATATCTAACACCTGTTCAACAAGATCTGCAGCTACAGGCAATTACTTTCTGAGACCGAAGCAGTATCAATAATTTCTATAGATCTTACAGTGAACAATTAACCTGTGTGTGTTGCTTCCTTTTTAAATAAATCAACTCATTAGGTTGAATCAAAATATCATAACTGGACCTTCTGGTAAAAATGACAGACTTCTTTGGTGACGTGCCAGACTTCTCCAATCATTTTAATTCCCAAGCCTGCATTTGGATTTATTTCCATCCTATCAACATCTGATCCACTCTACATTATTTCTTTTTCGATAATCTGTTGCACTTGGATGTACATCACAATATGTAAGAAAAGATTTGTCTCGACTTTGTTTTATCGCAACTGTAATGCATCATAAAGTCAGTGAGATCATGCATGTGGTCAAGCGTGATTTTGTTGGTGCCGAAATGTGGGTCAGATTCTCCTTGGTTCTAGTTCAACACAAGCTCCATTGCTGGATGAAAACATGGTGTGTCCATCTGCTCCTCTCTCTCCCTGTGGTTTCAGCCAACGCAGACTGAGCAGACATCCCACAACCTCCTGACAGAGCAGAAGACATTCCTACAAACCCATCATGACAAGTCAATCTACTAAAGGTCACTTTCCATCAATCAAGGTGCTTTCACACCAGAGTATGGCGCAAAATCAAGTTAATTTGACGTCAGAGGTCAGTTTGTTAAAGTTTGGCTTTTTCAACTGACAACCATTCTGAATTAGCCATGTACAAAACAATTCTTTGTCACATGCCTGACAGCCACAAGTGCCATTTTGTGAGCTGTATATTTTAGTTACAAAACCAAAAGGACAAAAACATGAGTAGAAACGTGAAGTGGACAATGCATTCCACTTGTAGTGTCTTGAGTTGTCAACTAGCTGTGTCACTACTGGCATTAATTGTAGTACTCCCTTGATGACAAACGTGACAATTGAAAGGCATAAAGTACACTTGTGTTGTCTTCAAGCACAGATTCCTAAAAGTACAACAATTTTCTTTAGAGACAGTGACAAGAAGTGTGCAATTTCTGCATCACCAAAAAAAAAAAAAAAAAAAAAGACGTGTTGGAACTGTCTGACTGAGACTGAAAAACTGACAATTTAACCTCAAATACTGGCAAAAGTTTGGGCCGGGACTGTGAAAGAGGTTTGAAAACAGTCATTATTGTTGCAATTTTACTTATTGTTTGTGCCACTGAAATTGCACCTTTGAGTTTTGTACCAGTAGCACAGAATATTTGTGTGTCTTACCTATAAACCCTGAGGAGGGCGGGTTGGGCTGGATGTTCTCCAGATTGTTAGCCTGAATCACATCCCATAACTGCCAGATGTATCTCGGGTGCAGGATGTAGAAAGGCTGCGCAGGGAAGAGCATCCTGTGCTTCATATATGGAGTGAACAGGTTGTAGTCTGGATTTGAGTACCACTACAAAAACAAACACACAACAACAACTACATGAGCAAAATGGCTCAAGGAACTAAATTTGGATTCATTTCAACCAGTAAGGTTGAAAGTGAAAGGCTGTCCTTCAAACTGGTTCAATGAGAAAGAATTGTTCAGAAAAAAAAAAACAAAAAAAAAAACACCTTTATAGTCCACTAGAATCGTTTATTGCACATATTCCTGCAGTAACCTCAATGTTACTTAGTAGATACAACAGAAGACCTTCAATCTGTGACCTCTGACACTGTAGTCAAGAATCATTCCTCTACACCAAGGTTTCGCAAAATGGAGTTCATAAAGGTACTGAACAGGGCTGATGAAAAGCTAATAACTTTTATACAGTAAAATACAACCCGAATTCCAGAAATGTTGGGACGTTTTTAAATTTTAATAAAATGAAAACTAAAAGACTTTCAAATCACAATAGAACATAGATAACAAAATGTTTAAACTGAGAAATGTTACAATTTTATGCACAAAATGAGCTCATTTCAAATTTGATGCCTGCTACAGGTCTCAAAATAGTTGGGATGGGGGCATGTTTACCATGGTGTAGCATCTCCTCTTTTCAAAACAGTTTGAAGACGTCTGGGCATCGAGGTTATGAGTTTCTGGAGTTTTGGTGCTGGAATTTGGTCCCATTCCAGGGTTTTTCCTGGGTCAAAAATGGCCTTCGGTGATGGCTGACGGTCATCCACACACACACACAGTAAAGAGTATGTGAGTGTTGAACAGATCAGTTGTTTTAACCATTCATTAAAATGAATCGGTTCAAATGAGTCGTTAAATTGCGAATCGGACATTAGAGCGGAAGTGGACATATTGTGTGCTAATCCCGGTTCTTAGTTAGGACATCGCAAAATATTTGTGTCAACAACACGGAAAACAATTAATCACTGCATGATTTTTTTTTTTTTTCTTTTATTGAAAGTGTTCATGTTAGTTGCATGTGCGGAACGCTTCATGCCAGTTGATTTTGAGGGATGGAGAGTAAAAACAGTTAGACAGAGCATGTTTACACCTGGTCAATTTATGCTTTTTCTTTTTTCAGATTCAGATATCGATCTGATTTGTTAAAACGTTTCCATTTACACTTGGCCACATAAATGTGTCTCCGCAAAACATATAAATCCGGTCTTGAATTCCCATGCTATATGCAAAATTAACGGAGTTCACGTCAATGACATCAACAGATATGCGCTGCCATTTGTTCATCATCAGCTAATTACAAAATCGAAGTTCGCAACAGGAGAGAGCGGCATCAGCACTGAAAAGATAAGTTAGTTTCACTACATCTAATGAAGATGATTGTCTTTTGAGCGTCTGCGACTTTGTTTCATTTGCTGCAGTTTGCGCGTCGGCTTGCTGGCTCAAGTACTGCTCACTGCAGAGCCAAATGCAGTACTTTCTCTGGATGTCCTTAGGGGTTGTGATAGGGTAAGGGGTAGGGTTAGGGTGTGGTTAGGTGTCTATCTCCACCCATTACCTCCAGCGAGGGGGAGCTAGAGCTCCAGCTCCTCCCATTTGGTTCTGCAGCGAGCACCCTCTCCGCGGCGAAGCGTCTAGCATTAGCGCAGTCATATCTGACTATAACATGTTATATAGCCTATAACACGCTCACACGTTTGTTTTTTTTAACATTTTTGGAGGAGTAAAATGTACATATGTGGTTTCAACAAGCAGATGCATTTACACTTTTCCAGGTTTGTCTGGAGTGTGTCCCAGACACCTGTGGTTTGAACGATCGGATTTTAATCCGCCTTGAAAGCGTTTCGGAGGGCATTTACACCTGGTCTTTTCATGATTGGATAGCTATACACTGAGAAAATGCATGAAGTGAACAGGTGTAAACAGGCCCAGAGCGAGTGCGCGGGGAGCGGCTCTCTGCTCTCTCTCTCTCAGTTAACGCGCACAGTCATTTACATCACTCATAAAATCACATTCACTGATCAAATAGGCTTTGGCGGGACAAAAATTTGTTTTGGCGGCCGCCAAAAAATTTTCAATGCAGGAAAAACCCTGCCATTCTTGCCTGATATAGGTTTCCAGCTGCTGAAGAGTTCGTGGTCGTCTTTGACGTATTTTTCGTTTAATGATGTGGCAAATGTTCTCTGTAGGTGAAAGATCTGGACTGCAGGCAGGCAGTTCAGCACCCGGACTCTTCTACTACGAAGCCATGCTGTTGTAATAGCTGCAGTATGTGGTTTTGCATTGTCCTGCTGAAATACACGTCGTCTGGAGGGGAGCATGTGTTGCTCTAAAACCTTTCAGCATTTATAGTGCCTTCCAAAATATGCAAGCTGCCCATACTGTATGCACTTATGCACCCCTATACCATCAGAGATGCTGGCTTTTGAACTGAACACTGATGACACGCTGGAAGGTCTCCCTCCTCTTTAGTCCGGAAGACACGGCATCCATGATTTCCAACAACAATGACAAATTTGGACTCGTCTGACCATAGAACACTTTTCTACTTTGAAACAGTCCATTTTAAATGAGCCTTGGCCCACAGGACATGACGGCGCTTCTGGACCATGTTCACATATGTCTTCCTTTTTGCATGATAGAGCTTTAGTTGGAATCTGAAGATGACACGGCGGATTGTGTTTACCGACAGTGGTTTCTGGAAGTATTCCTGGGCCCATTTAGTAATGTCAATGACAGAATCATGCCGATGAGTGATGCAGTGTCGTCTGAGGGCCCGAAGACCACGGGCATCCAACAAAGGTCTTTGGCCTTGTCCCTTACACACAGAGATTTCTCCAGTTTCTCTGAAACTTTTGATGATGTTATGCTCTGTAGATAATGAGATTTGCAAAGCCTTTGCAATTTGACGTTGAGGAACGTTGTTTTTAAAGTATTCCACAATCTTCTTACGCACTTTCACTGATTGGAGAGCCTCTGCCCATCTTTACTTCTGAGAGACTCTGCCTCTCTAAGACATCCCTTTTATGTTACAGAACTGATGTCAATTAACTTAATTAGTTGCTAGATGTTCTCCCAGCTGAATCTTTTCAAAATTTCTTGCTTTTTCTTGCCCCCGTGCCTACTTTTTTGAGACCTGTAGCAGGCATCAAATTTGAAATGAGCTCATTTAGTGGATAAGTGAAAAATTTCTCAGTTTAAACATTTATCTTCTCTATGTTCTATTGTGAATAAAATATTGGCTCATGTGTTTTGAAAGTCTTTTAGTTTTCATTTTATTCAAATTTAAAAAACGTCCCAACATTTCCGGAATTCAGGTTGTATTTAGTTTTTTTACCTGCATGTCATATGACCATTAACAAACATCAAAGAGCCATTATCATGCCAATATGTTAAATTATTGAAATACTTAAATTCTTCAAGTAATCTTCAAGTAAAGAGGGTAAGTTGTGAAATTGAAAACTAGCCTGAAATGACTGATTACTGTCTACTATATCCTGTAGACTGCTTACTGTTATACATAATGAAAATCAAAAGTAAAACTATCAACATTAAACTGACAACACAGACTCCATGCATATTTTTTTAAACATAAAAATAAAAAATAAACAAACAGGTTTGAAGAAATATAATTCCTAGCTTATATTAAACTAAACCTAAAATTAATTAGCACAAAATTAATTAAATTCTGAAGGAAAACTCTTTAACATTTTGTACTTCTGTTCTCTGTACACACAAAAAGCAGGTTCATGGTGTTAACTGTATGTTAATTGCATATTGTTCTCAAAATGCTCCACAGCATTGTTCATGTGCTTCATGAGACGCACTATTGTATTCTTGAATTGACGAGGAAAAATAAAGAGAGCATAAATATGAAAACAGACAAAATTGATTAGAGAAATGACTACTGGCCTCACACCGTACTTATAGACCCTCCTGCCAACATATTGACCTTCCTGTCAAGAAAAACGGCTCTTTATTGAAAGAGAAAGTGACGCGAGCCTGCAGTTTAATTGGCTCTCAGGTGGTCCACATGGTCAGACACCCATTCTTTCTTCCTTTTCTAAAGACCTGCTATGGAAATGGTGCAATTGTCAAGTCTCCTTCACATAATAACGGGTCATGAGATGGCACACATCATGAAGGAACATGTTGTTACTCTGTGGGAGTAGTCAGTCAAGGCAAAGCAGCATAGAGATGGCTATCTACTCTGTGTGCATCTCGTGAATGCCCTATTTCATGTCTACATTAATGGGGGAGGATGGGATTGGGAACATCAGAAATGGTGTTGTAAGGCGGTTTCAATGAGGTAAGGGCACAAAGGACAGATTGAAAGCATTTATAGTAATCCGTTCTGATCTTTTTTCCCTGCTATAGTGGTTTATGATTCATAGCGGTGTGTGAGCAGAAGCGCTCAGACCAGACAAATCAGAGTAACCTTCCCGCATGGCGCCTGCACACACACACAGCACTGCGCTCATCTGAATTGCAAAAGTAACACGTCACTGCTCTCTGTACATGTGCAAGGAAAAAAAAAATGTATAATTTCTAGGAGTTGTGATTGCACAGAAGGTTTGAAGATGTCAAAGCACACCTTCAATGTTAATTTTTTTTGTTGAGAACAGTTTCATAGGTGAAACCATTGTTCTGTGTGTGTTTAATGAGTTTTTGGGTAGTTAGTACTCACTTTGTGCAGGTTGAGGGTGTATGGAGCAGGATCCCATGCCACCAGCGTTACATTCTTATACAATGAGCTTGTGTTGAACTGATGCTTGGGATTCGCCAGGATCTGCACACGAAACAGACAATGTGTTACACCGAGAAGACAAACAAAACTAGTTGAGTGCAACCAACTTGATGAAGAGAATCAGTTCACACTGAACATGCTGCAAACAGTAGCGGCTCCTGACCAGAAATTTAGGTGGGCAGATTCGGGTTAGTATTATAGGCTATTTGACTTATGCAGAGTTCACACTGCATGGTTTTCAAAGTTGTTGGATCATCGCTGTTTTCACTCTGCACGACTATCTGGGGTAGCATTCAGTTGCTGCTGTGTTCACAATGTACAATGGATCGGCGACTGGAAGGTTACACACTGCATGACTTTGTAAACAATAGGAAGAATCGCCGACAACTCTGTCTGGTCCACAAACTACGTTTCATATAACTCCTCCCCGAACTTCCTGCTGCTTTGTATCTTACTCTCTCATTGGTTTTAGGTCATCGCCGATGTATTTTTCTGACAGAACTCATTTCACACAGCAGGATTTTGAATTGCCGACAGGTCCAGATATTTAGCATGACAAATATTTCATGGGCATCGACGATTCTCTCAGATCGCATCTTTGATAATTCACAATGCGTGATTGTCACTCGCATGAACGAGCACCGATTTGCCTCCAATTTCGGGCATTTGTTGCCGATTTCCTTTCGGTGAGTGAAAATCGGGGCTAAAATTGTGCTGTGAACTCTGCATTACTTTTGGCAGAAGTCTAGTGTCCTTGTATAATTCAGCCAAGGACCACCTTTGGTGGTTCTTTGCCTCCAAGCCGTTCATTAAAATCATCTAATGCATGGCTAGTTTATCCCATGCGGGATAATGCATGGGATAAACTAGCCATGCATTATCCCGCTTATACCATGGTCATTTGCCATTGATTTAAAGGGGTCATATGGTGTGATCAAGTTTTCCTTGGTCTTTGGATTGTTCATGCATATATACAATCCATAAAGTTGCAAAGACTAATGTCTCAAACCCAAAGAGATATTCTTTATAAAAGTTAAGACTCGTCCACGGCTTCCTAAAACGCCTCATTCAAACACGCCCCCACAAATCTACGTAAGTATGTTGGAAGATTTGCATAACACCACCCAAATGTTTACAAAACAAAAGAAGCCGTAACTTTTATTCTCGTTGTAGTATTGTTGCCGTCGCCGCCATGTCGTGGAGATGCTCCGTGCTTCCAAATACGTTAAGGCGCGTAACATTTCCGTCACATGCATGAGGTATTCGGCCAAATTGCAACACACTGGATAGCTGGCCAATCAGAGCACACCGTACTTTTCAGAATGATGAGCTTTGTAAAAATTGATTTTTGGCCTGCTAACTGACAAACTTTCAAATAAGTTCTCTAACAGATGGCACTATTACACTAAGGATGATCTGTGCTACTTCCCATGTTCACAATCCTGAGCGTGACAGTAAAGACATTTATAATGTTAAAAATTTATTTTCTAATTTTTTTTTTTTTTTTTTTTTTACAAATACGTTCTTTTGAATGTTATATTCATCAAGAAGCTTATGTATGCATCATGGTTTCCACAAAAATACTCATCAGCACAACAGCTTTAAAATGAAGAAGAATAGCTGATTTTACTGTATTTTTGATCAAGTAAATGCAACCCTGATGACAGACCTACTTCAAAAGACATTTTTAAAAAAAATCTTACCCCAAAACCTTTAAACAATAGTGTGAGTATGTGGTGGAGGCAAGATTATCAAAAACAAATGCCCTAAATTCAGTCTGTTCCCCACAACAACTGCTGTACCACTTCAGAAGACTTGGATCTGGGATGAATCATTTGGACCACTTTCACTGTACCTTTATAGTGCTTATGTGTTCATTTCAGAGCCTATAGTTCATGGTCACCACCTCTTTTTGTGTTCCACAGAACAGAGTCACATGGGTTTGAAATGTCATGCAGGTGAGTAAATGACAAAAATGTTCTTTTCGGAGTGTACTTTCTCAGACACTACTTTGCAATAAACCACCAAGCATCATTTCGGTTTACACTGATCTGTCCATTCATGAAAACTGACAAAGGACGCAGCACATCCCACAACTTGAACGCAGAGCGGTCTCTGTTCTGCATAGTGTGTTTTTAGTGAGTTTGTTTACCTGGTGAGCTTGTGTCCACTAGGGCATGACGACTCAGATCTAGCTGAATACACTCACCGCCGGAGGATATGAGCCAGAGGGTGTTCAAATGAGATCTGCTTCAATTATGTGGCTGATTCACAGAAAGTTACAGTACTAGCAGTAAGAACTGAAAACATCAATCATTGCTCACCTGAGAGTTGATGATGCGTATTGTGGTTTTATTCCCAACGTCTCTTTCATAACTCTTGGTAGGAGCAGTATTAAAACGCAGCACTGCATCATGGGAGTCTAGAATTAGAAAAATTGGAGCTTTAATCACATTGTGCCTTGAACTGAGTCATGATTAAAAAACAAAAACAAAAAAAAAAAAAACAAACAAAAACCAATGAGTGAACAACAAAAGCATTTCACTCCTGCACATCTTCAGATAGCAAGACAACACAACATGAACTAAGAAAAAGAGAAAACCGACCCCAATCCATTAACAACACCTACATATACAATGAAAAAAAAAAAAAGAGAAAAAAAAAAAAGTTTCTCTTTCAATGAATGGCTTTTAACACCCAGAGCAAGAACACAAATCGAAAACACATGTACATTGCAGTGTATTGGAGGAAATGTGAGGACGCAGTGGTCACTGATCAATAAGAGTGAACAGCATTAGTAAACATGTTCCTCACAACGCTCAACCCTGTAATCTGATGTTAGGAACTGTACAAGCAGCTTGTTTAACAAAGTTAGATGGCATTTATTACTGGGTTCACCTCTGGGGGCTTTTTATTGATTGGATATCTCCCATTTAATCTGCCATGAGATTGAGTGACTTTAAAGGTCATGCAGAGTTCACTCAAAAATGAGAACTGCCCTCCAATGTGGCTCTCAAATGTCATTCACATTTCCACCCATTCAAAATTGGTGCGTCACTCTCAGGTATGACACGGGTGAAAATCAGTGGTGTTTGGAATGAAATGACAATTTTCATTTTTTTGGGGTTAATGATGCCTGTATGATGTCCTCTAAATCATTTTTCACTCCCTATCAGTGCATTAGAGCAGGTCAAGTGATTAGGAAGTGATTAAGTAGGATTTCTCAGATGCAAAATCCTCAGTTTGTGAATCAGCCATGTGATTGTGATATAAATGCCAAAAAAGAATTACATTTTATAGGAGGAAAAAAAAAAAAAACAAACAAAAAAAAACAACTTAATTTTAATGTGTAGTTAACTACTGAGTAATATTAGTTGACAACACTTACTCATTATAGGGTTAAGATTATGATTTCATTTAGGGTTAGTTGCTTATAATTAGGCATAATTTATGATTATTAATATTAGTCAATACATGTAACATTTAACAAAAGACACTGCAAAATAAATGTTACCACAAATAATAATTAAATAAAAATAATTTAAAAACAACTCAAAATAAATGACTTATTAACAAAAGTAAAAATATGATGAGCTTAAATGACAACCTGATTAAAAAAATAATAACAGAAATAATCATACAATCAAATTTATTTGAAAAAATAAAAATCAAACAACCAAATTTCAATTTATTTAAATTTATAATATAGTATTATGTTTATACACATGTATGTTATTTTAGTCAAATTAAGTAATTTTAAAATATCATTCAACATTACAAACTAAAAACAAACTTATTCAGAGAATCATGCGGAGGTCTAAAACAACAGTGCTCTCTAGTGGACGAACGGTTTACAGATAGATTAGATAGATAGATTAGATAGATTAGATAGATAGATAGATAGATAGATAGATAGATAGATAGATAGATAGAAAATGAAGCCAGTAATGAATAGTCTTTTCCCCCGGACGTGACGTGACAATGACAGATCTTATGAAGGAAGCCCCTCACCTCCTCATCCATCTCTCCGTTCAGCTGACATGCCGTTTATTGGCCTTCATCAACCACCAATATTTTCAAAGCAGTATATTTGAGCTTGACATTGAGCATGTCCCCATTATTTTGACAGGGACATCAATCTCCTGAGTGAATATAATTCACATCAGGAGAGGAAAAGAGCCCACACGTGTGTATGAAAGAGAGAAACGGTGAGAAATTATATAGAGAGGATGTGAAAAGAAGATCCAAATGTTAAAAGAACAGAAAGCCCTCTGAAAATGATGAACAATTATATTATGTTTTTTATATTTGTGCTTTGTGGAGAGACATTGCAATACCACTAGGTGGCAGATGTAGATCAACAACTAGGGTACTAACAGTCTCATTGAACCAGACCTTTGACAGCTCAAGGTTTAGTCCACATTGCAGCTTATTCTGGTAAAGTACCACCTACTTAGACTATCTGATACAACCACAAGCACTTTGTATGCACCTCTTGGGGGCGGATGTTTTGGAACTAGATGAAATCACAAACGAAAGACATCAAGAGACAGCCCACAAAGCATTGCGGAGGTACTGCTATTGCTTTACAGGAACATTGTTTTGAACAAAATATCATTTTCAAAATCCATACTGAAAATAGGAAATACCATATAGCAGGAAAAAGCTAAAAGCACTGTATGGAAAAATACAGGAAAAAAAAAAAAATAAAAATCAACGGAAATTTCTAAATATTTCAAACAGTTGAAAAAAAAAATACTAGAGGAAAAAAAATAATTGCAATTTAAAATGCATTAATTTTCTTTTTATTTTAACATTTTATAAAGCAACTGTAAAAGACAATACTAATACTGTATTTTATGGCTGTCTTCACTTTCAAATGTTAAACCATCAAGCTTTTATTTTGCCGGAAAACCACAAGAACCCTTTATAAGAACCGGTTTATAAGCTGGAAGATGGTTGGCACATGACACGTTTTTTTAACGAGCTCTATAAGTGGACCAAAATCAGAGCCCATGCAAAGATCGATTTTGTGTGGAGAAGCTTTTACTGTGGACCAAATCGCTGTGAGACACTGAAAACACTGGATTCATGAGCTGCTCACGTGTAAAACACAGTGTTGAGTTTCACTCTAATACATACTATGCTTATATTTAATTCAATCGTAACCCTTGCGATTAGATAAGTGAACTAAGCCATATATCTCAAGTTTTAAATGCCACCACCCTGACAAGCTTTGGCAAACCCAGAGACGTGTTTTTTCTCAGGAGTGCTTGGTGAATTAACCCACAAACCTTACGTTGCATACTGACTGATAAACAACCTGTGAGCTCTTACTTCCATAAGTTGAGTAAAGAAAGTCAACCACATTAGAGCTTGCAGGAAAGAGAAAATACTTTCCCATTCTGGTAAGCAATATGCATCAGACATGCAGCAAACGGACTGTGGGTGTCCGTAGGCGTTTTGTCTGAGACTAGGATGGTAGACATATTTAGAGCCAAAAAAAAAAAAAATTTCTAAAAAAATGAAACCGCTGAGAGATTGCACAGCATTGCATATGATAGCAGCGGTAATGTGAATCAAAGCTGAAATCTCTCTGGAAAAAAACTAACGTCAGAAACTTCAAACTACAGTGTTAATAACAGAGTGGCATTTCCCAAACAAAACATTGAGTGAACTGGAAAAAAAAAAAATAAATAAAAACAAAATAAATAAAAAAAGAGAAAAAAAAACAATGGCCACTTTTTTTTTTTTTAATGCATAGATGAATGTTCAGGGAAATAATACGGATTAGATAAGCTGAGCCGGAGACAGGCTTCTCATGGAGAGCTCTGGCAGATCTGCTCTTGGCTGTGCTGTGGATTTGCTGGCTCTCTGGCTCGTCCTTGAGTATATTTGGAGGGCACACTAGGTTGGCACGGCTGATGGGAAATGTTTAGACAAGACAAGCTGAATTTAATAGACAGGCTAAAGGGGCTGTGGAGGAATAGAACCTGATCAAAACTGGCCTCAGTCTAAATTAAAACTTTAGGAAAATCAATGCAAGACTTATATATTGTGAGTGAAGTAATACTGCTAAACTACAACAACTGTAACAAGCAGTTCAATCAATACAGCTGCATGCAGCTATTACAGAGTGCAGTACATCAGTGGCATGAACACTATAATGATTTGTTAGGTCTTGGCACACCTTGTTCCAGCAACTAAACAGCCATTATAAATGTAAACTCAAACAACAAAGGTACAACCTCTGGATTCCCTCAAAGAAGTTTCAAACCTGCAATCTTGAAGACTATTTCTTATAAACACAAAGCTTTTCACTTCACTAGCTGTTAATTGATGGACTGGAGTTGTGTGGATTGTGATATTTTTATCAGCTGTTTGGACTCTCATTTTGACGGCACCCATTCACTGTAGAAGATCCATTGATGAGCAAGTAATGTAATGCTAAATTTCTCCAAATCTGTTCCCTAAAAAGAAACAAACTCATCAAATCTCGTAAAGCCAGTGAGGGCAAGTACATTTTGCTTTAATTTGCAGAACTATTGCTTTAATTGTTGTCCATTTTAGTAAAATGGCATCTAATTTTGCTAAACTAAATTCACCCCAATTGACCCTTTGCAAAGAGCTTGATTGACGGTCGATCTGACTAATCATAACGCCGAATTTGCCATTTTAATGTCTTTACGCAGTTTAAATAAAATACATTCTGATGTTCATTCATGTTTATTTCGTGCTTTAAGTAAATATGAAAAGACGATCGGTTCATGTGTGCCGCTACAGTGATCTGTCACGACACATTAAAGAGCCACAAAACAGTATTTATTGTTGGAATTTCTTAAATGACAAAATTTGAAAGCTGAGACCTCGTTTCATACCAGAAGTAACCTGCTCTGTCATGTCTGTCAGAGTGTTGTCAGTTTCCTCTTTGCTCCACAGTGTATTATTCACTGTGTCAGAACAAATGTGGTGTGAGAGCGGCATTGCTTGTCAGGCATAGCAACAGTAACTAAGGAGGGCGGGTCTTTGCAAAAGGTCAATTAGAACCCCAAATTCCACGTTTTAATTCATTTTAATTCAAAAAGTCATATTCGATCCTTCAGTGAAATGACAGACTTCTCTCTGGTGATGAATACCAGATTTGTTCAATAAATTAGTCGGCTTATATCAAGTACACATCTTATATTTTTTGTCCTTTTCCGATAATCCATTAGACTCAAATTTATGTCACAATACAGCAGAAAAACATGTCTCCACTCAACATAACTTGAAATACAGTTCAATGGACTAAGAAAAATCTGGCAGAATAAAAACAATAATACAGCTACAGTTATGACTCACCTTAATAACAGCAAAATTTAATAATACACACAAATGCTGATAGCTCTATCATAACAATGGCAGTAACATATAAATATTGGAGGAAAGTAAACTGCCCCACAGGGAAATTTTGTGATATTTAGTGCAATTATGAAGCAAGACAGAGAGAGAGGAAGCCCTTGAGTACAAGTACAAATGTAATTAGAATCGTGATAGAAAAGATGGTTCGAAATCCTCTACTCTGCAAATGACAATCTATTCGTCTCATCACCACCAAATGCTTTCATGAGACGGCACAGTCACCATTATCCTGAGAAACAACAAAAGCTGTGCCATCACCATGGAAACCCGTCCTCTGTGCCCACTACCGCACTGCCACCATAGATGCCAAAGCTGGAAGAATCTGGGCTCTTTGTGTGCTCTGTGATATTCGTGGTTATGTAACCGTAAAGGGCATCAATATCCCACTGACCCTTTCAGAGAAACTGGCATCACCACGAAAACAAAAAAACCACAAGTGAAGAGAATGAGAGATAGAACGGTTCCTAAACTCAACCAAAAACAAGACCTCTCTTCACAGGCCAGTTTCACATCTTTTAGGTTTTGAAGCAACTATGATGGAAAATATAACAAGGAATCCCAAGCATCAATAAAAACAAAAAGAAAGAAAACAAGGAAATATTAAGCTATTGACAATTTCTCTTTTTTAAAAGTAATAGTTATGACTCTGAAATCTGACTGGATGAGTCACAACCAAAACAGTCTGACACCTGGCAAACATAAACAGTCTACAGTCAAGCTAATGAATTATTAGAGAGAAAAATTTATCATTCTGGTCCACCATTCATACATTACTTACATACACACATACATACATACATACATATTATATATATATATATATATATACACATATTATATATATATATATACATATATATATACATACATATATATACACATACATATATATACACATATATATATATACACATATATATATATATATATATATATATATATATATATATATATATATATATATATATGAACGATACTGATAAGCTGTATCAGTGATAAGCATTTCATTTATTATTTTATGGAAGAAATCATGTAAGGCAGACATCAGATTTTAAAACAATAAAATAAATAAATAAATAAATAAATAAATAAATAAAATAAACCATTTTAATGCTTCTAGTGAATTTAGGCATCACAACATCATAAAGTACAGTATATGCATTAAAATATGCAAAATATTTTTAAATGCATTTTAATATTGAGATTTATTAAATTTGTATTTTTAAGGATTGATGGCTAAATAAAACTATAATAATAATAATAATAATAATAATAATAATAATTATTATTATTATTATTATTATTATTATTATTATTATTATTAATTTAAATAAAAATATGATTGGACAATGTGAATGTTACATTTATATTCTTATTATTCAAAATAATTATTACTTAGCCTTCTTTTGCCTAATGTAGTAGTAATAATAACAACAACAATAATAATAATAATAATAATAATAATAATAATAATAATAATAATAATAATAATAATAATAATATTATTATTATTATTATTATTATTATTATTATTATTATTATTAAATTAGGCAAAGATAATAATATTTAGCAAGCTGTCAAATGTGCTTTACACAAAACAAACAAAAGCATTAAAACAAGAATAAACATGCATCATAAAATCACATAAAACCACCCTAAAAAGGTCCTATAATTATATTGTGCATGCATAACAAAAAGCCACTAAAATTTTCAGATAATTATTTTCAGGTTATTCCTACAGCAATAAAATGATTAAGGGTATTGTAGATGGGTTTTCCAAATTAAAATCTTTAATTTTTCAACTTTAACTCACCAATCTCCTTGCCAAGTCCCGAGTGAAGCATGGCTCCGGCAGAGGTGACCACAGCGCAGGTCTGGAAGCCTGGCCCGTAGAGCTGGCTTAAAGGTAAGGCAGGTACAATCTTCTGCCAGCCTAAATTGGAGAAAGGCATCTCGGCCCCATCCAAAGTCCGAACCTTTTCGCCCTTCTTCAGCTCACACAACACCTGTTGGCCGCTCTGTTGGGCCTTCCGGTGCCCCCTGTAGGCCACACCGTGTTTATTATTATTCAGATAGTCTTTCATAGCTCTCTGCAGGCGAGGACTGAGCATGCCCACGGACAAACTCCCTTTCCACAGGCTGCGCACTACGGATTTTGACCTGGGAACGTAGTACTCATCCAAGTCGGAGTCGTCACGCATAGCTGCCTGTTTAGTCTTCCTCCTCCTGCCCTCATCTCCCTCCTCCTCCTCATCTTCCTCTTCCCCTCCCACCACCTCTTCCTCATCCTGTTGAGGTGAATCCTGATTATACTCTTGTCTCTCACGGTTGCGACTCACAGGGGCTGATCGGGAGCCCACGTCTTGGGTGCCAAATGCAGACCATGCCGCCAGGCTCTGAGGGTCGGGATAGGGGTAGGCCTCCTGGCTGAGCAAACTGAGCTGGGGGTCAGCGCTGGGGTTTTCCTCCTGGCTTTGTTCCTGTTGGGTGTTGCTGGAGGCAGGGGGGGTTGAGGAGGTGGCAAGCCCCAAATGAGTGGCCATAATGGTGCGGGGGTTGCCCTGCAGTGAGGTCAGGCGGCGTGTGTCCGTGTAGGAGAGAGCAGCTGCTGAATGCGGATCGTCCACTCGGGACTCCATGAAGTAGGAGAGGAATGCCAGGAACAGCAGCACCCAGACCAGCATGAGGCCGAGGGCGAGCCGCCGCCATTGTTTCAGACTGGACTTCATCTTTCAGAAGTCCTCTCGGCCGCACGCCGCTGCACTCCAGACCCAACTGGAGAAGGGTCAGCAGGAGGCCTACAACAGGACAGGAACGGTTAACCTCATATCCTCATTCCACAATGTCAGCTACAGATCACTAGGTTCGAAAAGAAATGAATCATGTTGACCTAATATAACCTAAACAAATTTACATTTTAATTTGATTTCCTACATCAAAATTAAGACATCACCACTCATTAACCTTAAAATGACATCTTAACTCTTGAATTAATTTGAGTTTCCACAATTTGATTAAACTATATATTAAATTTCAAGGAAAACAGAAACTACTTTCACTATTGTGAAAAAGTTCTTTTTTTGTAACATTTCAAAAAGTGAAACTTTCATATGTTGTAGATTCATTACATGTAAAGTAAAACATTTCAAAAGTTTTTTTTTTTTTTGTTTTAAATTGATGATTAGAGTTTACAGCTCATGAAAGTCAAAAATCCAGTCTCTCAAAATATTAGATTATTTCCTAAGATCAATAAAAAAAAAAAAAAAAAAAAAAAAAAAAAAAGGTTTTGAAAACAGAAAAAGTTCAAGTTCTTTAAAGTATGTTCATTTATGCACTCAATACTTGGTCGGAACTCCTTTAGCACAAACTCTAGCATCAGTGAAGTGTGGCATGGAAGCGATCAGCCTGTGGCTCTGGTGAGGCACTACTGAGCCTTCAGCTTGTCTGTATTGTTGAATCGACTGTTTCTCATCTTTCTCTTGAAAATATCCCATAGATTCTATGTGGGGTTCAGGTCAGGTATGTCAGCAAACCACTTGGAAGTGGTTTTGGCACTGTGGGCAGGTGCTAAAGTCCTGCTGGAAAAGGAAATCAGCATCTCCATAAAGCTTGTCAGCAGATGGAAGCATAAAGTGCTCCAAAATCTCCTGGTAGACGGCTGCATTGACTTTGGACTTGATAAAACACAATGGATCAACACCAGCAGACGTCACAGCACCCCAAATCATCGCTGACTTCGGAAAATTCACACTGAACTTCAAGCAGCTTGGATCCTGTGCCTCTCCAGTCTTCCTCCAGACTCCAGACCTTGATTTCCAAATGAAAAGCAAAATATTATGGCTCGTTTCCACCGAGCGGTACGGTTCAGTACAGTACAGTACGGTACGCAATTATGTCCGTTTCCATTGTCAGAAGTTGTGAATGGTACCAAAATAGCGAACTGTACTGTACCTTTGGTACCCTTCCGTTGGGGTACCTAGCACAGCAAAGGGTAGCAAAAGGGTGGAGTTAAACTCACTGCAGAATATTGATTGGTTGACTAGAATCGTCACTTTTGCGTGATACAAGGGGATAAAGCTTCTCCTTCACTCGTTCTGCTCTGCTGTCCATGAGTGTTGGGCTTATTTACATCAAAGTGCGCAAACACAAAAAAATATAACAGTGTATTTTATAATTTTATATTTTCACACAGACAACCGCCGTTTCTCAATATGCGTTCTTGTCTGTTGTTGTGGACTTGTGAAACATCATTATCCAAAAACCCGCAAAATTTTCAAAATATTACTGTTATTGTGTCATGAAATGTAGTTTTAAGAGTTTTTTCAGGCGAAAATGTAGTGGTTTAAAACTCAAATCTGTGGTTTATTTATAAAGATAGCGCCTATTTGAAAATTTGCTATGCTGATTTCAGAGCTCCAGGTGATCACTGGGCACTCAGTGCTCATGTATCCGCCTAGAGCAGCCTCAACTCAGCTAGTCCTTCCTACATTTGCCGCTGGCTCTGATGTCTCTGTAGTGAAACATGAGATACAATTCGTTTTGGGTATATTTAACAGGCATTCGTGGTCACATGAATCTTTATTCCTTTTCATATCGTTTTGGCTGAGCACAAAGTTATGTTTAACTTTATATCTTTATTTTGAACTTTACTGTAGTACAGTGCTGACTTCTGTAGCATACGTTTGGTTGAATTGTTTGCTTGTGTCTTTATTTCCTCTTATATAAGCCTCTAATACTTTGTATTTATTCTTTTATAATGGTTAATATTGTTCATTAAAACTGACATTTAACAAAAAGAGGCAGAGTTGTGCTTATTGTCACGCTTTATCAATCGCTACTTTCCGGTATACACAATACCCATCAAGTAAGGATACTGTTGGTGGTGGAAACGCAAGCTGGATCAGGGTTTTTGGTCCCGAATCGCACCATACTGTACTGTACTGACCCATACCGCTCAGAGGAAATGAGCCATTACTTTTATCTGAAAAGAGGACTTTGGACCACTGAGCAACAGTCCAGTTCTTTTTCTCCTTAGCCCAGGTAAGATGCTTCTGACGTAGTTTGTTTCAGAAGTGGCTCGGTAGCCCTTTTCCTGAAGACGTCTGAGCGTGGTGACTCTTGATGCACTGACTCCAGCTTCAGTCCACTCCTTGTGAAGCTCTACCAAGTGTTTGAATCGGCTTTGCTTGAAAGTATTCTCAAGCTTGCAGTCATCCCTGTTGCTTGTGCACCTTTTCCTACCCAATTTCTTCCTTCCAGTCAACTTTGCATTTAATATGCTTTGATACAGCACTCTGCGAACAGCCACCCCTTTCAGTAATGACCTTCTGTGACTTATCCTCTTTTTGGAGGGTGTCAATGATTGTCTTCTGGACCATTGCCAAGTCAGTAGTATTCCCCATTATTGTGGTTTCAAAGAACAAGAGATATCCGGAATTTATACTGTAGGGATAGTCATTTAATGAAACTCAAACATAAATATTCTAATATTTTGAGATACTGGATTTTTGACTTTCATGAGCTGTAAGCGCTAATCATCAAAATTTAAAAAAAAAAAAAAAAAAAAACCCTTTTGAAATGTTTTACTTTACATGTAATGAATCTAGAATATATGAAAGTTACAAAAAAATAAAAAATATTTACGATATTCTAATTTTTGGAGATGCACCTGTATCATACAAACACACATACAACAGTTCTTTCTGGTCGAATCTGACTGGCTGATATGAGTGGGATATCAGAACTCCAATAGCCGTTTCAGCCGTTTTGTAATCGTATCACTCCGCTTGCGGTACTTCTGAAAATTTGAAAATTTGCTATGCTGATGTCAGAGCTTCATGGCGGACGCCCAAATCCAGTATCATTTTATAAATACTACTGTTTTTGTGTCACAGAATGTAGTTTTAAGAGGTTTTCAGGCGAGAATGTACTTATTTATAGTTAAAATATGCGGTTTGTTAATAAAGATAACACCATTTGAAAATTTGCTTTGACATTTTCGGATCTGTGAGCTCCACATGGTCAACGGACGTTCTGCACTCATGAAGCCGCCCGAGAACACCTCACCTTGACCAGATCTCCGGGAATTTACCTTTGGCTCAGATGTCTCTGTGGTGGTTAAACATGAGATGTAATTCATTTTGGGTAAATCTTACGGGCAGTCTTTGGTCTCAATCTATTATTTGTTCCAGAAAAGATAGTTTTGGCAAAATCTCAATTTTTGTCAATTCAATGCTGTGTATCAGAGTGATGCCTTTGTACTTTTGACTGAATTGCCTAGCAACATTTTTGATGGCTGTTGTTGTAGTTTTTTTATTAAATATTATTCTTCAATAAATAATATTTTATATAAATCATAGCATTTAATAATAGTGTTTAGTATTGAGAAACAGTGTTCGTGATGGTGATTTTAGTTCCATTATTCTGCCATTAGATGGCGACAAGAGACTTTATGAGCGAGTCAGCAGTAAAGACTTTTACTTTAAAAATAACTTCTGTTTATTTTTAAGTTTCAACAAACAAATGCACTGAGCAGCAAAATCACCCTTACCAGATGAAAGGATATTAACGTTACGACAAAGACAACGCTTTCCTCAGCAGATATTCAAATTAATGTTTATTGTGATATGAGATTGATCTGAAGAATGAATGCTGTATCAGATGCAGGTAAATCACACTCGCTCAGTCCATCTCTCTCTCAATATCTACAACTACATAATACACTTTAATACAGTAAGCTTTCAATGAAGCAACTCAATGCTCCTTCGTTACTAGTTCTAAAGTGACGTTTTGGAATTAGTAACAGAGGCTTGGGCTCAGCTGTTCAACTGTCAAACTTTGATATGAATCCATGGCGGAAGGAAGTCGTTTGCACAAAGTAGTTGAGGGTTTGAGGGTTTTTAAAGACACTCTGGTGTTATTTTGTTTATGTATTTACACACTCGTGCTGTCGAACTGTTGTATAAATGCAATATCACGAGTAGAAATGAGATATGGCTGTATATCGGCACGGCTGTGATTCGGCCGTAGGTACGAGGCCACAGGAGGAGTGCCGTATGCATGCATGCATGTATGCATTTACAGTGGGTACAGAAAGTATTCAGACCCCCTTAAATTTTTCACTCTTTGTTATATTGCAGCCATTTGCTAAAATCATTTAAGTTCATTTTTTTTCCTCAATGTACACACAGCACCCCATATTGACAGAAAAACACAGAATTGTTGACATTTTTGCAGATTTATTAAAAAAGAAAAACTGAAATATCACATGGTCCTAAGTATTCAGACCCTTTGCTGTGACACTCATATTTAACTCAGGTGCTGTCCATTTCTTCTGATCATCCTTGAGATGGTTATACACCTTCATCTGAGTCCAGCTGTGTTTGATTATACTGATTGGACTTGATTAGGAAAGCCACACACCTGTCTATATAAGACCTTACAGCTCACAGTGCATGTCAGAGCAAATGAGAATCATGAGGTCAAAGGAACTGCCTGAAGAGCTCAGAGACAGAATTGTGGCAAGGCACAGATCTGGCCAAGGTTACAAAAAAAATTTCTGCTGCACTTAAGGTTCCTAAGAGCACAGTGGCCTCCATAATCCTTAAATGGAAGACGTTTGGGACGACCAGAACCCTTCCTAGAGCTGGCCGTCCGGCCAAACTGAGCTATCGGGGGAGAAGACCCTTGGTGAGAGAGGTAAAGAAGAACCCAAAGATCACTGTGGCTGAGCTCCAGAGATGCAGTCGGGAGAGGGGAGAAATGAAAGTCAACCATCACTGCAGCCCTCCACCAGTCGGGGCTTTATAGCAGAGTGGCCCGACGGAAGCCTCTCCTCAGTGCAAGACACATGAAAGCCGGCATGAAGGACTCCAAGATGGTGAGAAATAAGATTCTCTGGTCTGATGAGACCAAGATAGAACTTTTTGGCCTTAATTCTAAGCGGTATGTGTGGAGAAAACCAGGCACTGCTCATCACCTGTCCAATACAGTCCCAACAGTGAAGCATGGTGGTGGCAGCATCATGCTGTGGGGGTGTTTTTCAGCTGCAGGGACAGAAAGTGAAAGTGAAAGTCGTGACGTATTGTCAAGTATGGTGACCCATACTCGAAATTTAACCCATCCAAGTGCACACACACAGCAGTGAATAGTGAACAAACACGCACACACACCGTGAACACACACCCGGAGCAGTGGGCAGCCATTGCTCCAGCGCCCGGGGAGCAATTGGGGGTTCGGTGCCTTGCTCAAGGGCACCTCAGTCATGGCATCGAAGGCAGAGAGAGTGCTGTTCATTCACAATCCCCACCTTCAATTCCTGCCGGTGTGAGAATCGAACCGGCAACCTTCAGGTTACAAGCCCAACTCTCTAACCATTAGGCCACGACTTCCCCACGACTGGTTGCAATCGAGGGAAAGATGAATGCGGCCAAGTACAGGGATATCCTGGACGAAAACCTTCTCCAGAGTGCTCAGGACCTCAGACTGGGCCGAAGGTTTACCTTCCAACAAGACAATGACCCTAAGCACACAGCTAAAATAATGAAGGAGTGGCTTCACAACAACTCCGTGACTTTTCTTGAATGGCCTAGCCAGAGCCCTGACTTAAACCCAATTGAGCATCTCTGGAGAGACCTAAAAATGGCTGTCCACCAACGTTTACCATCCAACCTGACAGAACTGGAGAGGATCTGCAAGGAGGAATGGCAGAGGATCCCCAAATCCAGGTGTGAAAAACTTGTTGCATCTTTCCCAAAAAGACTCATGGCTGTATTAGATCAAAAGGGTGCTTCTACTAAATACTGAGCAAAAGGTCTGAATACTTAGGACCATGTGATATTTCAGGTTTTCTTTTTTAATAAATCTGCAAAAATGTCAACAAGTGTTTTTCTGTCAATATGGGGTGCTGTGTGTACATTAATGAGGAAAAAAAAAATGAACAAATGATTTTACCAAATGGCTGCAATATAACAAAGAGTGAAAAATTTAAGAGGGTCTGAATACTTTCCATACCCACTGTATATAAACACTATATTGCCAAAAGTATTGGGTCACTCCCTTCTAATGAACAGGTTTGACTACTTTAGTAATCTCCATGAGTACAAATCTTAATGTTTAAGTATATAATGATATTCTAGGGAATTGTGTGCTTCTAATTTTAAAAGCAACAGTTTGGACAGGACCCTTTTCTATTCTAACATGACAATGCCTCTGTGTATAAGGCAAGGTTCAAAAATGATGGATTCAGAAATGATTGATTCAGTCAGTGTGGAAGAACTTGACTGGTCTGCAGAAATTTTATATTCAGTTCAAATACATAACTTTAGGCCGGTTTTGATATAGAGCTGATCATATTTTCTATCCCTTAAACCAACCCCTAAATATAACCCTCACAGAAAGGAATAAAGTACAAATTCACACACACCTCGCTGTAGTTCCTTAAACCCATTTATCCTTAAACAGTTCGTCTGTCCCTGCAAGACAAAAGAAGACAGCAATTAGAGACAGTAACAGTCTTTTGAGAGGAAACTTGAATCGTCCCAGCATAAGCTGGTTAACTGGTTTAGGCTGGTTACACAGCCTCCTTCAGCTGGTCATCACAAAGACTTAAGATGGTCATCTATCCCCCCCCCCCCTCCCCCCTCCCCCCTGAATGTGATGTCACTCAAGCTTCTAACCAAAGATGCTTCTGGACTTCATGAGTCTCTTCCATAGAACAAACACTCACAGACTGGACATGTGGTTTTGTTATTATGTGCACTTTTGCCAGAAAGGCCTAGTTTGAAAGAGGAAGTGAAGTGGATTCCCCAGTACACTACAGTGCTGGCTGTGACAATAACATGCTGCTGGTGTGGTGGGACAAAATAAATCCTCAGTGGCCATCTCAGTGGAACATCTGGACTCTTCGTCCAACAACAGATCAGTGGATTAGTGAATCTAAAACCCTTGCTTTTAAAGGGATTTACATTTGTCCAATAACTGCTAGACTAACAGTAATGAAGTTTGGTCTCTTGCTACAGCAATCAGAACAGTGCTTGAACAATTTCATCATCTTCAACAAAACATTCCGCTGTGGGACTTCAAATGGTCTGCGCTGAGCAAAGCTTCAATCATGCAGGATTCACAGGGTTATTTGTGAGGTGTAGTGTTGAAATTAAAGGACAGTGTGTTGTGTATTTCTCTGAATACTTCTAAAGAAGAAGAAGAAAAAAAAAAAAAGGCTCAAACTGCAGGACGTTGAGAAATAGATTTTGTGCACCCATGATATTTATAATCTAAGAGTTCAGACTGACTTCATACTCAGAAAACTGACTTATCCATAACGATAATTTGAAGCTTTCTATATCCCAAATCTGGAATTATTCTCACATGTGGAGACTGACCGATCAACCAACCAACCGGTATGACATGGTAGAAACACGAGAACACACTTCCTATGCTTTAGACTTCCTTCTATCTTTTACTCATTCACACAAGTGTGAGGAAGTCTTCACAGCAAGGCATAACCAAGTCATAGCAGTAGAAGAACACCAGAAATGAAAAAGAGATAGACCAACATGAAGCATGGTTTTGAATTAACATTTTAATGATGTAAATCCACAAATACTACTACAAAGGTACAGGTATAATTTAAAGTTAGGCCATGTGTTTTTAGACCCGTTTCACATCAGTGAACAGTGAAAGTGCAACGCTGCGGAAGTACTAAGAGATAAATGTAAAGGCGGAAAGACATTAACAGTTCAATGCTGAAGTGCAGGGTGAAATGAATGACAAAGGGACTGACACGACAAAAATGGTTGGAGTCCAAAAATATGCAAATTTGCAATTCTAGGTTTTCAAGCTTTAGGGGGGGTTAGACTCTTATCTGAATGTGAGATACTGAAGTATTGCGAAAATAACAGTTTCAAGTTATCTACAAGATCATTTCCTTATTAGAAGTTATACACAAGTCATAGCACACAGGATATGGTTTGGGTTAATATAAAAAAAAAAAAAAAGAGAAAAAAAAAAAAAACAGTAACAGTTGTAACAGCAGAAATCTACATAAAACCCCAAGTGCAAGTCGATACGACTAGGCCAAGACATGGTAAAAGAAGCGAATAGACAGAAATGGAGAGATCGTACAAATAGAGGGAAGGACATAACAAGGGGCAACGGCAGTGAAAGAGCGGAGAGAAGCGTGGGAGTTACACGGCACAGCCGTTACATTATTCATTAGACTCGCAAGACCCATCAAACCGGGTGACTTCCCAGAGCTCTTTCAGGTCATTATGCGAGCCACTCTCTCACACACTAAAACGCACAAGCAAAAACAAACACACACCTTATTCCCTAGAAACATCTGCAGTGGCTTCAGACAAATTAATATCATGTGTAGAAGTAGTACAGCACCCATTCTGGACCTGCACTGCAGTTTAGCATGAAAAACCACCGCTTCATTAGCTGGACTGGTTTCATTTCACAGCTTTAAACAGGTGTCAGACTAAACACAACATCACTGGAATACAGGCCTTTACTTTCTCTTTAAAGCAAATAAATTTCAAAGAAGAGCATTTCAGTGGATATTTGAACAATAAAGCAAACATTTCATTTTGCAAAACTCTATACCACAGAAACTCCAATACCACAGAAATATTCAAATATACAGGTGAAAAAAATAAATACAAATTCAGAGCTGTGGTCAATATTGTTGTTTCATTAGCATTAAACGGCATAATAGACAGTGGGAGGCCAATTAGGCCTAAAGCACAAATAGCTCAGAGATGCAATATTTTGTTGTCCTGCCCAATTACTATGCATTCACCAAGACAAACAGTGATGGTTTACACACACATATACATACATATATATATATATATATATATATATATATATATATATATATATACACACATACACACAAATCAATTTTTGTGGTGATTAATAAAATTTGATATAACTACAGAAGTATGGCTGATCTAAACCATAGGCGTAGCTTGACATTTGAGCTTGAACACGTCGAATAGAACGCACTATACACGTTTGTCAACAGAATTGCAAAGTAGACTAAGCAAATCAACGAGTGAATTACCCACTGTTTTAAAACATATCTACTGGACATGATTCAAGTTAAACGCACAAAAGCAGACACACAAACGTTAAATCTTACTAAAAAAAAATGTCAGATTAAGCCGTTTATATTCTGAAATCTATTTCTGTTTTGTTCTGTGTGCATTAAATTACATTTAAATATAAATAGTCATTTTCCTGACATAAATGTAAAACACTGAGCCGCTACAACGAGCGTCCTGCGAATCACCTTTATGAGATTGTCCAGGTCTGGAGTAGTCAAGCATCTGGCTTTAATTTGGTTAGGTCGAGATTCCTCTGCAGTTGTTGTATGTTGTAAAAAATAACAAATACCCATTTATGCCATGCAACAGGCGAGCAGTAGGCCTATCTATTTTCCGCCAAAATGCAGATTCGTCACGTGACAACTTCTTATGCAAATGAGATTGGGGAAGCCATTATTAAGTTTCTTTTTCTATTCTTTTCTATTCTATCCGTTTTATTTTTATTTATTATATAATAAAAAAAAAAAATTCTGTGCTACGTGTACTGCGTTAAGCTAACAGACTTGTTATAGCACTTGCATATCATTGCTCTTTTGTTGATCATCATTTGTAAGTCGCTTTGGATAAAAGCCTCTGCTAAATGACTAAATGTAAATATATATATGGCCATATCACCCTATATATTGCATATATACACTATTGTTACTGTGCTAAAAATATCATGCTAATATTAATACATTTCATTTCACTTGATGGGCCCAGTGAATGTGTTGGCAGGGCATTAAAACTACAGTAGCAAAAACGGTCCGTTTCATTCTGAGAGTCAGAGAGCAAGAGCAAATCGCACTTGTGGCGGTCCCACAGAAATGTGTTAAGACCATTTTATTCTCCCACGCTGACAAACCCACAAGCGGTTCATCAATTTCACCAAAGACAACGTTTGCACTCGAGGCTTATTCTGTCCTTGTGGAGGGCAATCAATATACAAGACGAGAGGCAAAAGTGAAAACAGAAGAGATAAGAAAGGGATTCCTGAGAAGACAACCTTGAGACTGCCGGTCTTTGGGTGAATTCCGTCTGTCTCTGGGTGACCCTGTTTCGCGTTTACAGAGCTCTCCATTATGGATGACCAGGCAAGTGCCCTCTGAAAGCCTCCCCGCTGCAGTGCAGTGATGAGGGGAAATCAACACAGAGGTCATTTGACTGCGTGTATGTGGAGAGCGGATTGATGAGCAAACACATGCTCACTGCTACACACTGAACCCATTAACCTGAACTCTTCATCTATATTGTTAATGCACTCCGGTAACCCAATCCACCACCAGACATTTCTAGTCGCGCAGGATTCTTGACGTCACCAAATCCATAGTCTTCTTCAAAAGCGCAGCCATGGCATTAAACCCGAGCCATGAGGTCCGGCTACATCCTCTCCAACATCGGTGGAGAAAGAAATCTCACCTGCGCTTCTGATCTGGCGCTCATTTAGCACTGCACAAATGCACGAGCTGTACAAATGTGCTGCCTTCACCCAGCTGGAAAAAGGTCTTAAATAAACCAACACAGATTTCACCAGTAACCAGAAATAAAGCCACCATCTGGACCATGTCCCTGAGAAAGAACAGAGACAGGCAGAGGAAAGGACAAAGACGACAGCAAAGAAGGAAGGTGTTGAAGAGAGGTTCCTCTGAATCACTGGTGTGTGGGCAATTAACTAACTACCTAACTAACTAAATAATCAGTCACTCTCTTTTACAGTGCTGAATAAACTGGAAAAATGGCACACAGTGTTCACAGAGCGAGCTGCTCATTTAAATTAAAGCATTTTGCAGTTTCATGTGGGTTGCCGTGTCAGGTGCTTTGACAGATTGTTTTTGCTGTTTAATGGAGTGAGAGATGTTTTTTCCTAGCACATAACTATAGCTCATTTCACAAAACAGTAAGTCAGAAAAACGTCTTGACAGAGTGAGCAAGCGCTCAAGCACATCAAGCAGATGGAGCACAACAGACAATGTCCAACACTAACAGTGCAGCAGGACAACAATTTAACAAAATATTCATTACAATCAAATATTTGTTGTTGGATGCTACATTGGATGAGAGTAATGATGAGAAAAACAAATGACAGTAACACGTGTTTAAAGGAGGGAATGCTTTGAAGGTGTGAATCTACAAAAAAAAAAACAAAAAAAAAAACAAAGTACTTAAATCAACTAATCAGAATATAAAATCTTCAGTTATAAATCCACATGCACTACTGTAATATTCAATAATAATAATAATAATAATAATAATAATAAATAATAATAATGTATTCTGTATGTTCTGAAATATTTTAATTCATTCAAAATAACTTTTCTATTTTAATAAATGTAAAAATGAAATGCATTTTAGATGGTAAAGCTATACCATACCATCTATACCAGATAAGCTGATTTGCTGCTCAAGAAATATATTTCTTATGATCAATGTTGAAAACATTTGCATTGAAATTGCTTAAAACTGTGGAAACGCGATACATTTTATTTCAAGATTCTTTGATGAATAGAATTTAGAAAAAGCATAAATTAAATAGAAATCTTTTGCAACATTACAAATGCTTCACTATTACTTTTTATTTACTGCTTCCTTGCTAAAAAGTATTAACACTCCAGTGTTATTTTAGTATCATTGAGATACTATTATAGTTTTCATTAATATTTTTTCACATTTTTATTACATTTGCTTTATATATTTGCTATATTGTAATTAAAAATGACCAAAATGCACAAAATCATGTAAAATTGCTATTATTATTATTATTATTATTATTGTTGTTGTTGTTGTTTTTAGTTAACATTCATTTTATTCCAAGTTTACTTTTAGGAAACTATAATAATCCCGACACACACACACACACACAAATAAGAAAATCTAATTATCCAAAATAATGACTTTATTTAGATGCATTAATTAGGCACACTAATGGATTGTTAAGTGTTGTTTGTTGGAGCTCAGATCGTGGGCACACAAACAGTCACTAGTGGCTCAAAACTGAAACCATTAAAATGGAAGAGGAAAATGGGAACGGTAGACACGAATGCATGGCGTGAAAGCATTCATTTGAAATGATGGGAAAAGGCCAGCTTGTAAAAGTTCTGGTTGAATTCACACCTCCCTTAGCAACAAGCCCCGTTCCCACACATCCATTATTCATAGATTTCGGTCTGATGCCTCTCCAAACGTTTAACGGAATCATCTACATAATCTAACAGAATAATATAAACTCTGACGGGGCGATAAATTTTTGAGCTGTTGGCAGCCTTTCGTAAATGCTAAGCACCTTTAATTTAGACCCTGTCATACACTTTAAAGTAAGATAAAGAATCATTTCTTCACACGTATGCTTAAAGGCTGCATGCCGGAGGACGTTCAGGAGGATATTGCTCTTCATCCATTTTGTCACAGGATTGTGAAGCATCCATTTAAATAGCTAATGTGTGAGCCTAGCCGGCACGCATCACAGGACGCTTCAGAGATGGAGGATACGGGCTGCCAGGGGCATAAACATCCTATTTGCTTTTATAAGGTAATTAGAAAGCACTTTCTGAAGGTATGAGACCACGAGCAATCTGATTATATCACAACAATACCTGGATGCTTTGTTTTAAAAGGATGTCGACCTTGAGAAATGAGCATCCAGATGAAATGTAATGGATCTCATTTGGACAGGACCACTTTACAAGATGGCATACTTATTTACAGGCAGGCAATACAACCCGCACAAGAACAAAATGGATAATAGGGAAATAATTGGGTTCTACGACAGAAAGAAAATGCTTTAACACATACTCATGCATCTGATCAGTCTAGACTTTGTGAGAAGTGTTTCAAAAGCAGCAAGCGTTTATAACATGACTGACATTTATTTTTGCAGATGGCTTTATGAAAACAATGGAAGATTTATTTCAGAAAACCAGAGAAAGTAAAATCTGATGTTTCCAAACGTGACGCACAATTTCACCAACTTTGTGTAGCCAATACTAACGAAAACGAGTGGGTGGGTGGATGTGCAGATGTCTGATAAAATACAGCTGATCGCCATATTGTGAAACCCGAAAGCGACATTTACTACTTTTGAAACTTTTAAGAAAAAGTTTTCATAGTAACAACTTTGAAGATAGTTGCGATCTATTTCTTGTTTCTTTTCTCTAATCTGTTTGCACCATCTTGGGGCTCGACAGTTGTGAGCATTTCTCTTGCATTTGCAACTTAAAAAAAAAAAATAGGTGCGTGTGAACTGTAAAATGTATACAGGAGCAAGGGTGCAAAGAAGTCATTTTATGACATTTAAGGCATCTTATTGTATAACAAACATCTTGCATTAAAAGTTCTTATTTTTGGGGATGGAAAAATAGGAAGCGTGAAACAGTCTGATGGTGTTATTAAACTTCAAAAGCAATGATTTCATTAAATATGAGAGCTGCACTTCAAAGTAAAACTGTTCCGTTCTACAGACTCATGGTTCAGAGCAGTTTGCAATCAACGAATAACATGCATTTATGACAAGCCATGCTTAATGTTGTTACTGTGCTCTGCTGTTAGTGAATTATGAGTGAGTGTTTATGGTGTTTTATTGTAATGTTGTTAGAGTGCATATTTCAACTTATCTTCTATCCCTTATCTGTTTGAAAGGGCAGCCAGCAAGACATTTGAAAATAAGAATCTCAGTGTATGAATACATTATACACATTTTAAAACAGAAATATTTAAAAACCTAGTGTACTTTTTGTATTATATGAAATTGAATAATTTTGCATGTAAATGTCTCCTATCCCTTCATTAAAGAGAAACAAACCATTCGATACAAAGTTTGCTTCTAAATTTTTAACTTGGGACTATATGTGCTCCTTTGGAAAAGTAAGCATCAAGCCCTGCATCTAAATCACTGAGAATCCAGAAGAGAATTGTACAGTGTTTTCTTTTTTTAGTACAAGTTTCAAATATTCATATCTTTACATGATAACTCTCCCACACTGGTAAAACTGAGGTGTTAGATTTACTTAAAATATATATGCACCATTTTTGCATCACACTTTAAGTAAACCCAACTTGGAACAATTTTACTTAAAATAAAGAAGGTAATCTTTGTTATATGAACTTAAATATTTGAGTTCACTCAACATTCTTTACTTAAAACATGCAACATGATATAATCTACTAAGTAATTTCAAGTTGTGTTAACTTAACATTTAAACTCATTTATATTAAAAATATAATGAACTAACTGAGTTGAACCAAAAAAACATTTTAACTTATTTTAAATCCTCAACTATTGGTCTGCTTACTGCACTGCTACATTTCACTCAGTCACGGTTTATAAAATTTATTTAAAAGAGCATATTAATAGTGTTTGAGTATGAATGGGTCATTGAGTAGAAAATTAACTCCAGATGTCACAAAACAGTAAGTTACTAAACCTAACAACAAAAGAAACCATAAAATAGTGTAAATACAACTTGAAAACTGTGAAAAATTTTACCTTTTTAATTATTCATGCCCCAGTGCATGATGGGAAAAATGGGATCATAACTTAAATAATCCTTGTAAACAAACAATTCTAAGTAAAATGTACTTAAGTTCAAACTTTAATTTCTACAAGCTTAAATTGAGTAATAATATAGAATTTACTTTAATATTTTAATTATTGCCTGAACTAAATTATTTAATGCAGAAATTACATTTGTTTTTATGTAGTATTTACTTCTCTACAAAGTCATTTTTCTCAGTGCATAAACATTGCTAAGTTAGGGTCAAAAGGGGTCCGCAAAAGCCAGCTTCTTGTGGACATTTCACAGTCACATTAATGTAACAGTAGCAATCACATCTAATGTGCACAGATGCCAGGTGCACAGGATGTGATTTGGTACATACAAAAATTAATTATTTATATACATCAATTAACTATAAAAGGCACCCAGTGAGAAAGTAAGATTAAACGTTTTTAAATTTAGGCTATAAAAGTACTTGTCTACAAAAAAAAAAAAAAAAAAAAATACATACAATTAAAAAAAAAAAAAAAAAACGTTTTAATCAGTGCAACTGCTTTCTGTGTTGTGACTGATCTTCAAAAGGATCAATGTCCATAGTTGTGGCCAATTAAACTAGAGTTTAAATTTAAATAAACAGCTTTTGTTGGTTCTTTTAAATAAAGTAAAATGAACATTTAAATACATTCACATACATATCTACACATTAAATAACCACCTTGAAATGCCATGTATTATGCCAAATTATTATTTTCAGTTAAGCTGTGAACGGAAAGTAAACAAATAATATCTGCATATCTTAATATTTAAAATAATTACCACTTGTCATTTGAACCTTTGTAATGTTTACAAATATTTACCTTCATAGAAAAAAAAAAAAAAAAAAAAAAAAAAAAAAAAAAAAAATTTATTGACATTTAGGCCACATCCACACGAAGCCAGAGTTTTCCCTATCCGATCTTTTTTTTCCCCCTCATCTCAAGAAATGTCTGTGTACACACAAAACCGACACAAAACGATGTAGTATACATGCCAGACCAGTATGTGGCGCTGTAATGCTGCCAAAGAGATTAACTAAAAACAGAGAAGACTTGGACTATGCGCATAAACCCTGCACGCTGTATAAAAACAAACATGGAACACTACATTTATTCATCTGTGTTAATGTTACTTCATAAGACAATCGTTCATTGTTTGTTCATGTTAGTGCTGTAACGTGACGTAGCGGTGTCTGTCTAGGGGCGAGACGTGGGGTGATGACATCATCGTTTCACAAAATATACGGATTGGCTGTACACACGAAAACGCAAGGGTGTCGTTTTCAGATTTATCCAATCTGGGACCCGATTTAAAAAAAAAAAAAAAAAAAAAAAAAAAAAAAAAAAACTGCGATTTCACTCTCCCAAAACGCCAGATCCGTCTGGACGCCTATACGATACAAATTTTTTTCTGTATACAGCTAATCGCGTCTCCGTGTGGACGGGGCCTTAATCATCAAAATAATAAATTACAGCCCAAGCCACTGTTATGAGTGAAACAATGAAATGAGCAGGACATCAATGCAGAGGTCTTTGCTTGACATGCTGCAGCACTAAAGGAGCAACACTTTCATTAGAGAGCTGTAATTCATACACTGTATTGATCTGTCTGCAGTTTATGATGGAAACACGAGCGCCTTCAAATCAGAGTCAAAATGAACCAAACACTTGACCGATTCAATACCTCAGCGGAAAAAAGGAAAAGAGGGAGAAGAATGATGCTGAAGAAAACCTGAGTGAAAAGAAAAACGATCCAGAAACGAATGCCTAATTAAAGAAATAGTTCAGCCACAAACGAAAATTGTCAATTTACTCCCACGTGTTTTTCAAAACCTGTAAAACTTTTTGTTTGCTTTTTCGTACAATGAAAGTGAATGAGGACCAGAGCTCTTAAGCAAGACTTTCAGAGATTCAGATCACCATTCACTTTGATTATTATGGAAAAGAGCAGCATGAACATTCTTCAAAACATCTCCTTTTGTATTCCACGGAAGAAAACACAGGTTGAAAGTCTTACAGACAAGTAAAATGACAGATAGATATTTAGGTCAAATAACTCCTTTGAGCCAAGAAGAGAGTTCATCTTTTCTTTTGTTTGAGTAAATCACCTACAAATAAAATGATGAGGAGGAGCAAAATCATACTGCCACTGAATCTCCCACCACATGCTCCCCTCTTTCCCGAGGCCCTGTGGAACATGAGATCCGACTTATAATTGCACACAGTGTCACTCAGGAACCCTCGAATGAGGAATGATTCATTTTCATGCGTAATTTAACACCATAAAAACAGAAGTGGGCAAAAAAACCAACTTGATAACAAAAAGTACCACTCACCACTGTTAATGCTTTTTGATGTGCGTCTTGCAGGTGTGTTAGTGCCGTGGAGTGGAACGTTTAAGTTGCAGTGCCTCCCAACAAATTCTCTTATATACACACACACACTGCTCCTAACCTCTGCTGCAGCTGATCCAGAGAGCCTCACAAGCCCTGGGAAAAGAGGGCAGGACAGGACCCCTATGAAGTCGAGTCAAAGGGGCTTTAAACACTGAACATGGACAGCTGTGAAGCGTTCCGCTCCCATTCCTCCCTCTCATTTCTCCTCTATCTGTCTATCTGTCTGAGAGTGAGGGATCTCTGGTTTCAGCACTATTTTTGATCAGGACTAAATCATTACATTTAAATAAGTCTGGCTGAGCTCTCTGCTTCTGATCCTCATATTGAACTTGAACAGAAAGGGCTGCTATAATCCCCATAAACATCAGTGTGACCTAAAGGTTGGCAGTAAAACTAGAACCCTGACATCTGAACATACTGATCTCTTCCAAAACCTAGTGAGCCTATGTAGGCAACTTTAAAAGGGGTCATATGACGTTGCTAAAAAGAACATTATTTTGTGTATTTGGTGTAATGCAATGTTTATGCGGTTTAAGATTCAAAAAACACATTTTCCACAAACTGTACATTGTTGCTCCTCTATGACCCGCCTTTCTGAAACGCGCTGATTTTTTACAAAGCTCATCGTTCTGATTAGCGAGGCGTGCTCTGATTGGCCAGCTATCCAGTGCATTGTGATTGGCCGAATACCTCAAGCGTGAGACAGAAATGTTACGCCCCTTACCGTATTGTGATGCTGTGTCCCGGCGTGACGACATAAAAACAATAAAACCCATTACAAACTAGGCATTTGTTGCATCCAGTGGGGACATAATTACTGATTATAATGACTTATACTGTCGCGTTGCATTGCGCCGCATAAACATTACCATGTCTGCTTTTGTGATCAGAGAAACGACAAACAACAAGCACTACTCTATACAGCTCAAAACTCGGGTTTGAAATGTCAGTGGCAAATTCTTTAAATATGAAAACATACTAACAGGCTGTGAGTCAGAAGCGCCAGACTGTCCTTGCAAAGTTGGAATTGCCCCACTTTATAGAAACAGTCTTTGAGCACAGCTGGCAGGCTACTCCCAGGTTCAGGAAATAGTCCTCCGTAAAATGTGCTGCACACACTCGAATATTTGAGTTGAACTGTTCTGGAACAGTGTTATAAATACAACTTAACCACTGATTTCTAGTTGTGTCCTCTTTTGGAAGCCCAAACAAAGTAGTTTCGCTTTCACAACGAAACACAGCGTCTCCAGGACATGGCGCCGGTGGCAGCAACAACACTACAGCGAGAATAAAAGTCCCGCCCTCTTTCATTGCGTATACATTTGGGTGGTGTTTTGCAAATCTCCCCACACAGTGACGTAGACATGTGGGGGCATGTTTGAATGAGCCGTTTTAGGGGGGCGTGGTCGAGTCTTAACTTTTATAAAGAATATCTCTTTGGTTTTGAGACTTTAGTCTTTGCAACTTCAGGGATCTTATCTATACACAAACAGCTTGTAACACTCCAAAGAGAAAGAAAAACTTGAAATCGCATCGTATGACCCCTTTAAAAGCATCCTAGGCATGAGGTAAAGACTTTTTAAAAAAAAAAAAAAAAAGTCTAAATGAAACCTGGTAATCACAAAGCGATACACAATATACAGGTATTATACTGTTAATTGGCTGATATTTAAGGTTTTATTTATTTTTATTTTTTTTAAACTTAATCAGTACATATTGAATATATATTGGCTGTTATTGGATTAATAGTGCTGCTAATTTCCCCAGTTGACATTTACCTTCTCCATATCTAACATTCACTTAAAGTTCATTTTTAAAAACACTAATAATATATTAAAATGTAATCTTTAGTAAATCTCAAAATGAATCTGTTTTTCACATCTAAAGAGACTGATTTTAATTTAATTAATTAAATGCATTTAGCAAAACAGCATAGATTTTTAATACCAGTTATTTATATGGAAAAAATAAATATTAGAGGTCTTTGATAGAATCTAAACATCTGTGCACCCAAAATAAAATAAATAAAAAATAAAATAAAATCCAAGATGGTAGAGAGTTTGTTAATTGTTTGATAATTTCACTCCGTTCTGAGAAGAATTGAACTCTACACTACACTACACTATAATATAAGCACATGTAGTTGTTGTCTATGTAGAGCAGGGCTCTGTAACTCCAGTCTCCTGCTGAGTCT
Organism: Spinibarbus caldwelli; assembly: GCA_039654775.1. Classification (NCBI taxonomy): domain Eukaryota; kingdom Metazoa; phylum Chordata; class Actinopteri; order Cypriniformes; family Cyprinidae; genus Spinibarbus; species Spinibarbus caldwelli. The sequence goes on along the minus strand of CM077233.1, from coordinate 30,643,654 downwards.
AGCATGAATCTTAATGGCACACCCCTGAACAAGCTAATCACAGTGTTCAGAATTACTTTCACATTACAGACAGGTGTGTTTAATTAAAGTTAGAGTGCCTTTGAAGGCAGCTACCTATCTAGGCAGTATGTTTTGGAACAGAGCTAGTATCTGTGTGTGTGCCAAGTTGGCGCTCAACACGAGGTATTGCACTAACCCTGCAGGCGACCGTTTCGGCCCTCATTCCAGCCATCTCGCAGGCTGTCAGTCATACACACTCTCTCACACACACAAAACTGGCAAGCTCCCTGCCTGGTTTTAAACCAAGTCCTCCATAAGGGCTCTCCTCAGAGTGACGCACAAGCACAGCAACTATCTCAGAGGAAAGAAAGCAAACAGCTTTGGATCATGTCAGAGCAGAGAAAAAGAAAAATGTCTCCCTCTTGGGACTCTCTGGGATATCAAAAAAGAAAAAAAAAAAATGCTACAGTGTCTCCTGTATAGGCTCGTTTTATTGATATAGCTGCAAATTCATCATTTCCACAACTGAATGAAACCGAACTTATGGGATCTCTGGGTATTTAATATTTCAAATAATTTTAACTTGACAAACTGTCTTAATATGTAGCTCATGATGTAAAGCTACATCCACACAAAGCCAGAGCTTACCCCATCCAATCTTTTTTCCCCCTCGGCTTAAGAAATATCTGCATACACACGAAACCATGAAATCGATACAAAACGATGTAGTATACATGCCAGACCAGCATGTGGTGCTGTAATTCTGCCACAGATATACAATAAAAACGGTGGTATACAAACTAACATGGAACACTACATTTATTAATCTGTGTTAATGTTAGTTAATAAAAAGACAATCATTCAGTGTTTGTTCATGTTCTTTGGCTCTCTATTGTCCAGAATTTTTATATCAGTTAATAACCAATTGACAACAAATACTGACGTACAGAGTATTATAAAATTACAAGTTTTATAACAATACAATCTGTATGATTTACTGTGTTGAGACGTGCTGAAATTGCGTTTGGTCTCGTACTGTATCGCGTACCTTGATAGAATCTGCGCTAGCGTGGCCATTTATTGTGATTAACAGGAAAGTGTGTCCAGCTGAATTCAATTAGTGTTTGTTAGACTGGTATAAAAAAAAAAAAAAAAAAAAAAAAAAAAAAAAAAAGTTATATTATACCGCAGCAGAGGTCGCGGCAGCCCTCGTCGTGTGAAGACCGAAGTGTGTAAAGACCATCGACTCCACCGTGCGACTCCACTGGGCAGGGACACCGGCAAGGGATAAGTGTTGCTTTTTATTTATTCTCTTTCCTATTACTTGTTTCACTTCTGTTTCAGTTTTGTATAGCCATTTCTTACTATGTGTAAGTTTCTTTTGTTTTTTTTGTTTTTTTAAGCATGTGTGTTTGGCTCAGTGTTATTTTTTTAGGATTACTGTTAAACTAATGTAGTTTGATTAGTATATGTTATCTATTTAATTTTAGCTAAAGTTGTATTAATGTTTGTCATTTTATTAGTTTTTTTTTTTATTATGTCTGTATAGGTTAAGTTTGACATTTAATTTGAGTTATTTCTGTACTTCAACAAATTAAATGGAAATGAAATTATATATATATATATATATATATATATATATATAAAATTTATGGATGTGCGCGCGCGCGCATATATGCCTGTGTGTGTACACATACACGTAGTTGTTTTTGGTGTTTGGATTAGTGTTATGTTAGAATCATCGTTATACTCATACCTTTTGTTCTCTTAATATTTTGAATTGTTTGTAGCTTTATTTTGTTTTCATTTCATTTAAATGTTGTTTAGAAATTGTTGTAGTATGCATTTGTCTTTTTAATTAATTTTTTTTTAATGTGTATATATAGTATTTATAAAGTTTTAGCTTTTAGTTTTGGATCAGTTTTAGTTATTTTAATACTACAATTGATTGTTTCTGTTGTCCTCATTTGTAAGTCGCTTTGGATAAAAGTGTCTGCTAAATGACTAAATGTAAATACAAATGTATGGTAGAAATAAGAGAAACGCACACCAAAACACCAAACAAATAGAGAGCAAAGCTTGTTCAGGTGAAGATGGAAGAATCACAGGGTCTGCATACACACCTGTACTCATACCGAGCTCCATCTGTTCCACAGGAAACGTGGATGAACTCTGACCCTGAGGAGTGGCGGTTTAGAAAGCCGCTGTGTACCTGGGCACAGGATGACGTCTGGTATTCAAACGGGAGAAGACAGACAGTCTCCCAACTGTTCTGATGAACAGAAGCCAATTCTCACATACATGACTACTGGCAATCACACCCAAACTGCCACCCACAAATACACCACAGTCCACTACCATGAACCAGGAAGAATATATGAATACACACTCACATGAATACACATGCAGGGCAGATTGAGGGCTTATTATAGCCGCCACCTGGTATAACTAAAGGGATAGTTCACCCAAAAATAATAAATTTACTTACCCTCATGTCATTCCAAACCTGTCTGACTGACTGACTCCTGCAGGTCACAAAAGATGATATTTCGAAATTTTTTTTTTTTTTTTTTTTTTTTTTTTTTTTCTTCAGACAATGCAAGCATGTCCCACAAAAGAAACTCAAAATCTAGCAACATGAGGGTGAGTAAATTTTTGTTGTTGTTGTTGTTATTGTTGATGATGATTTCAAACTACAGTTCAAAAGCTTGGCATCAATAAAATTCTGTTTTTGAAAGAAATAAACACTTATTCATCAAGTATTCACTTTAGATATTTACAAAAGATATTATATAATAGCTGTTCTTTTGAACTTTATATAAGAATCAAGAAAAACAATCTGACCCCTTTTTAAATATCTTTTTAATATATGAAAATAGAAAACAGTTATTTTAAATTGTAATGCTCCACAATATTACTGTTTAACTGTATTTTTTGAGCGTGCAAAACTTAAAAGACATTTCAATGGGCCTAATGTGACATCACACTCTACAGCATCTAAAAAAAAAAAAAGAAAAAGAAATCTACATATAAATACATGCAAAGTGTAAATATATATAATCTGCTACATTTTAGTGCAATCTTGCATTTTTAAAGTTTGCATTTTTTGTAATTCAGCTAAGAGGCCACACCAATCTTCTATTGGTCATACATCTTGATACAATGTTATGTGATACATAAATTCGCAGGGCAGAGTTCAACAAACGTGAATATTGGAACACAATCCTGTGTTCTTGTGTCCCACCTCCACATGCATATGAATGGAAGTCAATGGAACAAAATGTATAGTGTGAAGGAAATAAATAAGTACTATAAACTATATTTCACCGACCTCAAAATTTTGAACACCAGTGTGCATTAGTGTGCAGTGCACACACACACACACACACGACACTCACCGCTGCACATGAACAGTGTGTGATGCAACCACAACGACAGCCATTTGCAACAAATGAGTAGGTAGCATATTTCACAATTTTCCATCTCCAGCGTGCATCCTTGATTTCTTCACATTCAAGATAAGGTTGAATCGTGACCACAACACTTGCTTCACAGAGCGGAAACAGCAGGAGTAAAATGACATGCAATAAGGGATTTTCTAGATAATGCAAGCAGAAAAGCAGCAGGGATATCAGAGGAACACTTTACAAGTGAAAACGCTGCAAATTATATGCAAGGATAAAAATGTGCAAATCAGACAGATTGTTCACATATTGAGGCAGGGAATGTACAACTGACGGCTGATGGAACAAAGAATTTCCGGTCTCTTTTCATGCATAATGGTGCAGTCAGTTTGTTGCTGAATGTGATCTTTTGTCTGAGCTGTGTGCCAAGTAAAGGGTGGCATTCATGCTACACGATGGAGTACAGAGAGAGCTCTCCTTCAGCAATCTCCTTCAACGTGCCAAGGCAGTGTCTGATAACAGAGCCAGACTTCCTGATGACTCTGTTAAACTTTATTTAGGTCTCTTTCATGCTGCTGCTCAAACACACCGTGCTAAAGATGATGGCATCGGCCACAAAAGACTAGTCAAACACTTCCATCAGCACAGACTGCAAATAGTCAAAGCTTTCACAGGAAGTATCAACAAAACAGACTCTTCGTTTCAGCCTCAGTGTAAAGGAAGTGTGGTCTAAATCAGTGGTTTTCAAAGCCGTTCTGGAGGCACCCCTGCCCTGCACATTTTGCATGTCTCCCTCATCTAACACACCTGATTCAAATCATCAGCTCATTAGTAGAGACTGCAAGACCTGATTTGGGTGTGTGTCTAATAAGGGAGACATACAAAATGTGCAGGGCAGGGGTGCCTCCAGGACAGGTTTGAAAACCACTGGTCTAAATGCACTTCTGCAGTAACACATACAATAGAAGTTTACTGGTTAGATAATTCATGTTATCACAAAGCAAGAGTTTATTATTAGTCATGACTGTACATATCATGACTGATCATATCATACACGTCTGTTTAAAAAAGTTTGAGGTCAGAAAACGTTTACATATTTGAAAATCACTAAGGCTGCATTACTCCTGTCTTTAGTATCACATGATCCTTCAGAAATCATTCTAATATGCTGATGTGCTGCTTCAGAAACATTTCCTGTTATCATCAGTGTTGAAAACTGTTATAGACTGCTTCAGACTGTAGTGTTAAGACAGCTGCAGACACATTTTAATTAATTATGGCTTTACAGCAATAACAATAAATGTTGTATGAAGTGGCAGCATGAATAATGAAGTAATTATGATGTTTTGGAATTAACTATGGTTGCCATGGTGAATATCTTTAAGGGCATTTAGTGCAACTAAACAGAAAACAATCTTTATCAATTCAATTCAATTTTTGTGGCATTTTAATTCCTTTCTAGATTGTTTTGGCAAAACCTGCTACTGCTACCATCCATCCATCCATCCATCCACTGTAAAAATTACTGTGATTTTAACGGTAAAAAACTATATATAAAAATAAGCTTTCCATTGATGTATGGTTTGTTAGCATAGGATGTATATTGATGTATGGTTTGTTAGCATAATCTGAGGGTGCAAAAAAAATCTAAATATTGAGAAAATCACCTTTAAAAGTTGTCGAAATGAAGTTCTTAGCAATGCATATTACTAATCAAAAAATAAGTTCTGATATTTATGGTAGAAAATTTACAAAATATCTTCATGGAACATGATCTTTAATTAATATCCAGATTTTTGGCATAAAAGAAAAATCAATAAATTTGACCCATACAGTGTATTTTTGGCTTGACGCTACAAATATACCCGTGCTACTTATGAGTGGTTCTGTGGTCCAGGGTCACAAATATTTGCTGAAATTGACTTATGTCAGCTTTCTTTTGAGAGCTCTCATCAAGGCAAAAATGGCAATTATGTCTGCAGTAGCTCCAATGACAATACTGCGGTGGTCTTCTCCATTTCTAAACTGATTCATTCCGGCTGATGAAAATTAGTGCATGTAAACTTACCTAATGAAACGAAGCAAAAACGGAGTTAAAAATGCCGCATTAAGATATAATTATACTATCATGTGGTCAGAAGAGTGTATATTTTGGCTCTTCAACAACAGCTTTTGATAAAATACCAAGGAGACTCATTCCAAATGCAAAAACGGGTATGCCAGCCCTACTTCCCAAACACTCCTTTTGCTATTAATTGTAATAATCCAGTGACATAAGGGGTCCACTTGAAGATCTGATCTCACCACCAAGACAGAAAAAAAAAAAAAAAAAAAAAAAAAAAAAAAATGCATGTGAATGTGAAATGCAGTGAATTGCAAAAATCAAGCGTATAGCGTTAGTTCTGGCAGGTCAAGCTTGCATCGACTGACTCTCAGCTGATCACATATACACTCTAAAAAAATTCATCTCTGTTTGGATCCTAAGGAATGAATGGTGCTAAGCTAAACGCTAGCATAGTGGCGCCACACACTAGAGCGATTAAGTGCACGCACTGAGACGGGAGAGGTACGTATCAACTCGTCTAAGCTGAGGGAAAAACATATTGGAATATGGAAAAACGGTGGTGTTTTCCTTTAAATACAACCCAGCGCTGGGTAAAATATGGACGAACCCAGCGATTGGGTTGTTTAGACCCAGCAGTTGGGTTACTGCCCAGAAGGTTGTGTTAAACATTTAAACCAGCTGAAAACAACCCAGCATGTGTTCGGTCCAATATTTACCCATCACTGGGTTGTATTTAGCCCAGCATTTTTAGAGTGTACCTATAGGAATAAGGCACCGATCACGGCGTTCCTGTATAAGCTCCATTCAGTATTATTCAGCAGCTTTTTCGCTTGCTCAGGAGCAAATTACCCTCCTCCATCCCCAACTCCTCCTTTTGCCACAGTCAGGACTTGGCTTTCTGATATTCCTTGTTGAATCGGACTCCTTTTCTCTGGAATAATGTAGTTACGCTTAAATACATGTACATTAATGATATCTGCTTTGATCTGTTCTGTTGACCCTAGGGGGGTTATTATTGCTGCTCTCCCTGTTCATTCATGACAGGCTGCATGGATGGGCAGGGAGTTTTTGCCCAGAACAGAACCATACTGCCAAACCAAACTGTATGCTAAGTGCCAATCAATTTGACGATAGTGGTCCTGACAGAAATGAAGTTTAGAAACGGAAACAGGGACTTCCTACTGCTGCACTAAAGAGAGAAAAATAAAATAAAATCTTAAAACTTTTGGTAACACTTTTGCTTAGGGAACACTATTCACTATTAACTAGTTGTGCTTATTAGTGTGCCTATTACTAGCATATTGGCTGTTTATTAGTACTTCTTTAGCACATATTAATGCCTTATTCTACTGTACATGACCATATTCTGGATCCCTTAACCCCATTCATAAATCTAACTACTATAGCAGCTGCCTTACAATCAATTAGGAGCAAATGAGGAGTTTATTGAGAGAAAACAAAATAATCAAACAAAAAGCATTGTATTTAATAGTGCTTTATTTATTTTTAATATCACATGCATACATTTTATTATATATCCATGCATGTATGTATGCATGTATGTATGTATGTATGTATGTATGCATGCATGCAGGTCAAAGATGAAAAAGGCGTTCAGAAAAAAAAAAAAAAATCTTGTCAGGCATAATTAGAACAAGCATTTTTAGATAAAGGCTCAGGGTGCAGCCTCTGAAACCAATTCATTTTAATTCAATTCAGTTTTACCAATTGTTGCCAGTATCCATCAAACCACTATGGGTTGTACTCATTCATCAGCAAGAAGTTTTTAAATCAATACAACTAGGAATGATTAATTTTATAAATTCTAATTATTTCACCCATAATTTGACATTTTCTTTTCACAAAGGTTATTGAAAACATTAGACACTTTACTTGCATTTAATATGCTTTCAATGTATATAAAATAAAATCATTTCTGTAAATTTAATTAGCTGCGGACACCAAAATGGGACATCTTGTCTTTGATCCATTTATGTATGCATTTATAAAATTATCAAATAAAGCATTATTTAAAAACCAAAAAAAAAAAAAAATCAGTTAAGATCAGTCATAAAATTGCTATGCTGAAATGATATATTGGTCTTCTGGCCCGGATGTAGAGTCATATACACACGCTTCACAGCCACTACAGTCTACAAGCAGTGTAGGCGTTGTGTCTTTGATCGCAAACTTGCTATGTCTGCAAGGCAAGTCATCTGCGCATAGTATTTTCGACACTGCAGAATTAGCAATTACCTGAACATGCCACCACAGTGACCTGCTCACACCCAGCTCAGGGGTTTACAAGCTGTCCCTTAGACTCAATTATACTGGCTTTGTGTACTTCTAATTGAAGTTCATTCAATTTCATTGAGGTCCAAAGCCCACCCCAGATAAATTTACCCTCTTGGCGCTCGGAGGTCTGGCCCAGAACCTCAGCGTTTGCCTGTCATCTGAAATTACACTCCTGTCTCCCCTGGGCCAGAGTCTGGCTGGTGTTATGCAGTGGATGCCCCTGACACCTGACAGGCCATTAGACAGCACCACAGAGAGCAGTGTAAAGCAGCGACACAGGCCTGTGTGAAAGCCATCCATCCCTCAGTCACCGTAATGGACTGCTCGGCGGCTTCATGCTCCACCAGGCACTAAAACAAGGAAATATGCACTGAACCAACCCAAGTCAAAGTTGTAGGGATGCCAAAAGTACCAGTACTTTGGTAAGACAAAATTAAAATAAATCAATAAACAAAGAAAAATATGCATCCAATATTTTGACCGTACTTCTTTAAAGCTTTAGAAACAAGTATTGCACAAGAGTATAGTGTTAAGTAAAACATTTAAATGCGTTTAAAATAATGGCTCATTTTGACCCACTTTCCACTCTCACTGCGTATATTATACTAATATAATCATGTCTTTCACTCGCTCTCTCAATATATGAATCCTAAAAGGAACTTTATGCATTTTAATCGTGGTTTATAATATTTCAGGAGTGTTGCATGAAGACACAGTATGAGAACATAAGGATGCTCAAGCATTTCACATGTTTCAGATCAATTCAAATAATTACATTAAAGGTGATACATCACAACAAGTATCAAGAATTGTGAAGTTTCACTTCCAGTCTGCGAATGACAAAGACAACATGAAAACATGTCCTGATGATAATTAAAGACTTCAGTTAAAACACATAATGCAATTAAAGATGTATAATTCATACCAAAGTAATTTATAAACAGCACTTCAGTATACTCATTCAAATGCTATCAGGAGCTCAGGTTTTCAAAGATGCTGTATTTTATTTAGATTAATAAATGTTTCATTTGTTTGGTGCATGTTTAATTTAATAAATGTTTATACATTTTTCAGTAAAAGTTTTCAGTTTGGTGCTAAAGTTTGACATGTTTTAGACTACCACACATTTTACTTTTTATACACTAAAAATAGTCAATTCACAGTTAAATTTACAAATACGATAAAATATCGACTAAGCTGAAATGACATTTTGTGAAAAAAATAAAATAAAAATAAATAAAATTGACTCAATAGAAGATGACAGACAACTGAAATTTATGGACTCGTGCCAAGAGTAATATGTTTGGCTTTAGAGAATCAAGAAATTTCACTAAACAGTATTAGGAATTAATACAGGCGTAGAGTAGAGATAATCTCAAAGAACAGATGGAGATGTCATAAAGCTTCGAAATGATTGACAATCACGCTTCTTGCATTAAGACCAGAGAGACTATGACTCACTGCCGCAAAACAGCACAGCATTGAGTTCAAACAGAGACTCCTTTATCATAATTCCTCAAAGTGTGGGACTTGAATGAGACTGTCAACGGTTCAATCACACGCTAATAAAACTGTAGTGCACAGCCTCAGAGAAGGGAAAGAAAACATTGTTAACATGCAATGATTCGTTTCTGTTTGAGTCTTTAGAAGTCTCTTTCCAGTGTTTACTACAGCAGGAGCTTTTCAATTCAGTTCTGGGCTTTTAGATGTGCTCAGCTTCTGAAATTGTCAAGACATGTTCATATGAACGTAATACTTTACCAGCCGCAAGCAAACTACAAAGGAAAGTTCAGATTCATGTACTTACAGCTCATTGTTCTCTGTGTGTCATATACAATGGACTTTGGGCCGTAGCTTGAAGGTTAAAGCAGAAGCACAAGTCTAATCCCAAGCAATGGTGACCCAGGAACTCAAGACTTACGGTGATCAAGATCTAGCCTGTTCCTATTGTGCCACTGTGCAGTACATTTAACCTTAGGGTGCTCCATGGGACTCGGCTCTATAATTGGCATACTGTAAGTCAGACCGGATGAAATGCCCTAAAACTAAACAAGCAGTGGTATTTTAGGAGATAGACAGTGACCAATTCAACCATCTCTACCGCACATCTGTTATCTGTTAACAGGACTGTATAGAAATGCTAGCCAAAGTAATCTGCTATTAGTTCTGCTATTGTTACAAGCCAAAGAACCCTTTTCTGGTACCGTTTAGAACCATTTTTTCTTAAGAGTGTATGATATGAAGATATGATGATATGCAAGATATGAAGACCAATATTATACATTTGTGCCATTTTGTTACATTAAAAGGTGAGCATGTAATTTATGCACCATTAGTAACACGATAGGTAACTGCAAATATAAATGTGTCCAAAACCATTGCTCAGTCAAACAATTTATGCAGTAAATAGGAAAAGGAGAAGAGGCGTCAGAACCGCCATCTCCATGTAGCAGATCTGTGTGAGAAACAAATTCCTGGCAATGTTTTGATCCCTTTAGACATTTTATAAGCTCTTTGTGAGTTATCAGCTTTGTGAGGTATCAGCTACACAACAAGTGCATTTAGCCTAAAACACAGCATTGTTTTAGATATTTGGCAAGTTAGCAAAAAATGTGTCAAAACTTGTCAAATCATGTTTTGACCGGATTCTTATGCCTTTTTAGGGCTGGCTTTTGACACAAATTTCATGATTCAATTCGAGTCACAAGCTTGCAATGCAATTTGATTCGATATGGATTATTTTGGATATATCAGGTACAGTAAATGCCACATTTTCAAGAAAAAATAAAAATAAAAAAAATAATACGGTCAGAGTCAGTTGGTACTACATGACTTACAATTAGGTTAAATGATTTGTATACAAACGCTTAAATTACACTCTGACTTTTTTTAATAAAAGGGTTTCAATTACTTAATTATATTTCTATTATAATTCATTTTTTGAAATATAAACATTTAAATGGTGGCCGGATTTATTCAAACAAAAATGAAACAATGAAGAACAGTACAAATTATAATGAAAATGCTATATGGTGCATATATTTAGCAAAATGCTCATATCTCCAGAGTTTTTTTTTTTTTTTCTATAGATTCTTTTAGCTGACGTAAATGTGGCATTGTTTACAAGCTGTTATACTGACGTGTTTGCATGGTTGAAACACTGATTAAGCGATTACATGACAGGATATGGATTTCAGTAAATTGTATTTTCTTTTAGAATAACTTTGGATGTTCATTCATGTTATTTCGAGCTGAAACTGGTATTAAAGTGGAGAAGTTCATGCTTCTCTTTGAAGAACTACAGCGATCTGTCACTCCACATTAAACCGCACCAAAACGGTATTTATTTACTGTATTAAAATAAACATACTTTTGATATAAAACAAAGTCTCATATTTCAAATTAACCATAGCACAAAGCTTATTGTGATTTATTGGAAGCTCCGTTCATTAACTGAAAACAGGCTAGACTAATCAATTCTTGGGATTTAAGAATCAATATCTTTTCATAAAAATGACAATCAATTAAAATCAAGACATTAATATTTTTTACCCAGCCCTATGCCTTTTGTTTTGTATCTTTAGGTTCAGTGCTAAACAAAACGACAGTGAGAATGCTAAGCAAGCAAGGCTCAAATTTATCATTTGCTTTTTTGGTTCAGACCAAAAGAACTGAAACAAATGTAAATAAACCCAAAAACTCCAGCGGCCGCACTATTGTGTGAATCTGGGCACTGTTGAGCATAAAACTCAATTTTCATCAACTGAGCAGCCAGACTCAAACTCAATAGATAAACACTGACACTTAATTTATCAGAAGACATAAGAGCATGTTGACAACTGTGGCTGCCACATTACATAAAACAGCCAGCGAAATCAGTACAGTACCATACAGAGAGAGCTGAAGCGGGGACACCAAAAGGGATATACAACAAAGAGGCATCAGAATCCTTTTTAAAAGGCATGTCCTACAAAGCCTACAAATAACCAAAAGGCACAATTCCAACCATAAAAATCAACAATATTCATATATTAATATTTAAATATGCATTATCATTTCAATTGGTTCTTGTGCCTCTTTTTACCCCGGCTAGATGCCTGTAGCTTAACAACCTGGAGGTTTGTAATTAATCGCAGTGTTCTCTTCTGCACAAAACACTGAAGAAACTAGGGAAAATAGTGTTTTGACTTTGGATTCTTCTTCATGCAGAATTAATAAGCACTGAATATTTCAGAGACAAAAAAACAAAAGCAGAAAACAAAGCAGAATATGGTTGTGTTTGAAGAATTTGTTGGCAAAATACAAGACACCAGTATGACCATTTGTGGTACTTTAAGTGTTCTTTTATTAAGACAAAATCGCATGAAAGCTCAAAAAAACAAAAACAAACAAAAAAAAAAAAAAAAACATTTAAACAGCCTGCCAACTTCCAAACAACATCAATTACCTACCATCATGTCGTTCCAAAGCTATATGATTTTCATTCCTCTTTGAAACACAAATGAAGATATTTTTAATTAAACCCAAGAGATTTCGGTTTATTTATTTATTTTTTAGTTCCATGCAACCAATAAATCACTCCATTCATATGGATTACTTTCACAATGACTTTTTGTACTTTTTGATGATTTAAAGTTTCAGTTGTGTGGAACTTCAATGAATGAACAAAAATATCTCCATTTGTGTTCCAAGACAAACAGACGTCTTATGAGTTTGGAAAGACACAAAGGTGAGCAAATGACAATTTTCATTTTTGAGTGAACCATCCCCTTAAAACACCCAGTGAGTCGGCAATGTAATACTGTCCTCAGTAGACATCAGACTGTGAAAAACACTAGTGTTGTACGCCTCAACAAATGGGTAGCTGCACCACTAAATGGCAGGACAAATTGTGCTCAAATAGCCAACAAAACCTTTGGTCCTTAACACTGAAGAACTGAGATTTTGGCTAGCATGTACTAACATCCATTGTGCTGTCTGTTCCAGCTCTGACGTTTGCGCCGTCCGTCTGAAATGACCTTGTACTAGTTAAGTGATTTTATTGTTTGGCAGGTTAAGGTTACAGCAGTTGTTGTGTGGTAATTACATTTGCCTGATATTCTTTGTGTACATTGGGATGTAATGACTTATGACTGATTAAATCTGCAAATCAGCTGTGCTGAAGTTCTTCACCCTGCTGCCTTTTCTAATTACCTCAACCTGATTGCGGCTCCGCTGTTCTCTTTTTTCATTGTGAAAAACACCCACACAACAATGACTGCTCCACTGCTTCAAATAAGAAAAGAAAAATGCAAGTCTGCCATGTGACAATGTTACATTCAACATGCAAAACAAACCCTTATGGCCATTTCAAGACAAGAAAGATTAAAGAGGAAGAAAAAAGGATGAGTAAGAGATGTTTAGGATTGAAAAGGCTTAGTTTTCATTTACCACATTAATACATAACATTATATCCATATCAGTCCAGTTGACGAAACTGTCACCTCCAACATGTTACCAATAACTATAGCTAGTTATCATAGGTTTTTGTTGGAACTGCAATATTTGGAAGAAAATCTGGATAATCTTGGAAGTATCAGTTAAAATGGTAAAGTTACATTTATTAGATGACCAGCAGGAAAACCCCTTTTTGTGGAGTCCTACAGCAAACAGCTATAACATGTTACACGATGGGGGGCAAATGCATATTGAACATATAGAGAAGCAAAGAACTCTGACCTGAAAACTATTAAAAGACAACAAAATGTTCCATTGACCCAACTTATAATCTATACAACATAAAACCCGCATGATCATTGATCAGGAACTGCAAGATACAGTGACGGTCAATAAGCCACATGTCTGAAACTTTTATCTGACCTAGTGGACAATAAAGCCCGTAAGTGTCATGTTTCATTGGAAAAAAATGAACTCCAACAGCAATCCTACAGCATCTACAGCCAGTGTTTTCATATGCAGATCATACAGTCGCTCCTCTGAGAGCTGGCCTGGAATCAGGATCTCTCAAGACCCATGAGCTATGTTAATGCAAGTGTGCTGTTGTAGTTTTGAAACTGGTATTAACAACACTGATCGCAGATGACTAGTTATAACGGATCACTGGTGATTTTAACAGTATTAATACTGTAAAAACAAAGCCTCTTTTTAGATTTTTTTTAGCTAAACTCAATATTATGCATGACATACCTAGAAGTCACTAAGACTTTACTGATTAACCAGATTTTCCATCTGACAAAGAGGACACAGACATCACCTTGCACACAAAGCACTAACAAACACTGCATTCAGTATGAACGCCTGGAATTAAATAGCTGTACACGTCAATACTTAATAGATTAATTTGATTTTAAATGCATTACCTTATTTAGTCTGTTATAGGTCTGTATTGTGTATACATGGATGTGCTTTTAGCACAATGTATGCTTTGTATCTAGTCTTGTTGTTCTGCTATAGCTAGTTTAAAACCGCATCCATAGTCTCTAGACACTATTTCCCATTATAGGCATTTTTTTCCTACTCCAGAAAATGTCCCATTGTTCTTGTGACTTCATCTGGATCGAGTCTGTCACACTGCTTGTTGTTCTTGTCATGCTGGAAAAATCACCTAGATTCAGCCAGATGCACACACAAACAGACACCTATACTTGCATAAACCTTCCATAGTCTTCTACAGAGCCTGATGTAACTATACAAAATAATTTATTAATAACAACGACAATACATTTTTCATCACCGGAGGATAAGCACATCACACATCGCCAACCTATGATGTGTCAACAGCTGCACAAATCACACAGAATTCATCAAAACAATGCAAATAGACCAGTTTCATTATTGTTAACTATTAAAAACTTGTTTTCATTAATTGAAATACAGCTGGAATTAAATATTAATATATTTTAAAGTAACCAAAATGTTAAAAACTAAAAACAAATAAATAAAAAAACCCAAATATTTATTTATTTATTTATTTATTTATTTATTTATATTTCTTTTTTTTTTTCAAAGGAAACCTAAAATTAAATTAATTAAAATGACAACTGAAAATAAATCTAAGTCAAATCATGTATATACACTACTACAAAAACACATGCTACATAAATTATTTTATAACCAAGAAAGCAACACACTCTTTCAATTAGGTCTCCATTTAAAGCAATCCTAACAAAGAATGTTTTCAGCATGCATCTATCATACACGCATGCATATATGTAGCATCCAACTACACTGAAATCTGGAAGTGAGTTTATCCATTTAAAACTTCCACCCCTACCAGCACATGTTCTCCCCAGTCTGCTCACCTGGCAGATAAAGGGGTTTTGCATATCCTGAAGATACCATCAGACTGCACTTGAGGGCTGCCGTGAGGTATTTAATTGAACTTCAGCATTCATAGCAAACGAAGCGCCAGTGAACACAGACGGGAAGGGATAAATGAAGCACACTGAACTCAACACTGCGTGTGTTTTGAACGCGAACAGAGGGGTTTAAAAGCAAAAGCACTCTGATGTTGTGCAGCCATCACTGCAAAACTGCACCGCTGGCTTAAATAATCTCATATCGCGTCTCTTTCTTATATTGTGTGCACAGAGGCGACAGAACAACGTGGAGTAAATGACGGCGAGCATGGATGTAGCGCAATAAAAACAATCATGCAAAAAAAATAATCATATCCTAATAACATGTACATTATATACTATTCGCCGTGATTTAAGGGTTATTATATCTTGCATTCACGAATCGCTGCTAATATAACGGAGTGGGGCGCGCGGCTTACCTGAGAAATCAGCCCGCGTTAATTGTTCTGTTAAGAGGGTAATATACTCCTCTGGATCCTTTCCAGCCGCTATTGTTTGCGTACTCTGATAAAGACAGAGTTGGAGGCGTGCTGCGGGATTGGTGGTGGTGCTGCTGCAGCGGTAACGGAGGACCGTGCCGTCGGTGTCTTTGATTCCTCCAGCTCTCGCTTGTGTTTTATCAGATGAGTTTTGTGGAGGGGGCGGAGCCTCTGATCTGCTTCTTTAAACAGAGCGCTTGATTGACAGTTAGCGGCGCTCTAACCATCTCAGCCGCTCTATTGGATTAGCTAGGTTTCAAGGTGATATAGCCAGGCAGGCACGTGCACGCATAGACATAAAAGGGGGCTTGAGCACCTGCCCTTTTTCTTCCTCGAGAGAAAGTGCCCTTTTTTCTGGGGAGTTTATTATTATTATTTTTTTAATAAATGAATGTATATATGTGTGCGTGTGTGTTTCTGTTTGCGCACAGCTTTCCCTGTCAAACTAATAAAAAATCTAAATATCAGGTCGGGTCAGGAAATGTTGAGACTCCGATGCCTTTCTCCCCTCCGCGTCTCTGCAGCACAGCAGTGTGGCACACATTGATCGGCACATGCACATCACAGACAGGCAGAGAGCCGCAGAAGTGAAGCTTTGCCTCCGTCTCCAGTTGCGTTTGTCTTGGTGTGGAGGTGAGTGGTGATGAACAAAAGACTAAGCTACACGTGCATCGAGTTTACAGCTAATTATCCAAAAGACAAAAGGCAAATATAGTTAATTTGTCTTGCTAACATCCATGACTCATGAGAGCTATACCATGTAAGTTTGCTAAATTTTAGCTAAGGCAATAGGAAGTCTATCTAGTAGGTTAGATCAATGCGCGTTCTTTCACTGCATGATTCAGTTTATTAAAATGCATTTAGAATGATCACAAAATTCAAGATATGGGGGCAGAAATTTATATATTTATATCATTTCATATAGTTAATCGGTATCACACGTTTTTTACACCAAAAAGTAGCATGATTACAAATGTGATATTGATTTTCAGCACCAGTTCAATAAACAAGAATTTAAGTTTACGTTTTAGACACAATATTGACTGTTTTGCTCTGTTTCTCCAACAAATATGATTCCAATTTGCGTCTCTGAGCAACATGACGCTGATTTGTTCCTGAATGAATCATCCGTTTAAATGATTCGGTTCAGTCGCAATGACTCACTTATTAACAGTGACTTGCTGCCACCTACTGGCAGTTTTAATTTCATATTTAAAGTATCTTCTTTTTTTTCTTTTTTTTTTTTTTTAATAATTTCCAATATCACTATTCAATGTTTTATGTTTAAAATATCAAAACAGTATTTCTGCATTTGGAACTGCAGGTTAAATGCATTCACGTCCTGCATTAAACAGTGTGTAAATGCATCTAAATGCCACTTCTAATGCAACTTCCGTGTTTCCTCTGCATTGCAAAGATTAATTTTGTCAATACTGATTTAATTTGCTTGGTAACAGCCCAGATGACTTATTATTCTAATTGACTGATTCAATTTAAGAATTTGACTGAAAAGATGATGCACAGTTTTAGAAAAAAGGGCTTTATAAAGGTAAAAATGCCCATAAAAGGTTAAAAAAAAATTAAACTTATTGGAAAAGATTAATTTCTATCACTGCCTTGAACTGACCACCACACAGAATATGAAAAATATCAAAAACTTTAGGAGCCAGCACGGTAGTCCTTAAGATATCAGCACAATAACACACTCAGCAAAATATCGTCTAATTATTGTTATTGGTAAAATCCCAGAAAATATTGAGTTTTTTTTCAATATCGCACACCCCTAATATATTTAACATTTTGTTTAGAAAAAAATAAAAATAAATATGAGAAGTGCTCTTTTTTCCACTTGATCCCCTGCCCCTCAAAATGTCTGTGCACGTCCCTGTAGCCAGGGGTTAAATTGGGATTTGTTGGGTCTCTATGGTATCGAGCTTATATATATATATCAAATGAGGACAATGGAAATATATATGTATTATGTGTGTGTTGTGTGTGTGTTTTGTTTTTTTGCAAATATGATTTATTCTACATTAAATTATGAGATTCTTTCAAAAAAAAATTGAATATACAAACAAGAAATGATGGTGGAAATTATACTTTTCAACGAAATTAAAACGCCAGTAGGTGCCAGTAGTGAGCGTTTAATGAGTGAGTCATTGAGTCGTTCATTCAAACGATTTGTTCAAACGGCAGATTCATCAGATGTTTATGCAGGGGCTAATGAAATTTTGACTCAACCTATTCGTTCAAAACACTGAATCATTCAGCAATGAATCGTATGGTTGCTTTGAGATGTGCTGTGGTTCCGCCGAAAATGTAAGTGACCTAATATTATTGTATTTGAAAATTGAACCAATTTAATCCCTGTATATAGCAAATATCTTATAGAAGAGCTTTAAGGTTAGTCTAGAGCTGCCATGACTACTAGCATGTTTTGTTTTGATCAGTAAAAACTGGTGTTTTACTATTTTCAAATGCACAGGTCATATTATGCTAGCGCCGAGCGATTTTTAAGACCACGTGGCTGTTAGTTGTTTTGTTTTTTGTTTTTTTTTGCCATTTATAGGCTATGCAGATAGAAAAAATAAATTGAGCACATACACGCTTCCTTACTGATCAACAACAGTCTTTTATGGGATAATACTGATAACTCGTCTTGCTCAGGGGTGTAAACAACTTTAAAATACAGAGCAGCTTCAGAAATCATGTTTGAGGTCCCATGTGGGAAAAAGAAAAAAAGTATCCAAAGTATTTAAAAATAGAACTTGCAAAAATATTAATGAAATAAAATGAGTTTTGCTTTATAGTAGCCTACATTTCAAAAGCATTATGTTTTAATAGTATTTTGTCATGTTGTAAGGAAGGACTTGCACTGATGCACATGTAGAGTAGCCTACTTCTATTTATAATTTTATATAATTTTGATGCAACATTTAAAGTTCATATTATAGGCTACGTAGGCCTCCCTACTAAACTGCAACTCCATTACAAATACGCAATTACAAATATATTCAAATACTTGACACACACATTCCAAAACAATAAAGAATATTTTAGTTGACCATAAAATGCATGTCAGTATGTTCGACAGTGCACTTTAACCATATCTGAAACACAATAAAAGTGATTCTGGAGGTAAACTCTGCAGGAAAGTGGACCTCGATGATCAGAGTTGAGAACTATGTATATCTGCAATAACTTCACTTTTTAAAAGTAGTTCTTGAGTGTAGTAGAGTCTCTTCAAGTAATGGCAACCACATATCATATTAAAAAAAAAAAAAAAAAGCATTTTTGAGGGAACTTCTGGGTTAGCCTGACCTCATGGCACTGTGGCTCTATACCAGTATCTTAGTAATACAGTCCAAGAAGAGTAATGTGAATGGTTATCATTGCTGGGTAGAAATGCTGACAACCTGAAACAACATCATGAAGATGTGTGCTAAAGTAGTCTTGTGTATTTGGTTAAATTTAATCATAGATATGTTAGATTACTTGTTTGTCATTTCCATATTCATGTAAAAGCAGCAATTTTTCAAATACACCCACTTCCCTTGCAACAACAAATAGTCTTTATGCTGATTACTGTTCCATGTAGGACTTGTCTGATTTTCAGACTTTTTTCACTCCATACTCTTATAGACATTTAATGCAAGACTAGCTAATTATAGCAAATTATATTTCATTATAATTCATAATAGTTATTTTATTAGGACATACCCATTTACAGAGCTTTTGACATTTACAAGATATTTTAATCACGCAATGCATGTGTTCAAAAACTGCTGTGTCATCTGAACTAACGTTTTTCATGAAAAAAAATGCTGGGTATGATATGGCAGGAAGCTTCTGCTATATGATATGCTGTGGTGCAGCTCAAGCTAACCTCCCCTATAGTGAAAACAGTCTGCCTCTTAATTGTTTCATTGCTAAATGTCAATAAGTAAATGTCTTGCCAGTCTGCGGTTATTCATTCATTTGTGTGCCATTACAGGTTATTGCTTCATTTGCAGCACAATTACATTGATGCAGTGAAATTCCAGCTATGACTGCATGTGTTATTTGATTGGAAAGGTCATCGGCGAAGAGAGACCTAAATGACAATGCTTGCCACGCTGGTAGTGTTGATGAAGGGGGTATTTACGATACATATGTACAATGCATCAGTTACTTAAACAGCACAGCGTTAGCATGCTGCGATCTTGGGTTTCTTTTCCCATGAAATGCATGAACCTAAAAGATACATAAAAGAACATAGAATGTATTCTTTTGAATGCAATATTACTCCCTGGCATACTCGAGGCATTGATTCGACAAGGTGGAGATTGATCTCCTGGGGTACCATAATATCAGCAGCAGGTCCTCCAGTTCCCGTACATTGCGGGGTGGTGGTGATGTAGCACAAACCTGCTTTTCGATTGGGTTCATGTCAGGTGAATTTGGAGGCCAAGGCATTAACAAAAATTCACATGTTCTTCGAACCACTCCTTGACAATTCTGGCAGTGTGGCATGGCGCATTATGTAATGACTCTTACCAATTATTATGGTAATGACTCTTGGTCCACAATGTTGTTTAGATACCTGACAGCTGTCAGAAATTATGCCGTTGGGTTGTCGTTTGTTCAACTGTGCACCACTTTTGATACAGTCACTACAACAGCATGTGAACAACCCACAAGGCCATGCTGTGCCTTCACAATGTAGTCTTTATCAAACTCCGATAAATTGGTAGCATTTCCCATTCTGACACTTAAACACTCTACTGACCGAAAGCTGATCCTGGTGATCTGCTAATTGTGCCTTATATAGACCTGGGTGTTAACATACTTTACATTTGTTTGATGATGGTTTTACTTTCTGGTTCGTGGACCTTTAGTTGGTATTTCCTTGTTTACTGTGCCCTAGTTGCTAGTTTGTTGTCTATTTTTCTTACTTGTGTTTAGTTCCTCATTATCTACTCTGTATTTACGCCACTAATTTGGTTCTGTTTATTGTCCAGTATTGTCTTTGTGTTAGCTGCAAAGCTGTTGCATTAGGTGCTCCTGTGGTCAAAGATTAGTTTTCAGTTTTTTGTAAACAGCTGTTATAGATTCACCTCCTCTTGTCCTCTTCTTTTGCCTCACATATGACATGTATAGTGATGTAAAATGCTCTTAATGTTCATTCTTGGAGCTTTAATTTTTTTTTTATTTGTGTTTCTTCAAGTCATTCAAGTTTGGGACGACATGTGAATCAGTAAATAATAAGAGAATTTTCATTGTTTGACTGAGCTACCCCTTTAAACCTTGTTTACTCATCAATCCCTTGGTTTCAGTATAGCCAAGTTTGAATTTTCTGGGTTAAAACCAGGTCTAGACTCTCAGGCTGAAGATTCAGCCCCCTTTAAAGGCATCTCTCCACCTTTTATCCCTCCCTACCCGATAATCCCTCATTAGTCAAAGCCTCCTCTCCTTTCCTCCCACTTTCCTCGCCTCTCACTGGGCCGACTTGTTGGTAGCAGAACATAGTTATAGCTGCTACTTCTGTATTTTCCACCTCATTACCTTTCAAATCTATTGAGCTCCTGCATCCTGTACCTTTGAAATGTTACTGCTCTAGCTATTTTCTTACTCTGTGCTCACATCAAAGATGAGGCGCTTTAAAGTCTCAGCACTTTTGGAGACAGCACATTATGTAGTGAGGGCCTAAAGTAATGAGACTTTTCCACTGGATGACCAACTGTTATTTATCAACACAAGCCATTTGTTCACCGCTGTGGTAAATGATCCTGCAGTCTAATGGCTTACTGTATGGTTTATTCTCTGTTCCCCATATGCTCTCATATCTGCATTAGCATAGACTCTGAACTTGGATCAAGGAATAAACATCAAGCAGGGGTACTTTCTCATGTTCCCTCTATTGAATACCAACATTATTCTGATCAGAATCGCTTAGCATCTTCATTATCATCACAGCCACCAGTAACTCTCCAATAAGCTTTATTATCATCATCATCCTTATAATCATCTGCAGAACAGTATATTCTGCATCTGTTTAATATTTACATTCATTCCAGTGACTCAAAGGAAGAAAAGATAGGAAATTCACTGCTAATGTTTGCCTAACATCTGCCCAGTGCCCTGATGTATTTCTGTTTGTTGTGTTTAAGGATGATAATTAGGGCAGTTAGAGAGCCGAATGAGGAACGGTAACCATAGGGATAGAGAGATTGTGTCACTCAGGCTTTTTTGGCGAGACACAAAACAGACATTTTAGCCATTGAGACCCATCTGCTCTGATCAGTGTCCTCTGATTGAATGTAATGTGGGTCAGTTCATTTCAAAGAGGCCCATTTTAACCCCTCAGAGTCAGCCTTTACTTATCTTAACATGCACATTCAAACTTTCACTTGTGTGGAATCTGAAAAGCAGAATGAAATGGTTTATTTCTCAAATTGTGTTCCAGGCACCGAAGCATATGTGATTTCTAAAGGCAACCTCCAAAGGTTATTGTAGCATCTAAGAAGTGAAAATGTCAGCACCGCTAGAAACCTCTCGCTTTCAGTCCATTTTGTGTCCCTTTATTGCTGGCGGCTGTAAAAGTGGTTCAGACTGAGCCAAATGGTGTTGTGCATTGCCCGTAGAAAGCTCTCCTACAGTTAGCAGATCACCAACTGAGCTCAGCCATTCCTTACAGCCTCCTACTGGGCCCCAACAGCCTCTTCCTGCTGTCCTGAGATGGAGCTATTTGGCAGAACCAGCGTAAACTGGTGCAGACAGCTCTCCTAACGTAAACATGCAATGCCGGGAACAGAAAGTGTTGCAAATGCCACTGACATGAGCTCTCAGTTCTGAATAACTGCTTTTTATGCATTGTTGCTTTGTCTGCCTACAAAGCGCTTACACAATCTTTTTTTTTTTTTTTTTTTTTTTGGATCCAATACATGGTCAGAGGGGGTGTCTAGGGATTGGACGAGAATAATTTGGAAAAATGATAACTTAAACGGAACCCCCTTGTGCTCTCATAGATTTGGACACAGCTGACTGAATTTCTCATAATCATGAGACAATATATTTAATCAAAAGACTCATGCTTCAAGGCTTGACATTTATTTGTACTATTTAGTCTACAAATTGTGCCTGTAAAGGAATTTCTTTACTAAACATTATATTTATTCTTTTTTTAAACAACCAACAAGTGTCCAGTTTAAAAAAAAAAAAAAAGATAAAGAGAGGCGAAGAAATGAGGATCTATATGCAGAAAACACTATTTCTCCAACAATGAAAACAAAGATACACTTAACAGCTACAAAGCAAAGTAAAGTCAATACCTGAACAAAAAAAAACAAAACAAAACTGAAGGAACTGAGAGCCTCGGGGTTTTGCACCGTGTAGTTATAGGAACTCAGTTATAGGAACTAGCCACTATGGCGGTCCACTGAGAATTATATTTTCTCCTATAGGGCCATTTTCCTGATTGCACTCGCAGCACCAGTAGAAACTCTGAAGTGACGTAAGATAGATATAGATATAGCAACTATGAAAACGTTCCTCCAGTGTGAAAGCCCCCATAAATACACTAGTAAACAAGGAACTAAACAACAGACAGTAATCAAACAAGAGTAACCATAGGAAAAACAAACTAAATATCCAAGGAAATGGAACTAAAACTAAAAAACGTAACCTGAAAGTATGAATCATCTTTTTAATTTATTAAATATTAGCGTTTTTTTTTTTTTTTTTTTTTACTTTGCGTGTTAAATGATGGCAACAGTAATCTAAATGTAATAGCATGAATGAGCTCGCACAGTTAAATCTGACACTGACAAATCCTCTGTATCATCAGATTCCAATACTGATATGATAATGTCATACATCCCTAAAGCAACTGTGAACTGTCCTTAAATGTTCCCTCACTTACACATCACAGTAGATTTACTCATCATGTAAAGATAAAATTAAAATCCCTGCCTGTCTAAAGAAATCCTTTTCGATATTTGAGAAAACTAATTTATCATTAAGACATTTTAACTTCAAACCATTGCTTCTGACCAGAATATGAGTCCATAATATTTGTTAATTCGTTCAGTTTTCATACTTCCATTTCATAGCTTTGATGACTTATTATTCTAAAATGTGGGGCATAATAACAATAAATAGGGATGCAACAATAAAAAAAAATTCTGGTCGATACATATAAGTCAACCGTCATGACTAATAACTGATACGTAGCTTAATTTAAATTCTATTCCATGTTGTTAAAATAATTTAAATGTATTCTTATAACTCAGGTACTTTGTAACTTCCAAAAAGTCATTATGTAACCAAATGCATCAGCATATTCAACGGTTTATTCTCTGTATCATCAGTATCCAAAACCGAGATTATACCGATTTGTCATGCATCCCTAATAACAAAGCAACTGAGAACTCTCCTTAAATGTTCCCTCACTTACACATCACTGAATTTTCTCATCACTGTACATGTCATCATGCAAAGATGAAATTAAAATCCCCATCTATCTGAAGGAATCCCTACCACAATTCCAAGATATTTAGTGGAGATCCTTCAGAGAGACATAATGCATTTTGATCCTAATGTCTGGGAGATAATGTCTTATCTTATTAGATCTTCATAATCGTGTTGATACACAGCTCCATCATGATCCTCTTGTCTCAGCATCTCTCTCTCTCTCTGAATGCCCAGTGTGTCAGATCCGGCTCATTTACTTATCAGCTTGGTCTATGATAATGTGTTCATTATCAAATCAGCACTGCCAGATTAACTACTTCTAACTAATGGGCTTTGAAAGAAAGCATTATCTGTTCAATGTTTAACATTACACTAATGCCTTCTGATATTTTTACCCTATCCATAATTGTTTACAGTATTTCCAACAAAGCATCTCATCTTCTATGTAAAAGTAAAAAAAAAGTTGATGGGGATGAATTGCCCTTCATAGATTAGCTGCTTTAGCTCCAGAAATCCTGATTAGCTTATCCATAGGTAAGTACTTAGAGGGGGTGGGAAATGTTCTAGTGTAACACCTCCCATCTCTAGAGCCTTCTGACTGTCTGTTAAGTTCTCAGTGATTAGACGAGCCAAGCTCGCTCTCTCCTCTTAACCGGCAGGAACTAGGTTGTTACCATGGCGACAAAGGCAGTGACGGACACGACTGCGTGCGTTATGTGTGCTGGTCCAACATGAAAGTGGCCTTGAGTGGAATCCCAGTGAGGAAGGGGAAGTGAATAATCCTGCAATCTAAAAATCGTGCCGCACGGTCACAACACACTCATCTTGGCATATCAATTCATCCAGTGCACAAAATGGCAATCTGGACATGCTCCGACTTCTAGGCTTCTTTGTTTATGCTTATTTTGTGCATGTAAGCAGGGAAGCGTGGAGGTATTTTCTGCATATTTTCCTCATCTGTTATACAACTCGTCCACTGAAACTGGCCCAAGATTACCTCAGTATTTTTTTTTTTTTCTTCCTTTTACTCTTGTTTCTCCCACCCCTCCCCCTGTGTCGAAGGGCTGCACACATCTGTTTTGAGTGGCTGGTAAGCATTTATGTGGTAATTATCTACAACAGGCCGTGGTTACACACACACAAATACAGCTAGTCTTCATCAGTGCTGGTTTCCCACAGCCTGTGCTTTTATACAATACAATACAATTGCATATCTTAAACCAAATATTATTACCAGTATTTATTCTCTAAAGAGGTCATATGCAGTAATGTAATTTCAGTAGCCATCAAATTTGAACGTAGTGTTAAATTCAGCATATGATAAATGAAGGGTTTTTTTCTGCTAGACCACTGAGCTACATATTGAACTAGATCTATATTTCTTAAACGAAATACTAGCACTTGCAAGGCAACAATAATGTTATGGTTTTACATAAGTGTGGGTTTTAGGCTTTTGCTCTGGAGAAATCAACTACTGCAACTAGGAAGAAAACAATCAGTAGAAAAACAGATATTGTTCTGGCAGAAAATTACCAGTACATTTTCCATTAAAGGGATAGTTTTCCCAAAAATGAAAATTTTATTTTTATCTGCTTACCCCAAGGGCATCCAAGATGTAGGTGACTTTGTTTCTTCAGTAGAACACAAACAAAGATTTTTAACTCAAACCATTCCAGTCTGTCAGTCATATAATGTCAGTCAATGATACTCACGGCTTTGAGAGGAAAAAAAAAAAAAAAAAAAACATAAACAGACAAAACCAAATTAAACACTGCAGCTCGTGATGATACATTGAGGTCTAAAGACATGAAATGATCGGTCTGTGCAACAAAAAAAACAGTATTTATATAGTTTTTTTTACCTCTGATCCATCGCACAGTCCAACTGTCCTGAGCTCGTTCACACAACAGCCACCTACATCTTGGATGCCCTTGGGGTAAGCAGATAAAAATTAAATCTTCATTTTTTGGGTGAACTATCCCTTTAAGTTTACGAACATTTCCTTCAACCCTAAAACACAACGATATATGTAATTTAAAATACGAGTGCAATACCTGTGAAAAAATGATATGGAAAGTTCCTTGATATTACACAATACATTAGGACTTTTCTTAGAATGTAGACTGAAAAAAAAATTGATGTAGAAACAATTTTCACTCAGAAATATCAATCAATTACAAGGAAACAGCAAAAAACACACTGAATTAAATGTACAGTTTTGAAGTAGTAAAACTGAAATAGCATACTCCAATAACCTTTAATTTTATTTACTACAAAAAATCACTTTTTACAATGTAAAAAACTTGTCGTGAAAGAACAATCAACACATAGCCTGAATATGTCTGACTATACATGTTTCCTTACAGTTTAGCATGCAAAAAGCAGTACATCAAATATGTCCACATCAGTATTATTTTAGTATTATTTAAAATAGTGCTGTCAAATGATTAATCGTGATTAATCGCATCCAAAATAAAAGTTTTTGTTTACATAATATGTGTATGTATTGTGTATATTTATTATTCATACATAAATAAACACACATGCATGTATATATTTAAGAAAAATGTTAAAATATTATATATAAATATTTAAAAATATTTATATATAATATAAATTATATGAATATAAATATATACATGGAAATATTTTCAAAATATATACTGTATGTGTGTACAACCCAAATTCCGGAAATGTTGGGACGTTTTTAAAATTAGAATAAAATGAAAACTAAAAGACTTTCAAATCACATAAGCCAATATTTCATTCACAATAGAACATAGAGAACATAACAAATGTTTAAATGGAGACATTTTACACTTTTATCCACTAAATGAGCTCATTTCAAATTTGATGCCTGCTACAGGTCTCAAAAAAGTTGGCACGGGGGCAACAAAGGACTGAAAAAGCAAGAAATTTTGAAAAGATTCAGCTGGGAGAACATCTAGCAACTAATTAAGTAAATTGACATCAGGTCTGTAACATGATTAGCTATAAAAGGAATGTCTTAGAGAGGCAGTCTCTCAGAAGTAAAGATGGGCAGAGGCTCTCAAATCTGTAGAGTGCGTAAAAAGATTGTGGAATACTTTAAAAACAACGTTACTCAACGTCAAATTGCAAAGGCTTTGCAAATCTCATCATCTACAGTGCATAATATCATCAAAAGATTCAGAGAAACTGGAGAAATCTCTATGCGTAAGGGACAAGGCCGAAGACCTTTGTTGGATGCCCGTGGTCTTCGGGCCCTCAGACGACACTGTATCACTCATCGGCATGATTCTGTCACTGACATTACTAAATGGGCCCAGGAATACAGATACCACTGTCGGTAAACACAATCTGCCGTGCCATCTGCAGATGCCAACTAAAGCTCTATCATGCAAAAAGGAAGCCATATGTGAACATGGTCCAGAAGTGCCGTCGTGTCCTGTGGGCCAAGGCTCATTTAAAATGGACTGTTTCAAAGTGGAAAAGTGTTCTATGGTCAGACGAGTCCAAATTTGACATTCTTGTTGGAAATCACGGACGCTGTGTCCTCCGGGCTAAAGAGGAGGGAGACCTTCCAGTGTGTTATCAGCGTTCAGTTCAAAAGCCAGCATCTCTGACGGTATGGGCAGCTTGCATGTTTTGGAAGGCACTATGAATGCTGAAAGGTATATAAAGGTTTTAGAGCAACATATGCTCCCCTCCATATGATGTGTATTTCAGCAGGACAGTGCAAAACCACATACTGGAGCTATTACAACAGCATGGCTTCCTAGTAGAAGAGTCCGGGTGCTGAATTGGCCTGCCTGCACTCCAGGGCCTGTATTCATGAAAAATCTTAGTGCTAAGAATTACTCCTAGTAACAAAATTCTAAGAAAATTCTTAGAAATGTGGGTGTTTCCTCTTCAAATTAAAGAAAAGATCCTAGTAAAGAAAAAAGTAATTCAGAAAGCATCTTAACCCTTAAAATAGGTCTTAAGGTCCAAAATTGTTAGGAGTATGGACGAGGACTTTAAGAGGCTTAAGAGTTTCTTTAGCAGTGGAAAAAATGGACGAAACATGAAGAGGGAGAAGAAATGTGTTGCACACAATGCATGACAGTGAGTTAATAAGACGCTACACATTAGATCGTGCAGGGATCATGTTTGTGACCGATCTTATTAGAGACACACTAACATCTCTGACACCCTGCAGAAATCCCATAGCGCCAGAAATGAAAGTAAATCACTACATTTACATATTTGGACATTTACACATACAAAACTGCAACTGTGCAGCAGTGATGATTTGGGTCTGTCACAACCTTCTATAAGCAAAGTGATCACACAAACAATTATAGCACTTTCAGAACCTTATTGTGTCGCTGTTCATTTCCTATAAAATATGCTAAGTATGACAGCATCGTAAATAAAAAAAATAAAGAATATATATATATATATATATATATATATATATATATATATACACATATACACATATATATACACACACATATATATATATATATATATATATATATATATATATATATATATATATATATATATATATACATACACATATACACACACATACATATATACATACATATACATATACATATATACATACATATACATATATAACATATATAATACACATACATATATAATGTGTGTGTGTGTGTGTGTGTGTGAGAGAGAGAGTACAGTAAAACAGGAAAAATTATGCCTGTAATTTCAAAGTGAAGGCTTATAATAGACCCTACTCTTAAAAGTGCTCTTTTATTTCCTTCTTGGACAACCAACCAATCACAGTCTTCAAAAGACTGTGTCATAGCTAGCAACGGGGTCAGCCCTGCCTCCTCACTAAGATAAAAGTTTTTGTCTTTTCCTTGCTCAGAGTTGCTCTTAGATTGGTCCTGAATCACTCTTAAACTAGTTAAAAATTTTTAAGCTAAATTAGGAGCTCTCTGAGAGGAATCTTAGAATCTTTAAGAATACGGGCCCAGATCTTTCACCTACAGAGAACATTTGGCGCATCATTAAATGAAAAAAAAAAAAAAACGTCAAAGACGACCACAAACTCTTCAGCAGCTGGAAACCTATATCAGGCAAGAATGGGACCAAATTTCAACACCAAAACTCCAGAAACTCATAACCTCGATGCCCAGACGTCTTCAAACTGTTTTGAAAAGAAGAGGAGATGCTACACCATGTTAAACATGCCCCCGTCCCAACTATTTTGAGACCTGTAGCAGGCATCAAATTTAAAATGAGCTCATTTTGTGCATAAAATTGTGAAATTTCTCAGTTTAAACATTTGTTATGTTATCTATGTTCTATTGTGAATAAAATATTGGCTCATGTGATTTGAAATTCTTTTAGTTTTCATTTTATTCAAATTTAGAAAACGTCCCAAAATTTCCAGAATTCGGGTTGTATTTATTTATACAAAATAAATATACATAGTATACACACATATATTATATAAAGAAAAAACTTTTATTTTGGATGCGATTAATCACGATTAATCATTTGACCGCACTAGTTTAAAATAATATTATAGATTTATTCATATTTTGAATTAGCTTTTTATTTTTATTTCAGTTTTCTTTTTAATTTTTGTAGTGTTATTTTTGTCATTTTTATTAGTTTTTTAATATTTCTAAATAGTTTTAATTTATATTTATTTCAATTTAAATCTTATTTCAGTTTGTAATTGTAAATTTTAATTAGTTGCCCAGGCGAGTAAGTTTTTCTAGTTTATTGTATTTCACCTTTGTCTTAATTAACAATATTTTTTATTTTAGTTTTAGTTAACGATAACAACACTGGTTTAAAAGCTACAGTATATTAATAAAACAATTAAGTGTACAATACCTGGATGACCTATGTATCTGCAGTGATTCTCAAATGCACAGCCGATGGACACGTTACTGTCAGATTTCAGAAAGCTGAAAAAAAGGCAGAAAACTGTGAGCCAGATAGCTCCTTTCAAGTGCAATAGGTACCAAGACTGTTGTTCAAGTTTAGCATATAGGCTACCACTTTAACAACACATGTGCTTTACTGTCATGATCATTGATATAGTAGTATGTCAAAAGTTGAAGAATGTATGAGTCATAAAGAATAATGTAAAAAGGATGGCAAGATGGTGAGTGTAGTACATCTGGGGCCTGGGCATGTATATATACTACACATAGGGTTGTTGAATAGGGTTCAATATAATATAAAATTATGCAAACAGAGCAATATATATTGTGCAATGTAAAAAGAATCTGTAAATGGTAAAACATTAATGACAATATATATATATATGTGTATACAGTCAGTTTAAAAAGTATAAATCTTACAAAAAGTGCACCTAATGCTAAATTGATCTACAAAACAGCTTTGAATAAAGATGTTCAACAATCACTTGAACAATCAATCAAACAATCAATCAAATCAACAATCACTTCACAGACAGCAGAGACACACGGAGCCTGTGGCAAGCCATTCAGTCCATCACTGACTACAAGCCCCCGCCACAGTCCTGTGATGATGACACATCCCTCCCAGATGCACTCAACCACTTTTATTCACGGTTTGAAATGCAGAATGACACACCTGCACAAAAACTGCCCACACCTCCCAACGACCTGGCGCTCTGTCTGTCTCCAGCCGACGTAAGGAAGACCCTATCCAGGATTAACCCACGCAAGGCTGTGGTTCTTGACAACATACCTGGCCGTGTACTGAAAGACTGTGCTGAACAGCTGACAGATGTCCTAACAGATGTCCTAACGCCCATCCATCCACAGTCTCTTCCAGCTCCTACCATCAGGAAGACGGTACCGGAGCATCAGAGCCCGCTCTACCAGACTGCTCAACAGCTTTTTCCCCCAGACTGTGAGAACCCTGAACTCAAATCACCCCGCCCCTCTCTGAAACCCCATACAAACCCCCTACCTCCTGAAACATGGACCATTTCACCCCCCACCCCCCTCCAAACATCAAAGTAAAAACCGTATGAAAACTTTTTTGAGCAATTCGAAGTGTGCTACACACAGGTGAGTGGGCCTGTACATGTAGCAGAATAACAATAAAGCTCAACTTGACTTAACTTGACTTGACTGTTGACTTGTTTAGGCTGAATTAATTGCAAAGGTTTCATGCTTGTCAGAGGTTTAGTACAAACCCTGAGCAGAATGTGTGAGGAATATCAATGCAGTGTTGCCTTACAAACCTTGAACTAAAAGCTAAAAACAGCGAATTATGAAACACCCAAGAGTGCACATCACTCTGTGAAGTCCTTTCCTAACTACAACAACCAGTGGTTGCAGGCAGAGCATGTTTTCAATGAGCACATGTAATTTCTCATTTTGCCTGGGTCAGTTAAAGTACTGCAGTGCTTTCTCCTTTAACAACCTCCAAATGACTGACGAACGGTGCTATAGGGAGACTTAAATTGCAGCCAGACAGGAAAAATAAAAATAGCAAAGCACAATTTGGGAGACTGAGGTAGTCAGTAATTTATAACTGGCATAATATATTTAGCAGGGCCAGGAACAATTACAAAGCTCGGTGCAGGAGGCCCTATGCATGTACGAGCTGAAAATCTCTAATTTTCTGGTCTCACTTTACATTTGTATGCCTAAAGGCCCAGTCACACCAAGAACCAGTGTTGGGAAGGTTACTTTGGAAATGTAATGATGGGTTACAGATTCCAAGTTACCCTATTTAAAATGTAATAAGTAGTGCAACTATTTCAATTACTTTATCAAAGTAATATAACTGATTACATTTGATTACTTTTTGATTAGGCTTACTTTTCTACATTTTTAAACAAATGTTTTTAAATGTTAATCATTTTCAAACATTTACAGCAGGCAGGGTTAACCTTACTTTCAAAATCTTTCATCACTTGAATTAAGATTCTAATAAATAAAACACAGCACTGAAACACACTTTTAAAGCACCGGAGCACATTTTTATCACTCGCCATGACGGCAGTGCTCAGACAGGTTGTATCCTAAAGCTTTCAGTGACAATGTGGATTGATATAATTGGCAGATGTGGCGCACTGCAAATTCAAAGAAGAGAACCAATCAAAAGGATGTGCCTTTCCGGGAGAGGGCGAAATGTCACGCTTAGTTCTGTTTCTGTTCTGTTTTGGTTCAGTTTCTGTGTTACTGTTCACCTATGTTCCCCTGTTAATCTGTTCCCTTAGTTACCAATTGCTCCACACCTGTTTATGTTCTCACTGATTACATTCCCTGTGTTTATAAGCCCTGTGTTTTCCTATATTCCCTTGTCTTGCGCTGAAGTTGTATTGTGGTAGTTGTCTCCTGTGTTCTCCAGTGTTTTGCTCTTGGATTTATAATTAAAGACTCTATTTTGGATTATCCCTTCGCTGTGTGCTTCATCCTCACCTACCTGTGATAAATGTTTTCTCTCACTGTATATCAACATTATAAGAACGTTCCATACATATAAGAATGTTTTGTCCTAACAATTCTGTAATTTTTAAAAAACATTAGTAAAAGTTTTGCGAACGTTCCCTTTTAGTATCCACACCAACACACTGTAACATTCTGTTTTTTATCTTTCAACAGCGGGACAAAAATTCTGAAACTGATTCCAGCAATATAATTTCTCTGTGTTATTATCATGATAGATGTGGTGTGGACTCTGCTATTCTTTTAAATTTAGAACAATTTTCAACACTGTATCTTACTGTTATCATCACTGGTGTGAATGATCTTGACTGTTTTTAGAACAGAGCCCAAACCCGATCTCTGATTACTTTACATTACTCTGCCAAGAGTGAATACATCAAGCATGATAATGAATGCTAAGCACAAAGAAAGAGTGAGTAAGAGAGAACAGCACTGCACATCCTCTGAGCTGGAGTTCATACGGGCATGAAATATGCATGCGCTAACCATTAACCCCACTGTCCTCTAGTCTGCTGTACTCACCAGAGCTCGGTGGAGATGTTCTCTCAGGGCTCCATTCACTAATTACCTATACAACGAATCCATGGTCAAATTAAGTGAACAAAGGACCGAGTTCTTACTGATACAGTCTGGAACTTCATAAAAAATAAAGTTCATTCACTTTTTCCTAACACTGAGATCAGAAGGAAGGCAATTGAAAGACTGTTTTTCCACATCTTGGCACTGCACAGCTGTCACGAATCCGGTCTGTGGCCTTCCGCCTGATAGCCACCAGAGGTCGCCCTTCCATCATATTGACTCTCACAATACACAGACTGTTTCACATTACCCCGGACTACATTTCACAGCAGCCATTTCACTAATCACACGCTCACACCTGAGACCCATCACACAATCACACGCCCTAGATAAGCCATGGACTTCCTCTGTCACTGCCGAGTATTGTATTGCGTATATCACTCTCCTAGCGATAGCTACTCTACGGAGCCAACTTTAGTTATCATAGTTTTGCCTTGCCTGTTTTCTCGTGTTCTTATTCTTGCAAGTGTTTCCTGGATTAAACCTTTGCCTTGCCGTTTGAACTCTGTTTGCCCCTGCCTGGATTATTGCTGTGTACCTGGATTATCTCTCTGCCTTGCCCTGTTGGATATTGTTCGCCGATCGAAGACCCACGGTTGCTCTATGATTACTCTCTTTGTCTTGCCTGTGTTGTACCTGTTCGCCATTGCATGAACCTTGCTTGTTTTGTGACCACATCCCTGAATAAAAGTCTTGCAAATGGATCCGCACGTCTCTCGTCTCGTCGGCTCCGTAACAACAGCGTCTTGTCTTCAAAGCCATCTTTATCATTTGATTTCTGCTTAGACCAGCGTTAGCCCTTCTTGTTATTTACACTACATGTGTGAAAAATCGGTGGGTGGGGCTAAACAGGCAGTGATGTAGAAGCAAGCGTTGATCTTCTGTGGAGGTGGTGCTTATCCACACTATTACATCATAGTATTTATATCATTTTTTTTTTTTTTTTTTGTTACCTCTGATCCGCCGCCAGGTCCAACTGTCCTGAGCTCGTCCACAACAGCCGGCTCATGACACGGCTTCTTCTTCTTCTTGCCTTACGGCGGATATCAGATTTATAAGTGCATTACCGCCACCTATCTCTCAAATGTACCACTGACACTCTATCTACAATCTCAATTAGGAGTTTCAATGGTCCATTTGGACAAGCACAGGACAGTTGGACCGAGCGGCGGATCAGAGGTAAAAAACGATATAAATACTGTTCAGTTTCTTGCACAGACCAATCGTTTCGTGTCTAAAGACCTCAGTGTATCGTCACGAGCTGCAGGGTTTAATTTGGTTTTGTCTGTGTTTGTTTTTTTTGTTTTTTTTCTCTCAAAGCCGTGAGTACCATTGACTTACATTATATGACTGACAGACTGCAACGGTTTGAGTTAAAAATCTTCGTTTGTGTTCTACTGAAGAAACAAAGTGCCCTACATCTTAGATGCCCTGGGGGTAAGCAGATAAACATCAAATT
The DNA here is from genome assembly GCA_039654775.1 of Spinibarbus caldwelli. Classification (NCBI taxonomy): domain Eukaryota; kingdom Metazoa; phylum Chordata; class Actinopteri; order Cypriniformes; family Cyprinidae; genus Spinibarbus; species Spinibarbus caldwelli. Next base: position 30,609,156 of record CM077233.1, on the reverse strand, counting down.
TTCATTTTTGGGTGAACTATCCCTTTAACTTAATTTTCATAATGTTTGTTTTACCCATTTAGTTTTGTGTAATTCTGGTCTGCTTTGTATTTGACCATATAACCTCAACACTTATTTGACTGCTGCTGTCATGTCAGCTACACATCATTACAGTGTTTTTAAGGAAATTTGACACGGTGGCTTTTACAACACATTTACAATGTACCTATAGAAAAATACACACCTGAAATGTGGTCTCTGGTTTAACTTAAAAGGGTTGTAAAGGGGTCAGTTTTAAGAAACCCTTCCTCTTCTGTCATTCAGTAAATAAATAAATGTTTTATCCTTCCTTTTTCAGGATCAAAAGAAAACTGTAGACTGACATTTTTATTTTATTTTCATAGTATATTTATTTTTTTATTTTTTATTTTTTATTTTATTGAGAGCACAGTAAAATAGCTAGATATATTACCTACAAGTATCTTTATTTGTCCTTTTTTTGTGAAAAAAAAAAGTACTATGGTGGTACCATGGTACCATGATAGTAGAATGTTTTTCTTCCTCGTTCTTTTTCTCTCTTTCTGTTTGTTAGATTAAGCAAGCACCATCTTTACCCCTACCTGAAATGACTCTCGCTGATCTGAGTAATGGAAGGCCAAGCAATCCAATTAAATCTACAAAGCCAAAGCCTAAGATCCTCATCGTGAATGTAAACACGTTTACTGTAAGCACTGCTGCGTGTATGCATGAGAGGAAGGACGGGAAATAGAGATATAGAGAGAAGGTATCTTGAGAATACATAAACACTCAGAGGGGAATTCACTAAGAATCAATTGTGCACGCTGATAGGGTTGTCTGTGTTGTTTTATCCTCAATTCACTAAAGGAATTATGTAAATCAGGTAATAGCATGAACACATCAAACAATTAGTGCTGAACAAAAATTCCATGGTACATATCCCATCTTGCATTGTGGTTCTGGTCCTGGGGTGCATTTCCTGAACAACGTTGTAACTCGCTGCTTAACTACCACAGTATGATGCATTGATCGAGAAACTAACTATGACTATTTCCCAAATATGTGGGAACTTTTGAAATTTTGAGACTTTTTTTTTTTTTTTTTTTTTTTTTTTTTTAGAAAAGTTTTAGGCTGTTTTTTGCTTGTAAACAGTGCTTGATACTGCCTGTGCATATTTCTCTCCTAATTCAGACGAGACGACTTTTTCACCAGAGAAATTGGTATTATGGATAGAGGACTCATATTTTAGCTGGAAGCAACAGTTTGAAGTTAAAAACGTGTTAATGATAAATTTGTTGATTACAAACATGCAGCTTTTGCTTCACAAGAAGTTAGGCTAACTGATGGACTGGAGTTGTATGGAATATTTGCAGATTATGATGTTTTTATCAGCTATTTGAACTCTTATTCTGATGGCACCCATTCACTGCAGAGAACTCTGGATTCAAGAAACACCATATCCTTCAACTATGACGGTAATAATGGAAGTTGCACCCATACTGTAGATGACTAATCATGCTTTTGGGAAGCACACCCATGTTTGGTTGTGGAGGATGCAGCATAGCACAAAAATCTGACTGGGACTCCAATCCAGACACCTAAATCAGCTCTTTAAAATGCAAGAAGCCCTGAAAACAAATGGCACTGTTAGCGTGTGCAATTCATTTTTAGTGTGTCTGTCAAAGTCCTTATATGCAATAAATGCTGCATGCAGCAATGCAAAACTGACATAGTGCTCAACAACACCCAACACTGCATACTGCACTTATTCTTGAAAAATACTGGCAGGACGGAGTGGCTGAATGAATATATGACCCATATGACCTACAGTGCTATGGGTGTAATAGTGGTAATGTGTTTAGCACAGATCCCCAGACAGAGTGGATGTTTCTTATCTGTCATCCACCTGACTGCCTTCCAGTAAAAGATTTTCCCCTTTAGGCTCCATTACAGAGAGTGAAACAGCAGTGGGATAAGAGCTTCTGTGTTTGCTCATCCGTGTGTGAGGGGCCAGAGAATGGAGCTCGCCCCCTGCTTCATTGACTGCTTATAGGAAAGGTGCCAGGCTGGCACAGGACGTTCAAATGACTGGAAGTCCTTGAGATAACATTTTCCCAACTTTAATGTCCTATTTAAACAACCGTGGACAGAGATCCTGCTGGCCAAAGGGCCGTTTCAGGAGGGGGAAGGATTTTGGGGGAAATTATCAGAATGAGATAGACACAGCAAAAAAAAAAAAAAAAAAAAAAAAAAAAAAACCTTTATCAGCTTGTCACTGGGGCAATACCATTAAAAGGTCATATTTGTGCCTTATTTGTCTCTAAAACATTCAAATTAGTACCATAGGGGTATCACTTATCTATGGTAGAAATATGCACCTTTTAGGGGTAGAAAAGGTATAAAGTCATCCCTTTAAGGGATGACTTTAGTCCAGCGTCATGCGTTATATCTGAATATATAAACGTTATATCTGAATGTTCTCTGAGTGTTCAAAATGCCCAGTTAAAAGTCTGTTTCCTTAGATAAACATTCCATTCCATTTTATCATTTTGTATTTGGAATTTTCCTGTGGTCTCTGAACTTTCTGAAACAAGTAGCAACATTTAAAAACCATAAGATGAACGTCCAATTAAAACGTTTTGAAAAAAAAGTTAAAAGCAAACATTATAAATAAATAATGTTTTGTGCTTATGTTTTAAGAACATTATTAAAGATAAGATAACTTTGAACAAACATTCTATTAACATTACTGGAAAATTTTAAGCATATAATTAACGTTACATGATTTTCATATTTCCTTTATTCTTCTTTTCCTCTAGGATTGGTGATATTCTGTATAGTAGGGTCTAAAAGTGAAAATTCTAAAAGTGATTTTTGGATTTAAATTTTAAAAATAAAATTTTTAAAAATAAATTTTTGTAATTTTATATCATTTTTAATTGCAAACTAATTAATCAGCAAAACAGTTTGGATGAAAATATGAACTGTAAATTTATTTCAGAATGCCTGAGTCACATGATCAATGTCACAAATTTACTTTTGATTAATGACCTAGAAATAGTGCTGAATCTGAAATATTTATTTATTTATTTATTTACTGTACATGCTTTGGATTTTAAGAAATTGAACCCTATGCCATGAGTAAACATATTTTATGGGTTGGAGTTTTTGTATGAATTTGTACAATTTGATGAGTACCAAAAAAAAATAAAAAAAATAAAAAAAAAATAGAAAGAAAGAAAGAAAAAAAAAAGGAAATCTAATGAAGGTCAATCCATGCACCTAACCCTCAGTGGGACTTCTTACAAATTTGATTATACAAACTCATACAAATTCGCAACTAATTCACCAAAATGTAAAATAGTTATGAATTTACATGAGAGTGAAATGAGTTGTGAAATATTTAAGCTTTCCTTTCAAATCCCGACTCTGTTGTATGTGATATCAGGGTTATTCTCTTGAGCAAGATATTTAACTCCAGCTTTCTCCAATGGGACAGGCCCTGTATTAGGTGTACTCTGGATTTAAAAAAGCATCAGTTAAATGATGGCTTATTTACTACTTACCTGGCAATGTCTGGCAGAAATAGTATTAAAGTATAATACTTTAAGCAGCTTTCACTACAGTATTGGTAATTCTTACACATCTCTTGTCTCATGTGTCCAGTACCTTAGGTGCAAAAAATAAAAACTGCAGCTCAGCTCTGCTATCACTTACTGACACTGCACTCTGATGCTTGCCCAAGGAGGCAAAAATGAGAGATTGACTTCTCTGCAGGTATAGAACCACAATAAACAAACCCATAAACATCTACTGTAAGCAAAAGCTGTATACAGTAAACACTCTATAAATAGGTCACTGTGGATCTTGGATAGGCTCGTTGACATGTTCTTAAACCTGAAAAGTGGATCCTCATACCTGGAAGTGGAAAATGTGGAATGACTGCTGTATGTGTATAAACATGTTTTCATCAAATTCTCGCAGCAAATATTTCTGGGTGAAATACATTATGAACACATCACAAACCAATAGAGCTCAAACCTGTTTCTTCCAGGTCATTATAAAACATTATCATTTGATAAGTCATTTGATTCTATGCTGCTTGTTCTTTATGCATAAGCATCATCTAATGTGAAAATACAGCTCTTACTCTTTTCAGATCAAATGGATCAAATGTGAAATACAGAAATGAGCTTTAGTTGATTATATCACTGATAACATTAATCAAAGTACCCAAAAATCCGAAGCCCTGAGGTTTGGTTCTCATCTGGTTTTTCTTCAGGCTCCAGATTTTCCATTGAGCATCAAGTGGCAAACAACACAAAAATATGTTTTCTTGGCAGAATATTTGGAGAATGTTTCCTGTTAGCCGGGAATACAGTACCAAAAATAATACAAAAGTAAAAAAAAAAAAAAAAAAAAAAAAGTCCTTCAATTAAAACACTGAAATTAGATTAAGGCCAAACACTATTCAAATAATTAACATTATATAAGCTGTATGGTAATACCAAAACCAAAAACTGGTATCATGCAATCACTGCTCAAAAGAATGTTGATAATATAATGTGGGTCATAGTTTTATACTTTGCATAGATTTGTTTGTGGTTTTCAAAGACAAAGATGTCCTGCTACTTCTCAGTGTTGCATCCCCCTAATTTGACTAGCCTGTGTTTCTGTAAATTAATTTGTTCCAACAAACTGATAAGGCTATTTATTTTGCCATCATATCTACACACATCTATGGAAATTGTATTTGCATTTATCATGGTTTTATCTGCTGTCCACAAAATCATTTATCTGCGACTAGCTGACAACCCTGTGGTAGTATGTGGTACATACCACCACATTCAAGGCCAAGAAAGGTAGTAAGGACATTGTTAAAATAGTCCATGTGACATCAATGGTTCAACATTAATTTTATAAAGCGTTTTGTAAAGAATACAAAAATAATAACTTCATTAAACAATTTCTTCACTTCCGTGTCTGTCATGGAATACTCGGGAAAACAATGAAGATCCAAGTGCAGTTTATTGAGTCCCAAACAATGATCCAAAAAAAGGGAAAAAACAAGGCAAAAACACAAGGTAATTCAGAGCACAGAAACACGTAACAGAAAACAAGACTTCAGCAACCAAAGACACAAACCACGCAACATAGGCCATGTCCACACGTACAAGGGTATTTTTACCTTCTTCCGTTTTTAAAAAATGAACATGAAAACGCAAATGCATGCTATGAAGCACTGTCAAGAGCATGCAAAACCAACAGGTGGCAATATAATCTCAACCGTAAAGCCATGTTGGCCAATCAGAAGCCTGAAAAAGTAAAGAGATAACAGTGCATGCTCCGACGTCACAATCCAAAATCTCCAGTTTCACAGTCTACACGATAACACTGCATCCAGAGTTTTTGAAAATCTTTATCATGGCAGGAGTTTTCAAAAATGTTCGGTTTCAGTGACCTGGTGCAGCGTTTGCGTGTGGACGAACGGCCAAACTGCATAGAAAAAGCTGCGGTTTTGAAAATAACCACGTTCGTGTGGACATGGCCATATATACAGGTGGCAATGAACCTAAATTGCACATAGCTGAAGGTAATGGAGCAATAATGCATGCAAGGGGTGACGGGAACTGAAGTCCGGAACAAGACAAACAGTAGTCCAAAAGAGTGCCTTCTGATGGCTGGCAAGGGCACTCCAGCAGATAGCTGTGACATGACTTCCGCTTTAAGGAGCGAATTCCAGATGCTCCAACCAAAGTCAAAGAAATCCAGAAGGGAGGCAGAACGGAGGTGGATCAGGGCAGGGCCGGCAGGACAGGAGGCCAGGGCGGGGCCAGCAGGACAAACCAGTGAGGCTCCAGCCAAACAGGAACCCTGGCGGACCACCAGAGCGGAGGCAGAGGGACAGACCAGCGAGGCTCCGGCCAAACAGGAACCCTTGCGGGTGACCAGGGCGGAGCCAGGAGCTTGGCAGGCAGCAAGGGCAGACCTGACGACCACCTCAGCGGAACTGACAAGGCAGATGAATCCCCTAGCGGCTCAGGCAGGACTGCAAAGAAGAGAGTTTAGTAACAGACTCGACGGCCACAACAAGACAGGCAGACAGCTCAGCAATGGTCTCCTTAACCGTAACAGGGCAGACTAAGAGTTCTGGAGTTGGCACCACCACCCAGAGAGGAGCCGAAGCAAACACTCAGAAGAACTCAGAAGGTTCAGCAGCAGAAGCTGCCACCTTGGGAGGAACTGGAGTAGGCTCAGGAAAGGATTCCAGGGCTGGAATGGGCCCAGGAGTGAACTCATAAACTTGAGTGGAATCAGGAGTGAACTCATAGATTTGAGTGGGCTCTGGAGTGGACTCTGAGGGCTCCCGGACTGGAGCAGGTTCATGAGTGGACTCTGAGGGCTTCCGGACTGGAGCGGTTTCATGAGTGGACTCTGAGGGCTACCAGACTGGAGCCGGCCCTGGAGTGGACAATGAGGGCTTCCGGACTGGAGCAGGCTCTGGAGTGGTCTTTGAGGTTTCCCGGACTGGAGCGGGCTCTGGAGTGGACTCTGAGGGCTCCCGGGCTGGATCGGGCTCTGGAGCAGACTCTGGAGTGGATTCTGAGGGCTCATGGACTGGAGCAGACTCTGGAGTGGACTCTGAAGACTCATGGAGTGTAGCAGTCTCTGGAGTGGACTCTGAAGGCTCCCGGACGGGACTGGGCTCCAGGACCACTGGACTCAGAACCACCGGAGTCTTTGCTGCCTTCCTTCTCGAACTTCACTTCCCAGACAGAGATGCCATGGCAGACTCTGCCCTCTCTGGGGGTTCTGCCATGGGCACAGACTGACCTGACGTAACTATTAGGCTGCGGTACTGGAGATAGTCAATGAAAACCTAAAAATCCAGAGCCCTCAGTCCCTCCATCTCCCAAATAGGCAAGGGGTCATCAAGGCATCCATTAAAGATGTTATTAAGTTCAGAATCACTAAGTTCCAGCCCTACTGCAAAGGTCCAAAAAGTCTGAACCAAACCTCCTTCCCCCATCCCCTGTTGACGCAGTGCTGCCAACATCTGGAGTCATCCCTCTCGCTCCATCTTAGAAGTCAGAGGGAGAATCCCTATGCTCATGGTCCAAGGAAACAGAGGCTAAATGCTGGATCTTGTAATGGCTGAAGTCTTCTGTCACGGAATACTCAGGAAAACAATGAAGATCCAAGTGCAGTTTGTTGAGTTCCAAACAATGATTCAAAAACAGGGAAAAAACAAGGTAAAAACACAAGGTAATCTGGAGCACATAACAGAAAACAAGACTTCAGCAACCAAAGACACAAACCACACAAGATATATACAGGTGGCAATGAACCTGAATTACACACATCTGAAGGTAATGGAACAATAATAAGTGCAAGGGGTGATGGGAACTGAAGTCCGGAATAACACAAACAATAGTCCAGAAGAGTGCCCTCTGATGGCTGGCAAGGGCACTCCAGCAGATGGCTGTGACAGTGTCAGCCCTCATTTTTTGTTTTCTTTGCACACAAAAAGTATTCTCGTAGCTTTGGTTGAACCACTGATATCACAAGGACTAATTTAATGTTCCCCTGACTACCTTTCTGGGCCTTGAACGTGGTAGTTATGTTGCTGTCTATGCAGGGTCAGAAAGCTCTCGGATTTCATCATAAATATCTTAATTTGGGTTCCAAATATGAACGAAGGTCTTACGGGTTTGGAACAACATGAAGGTGAGCAATTAATGACAGAATTTTAATTTTTGGACAAACTACCACTTTAAAAAATGGGTTTATTTAGTTACAGTTTTTCTCGATTGCTAACACAATATAACATTCATTTGGCACAATTTTCCAAACCATTAATACAGTTCTTGAAACAAAGACACGTTTCTCAAAACTTTTACCACATTTCACCTGCTTTCACACACGTTACAATTTGCTCAGTGTTTTCTGCAAAACTCTACACAAGAACGGCATCATTTTGCACTGGTTTAACCATGTTCTCATTTAGAAAACACAAACACACAATATAACTACCTCAAGAATCACAAAATGAACACAAATAGCACACATTTATCCATGTGTGAACATTCAGTAGCAAAACTACATACGTTCTCTCATCTTGGGGAAGTCTCATCTCATCTTGGGGAAGTCGTGGCCTAATGGTTAGAGAGTTGGACTCGTAACCTAAAGGTTGCGGGTTCGAGTCTTGGGCCGGCAGGAATTGTAGGTGGGGGGAGTTGAGTGTACAGCGCTCTCCACCCTCAATACCATGACTGAGGTGCCCTTGAGCAAGGCACCGAACCCCGAACTGCTCCCCGGGCGCCGCAGCATAAATGGCTGCCCACTGCTCCGGGTGTGTGTTCACGGTGTGTGTGTGTTCACTGCTGTGTGTGTGCACTTTGGATGGGTTAATTGCAGAGCACAAATTCCGAGTATGGGTCACCATACTTGGCCACATGTCACTTCACTTATTCACTTATTATTCACTAATTTTCCACCCATATTTCTTATATGCACATACTGAAAAAATATAAGCACTAGTTTCCTATACATGGAAACATGTTATTTAATATATTGCATTATATTTCCAGTATAACCCCAATATATTGTTTCGTAAGGGATGCTAGTCAATACATTAACTAATACATTAATACATAAAGTGCTACCCATTTACTCATATACAGTACTCATATACAGTCATATTATTTCATGTTGTTCCAGTGTTATGATATGCAGATACAGATACAGATGCAGCTGTGGGTAATACAGTTAGGTATGCAGACACACACGGTCTCATAAATGCTCAAAGAGGATGAACGGCTAATATCACAGATGGTACAGGAGCACAGGTGAGCGATCACAGGTATGCAGGGACACACTTTGGGGAATACAGGAAAGCACCGAGAATATCACAGGGATTGCTGGAGAATCAGGAGACTCACAGGATAAGTCATCTTCTTAGGAACACCCGTTGGAGATACAGGTATAGAGATATTACAGGGAAATCCTGGAGAAACAGGATATAGACTATAGATATAGCCAGTCCTGATGAGTGGGTGACAAGGTGCGGTTGTGTGTGATTAATCTCTAACCACGGAACAGAGACAACAACAGGACAAAATAATAGTCCAAGAAACATAAAATACAGGGGAAACTGTCATTCAGGAGACAATCTAAGAAATGTATAACACAGATGGCAACCGGCAACCTTCAGGTTACAAGCCCAACTCTCTAACCATTAGGCCACGACTTCCCCGCATATATATATATATATATACTGTATATATCTGAGGGTGAGTTATTGATAACAAAATATAAATTTTTGGGTGAACTATCCCTTTAATAGCTGTGACCAGATCACTGAATCAGTGAAAGGAACTTGAAAATCAATAAATGAATCATTCAGATTTTTCAGGTTCTGTGAGCTATATCAACCGATACAGTGAAATGTTATCAAATATAAATGAATAATATAAATAAAATAATAATAATAGTAATATAAATTAATTATAAATTATTTGAATTTTTAAAACAAATGATGATGTTGTGTGTGTGTGTGTGTGTGTGTGTGTATACTGGGGTGATTTCTTTGAGATATTCCCTGATGCAGCAGAAAAAGTGCTGCAGCTGCACCGTCTGTTTTTCCCTTCATGAGAGCCGGAGACAGCAGGGCATGACACACACCGAACCAATGAGAGACAGGAAGACAGAGAAATAGACAGGCAGGCAGACAAAACAACTGAAGTATCATAAAGGGGAAAAAGAATGCTATAACTCTGAAAGAAGCTAAGAAAATAAAAGTGCCAAAACAGTTTTAGGGAGGTGGTAACTGTCAAACCACTGAAGTGAGATGTGTGCAAAAACAAATACTGGCTAGATTACTGCCTGCAGGAATTATTCATTTTTTATTATTATTTGAATTTTTTTTCTGCCTTTTCTTGGTATCCTACATGTGTAGGATGTGTATTTTAAAAAGACCTCAGAATAAATATTGACATCTTTCAAAGTCTTTATTTATCATTGTGTTTATTTATATATGTAAACTAAATTTAACATGAACTAGAAAAATGTTTTTAGTTTTGTTTTTATCTTAAAAATCTACCTTCATATTATAGCTAATGTAGCTTACCTTCATAAAATAAAATTAAAATCTAAAAAGCAAAATAAATAAATAAATAATTAATTAATAAATAAAATAAAAAATAATAAATAAATAAATAAATAAAAACAAACAATCAATCAAATAAATAAATAAATAAATAAATAAATTAAATACAATAAAAAATATTGACATGTATTAAGTAATTTTTTAGCCTCTGTCTAAAAAGAATATTTGGTCTTATTTATTTATTTATTTATTTATTTATTACAATATTTATTTATTTAATTTTGGTAAAGGAAATATTTTAGATTACTTTTAAATCAAAATTTAATGTTTGAATCAAACCATAAATGTAATATGAGAAAATTTTAGTTGTAACAAATTAGAGTCTGTATTTATTTATTTATTTTTATGTTGGTCTATCATTTTTTTTTTTTTTTTTTTTTTTTTTTCCCCAACTGCAGTTAGTTCCTTTTCAGTCGGTCACTCTCGACGTCACGTCGGTAATGATCGACTTTGGGATCTAGCTTAGAGAGACCAATCCACTTCAAGTGTAAACTAAACGAGCCAATGCACATTGGCATGCGATGATTGCACTCAGCTGCCGCTGATCACAAGCATGAGTATAAGTAGGCAGTAGGTGCAATGTATATTCAGCTTTTCGCTTCGGAGCCGAGCGATCACATCACTTTGCTCCTGACTACTCTACTGAGAGAAGAAGACTGAACGAATTCAGTGCGGTCTTTGGAGCACTTGGTGTTGGTGGTACAGCGCTTCAGCGGTGGTGGTTTTCCCGTGTCGAATGGGTTGCACACAGCAGGCTGCACTACCCACTGTTTGTGTTGCAGACAGCCATCTGTGCACTTCAGCACGCTAAAAGAGCTTTTTCCCTAAAAGAGCATTCATGGGTGCGTCTTCTCAAAGACAAAGTTGCGTCTTTATAAAGACGAATTGGGTCTTGCTATAGACAACGTACCACCCGTGCGTTTCTGGATACGGTCGTTACCTGGCGCTGGGTGATGGTCACGATCACTGCCTCACGTGTCTGGGCATAAAAGCACGCTGAGGTGGTGTTCGTAGATGAGTTATCTTCTCCTTGCAGGAAGATAATCATCTCGGAGCTGCAGACCTGGCTACGTTACCTCAAAAAGGGCAGAGCTCCGTTGCCTGCTTGATCTGGCTCTCGTCCTGGCTGCAAACAGGCGAGGACTACTTCAGGCAGTAGTACGGGTGGTCTGAGGGTTACAGTGGTGGCAAACTCTCCAGGGAACCAACCCTCTTCTTGTGCTCCGCAACCAGTTGAGCGGCCGAGGGAACATGCTGGGCCCTCTCAAAGATTGTACCAGCGGTATCCTTCAGCGCTCCTCCCGACGACCGGATGTCGATCGCTGCATCGGAGGGTGAGCCGGAGCTTTCTGGAGAAGAAGATTCGGCTGCGCTGCTGCCCTCTGGGACTATAGCAATACCTGAATCGGATCCGAAAATGACAGCTATGCTTTCCCGGGCTGCCGTGAGGGTAGGGCTCGAGTGGAGACCTCCACCATGTCCTGAGCCATCAAGGTTGGACGATTGGTTCTTCAGGGTGGTCCGCGCTGGTTCTCAGCGCCCTGCCCTAGTGCCATTCTTCCTGGAGGTGCATGAGGGGTTTACCAGGTCATGGATGGCACCTTTTTCTGCCGGAAACCAACCTGCTAATTCCTCCTGTAGGTCTGTAGGTACTCGTCTGGTTTGTCTGCCGATGCTTATGTGGCCTGTGGAGAAGCTACCTCCGCCTTACACGCTACGGCATTACTGGAGGTTCTTCAGGCTAAAGCACTGGGGGACCTGCACGAGGGTGGTCACGATCCGGAAGTTCTAAAAGGAGCTCCGAACCGCACTGACCTCACGCTCCTTGCGACGAAGGTCACTGCGAGTTCTCTGGGTCGTGCGATGTCCACACTTGTGGTCCAGGAGCACCATATCTGGCTGTGTCTGGTCGACATGAGGGATGCCGACAAGTCGATTCCTCAAGGTCTCTGTGTCCCAGACTGGCCTCTTCAGCGACGTAGTCAAGAACTGGGCCCAGCAGTTCTCTGCTGCACAGGAGCAGACTGAGGTGCACTTCCTGCCCCGGCGGGCAGATGCTGCCTCCACCCATCCGCTGGCCGCAGCGTCCCAGGCTGCTCGTTGCCGAGGGCGGCCCCCTGCATCCTCTCCCGCTTCCGTGCCACATCCGCAGCAGCCTCAAACAAGCAGCGCCGTGGACCTGGGCATAGGCAGGCAGGCAGTCCGCCCCGCCCATCCAGGCCCCCGTCAACCTGGTGGTGAGCAGAAGAGCAAGAGGCCCCAGGACGGGTGACCCAGAGAAAGAGGGAACTGCTCTTTGGGGGGTGTGAATGCACCTCTCCCTCCCCCGGAGGAGAGCCGGGTGGAGAATCTGGTTTCCAAAAAATATCTTGACAGGAGAGCAGGTTTCTGTCTCTGGGTCCCAAGAGGGTATGGAGAGTCGCGGACGGACCAACACTGGACCACACTCATCCTCCTCTTTCGCCAGCAGGCAGCAGCAGGCGGTTCGAGAGCGTCATCAAAGGCCCTACTCACGCACCCTCTGACAACCGTGGAACCAGGTAAGTGTGCACTGCACACTCAGACCCCTCTTTGGTCTGCCCACGGACCGGGTCCCTGTTTTCCACCTCGCTGCACCACCGCGGGTATGTCGGTGGTGCCGCTGGTCCAGCTTGTAAGGGACCCAACTGTCTCGCTGGCTCCTGCAGACCATCAGACTCGGCTTTGCGATTCAGTTGCCTGGCGTCCCCCCCAAGCTCAGTGGCATCCGCTTCACATCAGTGAAGGTGGCCGATGCTCCTGTCTTGCGTGCGGAGTTCGCAGTCCTACTGGCGAAGGATGCGATAGAGCCGGTCCCTCCAGCCGATATGGAGACGGGGTTTTACAGCCCCTACTTCATTGTACCCAAGAAAGGCGGTGGGTTACGACCGATCTTGGACCTGCATGTCTTGAACTGGGCCCTTTGAAGCGGTTACCGTTCAAGATGTTGACGCAGAAACGCATCTTCGCTTGCATCTGTCCCCGAGATTGGTTTGCAGCGATTGACCTGAAGGGTGTGTACTTTCATGTGTAGATCTTTCAGCACCACAGATCATTGCTGCGGTTTGCATTTGAAGGACGAGCATATCAGGACAAGGTCCTGCCCTCCGAGCTGTCCCTGTCGCCCCGTGTCTTCAGTAAAGTTGCAGAGACAGCCCTTGTTCCCCTAAGAGAACAGGGTGTTCGCATTCTCGATGACTGGCTCATACTAGCTCAGTCTCAGGGGTTGTGCGAACACAGGGACTTAGTGCTCTCGCACCTCAACTGGTTGCGCCTTCGGGTCAACTGGGAAAAGACCTGTGGTTAGACCTTGCATTTCTCCGGCCAATAGTGCCCCTAGAACAGGTCTCCAGGCATTCTGTGGTTTACACGGATGCCTCCACCACTGGCTGGGGGGGCCATGTACAACAGGCACACAGTGTCGGGGGTTTGGACAGGTCCCCAACTGCCTAGAGTTGTTAGCAGTATGCCTGACTTGAACCGTCTCAGACGGCGCTTACGAGGCAAGCATGTGCTGGTCTGCATTGACAACACTGCGACCGTTGCGTACATCAACCGTCAAGGTGGTCTACGCTCCCGTCGCATGTCGCAACTCGCCCGCCACATCCTCCTCAGGAGTCAGAACCATCTAAGGTCGCTTCGTGCCATTCACTTTCCGGGCCTGCACAACCGTGCAGCCGATGAGCTGTCACAAGCTGCGCTCCCCAGAGAGTGGGGACTCCATCCCTAGACGGTCCAGCTGATTTAGAGACGTTTCGGAGCCTCTCAGGTAGACCTGTGCCTCTCCAGAGAACTCTCACTGCCAGTTGCTTTACTCCCTGACCGAAGAAACACTCGGCACGGACGGACTGGCACACAGCTGGCCGCGGGGCCTGCGCAAGTATACAATTCCCCCAGTGAGTTTCTAGCACAGACACTGTGCAAGATCAGGGAGGACGAGGAGCAGGTCCTGTTAGTGGCGCCCTATTGGCCCACCTGGACCTGGTTCCTGGAACTGATGCTCCTCGTGACAGCCCCTCCTTGACCGATTCCTCTGAGGAAGGATCTACTGACTCAGAGACAGGAAACTTCACGTCTGGTACCTGGAGGGGACGCGGAGGTTCTAGGTGACCTACTCCAAGAGGTAGTTGACACTATCACTTCAGCGAGAGCACCATCTATGAGATACGCTTACGGCTTGAAATGGAACCTGTTCGTCGAGTGGTCTTCTTCTCACCGAGAAGACCCCCGAAGATGCCCGATCAGAGTCGTGCTGTCCTTTTTGCAGCAAGGATTGGAGCGAAGGCTCTCTCCCTCCACCCTTAAAGTCTAAGTTGCTGCAATTTTTGCTAACCATGACCCCGTAGAAGGGAAGTCAGTGGGGAAGCATGACCTGGTCATCAGGTTCCTTAGGGGGGCCAGAAGGCTAAATCCTCCATGGCCCCCCTCTATACCCTCTTGGGACCTGTATCTAGTGCTCAAAGCACTACAGCGGGGCCCATTTGAGCCTTTGCGGACAGTTAAGCTGAAGTTTTTATCAATGAAAACTCCTCTCTTGCTTGCACTGGCCTCCATCAAGAGGGTAGGGGACCTGCATGCATTTTCGGTTGACGAATCGTGCCTAGAGTTTGGGCTGGCTGACTCCCAGGTAAACCTGAGGCCCCGGCCCGGCTATGTGCCCAAGGTTCCCACTACTCTCTTCAGGGATCAGGTGGTGAGCCTGCAAGCACTGCCCCCGGAGAAGGCAGACCCAGCCCTAGCTTTGTTTTGTTCCATTCGAGCCTTGAGATGCTCTGTAGACCGAACAAAGCTTCAGGACCTCAGACCAGCTCTTTGTCTGTCACGGAGGCCAGCAGAAGGGGAATGCCGTCTCTAAGCAGAGGATGGCCCACTGGATAGTGGACGCCATCACCCTGGCTTATCAGGCACAGGATGTGCCCTGCCCGTTCAAGTTGAGAGCTCACTCTACTAGAAGTGTCGCATCCTCCTGGGCGCTGGCTCGTGGCGCCTCGCTGGCAGATATTTGTAGAGCTGCGGGCTGGGCGACCCGAAACACGTTTGCTAGATTCTATAGCCGTTGTGTGGAACCGGTATCCTCCTGTGTTCTCACCTCAAACGGGTAGAAGCACTGAGAGGCCCCGGCTTTGGGTCGGCTTGCTATAACTGCTCCAGAGAGTCCATACAGCAGACCCTGTTGAGCTCCTCCGTCCCCTCGGCAGCCAGACGTGGCGGAGCATCCGGCGCCAGGCCCTCACTCGATGAATCCGTGAGAACCGGTAGAGGGCTGGGTTCCATATGTAGAGACCTAATTGGATCCCATATGTGTAAAGTCCACGGTATAGCCACAGAGCCTGTGTTTCCCCGGCAGTCAGTCTGCGTTCTTAAGAGGATTACAATCACCTCTAATCTTCCATATGCACCTAAACAGTTGTTCATATGTGTAAGAGCTTCCGAAACCTCCTTCGGGAAGGATGGGGCTTCCGCACGTTCCTGTTCCAAGTGAATGGGTACGTTTTCCCAGTGTTATTCAAGTTCACTGAGTGGGTAGTGCTACGACGACAGTGACTGGCCTTCTGTTGCGAGCCCCGGCCTACACCAAAAGGGGGCGCAGGAGGCTTGCACAGGACACTGGAAGGGGCAGCATCCATGGCGCTTTGGTAGGGATCCCAAAGTCGGTCATTACCGACGTGACGTCGAGAGTGACCGATTGAAAGACGTCATGTCCCGTCCCGTCGCCACGGCTCCTGTACCACCGCTGAGCTGCCGGGTCACTGGCTCGGCTCCTCAGCGAAAACCTGAATATGCATTGCACCTGCTGCCTACTTATACTCACGCTGTGATCAGCGGCAGCTGGATGCAATCATCGCATGCCAATGTGCATTAGCTCATTTAGTTTACACTCGAAGTGGATTGGTCTCTCTAAGCGAGATCCCAAATCGGTCATTACCGACGTGACGTCTCTGTTCCCTCCTTCAGAGAACGAGGGTTACATACGTAACTGAGACGTTCTCCCAAATATGAAAATTCAATGATTAGTCAGTCTTTTAAAATTACAAAGATAATCAGTAAATGGCTACTGCCGATGAAAATCTCTTGGTCATCCAGGGAGAGAGTTATTCTAACATGCTTTCAAGTCTTCACGATAATGTGCTGTCTAAAATATGCTGAGAGTTGTATTTGAGAGAGACTGAAAGAAATATATAGGCCTAAACAAAAGACAAAGGAAAACAGTGAAGGAGAAAAATATTGCAACTGATAGAAAGACTGATTAAGGCTGTCAATCCAAAATGAAAGCCATAAATTGGGCCACCACTCGGCCTTTGAATGGCTCGCATTGATTTATAGGTATTTATAATGGAGACTGCAGGAGGATTATTCTATATTTCTCTCTTTCTCCAGGGAGGGTTTATCTGATGCTCTGATTCTGTTGTCTAACAGGATACAGAATATCTCTGAATGTGCATGTGTATGTGTAGATGTTGTATATGGATAAGGGCGGGATCATAGGATATTCTGTGCACTCCCTGAGGAGTTTACAATCCTCTCAAGCTTTTGTAACCTTACACTAACATATACTGTAACACTACTAAACGGCCTATTGTGGGTTAATAAAGTCGAATTGTATTGTACTCTATTGTGGTGTCGGTGCCCCTTGAAATGATTTTCATTTTTTTTTTTTTTTAATAAACTAAATCATATAACTATAATATGAAATCATGTATATATATATATATATATATATATATATATATATATATATATATGTACAATAAAATACAATATGCAGAGGAATATGGTATAGAGTTTTTTTTTTTTTTTTTGCCACACATTTTACATATCTGGGGCACATGCCATTTTTGCCAATCCCTTAATTTCTGAAACTATTATTCTTCTAAAAAGCATTCATTTCACTTTTTAATAGCCATATCCCACAGTTTTCTCCAATCAATTCTTATAATTTATTACTGTACATATTGCTCTATGTAAATACTCCAATATTTCATATCCTCAAGGAGGAAGGAAGAGGAAGATAGTGAAAGGCAGTTCCTCCATAGCAGGATCTGGATTTCTTTCACTGAAATGTGATATGAAGATCTTGAAAACTGGCTTCAGCATGTGACCATTAGTGAAAGTCACAAGATTCATCAGAATAAAACCTGTGGGTTTAATCGCTTCTTTCTTCTGCTTAAAGGACAGAGGAAATCCCATGATTCAATCTCATATACTGCATGTACATTTAAAACCCCTGTCAAGGAGGGTGGGAAAAAAGAGCAGGATGGAAGTATAAAAACAAACCGAATGAGATTCTTGGGTAAACACTAAGACATCATGAAAAGACTCTGGTTTTTATGTGGATCACAAAGACCATGTTGAAAGGGAAAATGGTGATTTCTCCTGTAATCATGAGATAGACGTCCTCTCATTAGTACCTGAGAAAACCCAGACTAACAGACTTTGGTTACAACCAAGAGAGAAACACAAAATGAGAGAGAAAGAGAGAACAGATTAATAGTGTGACTTAGATAAGTGAGCCCAGAATAATTCTGATACTTGACTCAAACATCTAGACCTTTTTACAGAACAAACCACTTTTCTGAGCAAATTTGAGTTGTGTAGTGCTATGAGTCTGACTCAGAGGGAGTATTAGAGAAATCACTCAACCTCTGGAGGAGAAAGAGAGAGAGAGAGAGAGAGAGAGAGAGAGAGAGAGAGAGAGAGAGAGAGAGAGAGAGAGACTACAGTGTCCTGACTAACCTGCTCTTCTACTCTGAACACAGCCTTTTATGGCACACTGCTTTCTGTCAGCATTTTCCCTTCACCAAGAAAAGAGGCATCTGTAAAAGTAGACAAATTCTAGTATTTGAAGATACTGAAAACAACAATGAAACAAGATTTTTGACCTTAAACTTGTATCAAAATGGCACTGTCATGGTACAAGGATCAGAGTCTGCTCTCAAAGTCTTCATTGAACAATTTGAAGAAATAAAAACACTTACACTGTCTGATGATGAAGATGATGATCCCACAAAAGTTAACAAGGAACCAAACACTGATGCTTCCCCTGGAAAATCAGACCAAAAGATTGCAATGACTCCAGCAACTATAACTTCAATGACAAGAATGAAAGACAGTTTTTCACTCCTGGAGGTAGAGGTATTAGAGCTAAATGAATTCCTTTGCTCCCACCTAAGCAACAACAACATGAAACAGCTTACAAATGACATTGAATTTGAGACGAGATTAAATATCTGCAAAGAGACAGAGAACAAATGTCAAAGGAGCTTCAACAAACTAAATAAATAAAATCAACTTTAGGAAAACAGCTAACAGAGCAGAAATGCAAGAGGAGCTCTCTGCCTTGAAGTCAACACTCCACACCAAGGATGAACTCATTAACAGTTTGAAAGAAAAACTCAATTCTGTTCCAGCACTTAAAGAGTCTTCACCTGAACCATCAATGTGCCCAGAGATCCTCATGAAAAATCCTCAGGCTGAATAACTAGCAATGAAGGGAGAGTCTCACAGCTCGACTAATCCAGAATATCAGATTGATATCTCCGCTGCAGAGGACCCGAGAGAAACAAAGGCTCTTATCCTGATCGACTCGAATGGGAAATATGTCAATGAGAAACTTCTGGTGCCCAAACACAAAAAGTGCTTTTCAGGTCCTGTCTGATAGAAACCTGAATGAAAACTATAAACACATCATAATTCACACAGGGACAAATGTTTTAAGGGCCATGAAGGGCCATGTGGCTCAGATCAGAGCCACTCAACGTTTCCCAGAGGCAAAAATAATTCTGTCCGCATTACTACCACGCACTGATGTACCATTCCACGTGATTCATGGAAATAATGTGGAACTCTCCAGAAGCTGTGCACTTATTCTAATGTTCAGCTCGCCCATCACAAAGATATACGACCACATCATATGTATGACCACGTGCATCTCAACAAGCAAAGAGTGAAAGTCTTCGCCAGAGTGATGAAAAGCACAGCCCTTGGTAACACACCAGGAAACAGCAGAAACTCCAACAACAAGAGAACCCCTCATAATAACAAGAGCTCTCAGCCAACAAGAACCCCTCATCCTCTAACAAAGCCCAGACCAGCCACCGGACCACCATCACAACACAAGAGCTACGCAGCGGCAGTTCAACGACCACAAAATCCTGCAGCTGCTGAGCTCAACCAGATAAGACGTCTGCTGAACACCATCTGCTCCAGACTCATGATATAACTCACACATATTTACATATATGTACATATACATGCAAACACTTCACAGACAAACCTATTCATGAAGTCTTTTAAAATCAGCTGTTGGAATATACAGGGTCTGCACTCTTCTACTTTCGGTAACAAGTCTGCAGACCAAGACTTGCTCAGCAGTGTAACAGATATGGACATTTGTATCTTTCATGAAACGTGGTGTCGCAGTAATGAGGCTTTACATTGTCCAATAGGATACAAAAAAATTGTTGTTCCTTCATTAAAAAATTCTAAAATAAAATATGGCCGTGACTCAGGTGGAATACTTATTTGGCACAAAGACAATTTGAAGCACTTGATAAAAATTGTTAAAATTGAAAATTCATCTATTTGTCTTGAAGTAAAATCATTCATATCACAGTATAATCTTTACCTCTGTGCACTCTATATTCCACCTCATGACTCTCCCTATTACAAAGAGCAAAGCTTTGTAAAGTTACAGACTGACATCTTGCACTTTCAGTCAAAAGGACATATTCTCATATGTGGAGACTTAAATGCCAGGACCAGAAGAGAAATTGATTATGTAAATATTGTAGATAATAATCACATATCCAACGACACCACGTTTCATTCTTCATTAATTATCACACCAAGAACAGCTATGATCCAATGGAACCAATGGAAAACAAGTGTTAAAACTTTGTAAAGGTTTAGGGCTATACATCATAAATGGCAGAACCAGAGGAGATAGTTTAGGTAGATTCACCTATTGCTTCAGATTAGGAGCCAGTGTAGTCGATTACTCAATTACAGACATTGACCCAAATTTTATTAATGCCTTTACAGTTAGACCTCAAATTCCCATTTCTGACCGCTGCCAAACAGTATTTTACCTGAAACAGTCTTATGACAGGGTCAGAACTCCTCCCCTCAAACATGAAAAACTGTTCCCTTTAAAACCAAAACTCAGTTGGAACCAATCTAATGCTGAAAAATTCAAAGAAAACATGAGCAGCTCTGCAGTACTAAAAATGCTGGACGACTTTATGTCCAGATTTCACTCAGATACTAATGGAATAAACTCAGCAACATCTAATCTTAATTATACAGTATATTTCAAACTTTAGCCACTATATCTAACATTAAACAACCAAACAAACATAGAATAAACAAACAAAAAATAAAAAAGAATATGTGGTTTGATAATGAATGTAATTGTCTCAGAAAAGACCTTCAACGACTTGCTAACAAAAAGCATGAAGAACCGGCCAATCAGACGCTACAGCTCGCCTACTCCAACTGTTTGAAAAATTATAAAAAGTTCATTTGCAACAAAAGAGATCAATATTATGAAGCTAAAATTGATGAAATCGATGAATCAATAGACCAAAACAATTTCTGGAATCTCTTTAAAAAATTTGAAAGCCCCAAATCAAACACATTACTCCAGTGTGGCACAATCTGGAGGTCTTACTTTAAAACTCTTTACCAAAAACTTGAACCAGACCTCAACCAGCCCCAAACAAAAACTAGAAGAAAACTAGAAGATTTAAAGAAAACAATAAAAAATTACCAAAACCCATTGGACATGATTATAACAACATCAGAAATAACAGAGCACATTAAAAATCTCAAATTAAAGAAGGCATGTGGACAAGACAACATCAGTAATGAAATGCTCGAACTCAGCAGCCCTTACATAATTCAAACTCTGGCAAAATTATTCAATCTGATCTTTTCGTCTGGTGACTTCCCTGAGACCTGGTCTGAAGGACTGATCACACCTATATATAAAAAAGGAGATAAATTCGATCCCAGTAATTACCGTGGCATTTGTGTGGGCAGTAATCTAGCAAAGCTTTTCTGCAATATAATAAACAACCACATAGTGACATTCCTTACAAGACGCAACATCCTAAATAAATCACAAATTGGCTTTTTACCAAAACAACGTACATCCGACCACATCTATTCTCTCCACACTCTAATTAACAAAAATCTAAAGGGCAAATAAAGAAAAATATTTACTTGTTTTGTTGATTTTAAAAAAGCTTTCGACTCTATTTGGCATGATGGTTTACTATACAAATTATTACAAATTGGCATTGGTTATACAATGCCAATGTTATACAATCCATGTATAAAAACAGTAAATGTGCAGTCAAAATTGCACTGTAAAATTTACAGTAACTTACTGGCAATTTTGGTTGCCAGTCAGACTGTAAATTTACAAGAGTACTGTAAATCAATAATTACAATTGTACTGTAAAAATACAGCAAACTCTTGCATGCTGTAAAATTGTTGTGATGGTGTAAACATTTGGTTAACTTATTTCATTTGAGTCTACTAAGGAGGATTATTTCTTAATATAAAACTGCAAACAATTAATTTAATATGCTTTTCAGACACAGTTACAGCAGCCAGAAAAAAAGCTAAGATTAAAAATCAAGGGTCAAGAGCCCAACAAAAGCAAACCCTGATCGGCACAATGGTGAGGTCAAACGAAACATTTTCAATAAAACAACAAAACTTCTGTTAATTCTCAAATAATTTTATAGACATATGACAGAAATAAAGTCAAATTGTAATATGTGAAGCTGGTAATGCTGTTTGTGGAGTTGTTTAATCAGATCTTGAGAGATTTAATGATGTCTTGTATTTCAGTTGAGTTCATCTAAGGCTGTGGCTGAAGTCAGTTGTAGTTCTTGTTTCTCTTTCATTCAGTGATTCTGCTTGTTAACAGCAGGTGTTATGTATAAGGAGAGTAAATATTTAATTGAACTGTATTATTTTGCACAAGAGAGATCTAATTTAGTTTTGTGGGTCACCATTGTGGTGAAGAGTAGAGCCTTGCTTCAGTCAATGTTGAGCCACAAGCACTGATGTTCTGCTGCTTTATTTAAAGACAGTAACTGTAGAGTTGCTGATACAGTGAGGAGCTCTTTGTTAAGTGCTTTGGTACATACATGTGTGCTATAGCTGATGATAAACTGCAACGATTTGAGTTAAAGTCATGTTTTTAGTAACTTTACTATTACAAATTGTGTTTGCAGTTTTATATTAAGAAATATTCCTTCTTAGTAGACTCAAATGAAATAAGTTAACCAAATGTTTACACCATCACAACAATTTTACAGCATGCAAGAGTTTGCTGTATTTTTACAGTACAATTGTAATTATTGATTTACAGTACTCTTGTAAATTTACAGTCTTATGGCAACCAAAATTGCAAGTAAGTTACTGTAAATTTTACAGCAATATTTTACAGTGGGAACCTCAGAACTGCGTTGTTCCAGCAGGGTCATGGAGTGAGGCACGGATGCAGTCTGAGCCCAACCCTGTTTAACATCTACATCAATGAGCTGGCAGAAGCTCTGGACCACTCCGGCAGCATCCCGGGCCTCGCTCTGCATGACTCTGAAGTCAAATGTCTGCTGTATGCGGATGACCTCCTTCTGCTATCTCCCACAGCCGAGGGTCTCCAGCACAGCCTGGCCCTGCTGGAAAAGTACTGTGAGGAATGGGCTCTGACAGTCAACCTGGACAAAACCAGAGTCATGGTGTTCCAGAAGAAGGCCAGGTCTCAGGGAAGCAGATACCAGTTCAGTTACGGAGGAGAAGTCCTCGAGCACAGCACCAGCTACACTTACCTGGGCATCGAGATCTCTGCATCAGGGGGCTTCAGTCTGGCGGTGAAGGCCTTGAATGAGAAGGCCTAGAAAAACCTTTTCATAGAAAAACCTTTTTTTGAATTAACACCCATATCCTTCAGGTCACTGTGTATATTGTTACTGTTTTTGTATATTGTCTTTTGTACTGTATATTGTTTTATACATGCTTATAACTAGATCACTGGTTAATATCACCCCATTCATTCTATGTTTGGTCTCTATCAATTCGTCTTCGGATGATCTAAATGACAGTGTATATTACGTTGATACCTATGCAACATATTAGTGTTCTAAGAATCTTTAATAGTTTGTATATCAACTATTAAATCCAACCCCATGCAAATTACCATGCTCAGAGACAAAGTGTCGTAAAACCTTCCCTCCAAAAGTTCAAGTCACCATTGGCTCTTTGACACCCCAGAGGTGTGACCTCTATAGCAGATAAAGCTATCACATCAGTGATGCCAGCCAGTCTGCGGTTCTGTTAGACCCTAAGAGGATGAGGAAGATGTGAGCTAGAACTCCTCTGGACCATTAAGTTTTTGTGCCAGGCTTTACGGCCTTGTCTTTCCATTCAAACAAAGATTCTTGAATCCTAGCTGATGTCTCTTAACTCTTCTTCACTTTTCACCTGGGAAGAAACTCCCAATCACCATTGAGTCAGAACATCTTTGGAATTCATCACTCTTCAACCCGGAAGAACGTGATCGCGAGTCCAAAAACCTTGAAACCATCAAGACTTTTCATCCGAGACCGCATTCCGTCACGACAAAGGAAGTGCAAGTATAGTACATTTAATTAAACGAAACAGAGGTTTAGTATAAGTTATAGACCCCGTTATAAACGGCACTGATGGTTTTACTCAGGTGGTTAAATGACTTTTTCCATAACTGCATTCTCTGTTTTCTCTAATGGCTTCATTCATCCACTTTAGCTCCACTTTGTATGTATGCGTGAGTGTATGGTATTCGTTGTTTGTTTAGATTAGTTATGTGTGTTAGCGTTTAGTTAATAAAACTCTTGTGCACAAATTACATGAGTTTCTGATTCTGCCTTGCATATTAATGTCCCTTTATGATTTTGACCCTTGCTACATGCTCTAATGCATTAATAGGAAGATATTTTCTGTGGCCACGGAAATATCCTTTCTTAGAGTTGATATGAATTTACACTGAATGTTCGCTGGACGAACAGATCAGCTGATGGCAATTTAACTCTGCGACAGTTGTTACTGTCAGCCGATATAAATAATTGTAATTAATCATAATTAATTGTAATTATTTATATACAATTCCCTTTTTGAGCTAATTTGCTACAAAAACTACAACTAGAAATTATCAAAAACATTTTAGGGGTCCATAGAGGTACGTCCAATGATGCCTGCAGAGCTGAATTAGGCTTATACCCACTGAAGATTGAGATCCAGAAGAGATGTGTTCAGTTCTGGCATCACCTCCATCAATCTGATCCTGATTCAATCTGATATAAAGCCCTCCTCGCCAATGAAACCTCACCAGAATCTCATCCTCTAAACACACTCGCTCTTCAGCTAGTCCATAAAACCCAGCTCCTCACTGACTACAGCTTCAACCCCAAAGCCATTATTAAAGAAATTGACAAAAATCTAAAAGACACCCATGATGAATCTCTAAAATTACACTTTGACCTTCAAAATAAACTCCAGTGCTACTCAACCCTAAACAGAACCACTAAATTTGCCAATTATTTATTGATTAAATCATTTAAAGAAAGACAAATCCTCTCCAAATACAGATTAAGTAACTATGATTTAGAAATAGAGAGAGGAAGACATAGACAAACATGGACAGAGCTCGAGCAGAGGATCTGTAGACACTGTGATCTACAGCAAATAGAGGACGAGAAACACTTTCTGCTGATTTGTCCTAAATATCACAATGTGAGGGAAACATTTCTCCCCAGATTTGAAGCCCTGATCCCATCATTTACTGAACTTAGTGATACTGAGAAAATGCCCTTCTTACTTGGAGAAGATGATAACACAGCTGCACTAGCTGCAAAATATGTATTAACCATCCACAACGTTAGATGTTAAACATGATTAACTCGAAACTGACTTACTTTATCTTTTCATTTATTTAGATGTATTTTATTTATTATTATTTATGTTGTTATTTATGTTGTTGTTGTTGCTATATATATGTTAATGCTTTGGCAACATTGTATTACACAGTCATGCTAATAAAGCTTAATTGAATTGAATTGAGAGAGAGAGAGAGCGAGAGAGAGAGAGAGAGAGAGAGAGAGAGAGAGAGAGCGAGAGAGAGAGAGGGAGAGACAGAGGGATGGCCAAAGGTCAGGGCATAAAGCTGAAAGTGAGATGAGTGCTTGACGTAACTCATCACTAAGAGATGAACCATTTTCAGCAGCCATATTTTGACCCTGTAGTCTCTCACATAGGCCTATACGTCAGCAAATGACTTCCTAGCAAATAATCATTCAGTGTCTCATGCTTCACAAGACACTTATCTACAGTTAATTCAAACTCAGTGAACTTTATTTGAACTCAGAACACTTCCTCATCTCTGTTCTTTTTATTCACTCTGACTTTGAAGTCAAGAGGACCTTGGATCATTTGCCCACTAAAAGTTTCTCTATCTCACTACACAGATTTTAAATTAGGTGTGATAATCCTCATAAATTGACCTCTTCTTTCATTCAAATAGATGTAGAGATAAGTAAGAAATTACAATACATACTTACATTGAAAAGTCACTTAACCCATCTGGTTTAATGTTATTACATATCTGTACAATGTGTATTTTATGGATGAAGACAGATTTCTACAAGTTCCTTGCAGAGTATGCATACGCATTAATTGTTACTATATCCAACACAGTCTTATGGCAGTTTACTATTTTATATTTTGGCAAATTGGTGGCTAATTCATTTTAATCTGTGTAATCTCATTTATACATTTTTATTCAATCTGTTTACACCCCAGATGGTTAGGTATAGGAAATGACTTTTTTTGTCTCCTAAAAATCACACATTTTCATATGATTCACTTGGTACAAATTCAAACAAAATTGCCGTCTCATAAAAGTTACGTTTTCTCATGAGATTGGATTGGTATATCATATTACAATGCTCTAAAGTTTAACAAATCTCTTTCTTTGTAATGTGTTGTTTGAAAAGTGTGATCTACCAGTTCTTCGTTTTAAAGACACCCTGTGCTCTGAATCTGTTGATTAAAGGTATAGTGGGTGATAATTACATGAGAGTGTTCTTAAAGATTCTCACCTGTAATGCTTCTCTAACACTTTATTTACAAGGTCTTTGTACAAACAGCCAGTGCGCGCACGCACACGCACACGCACACGCACACACACACACACCTCTTATTCAATCAGCACTTCCTTTTTTATTTATTTATTTTTTATTTTTTGTCTGAACTACTCTCCTGGCCTTATACTGTGGATCATGACAATAATGTAATGGTCATATATATTTTTTTCGCATTCATGTTCTCAATTTATTAAAGGTTTATTGGAATGCTATTAAAACTGTGTTGTTGCCAAAACACTTACATGAACTTTACAGTTTTTTTTTCAACTGCTTACACACAAAATTTTTACTTGTCTCACAATTTCTGAAACCTGACACTCAAACAGCAGAACCACACACCAAATCTGCAAAACCATACATTAATTCTCAGCCTTTGACTCAATTTTCAAATTCATAAAACACTTTTTGCAAAACACAACAACACATGTAACACAAAAAACTAACAGGAATTAATATTATGGCAAAGGTGTTTAAAAATGTTTGCTTTTGAGATGTGTTTGTGATATTTTGAATGGAGTGCTTCATTTTGCAAGAGATGTGAGGCATTTTGTGTGTGCAATTCTTGGATTTGTGTGTAAAGTTTTGGAAAAAAAAAAAAGAGGCAAAGTTTTGAAAATGTGTGTAAGCAGTTGTAAAAAAAAACAACAACTGTAAAATATGTACACTTCCATTTAAAAGTTTTGGATCAGTAAGAGTTTTTATTTAGTTTTATTCAGCGAATGAATTGAATTGGTCAAAAGAGAGTTTGGTTAAAACATATTTCTGTTTTATAAATAAATACTGTTCTTTTGAATTTTCTACTCAATAATGAATCCTGAAAAAATATTGAGCAGGACAACTGTTTTCAACATTGACAATGATAGAAAATGTTTCTTGAGAGCAAATCAGCACATTAGAATGATTTTTGAAGGATTTTTGTGACACTGACGACTGGAGTAATGATGCTGAAAAGTCAGCTTTGCATCACAGGAATAATTATAGGAATAAATGAACAAATTAATTTTGTCTTGAGAGACTTTTATGGAAAACATTTTAAAAATGCCTGATTGTTTTCAATGGTTAATGATAAAGATTCTCCATTCACCGTAATTGCATTAAAAGAGCAAACAAACAAACAAACAAAACAAACAAAAAACTCAAGATTGATTCCACAAATGAGAGAAAGTCATACAGGTTTTGAATGACATGAGGGTGAGTAAATCATGATAGAATTGAATTTTTTGGTGCACTAATCCCTTAAGTAAGATGAGAAATGGTTTTAATCCAAACACAGAGAGGACATTAGCCTTGTAAGATTAGTCCCATCCCATGGTAGGGAATGATCCGGTGCACAATCAGGCCATTTTTCTTTACAGCAGAAAAGGATATATAAAGGAGCACTCAGATAATACAGGAACAGCCTCGTAGTTTCAGGTGTTCACTTCATTTAGTGATTATTTTTTGAGGGTAACACTTTACAACAAGGTTTAATTCGTTAATGTATTAGGTATTATGAAATAACAATATACAATACTTTTACAGGACGTGTAAATCTAGGTTAATGTTAATTACTGTATGTTAAGTCATTTTTAGCTTGTCAAAATAACATTAGTTAATGAACTGAAAATCACAATAGAAATGTTATACTAATATTTTACCCCACTGAATGATGAACTGATTTAGAGTACAAAACAATAGCAATTTAAATGCCATACAAATGTTTATTTGTGTATTGTTGTTTATGATATCTAATGCATGTATACGGCCAAACCAAATGGAAATATGATGTCAAACATCACAAATGAGTTTGTAAAATGCAAATTCCAGATGAACTCCAGATGAACTGGCAAACAAAGAAGGAAAATTAACTATTGTAGTGCAGTGTTCTACCCAGTGTCTTGTACTCAGTCTAAATGCACAGTCTTTCCCCGGACTGCCCAACAGTTAGTATAATCCTCCCCTGACCTCTTAAACCCCTTGTAGCATCTTAAAGAATTTACAAGACCATTTGGATTCTAATTACCACAAACAAGCAGATCGAATTATATTGCCCTCTCTGTACTGTGGAAGAGAGTTCTTTCACCCTGCATTGATGAAGCTTTGAAATGACAGCCCGGAGGAATGCTTTATTTTTTGTGAAGTGTAAAGCAATAGTAGACCCTCTCTCTCTCTCTGTCTGTTTTAGATCTCTCTCTCTCTTCTTATTTCACTCTGTGTGTGGTGAAGCTGTTTGTCAGTGGTGTGATGGTATCTTTCCCTCAACATGTCTCCTGTCACACTCTGTAGAGGCTGTAAATCATATGGGCATACCAGCACCAAAATAAACACACAGAAGAAGAAGAATCGTATCATGATTACATATTTGTTATGCTTTTATTTGTTAACCTGTTTTCATTTTTTTTTCAGAGGGAAAATACATACAGAGATCAGGACATACATAATTTCTAAGAAAGAAAGAAAGAATAAATAAATAAATAAATAAATGAAAACACATGCATACACATTAATGTTACTATGGGGAGTATGTATCTACAGAGTATGTATGCCCTCAATCTTGAAAACAAATTTCTCAAATGTTACATACGCATTATATTTTCTTCCTCTTTGTTAACCTGTTTTCAAGTGCTGATAAAATATGAAAGCCTGCCTAGGATAAAGTAAGGTGTTCTGCCCTTACAGTCACTGTAAACACAACCTTACATGGCTTATTGCTTTAATAAAAAAGTAATATGATAAATGAATAAACAGTACAAATAAACAGTAGACAGTAAGATAATAATTAGAATAAACTGTTCTTTCACCAAGTAGTACTTCATTGTTGTTGATATATTAAATATTATTAATTTCATTGCCTTTTTAAAAACAGTTATAAGACGTAAATATTAATTAGCCCAGTTTTAATTATTTTATTGTAACCAATGGAAAAAATAATATGTAATATGTCAATAGAATAGAATAGAATAGAATAGAATCCATCTGTTCATTAACAGATACTGTTCCTTTGATAGAACAGAACAGAATAGAACAGAACAGAACAGAACAGAACAGAATAGAATAGAATAGAATAGAACAGAACAGAATAGAATAGAATGGATCCCTCTCAGTTCATCAGATGGCATTCAATGAATTGAACAGAATATAACAGTCATATGTTATAATAATAGAATAGAATGGAATTAATCCATCTGTTCATTATCAGATGCTATTCCTTCTGTAGAGTAGAATAGAATAGAATAGATCCTTCTCAATTCATCAGATGTTGTTCAATGAACTGAACAGAATATAACAGAGAATCCCATGTTAATATAATATAATATAACATAATAGAATAGAATATTTCTGTTTTCACCGGATACTGTTCTTTGAATAGAGTAGAACAGAATAGAATAAAAATAATAAAGTAGGTCCTTCTGTTTTCAACATATTTTCTTCCACAAATAGAACAGAACATCAGCTCTTCCTTAGAATAGAACAGAACAGATCAGAACAGAATTGTTCTGTTATATTCCATGAATAGAATCTATGCTATTCCATGAACAGAATAGAATAGAATAGAACAGGACAGGACAGGACAGGACAGGACAGAATAGAATAGAACATTTTGGTAACACTTTAGAATAGGGAACACTTATTAACTATTAACTACGACTTTTCCCTCAATAAACTCCTAATTTGCTGCTTATTAATAGTTAGTAATGTAGTTGTTAAATTTTGGTATTGGGTGGGATTAGGGATGTAGAATAAGGTCATGTAGAATAAGGCATTAATATGTGCTTAATTACTACTAATAAATGGCTAATATTCTGTTAATATGCATGCTAATTAGCAACTAGTTAAGAGACCCTAAAATAAAGTGTTACCAACATTTTTAATGTCAAAATACTTTCTGCTATTGCAGCATAATTTGTAGAGAAATTTTACTAACATTAAATTTGTTGAAATCTGTTAAACATCCTTAAGAGCCAGGCATAGGAATACAGGCTCAACCAATGGCACATATAACATTTTTTGCCAGTGTATAAGTTGTATTTTCACAGATTTAGAATGTGAAATAAGCAGATTTGTGTAGAATTATAACATTAATCACCAGAGCTGAAGGTTAAAGCTGACACTGATGCCCTGAACCATGAAATGGACGTTTGAGTCATGTGTACACCGCTATGGAGGTGTCTTTAAGGAGCGTCCACGTGGAACAGGCTTAATTTAGCTCTCACAGAAGAGGATTCTGACACAGATTGTGCGTGACAGCTGTTTCCTCCCACACATACACAAACATGCTTTCAGACTTTCTCTTTTCCTCCCGCTCATATACACACAGACACACAACCCTCTTCAGAGATAAAAACCTTCCTCTGGAAAATAAAATTTCCATTAAAAAATGAAAAAATGAAATAAATAAATGTGGAATGTGTAAAATGGGCGAAAGGTTAAAGGTGAAGCATTGCTGAGACACGGATGAGAAACCCAGATGCTGATAATTAGTATCTGTCATTAACGCCAATTAAACTCATTCACTCCCTAAAAGATGGATTATGTTAAAACTGTTTGCATAGTTTAATTCTTCTCTATGCTTGTTGTGCAGTATTGTGTTTATCGTTTCGCAATTAGCATATACAAAGCATATTCACATTAAAAAATACCACCAGACAATCAATGTGTTGCTGTATAAATTTGTAAATATGAAAATTAAACCTCAGAGCTGAAAGGGGCCTGAGAGACTGTATCTTTCTTTAGCCCTCTCAAATTCAAACAATATTGCCTTCCCAAGAGTCCCAAAAGCTCATCAGAAACACTTTATCGCTTTCATCGCTTCATAGTCTCCACAGCGGATGCTTCCCCACACACCAGTCCTAGACTCCTGCAGTATATAAATAAATCAGCCAATGAATTAGAAAACTCTCTGACAACTCCAATTGTGTGCTGACAGTGCTGTGGGACACCTGAGCATCTGTTTCAATTCACACCTCAGCACTGTCAAGAAGCTCTTCAGGGGCCATGAGGAAGTCAAGCCTTTTGTGGTGTTGTGGGAGGTCTTGACTTAATGCTTATTTTCTTTGGGCGAGTTGTAGCAAAGGGAGAGTGATGATGGGCTAAAACAGCTGTTCACAACGGGTTTTGCTTCAGAAAACAGGTTTTTATTGCTCAGAAGTTGCTTTTTGAACCTCAAAGGATCTCACATATGTTCTAGTCAACTTTCTATCAGTTGCTTCTCCTAAGGTTTTTTTTTTAGATTGTTGTTGACATACAGTAAAGTAAAGTGCTACAGTTTTTTTTTTTAATCACCAGGACCCATTTTAGGTAGCTTTTTCAAAACTGTTCACACAGTGAGCACAACAACAGACTATGTGGGCTAAACTGTGGATCATTCATCATTGCTTTGGCACAAAATGCATTCAGTGACTACATCTTTAAAATTGCATTATTCCTTTTCACTTAAACAATTATATGTTTAAATAAAATTTGCATGTTTACAGGAACTAAAATACACAGGATAATTAATTAAACACAGGTGCAGCGAATGAACGAATTAAACTAGACGAGGACAGGAACATGACCAAATAAGGGAACGCTGAACAGAAACCGGGGCAAAACAGGTCCATGATCCTGACATTTCCATAATATTTTTTTTTTCTATACTATGGAATTCAGTGGGGACCAGCAACTGCTTATGTTCAATAATACAAAACTGAATAAGACAGGAATCTGCTGCATTTCTGCAATATTAAAATATATTCCAAATCTAAAAAATTAAATGCTGTCAAAACAATTAGATGTTAGCCTTTCAATTTCATTATGTTCTATACAAAAGGGGACAATTTGTACTGTAATTGTTGTACTATAAATGAATTCTAACAGTAGAGAGCTGTCATTCTTGTTTTGTAAAGACATTTTATAAAATAAAACATATATTTTGTTGTTAGTGTTTTTTACATCACTGTTTTATGAGTGACAGCGACAACCTTTGAAAGAGTTATGGAAAAATGACTTAATTTGAGACATGAATGAAGTGTTTTGGTATAGTGTTATTGCATTCTGGATGTGAACTTTACATCTGTGCCAAGCTGAAGGTTAGTGAAGAGCACTGCATGAAGGGTTTTGAAAAAAAAAACAAAACAAAAAAAATAACTGACAGACATATTGAGAAATGAGTTTTATAGCAATTGTAAAAAATAAATAAATAAATAAATAAAATAAAAAAAACGTGGATAGCATACAGACAAATTTGATGAAAAAAGAAGCTCATATTGAAATCTCTGATTTTTCATTGCAGACTGTGTTTAGATCTCTGAAAATCCAAATAATCTAAATCCAATAAGTCTCCATTTGATCACAGTTTAATATTGTTGCTTATAACAAACAATTCCTGTAATAGGTATCAAAAAGATCCATTAATACGGAAAAGACATCATGTTTTTTTTTTTGTTTTTGTTTTTGTTTAATATAATTTTTTACTTGTAACTAAACATACTGACACAAAGAAAAGGAACTGAAAATGATGTAAGTAAGGTTTTGATATATTTATATGGTATGAAAATAACACCACAGGCTGAATGGAAGTGTAATCTGTTGGGGACTAAGCCATTGGGACTGCTGTGTGGTACAGCTTTCACAGGATGTGATTTAGCCAAGACTCCCATGTTCTCTGTTCCATATGTCGCTTCAGTCTGATGAGACTTTCCATCTTAATAATGAAACACCCAGCCCCTGGCCTCAGTCACACACCATAGCTCTCTCTCTCTCTCTCTCTCTCTCTCTCTCTCTCTCTCTCTGCTGTTTTTTCTGTCTCTCTTAGTAAAATAGCAACTTTGCATTGGCAAAGCATTAGTAAATAAATAAATAGTTTCACATTTATTATTATTATTATTATTATTAATTAATTAATTAATTAATTAATTAAGGCTACTACTACTACTACTACTACTATTAATAATAATAAACATCTCAGATTAATATATATATATATATATATTTATTTATTTATTTATTTATTTTATTTATTTATTTTTTTTGCAAATCAAAACATTACAATATATGAGAATTAACATGGGGCGTACGGACAATATCACATGTAGATATACGAGCTACACAAGTCAGCATAATATATCATCATAAAAATAAAAAT
The DNA here is from genome assembly GCA_039654775.1 of Spinibarbus caldwelli. NCBI lineage: Eukaryota > Metazoa > Chordata > Actinopteri > Cypriniformes > Cyprinidae > Spinibarbus > Spinibarbus caldwelli. The sequence continues at coordinate 30,575,677 of CM077233.1, read as the reverse complement.
AAAAATAAAAAACTCTTTTAAAGATACATTATAACAGATTCAAGAATGTTAAAGGGGTCCTATTATGCTCTTTTACAAAGTCTTGATTTTGTTTTGGAGGTGTACTAGAACATGCTCTCATGCTTGACGGTTCGAAAATTGCATTATTTTTTCACATAATTTACATTATTACAATACCTTCCTCCCCAGTCTGGCACAAACGGCTTGATTAGTTCTGGGTTTGATGAAGGCCCGCCTTCCGAAAAACGAATGTGTTGTGATTGGTTAGCTGTCCCAGTGCATTATGATTGGCGAACAGCTTAGACGGTGTTTCAGTACTGCCCCGCCCCCTGCCTAAGCAGCAAGTTTGTCAATATTGCCATATCAATTCAGACCCCGAGAATATTGAACAAGAGGATCGTGCAGAACCTGTGCACGCACGGATATTGCAAGACATATTAAAGTGGTAACGATACTGTTGTTGTTGTTTTTTTTTTTGTTTTTTTTTGGCTAAATCACGTTTTAGATAAGATGTCAACAACAGCTTAAAAATAACTGCATTTACTATGTACAGATAAGTGCAATGGTAATATGTATTATGTTTATTGTTCTTTAATTCTAACATTATAACATGAATTGCAGTGAAACTGTTATACAGTTGAATTTTTTTATACCATAGTCCCACAGAGTTGCACTATTTGTGGCGGCATATATAGGCAAATTAATTCTTTGTTGGAGCGGGAGAGAGCAAGATTTCCCCGGTAACGCTGTACACAAAGCAGAGCTCCGCTCACAAACACTGCTTTATCAGACATTACATGCAAGATGAAATGAAAATGACATCCAAAATTTTCTGAAGACAGTCGGTTTCCATCATGTACTGTATGTGTATTTACACAAAAACTGTGTAATGTAAGTAGCCTAGAAAGGAAAAACACAGGAACTTATTAGTAAGCGAAGCTGCAATATCATGACAAAATCATTGTTGATTATTGCTCTTGACGTTGTAATAATGATTATTAATTTTGATTAAAAGAAAGTTTAATAGAAGGGGGGGGGGGGGGGGGGGCATCTCATATTCTGGTCTGTGTTAAACATAACTATACTTTTTGTCAAGCTTTTTCAAGTTGTTTACCACAGACCTTATTTTACTCATTAATTTAAAAAAACCTCATTATAGAATATAGGAAAATCTTGAGGGAAGCAGTGGAGAATTAGTCTTTATTAGTCAGGTTTTGACGTCACAACTAAACCACTCTATTCCCAGGGAAAGCTAGAACTGAAAACTGAAATAAAATGTCCTTGAGCTGCAGATTGATTCAGAGGATTATATCCATATATATATATATATATTTATTATAATAGCTCATATATTTTATGTTTTACTCAAGGAACACATTAATTAAACAATTTGGAACAACAATTTGGAATTGACAAGCATCTATTTTTGCTTGTCTTTAGTTGTGTCTTACTTTGTTTAACAATTATTACACAAATACTATTAGAAAACTGTAGTTTTCACTATCACTTAATTTACTTTATAATTTACTATTTATTCTTCATTATTGTCTATTCTGTATTATTCCACATTTGATATTACACATTCTACTTGCTATTATTCATCTATTATGGTATTATACATATAATTGTTGCTATTATAAATCTATTATATCACTTATGTTATAGTACTGTTGTACTCGCTATTTTATATTATTCACTTTACTACAATTTGTACTACATATACTTTTTAATATTACATGTCACTTTTACTGTGCACTGTATCAGTGCATAATATTTTACCACTGTAACTGTAAGTTTACTGGATCCATAAAGGATTATCAGTTAGATTTGTTAATGTTTGTTGTAGAGTTTATATCTGTATAGAGTGCTATGAAAATAGGAAGCAGACTACCAGTCTGTCACTTTTTGATTTGTATTCGCTGATTTTATTCCATTTTCTCTATTATGGTAAATTATTAGTACTTAAAGATGTATTATTTCGATTTTTTCCAGTATTTTAAAGGGAATGAGCTGTTCTGACCTGAAGCAAGAGAAAAGCTAAAATGTTGAAGTTGAAGACAAAGCAATGAAAAAACGTACTTTCGTTTAATGTACATTAAAAGTACATTACATGTATATATCACAGTTATACTACATTAATATTAGAATTGTTATGTTAACAAAAAAATCAACCAAATCAACACGAGTGAGTGTGAGCTTTCACAATTTCTTACGAAAATTAATCATTTTCCAAGCCTAACTAAATAACTGGAGTTATTTTTAAGTCCATGTAGGTCACAAACCACTGAAATCGGCTGATAAATGTAAACGTTATTGTGTTTTTATCCAGAAAACCCGCGGCCAATGAGGCGTCCAGGTATTTATTATGTCTATGGTGACGCTCTCTAGCGGTTGAATTATGAAGCGGCTGATGATGACATTACTGTGCGCCGGAAAACCTTTTTGTCCCATGCCATGACGTCAGCAGCTTGACAGCTCTGTTCTGTTCAATATTTGTTTCTCTTGGATTAACAGAGCATTTTTAACATAATGAGCTGAGGGTGCGTTTGTCATTTTCTGTATATAAACTGCATACTACATGCTACACCATGTCGTTCTTCGTGGATTCAGTGATTATGTTCACTTCTCAGGTAAGACTTATCTCTCTTTCAGTAATAAATGCATATTAGCATCAACAACGCGAACACAAATACTTCATTCATTGGACAGTGAACAACATGTTACCAAGCTTAAATGCTTTGAATAATAATAATAATAATAAAAACATCTTAAAAGGTGTCTGTCTGACTGTGTCTTTGTCTATAATAGATACCTAATAATAATAATAATAATAATAATAATAATAATAATTCCCCTTAAAGCCTTTTTACTTTTGACAAAAGACTACAATATTATTTAAAATAGTTAAATGTTTATAGTTAATATAGTTGTTTCAGTGGTTGTGAAGCTCGTTGGTTTATGTTTTGGATGTGTATATGGCAGCATGTTTATGTGTTTAACATGATTTTGTGTCCACAGGTGCTGTTTTTTGGGTTTGGGTGGCTGTTTTTCATGAGGCAGTTGTTTAAAGATTATGAGGTATTGTGCATAATAAAGAGTGTAGATTTAGACCAGTAATGTAGACTCTGGGCTTTCAGTATTTATAATCCAGGTGTGTCTCAATTCCTCCTCAGGTTCGACAGTATGTTGTGCAGGTGGTCTTTTCCGTCACATTTGCCTTTTCTTGCACTATGTTTGAGCTCATTATCTTTGAGATCCTCGGTGTGTTAAGCAGCACGTAAGTTTTCATGAATTGCATTGATAAAATCAGTGATGAGAACTGTACATCAGATGCTCACATGCTGTTTGTTTTCTAAACAGATCCAGATATTTCCACTGGAAGCTGAATTTGTATGTAATATTACTGGTTCTAATATTTGTGGTGCCTTTCTACATTGGCTACTTTGTGGTCAGTAATATACGATTATGTAAGTAGAATTTGTTCCGTCTTTGTATTCTGTAGCTTTTCCATTTGTTTGTTTGAAGGAATAGTTCACTCAAAAATGGACATTTGCTAAAAATGTTCTCACCCTCAGGCCAACCAAGATGTAGATGAGATTTGAAGAAAATTTAGCATTACATCACTTGCTCAGCAGTCGATCCTCTGCAGTGAATGGGTGCCGTCAGAATGAGTTCATTTTCAGCAAATATTAATTTTTTTGGTGAATTATTCCTTTAAATTTGTCAAACTTTGCTTATGCACCCTACCCTTTTTTGCTGTTTTACAGTGCAGAAACAAAGGTTGCTTTTTTCATGTGTGGTCTGGTTCACATTCATGTATTTCTTCTGGAAACTGGGTGATCCTTTCCCTATACTTAGTCCAAAACATGGTAGGCACTGTCAACGTGAAACTTTTCTATATATGTATTTATGAATGTAACATAATATTTAACAAGAAAAAAAATCAAAAACAAATATTTGACTGGTATATGTAAAATTAGTAGATTTTGAGAGCAATCATTTGTTATATTTGGAATAATGCGCACCAATGATTCAAGCACATTAAGACAAGAAATGTGCATTAAGAAAGTAAATATATTAAAAATTATAATGTATCTTTTTCTTGTTTTCTCAGGTATTTTGTCCATAGAGCAGCTGATCAGTCGTGTGGGGGTCATTGGGGTCACACTGATGGCTCTGCTGTCTGGCTTTGGTGCTGTGAACTGCCCTTATACATACATGTCATATTTCCTGAGGTATCTGTGCTCTTAGACACAGAAAATAACAGAGAATAGCCTGTTGTGTTGTGTTTATATTTTATATGTAAGATGTTTATTTGGTTTGTTTGCTCAGAAATGTGACAGACAGTGATATCCTGGCCCTGGAAAGAAGGCTTCTTCAGACTATGGACATGATTGTCAGTAAAAAGAAAAGGTAAGCAGTATACTGTAAAGAGAGGAATCCAATCAGACAGGGGAAACATATTCACAATATCACAAGAATATTTATTTATTTATTTGTTTGCTTGTTTGTTTGACACAGAGACTCAAAATGCTTATTGAATTTTTAAATAATGCACTAGTAATTAGCATAAACATTATTTTGTTCCTAAAGAGATGCAATATACATTTTAAATATAAAATAAAATAAAAGATTTACAGAAATAAATTGCTCTATATATACACATTACTGTTCAAATGTTTCTATTTTTGTTCACCAAGGCTGCATTTATTTGATTATAAAAATACAGTAAAAACTCAAAAAACTTGAAATATTATTACAATTTCAAATAACTGTTTTCTCTGTTAATATATTTCAAAAATGTAATTTATACCTGTGATGGTAAAGCTGAATTTTCAGCAGCCATTACTGTAGTCTTCATTGTCACATGATCCTTATTATTTTGAAAACCTTATGTTAAAACATTGTTGAAAAAAAAAAAAAAAAATCTTTCTGATCCTACATTTATGCATGCTATATGAATCTAAAGTAGTGTATTCTTCAATTTTGTCATAACAGAACAAGATTTTTCTTTTAAGAACTTTTTAATGTCTCTTTGTAGGATTGCCATGACAAGAAGGCAGATGTACCAGCGTGGAGAGGAGCAGAATAAACAGACGGGATTCTGGGGGATGATCAAGAGTGTGACCTCCTCACCATCAGGCAGTGAGAGTATCCTTAATGAGCCAGTTCATCTGAGGCAGCAGGCTAATAGTACAGATCCTGAGTGAGTAATTCAGCCTCATTTAGAAGAGACCCAGCAACTGGAGAGTTACTGAGATCAAATTTCATCACCATTGTGCCCTAAGTGTGTGAACAAATCACTTAACTCCTGTTCTCTCCTGCATGACTGCCACAGAAAATTTAATTTAAAGCAGTAGCTAATGGGGAGTAAATAATGTGTGTATGTGTGAGGATGTGCATGTTAAGTAGATTGGTTAACCTGCTGGCTAAAAACAACGCTTCTCAATTGGTTATGGTTCAGAACCTAGATTTTACAATGCATCTACAAAAGCAAATAATAATTTTCATAAAGTCAGACATTGAAATGTGTTAATTTTGGCTATAAATCCATATGCATATGCAGTCTGGATTGTATTTCCTTTTAGTAATATTGCTCATTCTTTTCAAGGCTAAGAGCACTATTTTTTGGGGGGTTGTGATGCACTAGTTTAGGACCACAGCCTCCTCTCCGCGATGTTTGTTTCTTAACCTTGGCACTGCAGATCTTTCTGTGATCCAGCAGGAAGTGGATGCTCTGGAGGAGCTCAGTAGACAGCTTTTCCTGGAGACCGTGGACCTGCAAGCCACCAAGGTATTTAACAAAATTAAAAATAGTTTTATTTCTATACAGGGATCCCATGCTCGTGTAAAACAAGTATATACAGTGGGGAAAAAAATTATTTGATCCCCTGCTGATTTTGTACGTTTGCCCACTGACAAAGAAATGATCAGTCTAAAATTGTAATGGTAGGTTTATTTTGAACAGTGAGAGACAGAATAACAACAAAAAAAAATCCAGAAAAAAAAGTTATACATCGATTTGCATTTTAATGAGTTAAATAAGTATTTGATCTCCTATCAATCAGCAAGATTTCTGGCTCCCAGGTGTCTTTTATACAGGTAAGGAGCTGAGATTAGGAGCACTCTCTTAAAGGGAGTGCTCTCTAATCTCAGCTTGTTACCTGTATAAAAGACAACCTGTCCACAGAAGCAATCAATCAATCAGATTCCAAACTCTCCACTAGGGGTGTCCTCGACTAAGGATTTTCATAGTCGAATCGGAATTTTCGAATCTTGCCGATAGTCGCCTGATAGTCGAATCGTATGTTTGGGGGCGGGGCAAAATACATTACCAGTCAAGTCAGACATTCAACAGTCATAAAATAATGTTTTATGTTTTGATTAAAAGATAGTTAACATTAAACGTCAGTGAAACCCTAATGAATTCACAACATTTGTTTTACAATAGTGCTCTCATTATAACGTTAACATTAATGTTCTGCATTTCTGTTTTGAGCTGCGCGTGCTGAAGATGACAGTAGAGTGAAGCATTTGATAGCAGGTTTATAATCAACTCATCATTTATCGCATATAGAATACGCTTCATTATTTATACAACATAACATTAACATTAACATTACGTCTTATAGGCCATATGCACAAAATGCCCCGAATGTGAACGTGTCTGCGCGGCTCTGAATGAACTCCTTTTGTGGACGCGTTCTTCACGCAACAACGTGCAGAAACACAGTAACTAAACTCTAAAAATTCACAGCGTTTTATTATAATAGTGTTCTCATTATAATGTTATGTATATGACAGTCCCAGTGATAGTTATTAATATTCTGCATTGTTTGTGCTCCTCGCTCTGCGCGCTGAAGAGATAATCACCTTAGTAGGCTACTACAATGAAGCGCTTTACTGCAGCGCAACTCCAAATGCATCTTATACGAGATAAATAAGATATACACGATATATATATAAAACCGGGTGAAATGTTTTGAAATCACTTGTACCCTACCTGATCGGAAAAATCCAGTCTTTCACTCTGCCTGTGTCAGTTTGAGTCTTGTTTAAGATTTAAATCCCTGCCGCCAAGATACTCCTCTGTCGGTCACGGATTATGGAAAGTGAAACTTAAATCTATAGGTGTGGTTGGATTTATTCACGCACGTTAAAATATTTATTTAAAGCTTCTTTCTTTTCAGATTCTTATTTACAGCATTATCTTAATAGGCTGTATATTAACTTATTGGGAGAAAACCAGTAGTTCTATGTGAAATCAGACATTTGAGCACCCCTATATAGCCAAAATGGCATGATCATACCACCCTGCGAATATTTGACTGTGAGATTGGTAGTCGAATCAGGCTCCTCCTATCGAAGCATCGAATCGTCGACTATTCGGGGTCACCCCTACTCTCCACCATTGCCAAGACCAAAGAGCTGTCCAAGGATGTCAGAGACAAGATTGTAGACCTATACAAGGCTGGAATAGACTACAAGACCATCGCCAAGCAGCTTGGTGAGAAGGTGACAATAGTTGGTGCGATTATTCGCAAATGGAAGAAACACAAAATAACTGTCAATCTCCCTCGGACTGGGGCTCCATGCAAGATCTCACCTCGTGGAGTTTCAGTGATCATGAGAATGGTGAGGAATCAGCCCAGAACTATGTGGGAGGATCTTGTCAGTGATCTCAAGGCAGCTGGGAGCATAGTCACTAAGAAAACAACTGGTAACACACTACGCCGTGAAGGACTGAAATCCTGCAGCGCCCGCAAGGTCCCCTAGGTCAAGAAAGCACATGTACAGGCCTGTCTGAACATGGGTGAAAGTGTTGTGGTCAGATGAGACCAAAATCGATCTCTTTGGCATCAACTCAACTCGCCATGTTTGGAGGAGAAGGAATGCTGCCTATGACCCCAAAAACACCATCCCCACCGTCAAACCGTCATGGAGGTGGAAACATTGTGCATTGGGGGTGTTTTTCTGCTAAGGGGACAGGACAACTGCACTGCATCAAAGGGACGATGAACGGGGCCATGTACCATCAGGGCCAGGGCATTGAAGCCAGCCAGGGCAATGAAAATGGGTCGTGGATGGGTATTCCAGCATGACAATGACCCAAAACACACGGCCAAGGCAACAAAGGAGTGGCTCAAGAAGAAGCACATTAAGGTCCTGGAGTGGCCTAGCCAGCCTCCAGACCTTAATCCCACAGAAAATCTGTGGAGGGAGCTGAAGGTTTGAGTTGCCAAACGTCAGCCTCGAAACCTTAATGACTTGGAGAGGATCTGCAAAGAGGAGTGGGACAAAATCCCTCCTGAGATGTGTGCAAACCTGGTGGCCAACTACAAGAAACGTCTGACCTCTGTGATTGCCAACAAGGGTTTTGCCACCAAGTACTAAGTCATGTTTTGCGAAGGGGTCAAATACTTATTTGACTAATTAAAATGCAAATCAATTTATAACTTTTTTGAGATGTTTTTCTGGATTTTTTTGTTGTTATTAGTCTCACCGTTCAAATAAACCTACCATTCAAATTATAGACTGATCATTTATTTGTCAGTGGGCAAACGTACAAAATCAGCAGGGGATCAAATAATTTTTTCCCCCACTGTATCAGGCAATTTAAAAATTGTCCCCCGGTTTCACAGACAAGGCTTAAACCTAATCCCAGACTAAAATGTAAGTCTGCACTGTAAAAAATAAATGTAATTTTAACTGTAAAATTTTGTAAAAACGCTACTGAAAAAAAGCTGTTAATATGTTAACAGTGAGTTCCTGTGCTATATACAGGGAAAAACTGTAAAAGATCTAACCAGACATTTCATATAATTTTACAGTAAAATGCTGTTAATTTTACAGTTTTTAGAAGTAAAAATAACAAATCAATGTATAATTTACAGTCAAAAACTGTAAACTGATATTCCCAGAATTCCCTGCGTGACACTCCACATTTGAAAGTATTTTGTTTAAATAGTCATGTTTTTTAATAGTTTTTGTTATCAGTTATGGACATTTGGGCTTTATGTTACATCTTCTGTTGTTTAATGAAAGTTTATTGCATTATTTAAGTATTGTGTGTTACCATGATAGTGTTTTGTGTTTGCATGAATGACTCTGTGCACCTTCTATATATTAGTATATACTTCTGCTTGTGGTGAAGCTACTGGTGATGATCTTTGATTCTTCATGTTGCTTTCTCTTTTACCATCTGCATTATTATGGTGGTTGTCAGTATGTTAAAGGTACAAAACAGATTTTAATAGCAGTGTGTGTTGTTGAATTTAGTGGTTTGCATTCAAATTTCCCTGTTTGTAAATTACAGTTTTATACTGTAAATTTTACTGTTTTGTTCTGTAAATGTGTTTACAGTTTTTCCACAGCTGCCAGAATTATTTTGTAAAAACTACGAATTTTTTTTTTTTTTATTTTTTTTTATACAGTGTGAGCTGTTTCAACTGAAAGAAACTTGCCCTGACTGATCTTAAAATATATCAGTGCCTTTATTTTTTCTCAAAATGCACACCAGTAACGTTTTTTTCTAAGGCACGTTTAAAAAAGTTACTTAAATGTCCTAATTGAACCATGGCCTAATCCTGGCTTAGTCTAAGCCCTGTCTGTGAAACCTGGCCTGTAATTTCCAGGACAGACATAAAAATGAACAAAATCCTAAAAATAAACAATTTATAGATCGTTTTTTTTTTTTTTTTTTTTGCTTTCCAGTATCCAGTAAATATCCAGTAATCACAGTATAGTCATGGAAATTCTCTGGTCAAAATGTGTTGAAAATCTTTATATGAATAAAAGTACATTTTAAAACTCTATTATGATTTTATGTCTCTGTATCCCAAGGAACGGATAGAATACTCAAAAACATTTCAGGGGAAATACTTCAACTTCTTAGGGTATTTCTTCTCCATCTACTGTGTGTGGAAAATATTCATGGTAAGAATTGTTTTTGCTAATTTTGTTTGGTATGTATTATAGACCATTGTATGATTGTGTCTTAATCAGTGACATAATGTAATGTATTCTTCTTAGGCCACGATAAACATAGTGTTTGACCGTGTGGGGAAGACTGACCCAGTGACGAGAGGAATTGAGATCACAGTCAACTATCTCGGCATTCAGTTTGATGTATGTTGTCATTGTCAGCTTACACTGCTTTATATATTTTGGCTAGCTAAATCTCTTTTAAGCTTCCCTATTAGACTTTTTGAAGACTCCTTATTTATTCTTTCTCTTCTTTTACTCAACTTTTGTTACTCATTAGTGAGTATTAATGGTGTAATTCACTACTATTGTTCAAATCAAAACATTTGGAGTCAGTAAGTTTTTTTTTTTTTTTTTTTTTGATTGTTTTTGAAGTTATAAAGAAGTCACATACTCACCCAGTCTCAATTCACAAAATATAGTAAAAACAGTATTATTGTGAAATATCTTAACAATTGAAAAAAGAACACTTTTCTCTTTAAATATAATTTTTTCTTGTTATAATCAATGTTGAAAACAGTTGTGGGAAACCTGGTACAGTTTTTTTAATTCATATCAGGATTATATGAGTTTTCTTTCAAACAGCAATTATTAGAAATAGAAATATATTAAAATGAATACACTTTTGATCAATTTAATGCATCCTTGCTGATTTAAAAAAAAAACAACAACAAAAAAAATAAACCTTCGAACAATAATGCATGTTATGTTTTTGCTGATAAAACTCCCTTTACATTTTTAATGTCTCTTTATCTCTTAGGTATTATCTCTTGTGTTTCTATGCCCCCTATTGGCCAATATATAAAACTGTAGACAAATCAGATGTTAGCACTGCTTTGTCACAGCAGGACAAATTATCATACCAGTTGTTTGTTTACTTATTTAATGATAGTATTTTTTTTTTTTTTTTAATGATTACATTTGTTAGTCTACACTCATGTACATAATTGTTGTGTATCCATTCTAATAGACTTTATACTCCTGACTGCGGTTGTATATACATGCTGTGATTGTGTGTGCTGTGTCAGCTGACATTTAATGCTTTGGTTGGCAGTTAATTGTTCCCCAGCCTGTTAAATGATGGTTTAATCTTTCCCCGTGAGGAGGTAATGATTCAGCCTCTTAAACATGTAATCTGTGTCCGGCTTCACTCTTGCTCTCTACTGATAAGTGCAAATGCTGCTCATCCCTTTCTGATGGATAAAGTTTATTTGCAGAAGAACTTAAACCTTTGTTTTCCCACAGGTCAAGTTCTGGTCTCAGCACATTTCCTTTATCCTGGTGGGAATCATCATAGTCACGTCCATACGAGGCCTTTTAATCACACTCACCAAGGTAATGAAGGATGAACATGTTTTTTCTCATTCAGTCTTATCACTTAAGGGAAACGGTCATATATTACTGTACGTGTGCGTAGGCGTGTTGGTTCAGCCGGTGTAGAGGGAGGAGATTATTTTCTTAAGCAACTGCAACATGGTCTTGCTCGAATTTAGTTTCTGAGAAACATTAATGATGTTTAAAGCTCATGAAAAGCAGTTTTGGTTAATCTCTTTACGTTTTGTTCACAGTTTTTCTATGCCATCTCTAGCAGCAAGTCCTCCAATGTCATTGTGCTCGTCCTGGCTCAGATCATGGTGAGATGAAAAAAAACTTAAAAAAAAAAAAACTGTACTATTAGTTTTGTTAAATTGATAGTTCACCCAAAAAAGAAAATTCTGTAATTACTCACCCTCATCTTGTTCCAAAGGAGCGAGTCCTTCGTTCATTTTCGGAACACAAATGAAGATATTTTTGATGAAATCCGGGAGCTTTCTGGCTCTGCTTAGACAGTAAGTGTGCGACCACGTTCAAGACATAGAAAGGTAGTAAGGACATCATTAAAATAGTCCATGTGACATCAGTGGTTCAACCTTAATTTTACAAAGCTATGAGGATACTTTTTGTGCGCAAAGAAACCAAAAATAACAACTTTATTCAACAAATTTATTTGACTATTTTAACATTGTGCGTACCACCTTTCTGGGCCTTGAACGCGGTAGTACCCTTGCTGTCTATGGAGGGTCATAGAGCTCACGGATTTCATGAAAAATATCTTAATTTGTGTTCCGAACACGAACAATGGTCTTACAAGTTTGGAACGACATGAGGGTGAGTAATTAATTACAGAATTTTCTTTTTTGGGTGAACTATTCCTTTAATTTTAAGACATATACATACATCAGCAAACGTTTGATGTATGTATGATTTATGAATTTTTAAATTGATTATGATATACAAATAATTATAAGTTTTTGAATAAAATATTTTTGAAGACACTTATAATGTTGCAAACTATTTCTATTTCTAATAAATGTTGTTCTTTTTATTCATCAAAGAAAGCTGAAAAATCTATCACAGTTTCCACAAAAAAAAATATTTAATACAACTTTTTTAACATTAATAATGATAAAAAAAATGTTTATTGAGCATATTTGCATCAACATATTTGAATGATTTCTGAAGGATCATGTGACACTGAAGCCTGGAGTAATGATGCTGAAAATTCAGCTTTGCATCACAGGAGTAAATTACATTTTAAAATATATTCAAATAGAAAACTCTTATTTTTAATTTTAACAATGTTTTTACAATATTACTGTTTTTACTGTATTTCTATATCAAAAAATACACACTTGGTGAGCATAAGAGACTTTCAGAAATGTGACCCCAGACTTTTGAACAGTAGTGTAAAAACAGTTTAGTGTCTTTCCAGCAGAAATAATGGATAATTTTAATACTTTTTTAAACCTTCTCTCTCTCTCTCTCTCTCTCTCCTCTCTCTCTCTCTCTCTCTCTCTCTCTATCTATCTATCTATCTATCTATATATATATATATATATATACACACACACAGGTGCATCTCAATAAATTAGAATGTCATGGAAAAGTTCATTTCAGTAATTCAACTCAAATTGTGAAACTCGTGTATTAAATAAATTCAATGCACACAGACTGAAGTAGTTTAAGTCTTTGGTTCTTTTAATTGTGATAATTTTGGCTCACATTTAACAAACACCCACCAATTCACTATCTCAACAAATTAGAATATGGTGACATGCCAATCAGCTAATCAACTCAAAACACCTGCAAAGGTTTCCTGAGCCTTCAAAATGATCTCTCAGTTTGGTTCACTAGGCTACACAATCATGGGGAAGACTGCTGATCTGACAGTTGTCCAGAAGACAATCATTGACACCCTTCACAAGGAGGGTAAGCCACAAACATTCATTGCCAAAGAAGCTGGCTGTTCACAGAGTGCTGTATCCAAGCATGTTAACAGAAAGTTGAGTGGAAGGAAAAAGTGTGGAAGAAAAAGATGCACAACCAACCGAGAGAACCACAGCCTTATGAGGATTGTCAAGAAAAATCGATTCAAGAATTTGGGTGATCTTCACAAGGAATGGACTGAGGCTGGGGTCAAGGCATCAAGACACACAGACGTGTCAAGGAATTTGGCTACAATTGTCGTATTCCTCTTGTTAAGCCACTCCTGAACCACAGACAACGTCAGAGGCATCTTACCTGGGCTAAGGAGAAGAAGAACTGGACTGTTGCCCAGTGGTCCAAAGTCCTCTTTTCAGATGAGAGCAAGTTTTGTATTTCATTTGGAAACCAAAATCCTAGAGTCTGGAGGAAGGGTGGAGAAGCTCATAGCCCAAGTTGCTTGAAGTCCAGTGTTAAGTTTCCACAGTCTGTGATGATTTGGGGTGCAATGTCATCTGCTGGTGTTGGTCCATTGTGTTTTTTTTTTTTTTTTTTGAAAACCAAAGTCAAGAAATTTTTACCAAGAAATTTTGGAGCACTTCATGCTTCCTTCTGCTGACCAGCTTTTTAAAGATGCTGATTTCATTTTCCAGCAGGATTTGGCACCTGCCCACACTGCCAAAAGCACCAAAAGTTGGTTAAATGACCATGGTGTTGGTGTGCTTGACTGGCCAGCAAACTCACCAGACCTGAACCTCATAGAGAATCTATGGGGTATTGTCAAGAGGAAAATGAGAAACAAGAGACCAAAAAATGCAGATGAGCTGAAGGCCACTGTCAAAGAAACCAGGGCTTCCATACCACCTCAGCAGTGCCACAAACTGATCACCTCCATGCCACGCCGAATTGAGGCAGTAATTAAAGCAAAAGGAGCCCCTACCAAGTATTGAGTACATATACAGTAAATGAACATACTTTCCAGAAGGCCAACAATTCACTAAAAATGTTTTTTTTTTATTTATTTTTTTATTGGTCTTATGAAGTATTCTAATTTGTTGAGATGAATTGGTGGGTTTTTGTTAAATGTGAGCCAAAATCATCACAATTAAAAGAACCAAAGACTTAAACTACTTCAGTCTGTGTGCATTGAATTTATTTAATACACGAGTTTCACAATTTGAGTTGAATTACTGAAATAAATGAACTTTTCCACGACATTCTAATTTATTGAGATGCACCTGTGTGTGTGTATGTGTATATATATGCGTGTGTGTGTGTGTGTGTGTATATATATATATATATATATATATATATATATATATATATATATATATATATATATATATATATAAATAAATACATAAATACATAAATAAATAATATTTGGAAAAAAAAAGGTCTAAGGTCTGTTATATTGGAAATCAGTTGTCTCATGAATTATATGACAGTAATATAGGAATCATAAAGAAAATGTTTCTGTTCCAATTCTGAATTCACTTCACAATATGTGTTCCAGACCTATTAAATGTTATATTAAAATGTTATATCATTTGGGTCCAGTATTGTTTTAAAAAAGTGAAGGTGATTTTGAATAATAACTGTTTTTGATTCCTTGTCCCACTATTTTGAAAATCCTCCTCATATACAAAATGGTGACATCTCTGTCTCTCTCTGCCACTCTCTCTGCTGTCTGTTTGTAGGGCATGTATTTTGTGTCATCTGTGCTCCTGATGCGGATGAGCATGCCTTTAGAGTACCGCACCATAGTGACGGAGGTACTGGGAGAACTGCAGTTTAACTTCTACCACCGCTGGTTTGACGTGATCTTCCTGGTCAGTGCTCTCTCCAGCATCCTCTTCCTCTACCTAGCCCATAAACAGGCACCTGAGAAGCACATGACCCTGTGACCTCATAAGTGACCTCTTCAGAGTGAGACGCATAGGACTAAAGTGTCTGCCCCATAATGAGCATTATTGGGTCTGTATTTCCTGAATCAGGAGGGGCCCAGAAACAATGTTTATTTGACTTTGGGTTCAAAAAATGCTGATTTGTTGTATCATTTAAATACTCACAAAATGGTATACAATGTGGGTGTAATTTCAACCCCCCCCCCATACCAGGTGTTATTATGTTTACCATGGTAGGTGAACAAACTAAATGCTCTCACTAGTTTGTTTTCCATGAAATCAGTTACTCGTCTTGAGCCATCTTTTATCATTTATGATTAATAGACATCAGATCTATATCTCAGCACCACCCAGTGATATTACAGTGGACTGTTGGACTCTTGTTGTTACTATCATTCCAAGTCTCATTAAGACCTGTAATGATTCACAAGTGGATACTGTATTGAGTGAGTGTCATAATCTTCTGCTGAAATCACATCAACTAGAAAGGGGTTAAGAATATATGTACCTTTGGCTTTAACTATTTTATTTTTTTAAGATGGCTGCCGTTGATCTACTGAAAAGGCAATGTCTACGTGCCAGAGATGTAACTGTCTTGGATTTCTGTTCAAATACAGGAAGCTCAGATTTCCATTAAAAGGCTTTTTCAAACATTTCCACTGTTTCTTATTGGTACATTCAGTAGATCGATGCTGAAAAAGTTTTACAAGGAATAAGTAGTGTTTTGTGAAGAGTCATGTGCATGATGTCTTCAAATGAAAAGTGTTTTAATTATGTATTGTGTGAGTCGCACCCCCTCAGTGTATTTGGGAATTTGGAAATGACATGACCTGCGAAGATCATTGGTCACTTCTACGGATATGCAAGTAATTTCAACTTAAATGACATTAAATCGATCTGAAAAATCAAGTTAAATCATACAATTTAATACAACTTTCATAGGCTATAACTTAGAAAACTGCTCAACTTATTTTGATGAGTTAAAGTAATATAAAAGCATAAGTTGCCATGACTTACTGATGATACAGTTTGTTACATTGTGTATAGAGAAATATCAAAACACAGATTACACGATGTCTTTCAGTTTGCACAATTTATTTTTAAACACCAAACTTGAAACTCACTGAAGCCACTTGTTAGTTCTTGAAGTGAGCTTATGCCTGTATGGTGAGTAGATTTGTACACTGTTTTGGACTGCTGACTTAAACCGTTCAGTCTGTCAATGAATTATCTCTTTATATATATATATATATATATATATATATATATATATATATATATATATATATATATATACACACACATACATATCACCTGATTTTATCATTAACAGTGTATCCGTACAGTATTTTTCCACTTCAAGCACCGGTTATAGGTACTTACACTGCTGCTAACACTGGTGCTAACACTTGCTAAAGAGCTACTGAATGTACCTTTAAAATGGTAAAAATAATTTTTCACATTTGACATCACACCAAATGAAGAGATTTTATTCAATGGGCATCCATGAGAAAATGACAAAATATTCTGTAGAATAAATTATATATTAAAAAGAATATGCATTTCCTGAAGGACCATGACTACAAGCATAATAAAGCCAGTTCAAACAGATCATTGTTGTTGTGGATCCCAAAGAAAGCAGTTCAGAAATAATCTGTTACATTTGATATTGTTACTATATGTAAATTCACATTGAAAATATTCTTTAATCAGTGGTCTTACAGTCTCTTGTTCAAAGGGGCATCTCTCCTCTTTATAGATTGTAGAGTAGTTGATCAGGTAAGTGCATCAACCTGTCACTAAATCACAGTATTGGAAGTATCTGTTGGTACAGAAGTGTGGTGTGCTCAGAGTTTCTCGTCCTCACTCGCATCTGATGCTGAAGATGATGACGATGAAGACGATGAAGACGACGACGACTAGGGTGCAAAAAAAATGTTAGAGTTAGTAGCTCTTTTAGTATTTAGTTATGGCTTGTATCCTTAAAGGAATAGATAACAGATTTACCTCAGAATATGACAAAAGAAAGACAATCACAACACACACTGCCACTAGATTTTTTCATGTTTTCGAGAGAAGTCTCTTATGCTCACCAAGACTTATATTATGATCAATATATATGATGAAAAATACAGTAAAGTTGCACAATCTTATTACAATTTAAAAAGATGTTTACTATTTTAATATGTTTAAAATATAATTTATTCCTGTGATGGCAAAGCTGAATTTTCATCATAATTACTCCAGTCTTCAGTGTCAAATGATCCTTCAGAAATCTAATGTGCTGATTTGGAGCTCAATACACATTTCTTATTTATGTTGAAAAGAGTTGCTAATGCTTAGTATTTTTGTGGATTTTTTTGTGGACTTTTCTCAAATTTTTTGATGCATAATAATAAAGAACATTTCTTTAAAATAAAAATCTTTTGTAACATTATAAACATCTTTACTGTACTTTTGATCAATTTAATTCATTATAGACAAAGAAAAGCATTATTAATGTATATTTAAATAAATACATAAATACACTTTTGAACCAAACAGTTTAAAGGAATACTTACACTAACATTATAATGATATAATTTACTCGTTTATACCATTCCAAACACAAAGTTATGTTGTGTTATGTATGATGACTCAGAATATGTACGTTTATGGACTAGATTTAGAAATGTATTTTTAGGTACTTGCTTTTTTTTCCATTTTTGAATTCATCAACCTTCTTCAAAATGTCTTTTATGTTCCAAACAAGAAAGAAAGTAATACAGGTTTGGAATGACATGAGTTTGAGTAACTGATGACAGAATGAAAAACGTAGTATTGTGAGGTATGTTGTGAATATTGAAA
This sequence comes from Spinibarbus caldwelli, assembly GCA_039654775.1. NCBI lineage: Eukaryota > Metazoa > Chordata > Actinopteri > Cypriniformes > Cyprinidae > Spinibarbus > Spinibarbus caldwelli. The sequence goes on along the minus strand of CM077233.1, from coordinate 30,557,696 downwards.
ACATTTAGAAATGCTGAAAAGCAGTACTGACCCTTGACCGGGTTTGAGCAGGTGGAGTGGCTGGCCTTTCGTTGTCACTTCCTGTATCTTTCCTCTCGTCCTCCTGTGCGTAGGCTGGTGCCGGGACATCTGCGAAGGGCGCTTTATCCAGCAGCTGAGGGGTGATGGCGACCCCTCGTGCTTTCAGGTGCTCATAGGCCGTCCTCTCAGCCACCAGGAGGACCAGCGTGTCCCCGCTCTTGTAGATGAGGTTCACAACCTCCTCATGTGTGCTCAATTCCACATTCACCCCATTCACCTCCAAAACAATGTCATCATCCTCCAGTCCGGCTCTGTCTGCTGCTCCATCTTTCACCACCTGAGAGAAAACACATTAACAGGTTATTCCACCCCAAAATGAAAATCAGTTACTCAACCTTATGCTCTGAAGGAAGAATATCATGTCCACTCATTTACATATAATGAAAGTGAATGAGTGAATCCATCAAATTCCAAAACTAAAATCAATTCTTCAATCACTTAAAATGTGGATCTATCCATTCATTCGTTCATTCATTCATTCGTTCGTTCGTTTGTTCATTCGTTCATAATAAATAACCAATAAATAACAAATTGCAATCAAAAATTCAGATTCTCAGAAAAAACTGTCATACACTCAACAAATTTTAAATTTAAGATTAATGTATTTGAATTACATATAAAATTTTCAACCGTTTAGATTACACTATCAGTCATACATAAATGCAACAGGTAAGAAAAATTCTGCACTCAAAAATATCATGGCGTAGTTCATTTCTAACGATTTACATCTATTTAACTTTATTTACTTCAAACCACATTCATTGAAATTGAAAGGAAAAATCAGCATAAATCTGTTCATTGTGAAAACAATTGAATTTATTTAGTTAAAAAGTATAAACATGGTTAATATTTATAAATATGGCTAAACGTGGAACAAACAATATTCAGTTAAAATGCATGGGATTAAACCAAACTGGAATTATTAATGATAAATTATAAACCTGGTTATTGTGTGTTTAAAACAGATTCAGTTTATTACAGAAATCTAGTTTTGACTTTATTTATGTATGGCTGACCAATATGAATCATATTATATGTATTAGTTTGTTAATGTTAAATGGTTGGAATTCAAATGGGTGAAAATTGTATATGCAATTCAAATATAAATAAATGTATTAATATTATTTATAAATCTATTAATTATTATTATTATTATTGCAGACGTGGAATATAAGGCTTATAGACAACATTTATAATACTTTAATAATTCTTTTATGGTACCTTTCTGATATTTCGGAGCTTAATAGACACCAGTCCCCATTCACTTTCATTAAATAGACAAGAACAATTGGGATATTCTTTAAAAATTCTCCTTTTGTGTTCAGCTGAAGAAAGAAAGTCATACAGGTATGGAATGTCATGAGGATGAGTAAATGATGACAGACTTTTTGGGTAAATTCCTCTGAACCTATTCAAAAACTGAACCTATAAAGGAAAGCTTTCTAGAAATGTCAGCACAGGTCATTTGTCAGAGCCCACCTCTTTGATGTAGTGTCCGTGAACTCCCTGGATGCCATTGAGATGGAAACCAAATCCAGCAGCGGTTTTCTCCAGCCGGCACAGTTTGGGTTTGTGGTCCACATCTGCTGGAGCAGGTATGGCTTCAGCTTCATGCTCAGGATAGCTGGGCGGGGATCCTCTCATTTCCTCCCAGTACAGAAGTGGAGAAACACCACCCTATACAACATAGTATTACATATTTAATACAGAAAGTAATTTAAGACTAAAATTTTACATTTGCAGTAACCGTGTACTCTTCAGTATCAGTAAAAAATGTTTCAAATCAATGCTGTATTGCGGCTATCTTAGTGAATGAAAAGGACTCACCAATTTGTACATGTTCTCAGTTTCTGCATCCAGCACCAGGAGGGAGCACTTGTTTCCTTGTTGTGATATTTTTTCCACCACCTGTTCATGTCTGCAGTTATTTATTTCCTGTCCATTTACAGACACTAGTCTGTCCATATTCTTCAGTCCCGCTCGCTCCGCAGGGCTTCCTTTGTCTATTTCTCCAATATAATGGCCTGAGACAGAAAACAAAATACGACATGAATCATACATAATAATCAACAACATAACAAATAATCGACCAAGCGTGGTATTCGAGAAGGTGGCATCTACAGGGAACATCCAAAGCAATGTGTACATATACTGTATAAGGACTGTCAATAGAAAAACAAAGCCAAAACCCTGATATTTTAGAAATCCCATCCAAGACATGTCTTTGAAAAAGCGGATGTATGGTCATCCTAATTTATCTTTTCAGCAAGTAAGTTAGTTTTTATTGAAAATTTAATTATTAATATACTACATATACTGTATATATGTATATGAATGGTAAAATAAGTTTTTTAATAAAATGTCCTCTTTTGCAACATACATCATTTACTGTACAAAGGAACATCTTGTGATATTAAATCATATTAAAATGCTAACCTTTTTTTTTTTTTTTTTTTACAACATTTTAGAGGCATTTCAGTAGATAACCTTTGCATATCACTGTACAGTTTCATCAAAATTCCTCTGAATCACAGTTACGCAATGTCAATTATCTGGTATGAACACATTGCCTTTACACTGCAATAAACCTCAGTAAGTTCATTTGGCACCACCATGCTAGAGAGAAAAATAAACAGAAGAATAAATGAAAGTAATGCAATGGTAATGCAAAGTGAATCAGAGCTGCTAACACCAAATTTCCACGGGATCCAGGAAATTACAGTCCTGCTGTATTTCCCCTGAGTTCATGCCTGCGAGCAGTGCACTTAACCTCAGGTTGCTCCAGAAAGACTTCTATGCAATTAGTGTGCCGTGAGTCACTTTGGATGACATAAAATAAAGGATGAAATTCTTAAAACTTACAAAAGAATGAATAAATAGCTTGTGACCTATTTAAAATTCTACAACTCTTTTACATTTCGTGGCTGGTCAGATACAGATGCACTGCTATAACATTTCCCTCAGCAGGAACCAAAAGATAAGCCACCAAGACAAATCTGACAAGAATATAATGCTCAGAAAGGAACAAGGTACTTTTGGAACTTTTGGAACCAAGGTGCTTTTGTGAGGTACCTCACAAATACTCTGTTTTAAACTGTCTTTTGAACAACTGAAGCAGATTTAATTTAGACTGCAATTAGGCTAAATTTGACTGGACCTTAAATCAGTTTGTTAACACAATACTGTACGTCATAGGCTAAATTTGTATTTCATGCTGACTTCTACACCATGGTAAACACTTACCTGCACGTTTAGGATCTTCCTTCAGGAGAAAGCCATAACCATCTGCTCTCTTGGTCATGTCTGCAATGCGTGGTTTATGCGGGAGGTGCTTGACAGTGGCATGAGCCTCACTTGGTCGAATGCCTTTGCTCTTGAAGAATTTGTCAGCATCCTCATCCACCAACAGAAGCATCATTTTGTCCCTGGCTGCTTTTACCTACAATAACAATAGGACTACATTTTTATTATTATATTTTCCTCAAACACTGATATTGGGTAAAACAGCAGAGTGAAGGTCTTCATCAGCATCCATTCTGGTTGCACACAAAAGAAGATATACTGAAGGATGTTAGTAACCAAACAATTATGGGTCCCATTGACTTCCATTGCATGGACAAAAAACATAGAAGTCAATGGGACCTGGAGCTGTTTGATTACCAACATTCTACAAAATATCATTTTTTTGTGTTCCACAAAATAAAGGTTTGGAATGACATGAGTGTGAGTGAATGATGAAAGAATTTTAATATTTGGGTGGACTATCCCTTTAAAGCTTTTCTAAAATGGTAAAGCTACTGAATTCTTAAATTGGTGATTAAAGGTACTGTTAGACACAAGTTATTGTAGTTAGAATAAAGGCGTTATTTTAACTTACCTTTTGCACAATCTGATCATGTGAGAGACTCTCAACATTCTCACTGTTTATCTCCACTATACGATCACCCAGCTTCACACCGGCCTGATCAGCTACTCCTCCAGACACCACTTCTGTCATGAATACGCCCTTAGTACCTGAGAGAAAACAGCAAATAACTCCTGTTAGTACTTCATCTTACATGTCATCTGAAACAATGCCAACAATGATCAACATATTGTTTGTTTTATCCAAAACAGGCCTAAGAAATTAGTTAACGTTTGACTTTCTCAGCCTCGGATGACCATTTGCTGATTGACGACAGCACTGGAAAAGACTTTCTTGAGCTGGCAAGCTCTAATCCGTTTAGCACACCATGGGAATTTTTGAGAAAAACCTAATGACAGGATTTACCAAATATTTACTGCTTTGTTTTCTGTATTATAGCTGTGAAACAATCTGTATATATATATATATATATATATATATATATATATATATATATATATATATATATATATATATATACACACAGGTATATTGACATTTATGAGGTATTTGGTATTAAGAGTCTTTAACATCCATGGACCCTTCAGATGAAAAGTTTTTCAGATTATTAAACTGTTCTTAAAACTAAGAAAGAAAAAAAAAAAACATCTTTTGAGAAGGTTCTTTGAGGAACCTAAAATGGTTAATATATGGCATCACTGCAAACCCTTCTTTTGGAACCTTTACTTTTTAAGAGAGTAAAAAATTCAAATCACAAAGTCTACACATTTGATATTTCTGTCATTTTCCCCATTTATTTGAATTTATATTTTCAGATAAACTTGTCTCTAAATGGTATATAAAAATTAATCAAACATGCTGCTTTACATGTTGGTCAGATGCTCTAATCTAAGTAGTCAGTTATTGGCTCAAATAAGCATTACTGTTAAAAATATCTTATGATGTTACTTAAGGATCTGGCTATGGGAGTTTTGGCTTACCTTTGGTGGACTTTAAGGAGAAACCAAATCCATTGCTGGATTTTTGCAGATAACAAAGCTTGGCTTTAGCGGCTGGTGCAGAGACTCCATTCATGGCGGGCTGGCTCTGACCTGACTGGGACTGAGTGTCAGCAAGATTCACACCGTTGGCTTTGGCTGTCTTGTATGCCTCTTCTCCAAGGACATGCAATGTGACGCTCATCCCATTCTTTCTCACCAAATCTGCAACCTGACCCGTGAAAAAGACAAGTCTCTAGGTCTACCACCAAACTATTGAAATAAAATATATTGAAACAAATAATACAGGATTTACAGAAAGTCGATTTTCAAAGGCATCAAACCTGGCTGTGCTCCAAATTGTCCACAAAAGTTCCATTGACTCTGACTATGCGGTCGCCGTCCTTCAGACCGGCCAGTTCAGCCGCGCCGCCCATCTCCAGAGCTCGGATCAGGTGACCCTCCTCGCCGTGCTCCACTCGGAGGTAGAAGCCAAAGCCCTGACCCTCTCGCTTAGTCAGAGTAATGATACGTGGTTTTGGCCCAGCCATTTTCCCTGTTAGGAAACTTCTATCGATCAGTGTTGCTTTCACACAGAGGTCATCTACTCTTCTTGGTACATCTGATGTTATCTTATCATAGATGCACACAATTCATTATATACCAGTCATCTGGTGATAAAATTGGTAATTACAATCCACCAACATGCCAATAAAATGTGTGGAGACCAAATTCATTTCTCACAATATATAGCAGTGTTATAATGACAAAATATTGTGAGTTAAATCACAGGTGTTAGTAATCAATGGCAGCAGACTGGTATAGACACAGAGGTGAACATGATTATGTAATCTTATGTTCTTGAAACAGAGTGATAACTGGGGTAATACAGAATTATCAAAGGCCATATAATCACTGCCCTCTGTTAGGGTGCATTTGCTGAACTAAATCACTGAAGGTTTAAAGTTGATGTTAAATGCTATTTCTAAAATAATTTACTTATATTTATGTGCGAAACAGAGTGTTCAAAAATACATAAGATAAAAAAAAAAATAAATAAAAAATTCAGACGCAGAGCAAGTATACATTCTTAATTAAATATAAATTAAAATTAAAATAGTTACTAAATTTAATTAGTTATTAATTACGTAAATCAAATTGAATTATTAAAGCTAAGATTATTGTATTAAATTGATGTATTAATTGCATTAAACAATTTTTTAATAATATGCCCTAATTAATCATGCGTAATAAGACCTAGAAGGTGCATTAACAAATATAGTACATTGTGATTTGATGTTACATTTAAATAGAAGCAGAGCAAATAAATAAATAAATAAATAAAGAGTTTTCTGATTCCACAACTGTTAATTGTTAATAAAATGCCTGAATGTGTTTGTCAAAGCATATTTTGCTTTAAAATGCTTATACCTTGTCTCTGTACAGATGACAATCAATCAATTTAAAAAAATAAATGTATTGTGTTTTGGAATGAGCTTTAAAGTGAGTGCTCTGACTAGTTGTATGAGTTTTGTGAAATGTTTTATTTTTATTATTATTTTTTTTTTTCTAACGTGTACCTTGTACCTTGTCTCAGTAATTACAAATGCCAATCATGAAATCTTTACAAAACAATAGACACAACTGGGAGGAACTATCATCAAGGCTTTAGAAAGATTGCCTGTAGCCTTGGTTTATTTTGATAAATGTTTTACCAGGGGAAAAGCGCAAGCATCTAGCTGTAGGTTCATGCTCAACAGATGCCATATCAATTACACAATACCTCACACATCAGCTGAGAGCTGAAGTACACTTCTCACACTTGAGTGCTCCATGAACTGCTCTATGAGCTGCTAATGCTTTCACATCATCACGTTATGCCTAAAACCACCTCCTTGCTGCTGTTTAATAATTAATGCAACTTGCGTCAAGTTTCTCATCCGTACAAATAATTTAAAAGCAAGAATTTCACTTAAGCTATCAAACTGCATTATAAAATTTCTCAACATGATTCCCAGAGCGTCATCGCTTAAATTTAGGTTGTCTGGAACAACATACTGTATCTATTCTATTCTATTCTATTCTATTCTGTTGTGAAAATATAAAAGAAAATCTATTCAAATAACATCACTCTGAATATATATTTCAAATAGTAAGGTACACGTCAAAGCACATATTTCGGTAACACTTTAGAATACTGTTCCTTCATTAATGAATAACTACACAGGAACAAGTGACTAATGCACTATTAACACTGTAGTAACTACTATTACCTAACAAGAAACTCTGATTAATGATTTAGTAAGTCATAGCGCTCAGTTGAAACTGGTAGTTCACTATTAGCTAATCAATAACTACTATTTTTTATATATATATCCTGGAGAACTACTAAGAACTACTGTATACAGGTTCATTATTAATGTGAATTATGCATAATGTATAATTAATTCTAAAATGAAGATCATGGTAACCCACTAGTAATGACTCAAGAATTACCAAATCCTTCTAAAGGAACTACTAATTACTTGGATAAGTATTCTAAAGTGAAAAGCATCATAACTTCCTAATATTGACTGACGTCCTTGTAAGCTTTTGAGGTATATGTAAGGTTTTGGATAGTAATGACTCATGTGTTACTACATCCTTTTGAAGAAATTACTAATTATTTGGATCAGTATTCTAAAGTGAAGATCACGGTAACCCACTAGTAATGATTTAATTGTTACCAAATCTAGCAAAATGGATTACCAACCAAAACCCTACAAAAACCTCAAAAATTTACAATGACTTCAGTAATTACTAGGGAGTTATCACGATCTTCACTTTAGAATACTGATCCAAAAAAATTAGTAATTACTTTAGAAGGATGTAGATTTTAGATTTCACCTGAATAGTTACTATCCAATACTTTACAAAACTCTCAAAAGCTTACAATGATTTCAGTAATTACTAGGGAGTTATCATGATCTTCACTTTAGAATACTGATCCAAATGATTAGTAATTCCTTCTGAGGAATTTCATAATACTTGAGTCATTACTAGTGGGTTACCATGACCTTCACTTTAGAAGTAATTATACATTATGTATTATTCATATTAATTATGTATAATTATGTATCTGTATACAGTAGTTCTTAGTAGTTCTTATGGAGGTATGAAAAAATAATAGTTACTGATTAGCTAATAGTTAACTACCACATTCGACTAAGCACTATCACTTGCTAATTCATTAATCAGAGTTTCTTGTTAGTTAATAGTAGTTACTAGAGTGCTAATATTGCGTTACTCATGTGTTCTTGTGTAGTTATTCATTAATGATGGAACAGTATTCTAAAGTGTTACCCATATTTCTTCTTTCTCAAAGCACTTGATATTTCTAAAGGTACATCTATGTTGTGTCACTCACCAGCTGCAGTCTCTTCAGTGTCCCGGTCTAAAGGAGGTGGCTGCCTGCTTCTGCTCAGGTGTTATCTAGCGCTGTTTAAGTGTGTGTGAAGGACTTTGACAAGCCAAAGGTTGATCTAAAAGGTGAGTTATTTAACCATGTCCCGTGGCTGGAGGTTTATTCTCTGTTGCTATTAGTGACCATGTTCTGAGGCTGCTACCAGCACACTTTACTGTTGGGATGCTACTCTGCAGGTGATGAGCAGAGCTGGTTTCCTTCAAACATGATGTTTAGAATTGAGGTTTATCAGACCAGAGAAAAATGTTTCTCACAGTCTGAGGGTTCTTTAGGCGCTTTTTTTTTTTTTTTTTTTTTTTTGTGCAAATACCCCAAATGTGTGGCTTGACACAAACCTGTTTCTGAGCTCTACAGGCAGTTGTTTCGACCTCAGGGCTTGGTTTTTGCTCTGATATGCATTATCAGCTGTTAAACCTTTTATTAACAGATTTTTTTAAAGTTGGGAGACCTTTCCTTTTGTATTTTGAAGAAAGATTCATTCCAAACACTAACTGCAAGCTCCCCCCTTACCAACCCCTCCCTTTTTTTTTTCTTCTTTTTTTTTAAGTACTATGTTTGTGATGCCATGTAAAGATTTTTAGTTTGATGTGGTTGGTGTGTAAATTTTGGAAAATTCAATAAGAAGATTTGTCTACTAAATTTCAGCTCTCCCGGATAAGGGTATGAATACTTATGCAATGGAATCATTTAAGTTTTTTTTATTTTAATAAATTTGCAAAGATGTTAAAAACCTGTTTTTTACTTTATCATTATGGTGTATGGAGTGTAGATTGATGTGGAAAAAAAGTCATTTAAAGCAGTTTAACATAAGGCAGTAACATAACAAAACGTGAAAAAACTAAAGGGCTATGAATACTTTCGCAAGGCACTGAATATATATTTTGAACAAAGTCTCTTATGCTCAAAAAGGCATTTATTTGATCAAAGTACAGTAAAAACAGTAACACTGTAAAATATTACAATTTAAAATAATTGTTTTAAATTTTCAAATATTTAATGTAATTTATTTCTGTGATGGCAAAGCTAAATTCAACATAATAACGCCAGTCTTCAGTGTCACATGATCCTTCAGAAACCATTCTTATATACAATTTGGTGCTCAAGAAACACTCTTTTTATTGTTAATGTTAACAGTTGTTGATGCTTAATATTTTGGTGGAAACCATGCACTACTATTGAAAAGTTTTAGATAGGCAAAAATAAAAAAATAATAAATAAATAAAATAAAATAAAAACTCCTGAAAATAAAAATTCTGAAATAAATATATCATGGTTTCCACCAAAATATTAGACAGTGACAATTATACACTGTCTAATTGTTTAACAATAAATAAACAATAAATTTATTATTTATTTATTGTTAAACAAACAATAAATGAAACAATAAATAAAACAATCCCATGGCACACTGAAGCACCGAAATACAGGGGGAAAAGTTAGCGAAAAAAATAAAATAAACTAAAATAATTAAACAACTGTGTCGTCAGCGTTGGTATTGTATCAGACACTTGCACTTAACATTATATGATCAAGCTCTAATGGAGTTAACAATGTTTTTGACCAGCGAATGACGGAGATGGAGTGTTTTGTCTGTCATTAGAACGGCTGTAACTCTTATCTGAGGCAGCACGTGCATTGCATTATATGCTTTCATCAACATGGATCACCAGCTTCCTGACAGACAGGCAGCAGCTAGTGAGGCTGGGAAAATACACATCCAGCACTCGTACGATCAGCACTGGAGCTCCTCAGGGCTGCGTCCTCTCCCCACTGCTCTTCTCCCTGTACACTAACGACTGCACCTCTAAAGACCCCTCTGTCAAGCTCCTGAAGTTTGCAGACGACACCACACTTATCGGCCTCATTCAGGACGGTGACAAGTCTGCTTACAGACAGGAGGTTAAGGAGCTGGCTGTCTGGTGCAGTCTTAACAACCTGGAGCTTAACACGCTCAAAACTGTGGAGATGATCGTGGACTTCAGGAGAAACCCCCCTGCACTCCCCCCACTCACCATCATGAACAGCACTGTGACTGCAGTGGAGTCATTCAGATTCCTGGGCAGCACCATATCCCAGGACCTGAAGTGGGACAATCACATTGACTCCATTGTTAAAAAGGCCCAGAAGAGGTTGTACTTCCTTCGCCAGCTGAGGAAGTTCAACCTGCCACAGGACTTGCTGAATCAGTTCTACTCCGCCATCATTGAATCCATCCTCTGCACTTCAATAACTGTCTGGTTCAGCTCAGCTACCAAATCTGACCTCAGAAGACTACAGAGGGTAGTCCGGACTGCTGAGCGAATCATTGGTACAACCCTCCCCACTCTCCAAGAACTGTACTCATCCAGAGTGAGCAAAAGGGCTGGCAAAATCACTCTGGACCCCTCACATCCAGCACACTCCTTCTTTGAACTGTTGCCATCTGGTCGACGCTACAGAGCTCTGAGCACCAGAATGACCAGACACAGGAACAGTTTCTTCACTCAGGCAATCCATCTCATGAACACTGGACAATAATTGTGGAACACACACTAATTATACACTTATACACTTATTTATCTAACACACATACTTAGTCTACATTACAATTGCACATAATTTACTTGTACATACAAACGTCTATTGTTATATATCTATACATACAATTGTCAGTTTGTATATTGTTATTCCTTATTTACTTGTTCTATATATTTTTTATTCTTCTTTTTATTATCTGTGTTTTTTGTTATGTCACTGTCATTCTGTTGTACTGTGGAAGCTTCTGTCACAAAAACAAATTCCTCGTATGTGTAAACATACCTGGCAATAAAAGATCATTCTGATTCTGATTCTGGTAATTTAGATCAAATAAAAACAGTCTTAGTGAGCATAAGACACTTCATTCAAAAAATATATTAAAGAATCTGTTTTATTTAAACATAATTTATTACTTTTTTTCTTAATAAATAATTCCAAATATTATTATTATTATTTTTTATTCGAAAAAATATACAGATTAAATTCAGTCAGGCTAAAAAAATGTCCATTAAGGTTTGATGCCATGCCATTGTCCTTCATGATCACAAGCCGATTGCAATAAAAAAGAAAAGCAGATGCCACAATAGGTGCGTTTACATGGAGCATTGTAATCGGTTTAAATCTAATCCGAATGAAAATGCTCCATATAAACACCTCAATCGGAATAAAAATGCCCTAACCGAATGAAATTGTAATCGGTTTGAGAGGGGTGGGATAAACCTTTCTATAAACCGAACAAAATTAAAATTCTGCCGTGTAAACGCGTTAAACGGATTACTTTGCGTCAACGTCATCACGTCGTCAGAACGTGAACGTGATGTCGGCAACGCAGTAATCTGTGATTTGGGGACACGGACACTACAGCAGAGACTGGGTAATAGTGGAGGTATAAAGTTAAAATTTCAATTATACTGTTAAAAACACATTAGAATGGAGAACGCTTGCTGTGTTATGAACTGCTATATCTTCTCATGACCGGAGAGGAAAACTGATCTGAAATGAAGCGCGATTTTCTGCTTTTCAGCTTAGAAACAACACAATGATGATAGTGAAAGTATAGCTCAATGAAAATAAACAACTTGACCAAAATTTGCCTTTGTCATTTGTATTTATGTTTATTACAGATTCATAATTTCCTATCTGCTTGAATTTATAAGTGCTCACGCCATGAATATTGTACGAAAACAGGTTTGGAAATGTAATGTGTGATAAAGCTCGTTGCGATCACTCTCTGTTTTCATAAAGCAACACTCCTTTGATTTATTGTTCAGCAACTCTTGGTAAGAAATCGTGTATTTGTTCCATTTAATTTTGGCTACAGTAAAACTTTTTAGTATCAGAATACAATTCATTTCAGAGCGGCATTACAGAAGGTCGTACTGTTATTTTATCCTTTAATGCTTTAACATTAAGACATTAGGGAGTTATGATGATATGCGTTGATCAACTGGCTGAGATCCAGCTATATTTGATCTGTGTGTGGTACAGAAGACAGCCGTATGATTTCTATGATCGTGTTCTCATCATATGACTGAGTGCACGAATGAACGCAAGGGATTCAAATATTAGTCCTTTATTCTAAGCAAGTGCAAGCAGCTATTAAAAATATTTACGCAAATTTGGGCGTTTTTTTCCTCTGGTGATTTGTATTTGTTGTTAGGCTGCTTATACTTCGCGTGTCCCAAAACTGAAAGCACAGGCACCATATCGGATTAGATGTAAACAGTTCACCAAATCTTTCAATCGGAATGATTTTAATCGGAATGACAAAAAAGTGTACATGTAAACGTGGCTAATGTTTATTACTCTCTCTATTCCATTAGATGCCTGTGCAAATAACTGGGATCATGGCACTGATTCACAGGTCAGTCTTAAATCATGCCCTCTTAACCTAATTGGTGTTTTCAGTAGGCCACTCAAATGATCTGAGTATTAGCGAACTCATTAAATCTAAATCCTAAATCCTGTGATAGAGTCAAGCGAGGAAACCAGTCTGGACCATGAGTGTTTGTATAATCACAAATTTGTTTGTGTCGCCTCTGTAAATGTGTTCAGACACAGGCACTTCATTTAGACAAGAAGCCTGTGCTTAAACTGCGCATCGGCTATACAAGAGAAAACACCTGACCAAACAGATCAACATCTCTAAAGCAATTTTTATAGACAAACAATAATGATAATTTTACTGTCATACAAGGTGCTATCATATTACTGAATCAAATGATCATAAACTCTTCACTGTATAAGAAGTTTGGACTCTGGTATACACTCATAGACATTCATATTCATGTTACATAATTTTAATATCTGTATAACTTTAAAATGTAAATGAAGAGTGACCTATGCATTGCGATTCACATGATACATATATTTCTTTAATGTGCAAAATCATATTTAAAAATAGAAATGAATCAAATATTTACATATTTCCAATATCTATCTATCTATCTATCTATCTATCTATCTATCTATCTATCTATCTAATTTTATTTTATTTGAGTCAATACTTTAAGATACGTGCCGTAGAAATGTATGATCAAAACTAAACCTACCATGAAAATGTTCACTGAAGTTTGTGCCAACTACACCTGGTCTGTTCCATGAATATTTATTAATTTAGGACGAAACGGCGAGCAATTTATTAACACAAAAATACATTATGTCCGTTATACTGTTTAAAATCTTACAAAAATGTACTTAATGCCTTTTCAAAATAGAAAAGGGCAGAAAAAAAAAAAAATCCAGAGAAGCGGTTCTGTTTCCACAAGAGGGCGCCGATGCTTCACTCCACCTGCCACATCATTCATAACTTCCCCTACATCTCCATGTGCGCGTACTCCGCAAACTCCCTTCAACGTCTCCTCCTCTCCAGGATGCTCAAATCCCTGAATCCCACCGGCTCACCCCCAAACTCCCACCCCTGCTGTTTAAGAGCTCATCAGTAAACCTCAGCTCAGTCCACGCGTGAGAAGAGACTCAGTGGCGCTCCGCGCTTCATCACATTCTCACACAGAGCAACTGTGCCTTCAACACACTGCTGAGCAACAACGCTTTATTTCAGCATGAGCTAATCTTATTTCTCCCTACTTACCTTTTTATTGATTCTTAATTTATCCTCTTTAAATTTCTGCTCTCTAAGCAGCTCTTTGCGCTCTCATTAGACACTTATTGTTGACGGATTATTGCGAGGAACTACTAATATAAAATAGTTGTGGTTGGTCCGAAATGGATTTACAAACGCTAAATGATACATCTGGGATTTGGGCATGCCTTCAGCTTCAGAACAGCTCGGTTCTGAACGGGACTTTAAACGGGAGTCTGGAGATTCCCAACGGCACCTGCGGAGACGCGCTTCTGCTGCCCAAGACGGAACCGGCGCGACCCAGAGGTGAGGATCTGCTGATACACACTGAGCACCAAGACACTCCTTCACTATGAGGCACCAAAGCTTGCCATGACCCTGTTTTGACACTATGGAGAGGTAGAAGCATCCTCCAATGGCTTGAAGTAAAATCGGGAAGTGGTTGTGGGTGTTAAAAGTATATTAAACTCTTTAGTAAGCACAGAAGTTAGACTGATGGAAGTTTTAGTTAGAACGCTCTAAATACACGCCAGCGAATAGAAGCGTTCGCCTGAGGAGGTAACCATAGTAACAGTACTCTGAGCTTTTCGTACGGTTCATCAAGAATATATAGGCTAGGCAAGATATAAGCTATTTATGTATCGAGAGTATAAAAAAGTTTTGTTAAAAAAGACTAGTAGATACTGGACGTTTGCGTTCTGGAAGCGCCAAATACAATTCGGTTGCGCTAGACGAACCTGAAGAGGTTGCTTCCAGAAAATCAGGTTACGAGAAATGTCCTTAAATTTCCACCCCCTAAAATTCACTGAATATTTCGTATACTGGAAATAAATGGCACACCATGCCATGTTTTTGTCCTGTAACCTTGCACTGTACCTTTGAGCAGGTAGAATAGGGTAGACTGAGTACATTTGAGTCGTGTACAGTTGAAACACCTTAAATAACTTGCGTACGCAAGAACCCAGAGCCGTGATTTTTGCTCCACACATGTGTATTAGTGTTCTCTTTGATAGTGGGAAATTTGAAATGTGTGCGACTTTCCACTCCAAAGATATCGGCGAAAGTTTTTTTTTTTTTTTTTTTTTTTTCTCCAAGGTGAGATTTTCATTACACCATGTCCCTTCTACAATGAATAACTTATTCTTTTATGATTGTTAAACTTAACATATATCATTGCAAACGTTACTCTGTGCTCTAAAAACAGACATATTTTATGACATTGTGCCATGCAAGGTCTTTTCATAATCTAGAGAAAGGTCTAGTGGGGTATGCTTGAGACACAGTGTATCAACTGAACCCGGATTGGTGTCCTATTGCTTCACATGCTGATTAGTTGTACAGTGTTATGATAATAGGATAAAAGTCACATTTACACATATGCTACGCAAATTCTGTTAAAAAATTATATTTGTGATATTCCAACTGTCTATTATTAATGGACATATTTTCTAACATAAATGTTAAAAGGATTACATAGCATTTTAAGAAATATACAAGGTGGTAAAGCGAGTACAGTTGAGACATACTTTATAGGTTGGTATGTACTGTATAAGTAACAGCTCAATCATAGAAAATAAAATGCAAAAAGAGGCTGTGTGTGTTTGTGTACTGGTATTACCTACATTATGGGGAACAAATGTCCCCACAAGTATAGTAATACCAGTAAATTCACCTTATGAGAATATTTTTTAGGTCCCCATGATGAAACAATTATAAATCATACAGAATGATTGAAAATGTAAAAATGCAGAAAGTTTCGAGTGATGCGTAGGATTAGGGGTAGGGTTATGGAATATACGGGTGTGTATTTTGTTATTTTTACTGTTATGTTTACCATATATTTTTGTAGTGTTAAATATTTTTTTGTTTAACTGAATCTGAATTAAATAAAGGAAATAAATGAATTTATTTTTAAACTGTAATTATTTAAAACTGTAATTTTGTAATTTATTACATTTGCTATAAATGGTTAGCCAGCTTTAGAGCATTAAGAATGGCTGTCTCAACTGTACCATGCTACTGTTTCAACTGTACACCATATGGGTACAGTTGAGACAAAAATGCACCTCATGTTTATGAGCTAATTGTGGAAAATATGAACTACTTATGGCTATTATCAATTTATGATATTTTAGTATACAAGCAAAAGAAATATCATGTGAAAAATCACTTCATTTCAGCATCTAGTTTTTGTGTAGTGATGAAAAAAGCAGAAAGTGTCTCTACTGCACTCAGTCTACCCTACGACACGGTATTTCTTCAAAGTGTTGTTATATAATAGCCTACTACAATCACTGTATCATGGGGTGTTAGGGAAAGGACAATGGTTGTTACATCTTGGAAACTGTAAATTAATTTCTGCCAGCATCGCTGCAGTTTTATTTGTAACTGCAGAGAATTGCGATGCAATTATAACCCTATATCGTTTATTAGATTCTGATGCCATATTTGCATCAGCCCATGAAAGTTGCTACAACAAAAGGATAGCTAATGAAGTATGTCTTTGGAAACCAGATGTAGTCTAGCTAGGCTATTTAAATAGACACCTGCGAGGAACACTTTTGAGTGAAGGGTCTAAGAAGAGTTGTAAGTGTATTAGTGTCGACTGTAGTCAAATCATAAAAAAAAAAAAAATATTCATGAAAATATTTTTACATGGCTGCTGTAGATAAGCACATGACCAGAGTTTTGTAATTACAATCTCGGTCATGCTCCATATAGCATGGCATATCTGGGACATGTAATAGCTCTGATTATTCCCCAACTCTTATAAATTATACAGAACAGTGCAATGCAATACAAGTCAATACATAAATGGTCACATTCATGACCAGTGGGGAAACATAAAGCCCTGTTTTGAATAAATGTTGGTTTAATTTATAAAAGTTGTAGATTTAAAATTGCATTTAATGAGACAAAGTAAAAAACACTTTCACTAGCCCTTATAAAGGTATATGCAATTGTTTCATTAGGCCATGTCCAAGGAGTATAATGCATGTGCTCACACAGATGTGGGGGAAAAAAGGATTAAATGAGTTCATTTATTTAAAAAATCTAAATGAAGTCAGCAGTGTCTATACAAGAAACAGAGTTTGCAGCCTTTCCACTGCTTTTAGAATCACTGCCAAAGCAAGTAAATAATTCAGCAGAGTTCACTGCATCACCCACTGGGCATTATGACGCGAGGGACTGTTTTACAACGTCAAGAGATTATTTATCTTGTGCAAATGAAGTGATGACAAATTCTACATATCCACATTAAATGTTAACTTTAAAACATACATACATACATACATACATACATACATAAAGCATGAAATGTTCCAAAGTATTAAAGAGAGGAAAATCAATATTAGCAATAAAGTTAGCTTTGCTGGAAGAAAGCAGATGTTATATATTTCTCAGACAAATTTTCCTTATATTAGACTAGTGATGGACATTACACGACCGGCTCCAACTGCTACTTGCAACATATAAAGTCATAACCACAGTGTCCCCAAGGCTTCACGATGTTGTGCGCTTTAACAGGATTGTAAACTTCATGGTTGTGACTGGATTTTTAAAAGAATAAATCTGAATATTACAGTTTTTCTCGATTACTAACACACAATTCATGAAACAATTCACCATTTTCTCACAACTATAAACACAATCTCAAAACTACACACCAACTTGTGCAAACTTCAAACTTCCAGGTCAAAATCAAATAGTTAAGTCAAAAACATGTTCTCTTTTGTCAATCTCAAACTTTGGCCTCAGATGATACACAAACCTGTCAAATACACAGACTCTCTGCCTAGAGAACACCGGTGAGATCAATTCAAAACACTGTTACAAAAACCTCCTTTTGGGAAATAGGAAGCCTTTTGCTAGTCAATGTCTGTTACAGTATACAACATAAATAGAGGGGTGCAAATACAGTAAAATTCAGTAATAAACTAAGTTTGCTTTCATTACACTACTGTAAAGAGATCTTACAGTAGATGAAAAGCACTAGAGAAAAGTTCAAAGACCAAACAACTGAATATACAGTAAACACACTCTGGAATATACTGTCAGTTACTGTAAATAAATAAGTAAATAAATAAACTCATTCATTCATTCATTCATTCAGCATCCTCTGCCAAATTGCATTACAGTATTGGTAGTATCCTTATTTGTTAACAGTTTCTTAGTCTTCTGACAAAAGACTTCTCTGCCTTGACTAGACAGTCGTCTCTCAGTTCTGCAAAAATAAAGTACATGTAAGGACTACTTGGCTACAAATCAATAATGAGTTTGAGGGAGTACAACATGTGCTACAGTATTTACTGTACATAGAGTAATGAAAGTTCTCTCATCTGAAGTATTTCTGCTATGTACAGTAATTACTGTATATTGTATGTGTTAGTGGTATTGAAACCTTGTAGATGAGCCTGTAGACCAACTTCCCTCATGGTCAGTGCATGCAGAAGAACATGGTCAACTATAGTGCTTTGTATTTCATCAGGAACAAATGACCTTTGACCTCATCCCCTTCATTTTTATTTTCCCCTCCTATTCCTCTATGTCTCTCACTACCAGGATTCATTTTCCAAAACACATAATCACTTGTGCTCTTGTTCATATCATCCTGAGATTCTGACCTGTGTGTCATCAGTTTTGCTACTTAATGTTCACACATGGATCAGTGTGTGCTGTTTGAGTTCATTTTTTTGATTCTTGAGTTAATTATATTGTGTGTTTGTGTTTTCTGAATGAGAACATGGTTAAACCTGTGCAAAATGATGGCGTTTTTGTGTAGAGTTTTGCAGAAAACACTGAGCAAATTGGAACGTGTCCGCAAACAGGTGAAATGTGTTAAACGTTTTGAGAAACATGTCTTTGTTTCGAGGACTAAATGAATGGTTTGGAAAATTGGGTCAAATAAATCAGTTATAGTGTGTTAGCAATCGAGAAAAAACTGTAAATTAGATCATTTTTAGAGCCCTTTTAGACAAATTTTACTAGATATAACTGAATTAAAATAACATGCAGAAGAAAAAAACAACAACAGTAATTATATGTGATTTAAAATAATGACAAATAAATGAATGAATAAATAAATAAATAAATAAATAAATAAATAAATTACAAAAACAAGTCATTGTTTTTGTTAAACGCTATGCTTTGCTAGTAGTGTTGGGAAGGTTACTTTGGAAATGTAATAAGTTACAGATTACAAGTTACCCAATTTAAAACGTCAATTACTTTATTAAATTAATGTGACTGATAATATTTGATTACTTTTTGATTACTTTTATAAATTTCTAATGAATGTTTATAACTGTTAATCATTTTCAAACATTTAGTGTTAACTTCAGTAGTACTCAACACTGATCACTGACTTTCAAAATCCTTATTGCTTTAATTTAAATTTTAATAATTAAATTTTAAAGTACAGCCACCACAGCCATAATTTAGCACCTCTTTTTCTTTGAGATCTATCTGAGGTTAAATACAGATTTAAAATCATTACTAATCAAAATCAATCTAATCTTTGCATAGCCATGACAGGAAACACTGGCATAAATGGTTAACCTTAAAAAAAATAAAGCATATATATAAACCCAAATAGGAAATAAAACAGTCTCGAATAAGCATGAGTCCTATTCTGTTATAAATTCCTGAAATATTGATGTCTCATATTTTAGAGCAGTCAATGTAATTTGGGAAAGTAATCCAGGAACTCTATGTGTGTGTGTGTGTGTGTGTGTGAAATATTTTTGTTATTTTGTAATTAAATCGCGTAATGCCATTACATGAAACTAGTTACTTCCAACACTGTTTGCTAGATAACATACATTGTGAAAATGTGCTGCAATTTCCAAATTTAAATGGTTTTACTCATTATGAATATTCACTCAATCAACTCGACTTCTTTAGGTTACCCAATAAACGTCATTTAAGAAGTCAGTTGAGGTCGAAACAGCTCTTTGATACACACTACTACACGTTCACATTTTACAGCAAAAACATGTGATTTCTCTTTCTCTCTGGGTGCTTTGATGGAAGCGTTCAGCATACCTCCGGGCGCAGGCTAAATTTAGTGCATTGCCACTGAGGAGCCTAATCAGAGACTGCTCGACAATACATGTATTTGCTGTCCATTTCCTCCATCAGCAGAGGCTGTTGGGCTCTCTGTTCTTGTGTTCAGTATAAACCCTGATCATCAAACACACGCCTGTCATTATCGCCATCACGCGGTGCTCCAACAGCACTCTTCAAATCCACAGATTCTGGACTTGTAGCATACACTGCACACTCATTCATTCTTCTTGATGATGACTCCAGGATGGCGTGCACATGCTTCAGGCAATCAATGTCATCTCAGTGATTTTAGTGATTTGTGAATCTTAGTCAGTCTCTTCACAGTACTTGGCAATGCAATGATCGTGAATGGATCTTTTACTACTATAAGCCTGATTGTTTTGTATGGAAGCATATTTCCGCCACTGAATGAAAAAAAATAAAAATAAAAATAAATAAAATAAAATAAAAAATGCAATTACAACTTTTTATCTCACAATTCTGACCTTTTTTTCTCAATATAAAACATAGTTGTGAGAAAAGAAAAAAAAAATCAGAATTGTGAAAACTGTTTCCAAAGGAATGGGAAAAAAGGAATAACGGACTAAGATTTACTTTTTTAAATCTCACAATTCTGACTTCTTTTCGCATTGCAAGTTTATTTTCTTCTCATAATTGTGAGTTTATATCTCACAAATGTTAGTTCCATAGTAAAAAAAAATATATATATATGTTTAAAATACATTTACACTGCAAAATACATTTCATGCTAAGTATAGTTTAAATCTATTAACATATTTACTGACATATCGCTCGAGACTATAAGAATTATAATTAAACTTTATTAGGAGCACTAATTGTGCACAATGTACATTTCTTAATATTAAGCCTGAAGTGTGTTTTAATGTCACTTTTGATGAGGATGGTATAATCTTTGCATAATATCAGTCTTTAAATGTGTCATGGTGTGGTGCAGGAGTGAACGCACGAAGAAGAAGAATAATGATAAACAGTCTTTAATAATCCACACAAGGGTAATCCATCACAGGAAGGCAGAAAACACACGTACACAGACATACACATTGACGAGACCGGACCAAGAAACATAGAACTGAATGCAACTTATATGGGGAACTTAAATGAGGATAATGACTAGACACACTTGAACATAATGACACAATCAAACATGAGGAAAAAGGTCACACAGAGCGCATGGGGAACGAAAACACAACAAAATGTCCATGGGTGTGACAGAATGCAAGATATTTATAGTGCAACTGAAGTGTACTTGCAATAGTTCCACTTTTGCACTACTTCCGCACAATTAAAGTGCATTAAGTTCAAAATTAGTTGTTCCAATTTAGCAGACTTTAAGTATACCAGTTTAGTACACTAAAAATAGTGTGTGTGTGTAATATACTTAGCATGAAATAAATGTTTTTCAAATACATTTTAGTATATTTATTTTTCACTAGGGTTAACATCTCGCAATGACGTTTTTTTTAGAGAATTGGTTGAGAATTTGTGTCCCACAATTCAGTACTCATTAATTTTAATTCACAATTCAGAATTTAATTTAATTTTAACCTCACAATTCTTTTCTTTTCGAAATTGCAAGTTTGTATCTCACAATTCTGATTTTTTTTTTCTAAAAACTGGGTTTATATCTTGCAATTTTGACGTTTCTTATCAAAATTGTGAGTTTATATCTCACACATCTACACACATTTTCAAAACTTTGCCTCTTTTTTTCCAAACTTTACACACAAATCCAAGAATTGCACACACAAAATGCAAAATGCCTCACATCTCTTGGAAAATGAAACACTGCATTCAAAATATCACAAACACATCTCAAAAGCAAACATTTGCAAACACCTTTGCCATAAAATTAATTCCTGTTAGATTTTTGTGTGTTACATAAAGAATTATCTGTTGTGTTTTGCAAAAAGTGTTTTATGAAATTGAAAACTGAGTCAAAGGTCAAGAATTAGTGTTTGATTTTGCAGATTTGGTGTGTGGTTCTGCTGTTTGAGTGTCAGGTTTCAGAAATTGTGTCAAGTAAAGATTTTGTGTGTAAGAAGTTGATTTTTTTTTTTCCGCAGCATCTCAAGTTTAAAGCTCACAAATCTGACTTTTTCGTTTCACAATTGCAAGTTTTAATCTCAAAATTGTCTTACAATTGCAAATTTATATCTCACAATTGTTAACATCTCAGTTCTGATTTCTTTTCTTCTGAGAATTGTGAGTTTATATCTCACAATATAGACTTTTCTACCAATTTAGACTTTTCTCTTTTTTCATGTCTCAAAAATGCAAGAAAAACTGAATTGTGAGGAAAAAATTCAGAACTATCAGATAAAAACTCACAATTACATTTATTTATTTATTCAACATTTCATGACAGAAGTAAGTTTCCATAGTTTTGCTATCCTAACTATGCACATGATAAATTTAATTATAACATTTGCATTTAGTGTATTTTTCTCTGCTGACCCCATCAGAACAAACCTGCGAACCCCCAGTTGGGAAGCACTGCTGTATATGATCAAACACGTGCTGTGTTAACATGACAAGACAGGCAGTAGAAGTCATTTGCTCTGAAACAATGCAACCTCTGATCTCAGGTGAGACGCCTGTTGAGTTCGCTCAGGATGAGGTCTTCAATCATGAGCTCTTAACATTTAGATGAGTCCAATGATGAAGCTGCATCGGGGTAATTTGAGAAGACACAGAGGTTAGCAAATGTCATGCTTTGGCTTAATATAGCAACATTTGTGGCCAACAAGTGATTAATAAACTTCCTTGACAGATCATGATGATGATGATTGACACCAGTGATTGAATCCAGTCATTAGATAATTTACTGCTTTAAACTTCTCTTCATAGTGGGTTATGAGGGTCTCTTATGGATGCTGTATGGCTTCATACAGATACAATGAATCAGCAGTCAGTTTCACTGTTCACAGTAAAAAAGAAAGAACGAGACATTGTTGTTATTGTTGCAGTATGCTGTGTGCCTGAGTAGTTGTAATGGCCTTAATTGACAAATGTGTTGTTTGGTTGTCCTCAGCACATCAGACAGTGATCCGAATCCAAATTATGGCATTACCTTTGTTTTTGGCTCTAATGTAGAAGCAAACAACTCACAAACATTTGCTAACCAGTAATTTAAGAGACCAAGGCATTACTTATCCTTTTTAAGATTTTCATTTATTTGTTTTTGGAAAGAGACCAGCAAAGCAGTGTCTGAAATTAACCATTTTTTTTTAAAGGGCAGTATTTCCTCCATCAATTTGGTTTACAGGGGCATTCACCTGTATAATGGGATTTTTCTGTTTGTATAATAACATGCAGTCTGCCATTTATTTTTTAAATACATGAATCTATTGAAAAAAAGAAGAAGAAGAAGACATAACTAGATAGAGTGGAAGTCAAAATAAAACTGAAAATATAAAAATAAAGATACTTTAATCACTCGTAAAAATAAAGGTGCTTAAAAGGTTCTTCACAGCGATGCCATAGAACAGGGGTGTCAAACTCAATTCCTGGAGGTCCGGAGCCCTGCAGAGTTTAGATGCAGCCCTAATTAAACACACCTGATTCAACTAATCATGCTCTTCAGGCTTAATTGAAAACTGCATAGTATGTGTATTGGAGCATGGTTGGAACCAAACTCTGCAGGGCTCCGGCCCTCCAAGAATTGAATTTGACACCCCTGCCATAGAAGAACCATTTTTGAGTCCACAAAGAACTATTCAAACAAAGGTTCTTAAAAAAAAACAAAAACAAAAAAACCATCTCTTTCTTTCCTTTTTATAATCTGAAGAACCTTCTTTTTACCACAAAGAACCTTTTGTGAAATTGAAGGGTTCTTCAGATGTTAAAGGTTCTTTATGGAACCATTTAGACAAAAAAGGTTCTTCTATGGCATCATGAAGCACCTTTATTTTTAAGAGTGTATTTAATTATTTGGGGTACTTTTGTCAGTTTCAGTGTCATTTTTGTCCAGAGTCCAGGACAAATTATTACACTGCACCAATTTCATGTGCAGTTAGTCATGTTTTCAGTATGTTCCTAATAGCTTCAACATTTTTAGAATGTTTATGAAATTGTTGCCATCGATAACGACTTCACCTGACACTTGAGACTTGAGTTGTAAACTTGTGTGCGCTCTTCCACTCAGACAGCCTGTCCTGATGCAATCTCACCCTCCGACACTTTTATGGTTACTAACACCTGCAAAGCTCCCAGACTCTCCGCAGATTGATTTCACGATGTGGGGAGGAAATGATCAGTTTCTGTTGTGTTTTGCTCACAGAATGTGAGTATTGGGACCTTGAATGTAAACAGCAGAACATGACGTTTTTCCCCAGTACTATACAGCAGTTTACACTATACAGAAGGTCTGAATAATCCAGAAGGAGATGAGCAAACTAAGGGGTCACTGAAGGTCATCAGTTTGCAGGAATGAGCTACAGCCATGAATCTCTCTAAGGACACAGCTTGAAGACTCTGATCACTGCTGTTTGGAGGAATGCTGGGTATTCAGTCACTAAGATTGGAGAGAGACAGGCTTTTCCAACAGCTTAGTACTTACTGAATGCCACACAACATTGTGCGCTGCCTATTATTCTTTAAAAATAGTAAGTGACATTTTTTCTTTTGGTGTTCTGATCAAATAATGAGTCAAAATAGGTGGGTTGAGAAAATAAATAGTTCATTCATTATACTGGAAACAGAAGGTCAAATCGTGCAGATTGTATTTTGGGATCTGGGTACAGAAAAAAAAATGTATATTGTGCAGTCTCTATTTCACAAAATACACATAACATAACTGGCTTTCTACAAAATATACCACAGTACATGGCTAACAAAACAAGCTGCAGGTGAATGTTTTTCCTGATGTTTCTCATGTTCTGAGTACTTAACGAACAGTTGATTATTTCAATTACGGACAGGCACATGGCCTCTCTACAGATAGGCTACCAATTACAAACCTCATTTAGGAAACAGCATGGATTGCTTTGCTGCTTTGGGAATATTGATCACAGCCTAAATGAACTGTTAACCTCTGACTTTCCCTGACAATTGAGCTTTCTCCCAAAATCCATGATTAGACATTGATCTATTTTTGAATTGATCACTTGTTGCTGCAACAGTGATGGAACTGTTTGTAACTCATGGCTTTATAAATGTTGGTCAATTACTACTTTAAAACTATAGTACTTGAACAGTATAGCATGTAAAGCAAAGTAATACCACTACACTTGAAAAATAAAAAGAATACGCTATTTAATGGGGCAATATATTACTCTCAGATTTTATATTAGATTTTAAATCCCTATATTTTAATATATTTCTGTGGCTCAAAAAAAAAAAAAAAAAAGAAGTAATTAGTAAGTAATAAGTTAAAAAAAAAGTGTAATTTAGCATAGCAGCTAGGGCTGCACAATAAATTGTATTTTAATCAAGATCACGATTTCTGCTTCTCTCGATTTATTAAGCATAATTGTCTGGCAAAAAATGTAAGTTGGAGTTTAGCAATCTCCACTGAGATATTCTGCTTAAGAAAAAGTATAATAGTGATTTATTTTTATTTATTTTTATTTTATTGTAAACAAATCTGTAAGCAAACCATGCAAAGGGACATTCTCTTGACTTGTGCAAATGTGAAAGTGCAATAATTAAGTTAAAGGGTTACTCCACCCCAAAATGAAAATTTTGTCATTAATCATTTATCCCCATGTCATTCCAAACCCGTAAAAGCTTCGTTCGTCTTCGGAACACAATTTAAGATATTTTAGATGAAAACCGTGAGGCTTGTGACTGTCCCATTGACTGCCAAGTAAATGACACTGTCAAGGCCCAGAAACGTATGAAAGACACCATCAAAATAGTCCATCTGCCATCAGAGGTTCAATCTGAATGTTATGAAGCGACAAGAATACTTTTTGCACCCAAAGAAACTAAAAATTACAACTTTATTCAACGATTCGTCTGAATAAAGTCGTAATCTTCAATCTTCATGATGCCAAAAGTATTGATGAAAATAGTAAAGGGTGGAGTTTTGGAAAGGGGAAGTTCAACAGCTGAAACAGTAGCTGTGCGGCTTTAGAGGTGATGTGTTGTGAGATGGAAATGGACGAGGGATGATGAGAAATCATAGTGATGTTTTGTTTATGTGAGACACAGCCAAGGCATTTCATGACATGAGCTGTTGTTTATCCCATCCTGGAACAAATATTCAGTTCACTTTTAAACAATATCCATCTGATTTAACGATCTGTATATCTTGCTTACACATTTTAGATAATGTAAAGTATGGAAGACATCAAGCTATAAGTATTTTTGTTCTTTGGGGTTTGTCGTAAAAACACCCCAGAGGCATACAACAGCAAAACACACATGACAATGGATTATTATCCCTCTGATCGATCTATCTATCTATCTATCTATCTATCTATCTATCTATCTATCTATCTATCTATCTATCTATCTATCTATCTATCTATCTATCTATCTATCTATCACAAACCTTATAAAGTCACATTATTTAAATACTGTAAGTATTTTACTATACTCCCATAAATTTTGCATCTCAAACATAAACTTCTTCAGATGGATATGCAATAAGGTCAGCTGCAAAAAATAACTATTCTTTTTCATCACTTTTCACTTTTCACTGCATTTCTTTAATAAATTCTGACAGTAGATTTTTAATGCCAAAAGAGAGTTTACACAAGCACAAGCTGTTATTAAATTTGACCCTATTGATTTAGGGTTGTAATATAATGTAATATAATATGCAATTTAATAATGCAATTTAATGTTATGCAAGCCAATGTCAGTTTGTAAGCAAGAATGTACCCTTTTTAAACCATGAACCTACGTTTGCAGCAATGATAGAAGAACCATTTTGAGTTCCAGAAAGAACCTTTCAGTGAACAGATCTTAAAACAGCCATTTTTTCTTCCAGTGTTAAGAAAATACCAACAATTTTTCCACTATAAAGAACTTTTTTGTAAAATGAAAAGTTTCCATGAATGTTAAAGGTTCTCCCTGGAGCCATAGATGCGAATAAAGAACCTTTATTTGTAAGAGTGTATGGTGGTTTGAATGAAACATCACCCCCTGAATGGTCCAAAGAGTTTTTTAAAGATCTGTCCACCAGTGGATACCAGTCTCATAATAAATGATCAATGACCAACAGTGTTTCCAACAGCTAGTTTTATAATGACCTCATTCTTGTTAGTCCCTCACGTGCAGCGAGTGACTGGCAGTTTTACACACCATGCTGTCTTGGATGTGACTTGTGAAGGTTGATAGAACAGGTTTTTGTGAGATAGGACATGTTGAGAGATCATTCTGAAACAAACATCTGTCACATATGCCAAGATTGCATGATGAAATATGTTGAGGGAGACATTCATCCACAGGGAGAAGAGCACAAAAGAAAGAGTAACTGAATTCGATTAGACGGCCCCTTTGTAACATTTCAGTTGGCAAGTGGAAACAAGTGTTTCATTCTCTGTAATCTAATTTATTGTCTCTTTTTCCCTAAATCTTTTCTCCTGGCTGAGTTGTTTGTATTCACCAGTGTGTGTTTCTGATTTTTTTTTATATGTTTCTGTTTATAATAAAAAATGTCACTCAGCCTGTTTGGTCTTTGTGGGCGGTCGGTTTAAGGTGGTGTTTACACAACACTGTTTTCAATGCGTTTTGGCTATTCATTTACACGACAATGGCGTTTTGGGGGCTTAAAAATGCAAACTTTTGAATATGGGTTTTAAGGTGCATGTTTTTGGAGACGGTATCGTTTTCAAAACTAAGAAAACATGAGTTTGTGACAGTGGTGACATCATGTGCATTGCTTGTTATGTGTTCAGTCTATAGGTATGCGCATGTAGTGCATGTGGTGTTTCTTTAAAAAAGTGACATCACCAACTACTGGCCTGGCATACATAATACAGCATTTTTAGTCATTTTCGCTGTGTGTAAATGAGGATCGTTTTGACAATGTATGCAAAATTTTTCAATCAAGCAAAGGAAAAAAGTGCATTGTTGCCGTGTAACATACCCTAACAACCCTTGTGAAAAAAGAAGTGCACTTAATTGTATTGAATGTGCACTTGTAGTACTTCAAATCTTAAAAGTATATTTGGTTACACTTTATTTTAAGGTGTCCTTGTTTAAGTACTGAGTCATATTAATTAACTACATGTATTTACTATACGGTTAGGGATAGGATTAAGGTTTGGGTTAGGGTTACTTGTAATTGTAATGTAATTATGCATAATTAATTGTTATTATAATAATAAGTACATGTGACATATGTAACAAGTACACCTTGAAAATTTTACCGTATATTTTTAAAAACCTGTACTTGACGATAATATAATATTAATTAAACAAAAGGCCACCTATTGTAAGTACACTTAAGTATACTTTTAAAATTGTAATGCTTTAAAGAAGTACACTTATGTAAAATTCATTGTGTTAACTATCATATGTAAACTGTAAGTATGAATTTAAATTTAAACTAGTTTCATTTATTTGCAATTAACGCAGTAAAGTGCAGTGATTTCCTTTTTAACACTGTTTGCTTGAGCCTGTAAATAGTTTGTACATGATTGTAAATTTTGAGGGTTTGGGAAAGTAAGGAATTTGATGCCATTATTGTTTATTGTAAACCTTTTGATCTCTGTTTTTGGCTAGGAAGTTAGGTTAATATATTGTACTTTTCTTTTCTTTTCTTTTCTTTTGGTTAGGGTTTAGGTAAGAGGTTTTAAAGTAAGAAAGTTTTGTTTGCTATTTTGGCTAGGTCAACTCCCGAAGAGAAGTTCCCTATTTATTTGTTTGACTGTTGTATTTTGTTTGGTTTCATTAAAACCCTCAAAAGATTCCCCGCTTCCACTCTTTCATTTCATGTTGCGTCCTTTACCCCTAGATGGGGCGTAACACTTGGGGGTACAACAGCTTGTCACTCGGGTAGTAGCCTCAAAGGAACACCTTTGTACATTTATGCAAAATGTATCTAGTGTGAAGCATATATAATATAACAGAGAATTCAAAATATTATATTAATCCAATTACCAGCAATGATGACACATGCTGTTTTAACCCTAAATAACGTCAATCCCATCCCAAGGCAACACACCGCAGTTATCTGACACTTCTAAGTATTTCCCAAGGCCTTTGAAACCCATGACTATGACAGAATCCATAGCAATCCTCAAACAGTTTAGTTCACGCTGCTCCCACATAGTGAGGCTAATGCATCCTACAGAAAGTAATGCCATGTGGAGGATACTTGATAAACACATTCTTCTTGAAAAACACTCCTCTTAACAAAGACAGAGAAATTGAGAGATCGATTTTTGTCAAGCCACTCATGTGAACCAGATCTCTCATGAGATCAAAGTCCTGAGGATGTCAGCAGCATTTTGGCGGGTCTAATCCTTTAAGACCAGTGGCTACAGGCGATCAGTAATGGAGCACACGCAGAACCTTTCGCTGTAGTCAAACATAGCCTCGATTGATTGCTTTAGCCTGACTAAGCCACAAACAGGATATGACTGTTCACATCCCATAATCCTCCCTGCTCATGCTGGCTCACATTGACTGCTCTCTGCAGAGGCAGTAATAGAAAGCAGCTGGAATATATTGCATTTTGCCAAAAAATGGCTTCTTTTCAA
The DNA here is from genome assembly GCA_039654775.1 of Spinibarbus caldwelli. NCBI lineage: Eukaryota > Metazoa > Chordata > Actinopteri > Cypriniformes > Cyprinidae > Spinibarbus > Spinibarbus caldwelli. The sequence continues at coordinate 30,527,965 of CM077233.1, read as the reverse complement.
GGTCTGATAGTTGGGCCCCAAAATTAAGGCTTAGTATTCAATACTCTTAGGGAGGATCGTTTATAATGTGGAGCTTTTCTACGTCAAAAATCATTAAAGCTGGAGAAAATTAAGACTTAAAGGGACAGTTCACCTTGAAGACTTTTTAAAAAAAGTATCATACAGTCAAAGTCAAATGGGTCTAGTTTTGTTTTACACCCTAGTGATTTTCACCGTGAACAAAAACAGTTGAAAACAGCTTTTTGAAACCATTTTCTTTGGTGTTCCACAGAAGCAAAACTACCAAATGAACCAACAATATTAATTATCAGAGGAAGTGTGATGAAAAGTTATATATGTCAGGCCATAATCACAGTAGACATTAAAGGGTAGATGTTCGTATTCAGATTAGTATGGGTTTTTCAATAAATGATTCTTACACGTCTACATTTGATATCTTTAATCTTTGGTTACATCATTAAACCTCCCCTTTTCCCTTTAAAACTCAACGTTATATAAAACACCATCACTTTTCTTGATAGCTGTTTTCTTTTTATTTGTTTATTTTGTGGCACTATCTTGAAATGGCATTGTCTAAATTAAACTTCCAGTCCACTTCAGCTCTATAGGAACCCCAACAATATGATAGATGAATTTCTTTGTAAATGCAACATTTTTTAAAGTCTGTCAGGGAAAGAGTTAAAAATGTAATAATACAATTATTTATAAAAAAAAAAAAAAAAAAAAAGAGTAATGAAGTTACCCGCATAGAATACTCTGAAGTTTTTGGTTTCAACTATAAACATGAAGTGGCTTATGAAAGGCTCCATATTTGTGATACTATTAAATTAATTCATTGTAAGTTTCTGACATTCTAGCAGAGTTACGATTCATAGTCTAATATTGTTTTGCAGTAATTATTCAATTTTTCTCCATTAGTCACAGTATTTCCCCTATGATTGATCAATAATCAGACAAATTTCCAATTACACATTAGCATTTCAGTTACAGATATCAAGTTTCCAAGTCATTGCTTAAACAAAGTAATGGGATATGTCAGAAAGAATGATTCCCTGTGCAAAAATTCTGATTTATGGCCACAGAGATCAGTTAGAAAAACATAATCCATCAGCCGTGTCTGAAAACACACAGCTTTAAGTGTTTGAGTGAGCTGTTATATTCTGAGGATGTTATTTGATGATGGCTGGATTTTTTCCATTACTAGCATGTGGTTGCATTGAGGACCATTAGAGACATTTATCGCTTCTAAATATTCAGCAAGTCAGCAAGACAACCTGACAGCACATGAGAAATTTATAGATTAACTTGCTAAAACAATGTATGTTATCTAAAGGTTTTAGAACTAGCTGATGTGGAGTAGAAATAATGTGTATTTCACTGTAAATATGTATATCTATCTATCTATCTATCTATCTATCTATCTATCTATCTATCTATCTATCTGTCTATCTATCTGTCTATCTGTCTGTCTGTCCGTCCGTCTGTCTATCTATCTATCTATCTATCTATCTATCTGATAGATAGACAGATAGATAGATAGATAGGGTGACCATATTTTTGTTTTCCAAAAAGATGACAGTAGGGGGCAGGGTTCGTGGGTGAGGACATGGGCGGGGCTTCACCTAACAGTATAAGTAGCAAGGTTTATTCTTTGTTTTGTTTGCTTATTTTGTTTTTATAATAAATAAAAACAAACAAACAAACAAAAAGTAGATAGAATGGAAAAATAATAGGGAATGCTAGTGTTAGAGGGTCATTTTTAAATAAAAATAAAACAAGTCAATAGAACAGAAAAAGAATAGATAATGCTAGTGTTAGAAGGTCATTATTTATAATAAATAAAAAGAAAATAAGTAGAAAGAATAGAGAAAGAATAGAGAATGCTAGTGTTAGAGGCTCTTTTTTCATTATTAATAAAATAATTAGAATAGAAATACAATAGAGAGTGAAAATGTTAGAGGGTCAAGTTTTTTATTTAAAAAAAAACAGATAAAATTAGAATTAGCATTAGAATAGTGAGTGCTAGAGTTAGAGGGTGAAATGAAGATGAAAGAGATGTGTTTTCAGACGTTTCTTGAAAATATTAAGGGCTCAGCTGCTTGGACTGAGTTGGGCAGGTCATTCCACCAGGAGGGAACAGTTAATGTAAAAGTCCATGAAAGTTTTATCATAGGTAGAATGCAAAATGTTTCAGTACAAGCATTTCAGTCAAATGTAATGTATGCAATATTTCAAACCTTTAACCCACTTGGGGAAATCAACCCATGGCACCAGTTTAAAAGTAGCCAATTCTGTGGAAAAAAACGTGGACTTGGCAACCCTGCATCCAACAAGAGCTGCAGGAGTCAGATTTGACTGATCACAGGTCGAAAATAAGGAGAGATGACTGACAAGACCATGCTTGAGTATTTGCTGCTCAACAGATCCTGAGCTCATAGACAAATATCTGATCTTGTAAGATGTGCTCTCTTTACACAGAGTGCATGTGATCGCAAAATCGAAAGTGAAAGTAAACAGCGCAAACGCTCATTCAATACACCGCATACAGATAGTGGCTCAACGATGCGCCAAAATTATATAGCCTACAATATTAGAATGTTTAAAGGAGTGGACTCAAAAATCGCTGGAGCGAAACACATGTTGCGGGAGCAGGCGGCAGTGGTTTAAGAAAACAGCCGAATCCTAGACATTTTGGGGGACGCATTTTTGTAGGTCCAAAAAGAGGACATGTCCGGGAAAAGGAGGACGTATGGTCACCCTATATATATATATATATATATATATATATATATATATATAATGTAAAACGCAGTGGCAGAAATCATGCAGTCTAATTTTTAATTTTAGTCAGTCCAGTACATTTATTTATTTATTTTTTAGTCCTGTTGCATGCTAATTAAACACTCTACCTAACATGTCACAATGATTCATTAAATGGTTAATTAAACAGTGTTTTTTTTTTTTTTTGTTTGTTTTGTTTTCTTTGGTCATATCTTACCTTTAAGGAGAAACATTTCACCATATGCTAGTAATTATATATATGTATATTTTTTTTTCACCAGGAAATTGCTGACGGTATGAAAAATAAACTCAAAAAGTAATCAAGGGCGAGTGTGGAGAGTTTCATTAACTGAGGCCTTTTGAACATTACAGTAATTAAAATATATGTGCAATGATATGGAATATTTAAAAGTGATTAGTGATTTTAAACTGAGCAATTAAATGCCGCTTAAACCCTACTCCCTCTCAGTTTTAAATGCTCTTTTTTTTTTCTTCATGTTTGATACATTTCAAAATTATTTTTCTAAATAATGATGTATGGGGTAACACTTTAGTTTTAGGGACCAATTCTCAATGTTAACTAGTTGCTTATTAGCATGCCTATTACTATATGTTGTCTGTTTATTAGTACTTATAAATCACATACTAATGCCTTATTCTGCACACACATATTTTACATCTCTTAATCCTATTGGATTAATCCTAATCCTATTGCATTCCTAAATTTAACAACTGCCTTACTAACTATTAATAAGCTGCAAATTAGAAGTTTACTGAGGCAAAAGTCGTATAATAGTTAGTTAATAGTTAGAGTTCGTACCCAAACTAAAGTGTGATCTAAAATGGCCTTTAACTTGCTATATATATATATATATATATATATATATATATATATATATATATATATATATATATATATATATATATATATATGTGTGTACGTATGTATATATATCGATTGGATGACAAAAAGCATGTAGTAGATTGTGTATAACAGGTTTTCAGAAAAGTTTTGATCATGTTGATAATTTAGAGGCCTTAGAAATGTACCTATCCAATATTATGAGCTAGGCATTTATAGGGTCAAGTGTTGTTTATATTTTGTAATTTTAAAAGCCTTTAATATGTTGATCTTTTATTTGATCTTTGTCTTTCAGAAATGGATTCGCTGCGCATACTGTTATACTCTCTCATATTCCTGCTGAGTGTGTTTGGTAACCTGCTCATCATTGTGGTTTTGGTGGTGAATAAGCGAATGCGGACGGTGACCAACTCATTCCTGCTCTCCCTGGCCATTAGTGATCTCATGATGGCTATTTTCTGCATGCCCTTCACTCTTATTCCCAACCTGCTGGAGGATTTCATCTTTGGAGCTGCCATGTGCAAGATTGTGGCCTATCTTATGGGTGAGATGGACTTTCATTTCTTCTAATTTTAAATGAGGCATGTTACCAATGTACCCAATAAATCACAAAAAACAGAACAAGCTACTTTGCACTGAATATCCTGCTGGCATATGGCACCCACGGAGAGTCTGTATACTGATCATCTTCACAAGCACTGGTACAAATCACAGGCTTCAAATGCTATTGCCTAGATCTGCAGAACTTTACGTGGCTTCAAATCTTTGAATGATGTTAATTTGAACTACTTTTAATGTAGTCTTTACAGGCACAGTCATTCTTTTCTTGTAAACACATCTCCTTTGAGTTTTTAAAGATGTTTCATTACATCTTTTTTTCTATCCTGGCAGCAGTAATTCATCATATGATGATCTAATGTTAGAGAAAAGCAATAAAATACATGTAGTACAAGGCACGGTATAGTAAGTAGCACTTTTTAAGAGATGATTTCAGTGTCTGGATCTCGGTGATGGGCTGATGCTGTCCAGACCCAAGGGTGACGGATTATTGCTTGAATTATTAGTTTAGACATTTAGACATGTTTTTCCACTACAAAAAAACAAAAAACAAAAAAAAAAAAAAAACAAACAAACAAAAAAAACACCACGACCACCAACAACAACAACAACAACAACAAAAACCTTAATTCAGCTGTGGACAGTGGTTTCTGTTGGGAAAATAACCATGAAATTACCACGCAAACTGAGTAAGCCCAATAAAATGAGATGTATCAAAGTAAATCTTTAAAAAAAAAAAAAAAAAAAAAAAAAAACAATTTACAGCTAGAAAGCCACAGTACACACTAATATGCTAAAGGTTAAAAAAAAAAAAAACCTAAACTGAACTCGTTGACCACGAATTAAGAGCTAAGTCATGGGCATTAGCAATGCAATGACTGTGGTAACTTTAACATTTGAAAGGATACTATGTCAAAGTTATCACTTTCATTATTCAAATTGTTTGTTATTCATGAGTATATGGTTGACCTGAAGAATGAAAGCTATGTCATACACTTGGAAAATTATGAGCTATATCACCACTTATCGACACTAGGGGTATGACAATACACTTAGCTCATGAGATGAGGCAAAATACAGATACTTGGTTCACTAGAATGAGACAATATTTTAATACTGTTTTTAAGAAATTTTCAATGACAAAATATTTGTCTTTTAATCACAAAAAGTAAAACAATGCAGTTGTATTTGGAAATATTTTAAAGGAGTCATATGATGCTATTTTAAAGATCATTATTCTGTGCGTTTGGTGTAACAGAATATGTTGACATGCTTTAACCCTTAAAGACCTAGAACATTTTTGGGGCACCTGACACGCCTGCAATTTTCTTGTTTTTTCAAGACCTGTTCTAGCAGTCAGCATCAAGTGCCATATATCATTATAAACAGGAGAACTTGAAGTTTCAGTGTAGCTAATTTAAAATCCCAATTTTCCTTTTGTTTTCTCTAAGAATGAATGAATTTCCAGAATTTTAAGAAAAACGCAAGCAACAATTGGGTGTTTTTTACTGTGTACTCAAACTGAAACTCCTAAAGTTTGGATTTTTTTCTTTAGAAAGTTGTATCTAGTTGTATATTCCAAATAAAATTTTGTGTACATATAACATTCCTCAAGCAAATTATAGCCATTTATTACAATATTGTTATAAACGATTTTCAGTGAAAAAACAGGTCTATATAGTTTACTAAAATATAGATGTGTCAATATCTATATAAAAAACGTTTAGAGAGTAAAGAATGGAGTCAGTGTTATATAATAACAAATCACAGTAAAAAAAGTAACTTTTTTCAGAGAAATATATTTTCAATCTGAGTATGAACAACAACAAACACAAACCGTGCAGATAATAGTAAAAACAATTGCACAAATTCTTCTGCAACAAAAATACAAACAGTGCAAAAGATTCACAAACTACACACAAAATAAGTGAAAAATATACAGAGTCCAACAGAAAAAAATAGTGAAAATGATCTTTATGAACTATATAATTATTGTTTACATAATATACTTAATATAAATGGATCGATCCGTTGGCTGTACTCTGCATCGGAATCGATTTTACCGGGACATCGCCTCGCAACGCGAAGACATGAATACCAGTGCTTTATCCGATATGTACCGCTGTGTCATCCTTGTTTTTGATTTGTTTATGTCACAGTACTCATTCGTGTGTTTTTCTGTGCTTTTCAGAGTTTTCTCTCATGCAAATGTGTTATTTTGTGTTTGTTTTCATGCACGCAGGACAGACTTTACTTTCACTTTGCGTTTGTTCAAATTTCCAATGAAAAATCCTAAATGGTGGTTCAAAAGACCAAAACCTATGTTTATTGGTTGAATATGGGACAGTTTGAACCAATCTGGGCATGGGGGTGGGACTAAGCGTCAACAATCGTTTCTGTTTGGCTTAGAGGGACAAAATGCATTGTTTTTTTCTGACGAATCAATGTTGTCAAAATGTCTCCATAGAAATCTATGTTACAGTTTTTCTCATTTGCTAAGACACACTTAGTCAAATTGGGATCCACTTGATCTTCATCATCACATTCTTTGCACAGCAGAAGTCTTCTCTTTCAAATGCCTTAACACTTTTTCATTTGTTTCACACATTTTTCACACCCTTTGTCAAAACACTCACCACAGATCTCATCGAAAGACCCCAAACTCTATTGGATTCACTGTGTTGAACAAAAGGAAAACATCTATCCACAACTGATAGAAAGTACTAATTATGAATCTCCAATGCACCTGTGTGAAACTTGTTTGCACAACTCTTCAATCAGCAATCAGTCCTCATCCCTTTAGAAAAGATTCCACCTATGTCCTGCTATTTGCAAGTATGGATCAAAGAGGCCAAAAGCATGGAAGGAGAGTTAAAGACCATGGCAGGGGCCAGAGAAAGAGAAGTTTGCTTACATGGTGGAGGAGTTGCATTACTGTAAAAGGAGAAAATACAGCTCAAGTTTCAAATGCAATTCAGGAAACAATTATTACATACAATCATAGTTTGTCCTTTAGAGAGGCTGGACAAAGGGTCCAACCCATTGTGAGTCAGAGAACTGTGGCATCTATTGCCAGGCATTTTTCAAAATGACAACAGGTAAGTCCCAATGTTACTGTATACCACTGTGTATTTCAGCTTTACTGTATTGCCCTGTTGGCTGAACAAACTGTGTCTACAATAATGCAGATGTTTCATCAGTCCCATTTATGTGTTTGTCATAATGTCAATTTTGATATGCTTTATTATTGTTATTGCAATGCATTGCTCTACCACACAGTTACATGCAACTGGAATAATTTGCTCTATGGATTTTTGTTTTGTTTTCTTTTGGAGAATAATGTACTCAAAGCTGAAGGCAGCACATCACAAATTAATTTATGTGGAAAGTGAGGAGATGCGGGAGGAACATTTATTAGCCAGAGGGTCACTGTTGCAGTGCCAGATCAGAGGGGCGCCAATATCACCATGTGTGCTGCCATGTCCATTGATGGTGTCCTTTGCCACATACAAACTATCAGTTCAATACAGAATGCATCATCACATTTTTCGATGCACTAAATGAAAGACTGGTTTCACCTAAAGAGAGAGGGCTGTTGATGGATTTGCCATGCAAGGAGGTAGTTCCATTGGTGCATTGCAACACTGCAAGGGAAAACATCCAACGTGAAGTTCTGAGTATTTCAACTCTTTATTTATTTATTTATTTATTTTAGACATTCCCACCCATATTTTTTTTTAAACTACTGTACATTCAACACTTCTGAGTTTGAACAGTGTAATTTCATATTGATAGCTGTGTTTTGTATTTTTGTTGTCCATTGTGTAATGACTGATTGAAAGAATAAATTAATTTGACAACAAGTTGTGGTGTTTAATGGAAGTATTTGATTATGTTGATTGTTTTTAATGTTTTGTGAGTGTTAGAGCATTTTGCAAACAAAATGAGTCATTTTGGCCATTGAGCTTCAGTTTCACCCTGTGCATTAACTGTTTTGAAAATGTATTGTCTGAGTGGACAAATGTGTTTAAGCAATTGAGAAAAACTGTAAAACGGGGTAAAAAAAGATCGACTGAATTTAAAGTTTTTTCAATATAACTAAATATAAGTATGTGCGGAGGGTTAAGCTGTGCTGTTGTTGGCTGCCACGGTAACAGCAATAAGCTGAATTCCTTTAAAGTACTTGTTTTGCGTTCCAGAAAATCTGTCATGTCCGGCGCTGTATACATGGCTTGCAGCGCTTAAATTAAATACTGAGTGTTAAATAATAAAATAATATGTTAAAACGTGTACTCTTATCATGTGGACAAAATCCCCTAAACTTCGCCCCAGATAGTGAGCTGCATATGCACATGTGCGCTCATCTGTTCTCAATTTAGGTTAACCGCGATGCTTCATGCCCACTCATTAAACTATGAAAGGTCCTTAACTGCAAAAAACGGTCACTGCGACACTTTTAAGTGATCAAACTATGGCGCCACGTGCTTAAAAAAAAAAAAAAAAAAACATTTTCATAGGTTTCACGTTTTATTGTATTCTCGGAAATTATGTAGGCCTAAATGCGCATGCCCAGTAGCCGCAGCTGTATCCCTTCTAGCCTTAACCTCAAATCAGACAGGAGAGTAGATTAACTTCGGTGGACTTTAACTTGAAAAATGGTGTGTTCCGCGGTTGAAATAAAATACTTTCTGATGTGTATTCATGTTCATTTCGTGCTTTACGTAAATATGAAAAGACGATTGGTCCACGTGTTTGAAGCCTACAGTGATCTGTCATGACACATTGAAGAGCCAACGGTATTTATTGTTTGAATTTATTTAAAAATGACAAAATATGAAAGCTGAGAGTCCTGAGACCTTGTGCTATACACCAGAAGTAACCTGCTCTGTCTTCTCGGTCGGCACGTTGTCAGTTTCTCTTTACTCTACAATGTATTTTTCACTGTGTGAGAACATGATGTGTAGTGTGAGAGCAGCATTGTTTGTCGGTTATAGCAACAGTAACTAAGGAGGGCGGGTCTTTGCGAAGGGCTATTTAGAACTTCCGGCTAAAGATAAGCCAGCTCGTAATCTTCCGGTGAAGCTCATTTTAAATGTGGTGCTATATATAGGTAGAGACTCTCACAGAAACATCTCCTGCCTCATTCTTATCAGAAACTGAGAAACAAAATAATTGCAACACCGTAAATAATGATAGCGGAATTAACATACAGTTTCATGTTATTAAACAATATATAATTGTATATGCAGAGTATGGTAATCCCAGGAAAGTACCCAAGTAAGTATAACTGTACATTTAAATGCTGACAAATAAACACTATAGTAACTGTTTAGCCAGTTAGGCTAATCTCTTAAACGACATTGTAATGGTATTCTCGATAATCAACATCTTACCTTCATAGCCATGAACATATTTTTAAAATCTTATAAAATTTTAAAGCATTTATTATTTCTCAATTCTGTGCAGTAAAATTCCCATTATTAAAGGTTCACTTTTCATTCATGAAGACGACATGAAGAAATACGCTAAAAACGTGTCTCGGCGAAAAATAGACTTTTTAAGATGAAAATGAACTTATAACCAAGACATGGCAGTAGAGGATCACTCATTGGCTACAGCTGCCATTTCAACTTTGTTTTTCACGTCTTTTGATTTATTATAAAATAAATATTATAACAAATTTAGTAGGCTACTTTGTCGCACTAAAGTATAAAGTATAGCAAGTGCCGGAAGTCACAAAGTCACAGCCTATAATGCTGAATTATTTAAATACCTATATAGTCAAATACAAATTAAATAAGTTGGTATAACAAATAAATAATGCATTAAATATTCTGAAATGTTTAGATTTAATTTAATAACTAGACTACATCGTTTAAGTTTTATCCAACACAGACCTCTAGTTTTGTTAGTCTGAATTTAGTCTAAATCACTTAATGCACAGCTTTATTTTGACATCGGCTCGTCAGATGATTCATTCCGTTGCCACTGTCAGTCTCGCGGCATGATTTATTGGATTCCCTCGCGTAAATTTAATATTCGCATTTTTCCATTCCTGAAACGTTATACGTGGACATTTGGGCATTTTAGACAAACAAAACTTTTCTTCTAATTGTGAATGGATTATGTAGAGAAACTGAGCAAAGGGCGCTCCTCCTCAATAAGTAGAGTCTGTAATCACATTTTGGCAAGTATAAAACTGCATTTTATGGATATTTCAACAGGTAAAAAGGACTGCATGAGCTAAATGACTTGATTGCATTCATAAGGCTTATATTTGACAGATTATAGCTCATGCAGTCAGTTTTACCTGATGAAATACCTTTAAATGGCCAACAAACCCATAAAATGCAGTTGCCAAAAAGTGATTACAGACGGCAATCAGTTTTCGGCAGACAATCAGTTTTCGGCATGACACCGGCACGGTGCCAGAGAACTTTAAGCCCTGTATATATGACATTACTGCATGTCATGAGCAGGGCTCCGTATTGTATAAACGACTACAGAAATAAAGTTGACTTATTTAGAAAATTGAAGAAGCAGGGAAAAAAAAAGGTTAACAATAGTTCATGTAATCTATACTTTGAAACATTTTTTTCAAAACCATTTTTTATCACAATCACAATTATCCTCAAATTTCATGAACTATCACAATTTGCTGCGCTGTATTTTTAAATATTGTTTTTCTTCACACAATCTATTATTGTATCATGTACTTCAGGTTTTGGCTGACACAAAGGACACAAATAAGTTCCAATATGAACCAGACTACAAAGCACAAGTCAAAATGGCTTGGTGAGACTATTGTTCATTTGTAATACAGTTTGCAGGATGTCAGATTTTGGGACTGCCCCTCGCTTTGCGAAATTGGCCACTGATGTGGACATATGTATGAATGCATCCAGCTTGATCTGCACTGTTTCATGGATCACTACCTCCCTAAATGAAAGTCAAGGCTCATCCAGCAACAGCCAATACAATGCCAAGGTCAAATCTGACACACAACGCCTGCTGGCAAATGATTTGAAGGGGCAAAAAATCTAAAGAAAATTCTGTTCTGGGCAGCAGTGGACCATATTGTTATGCATTTGCATAAAAAGTCACAGGCACAAGGAACGATTCAGGTGTGGTGGCCTGAAAACAATTACACTGTCATGTTTTTTTTTTTTTTTTTTACTGGCATACACGGGTGATCAGATAGCGAATCTAAAGGATGTTTTTCTCCTGCATTATGTTGACTGTCTGGTGGAGGCCCTGGAGATGACACAGTTCACAAGAGAGCAGATCTTATTTGCTTGAGTGTGTGTGAGTGGCCTGCGGCCCACACAGTGTCAGAGTGCGACAGGGCAGCACATCCAACATGCTGTGCCAACCACAACCTCCCTCCCACTGTTTGTTTTTCGAGGGGTGGAGAAGGAAGGGGATTTGTAAAGCAAAGAACAATTTCCTTGGTATGAGCTCTGGTGCGGAGGGCGAGATCAGATCAAAGCTCTCGGGCCATCCAGACAGTAATTCCTCAAACATGAGGGGCTGTCGGAAATCTCGCTTTACAACTCTCACCAACAAGAATGCCTTTCTGCAATGTTTTTCAATAAGCATTCTAATTTTAGAAAAACGTATTAAGGATTTTGTTGCTTTCTATTTTGCAAAGCATCAAGCTTTCGGGAAATAAATACAGATTTGCAGTGAATACGTATAGGAGCAACTGTATCAGAAAACTTGGTGGATAAACCGTTCAGACAAGATCTTGACTCAATGCCAATTTCTTTATGAAAAACTGAAACAAGAAAACCCCTGAAATTTATGATAAAATGGCATGTATAAAAATATGGTATTCACATTTTAATATGGATTTAAGTTACATTTACAGTAAAAAGGGTAATTACTAATATATATATATATATATATATATATATATATATATATATATATATATATATATATATATATATATATAAACATGACACTAAAATAATGCAATAAACGTCAACATAAAGTCCTAATCTATGTAATAACTAATAAATGCTAATTAAAATTAACAAACAGTTATTTCAATGAAAAACAATAAAATGTGAGATTTTACACAGGGAATTCTGGGAATGCCACTTTAGGGTTTTCACTGTAAATTACAATAAGACTTTTCACTTACAACAACTGTACATTTAACAATATTTTACTGTAAAATTGTATATTGCAAAATTACTGTAAATTGTGAAATGTCTTGTTAGAGTTATTACAGTTTTTCACCATTTATAGTGAGGTAACTTGCTAGTCAGCCAGTCAACATATTCTTACTATAACATTTTTACAGTCTTTTACAGTTAAAATTACAATAGTTTTTTTCACTGTAATTCTTTTGATTTATTACAGGCATCTCCGTCTGCATATCTACCTTCAGTCTGGTGGCTATAGCCATTGAGAGGTACAGTGCCATTTGCAACCCGCTAAAGTCCCGGGCATGGCAGACCCGATCCCACGCCTACAAAGTCATTGCTTCCACCTGGGTCCTGTCCTTCCTCATTATGACACCCTATCCCATCTTCAGCACGCTGGTGAAGTTCATCAAGCCCAACAACATTACAGCTCACATGTGCCGCCATGACTGGCCAAAGAGTGAGGTGGAGCAAGCGTGGTGAGTGTTCAAGTTGTGAGTGCTCATCTGACTTTATTTTATAGGACAGTAAAGTGGAAAAAAGGACATGACCTAGGTCAGACTCAAATCTGGTTCCTCCAGAGCCAGCAGTCTGTATACATGTCCTGAGCGCATGCACAAACCACTACACCACAGCTCGGACAGTTTACATCAATATGTGTGCAAATTGTAGCTTTGTAAATAAATAAATAAATATATTAGTTATTATAACTAAATAAATATTAGTTAAAATAGTTATTTTAATATTGTAATAATATTTCACAATACTACTGTTTTTACTATACTTTTTATCAAATACATAAAAAAAAAAAAAAAAAAAAAAAAATTAAACAGTAGGGTACAATAAAAGAACATTTTTTTTTTTTAAAGCCTCCAGAACGCCTCATAGACTTCACTGGAAGTGTATACCTGATTATTTGTATACTAACATACTCAAAATGATTGTCTGTGGTAATCAAGAGCATGCCACAGACGCTGTCCTTAGAGCTTAAGTTGTTTTATACTCTGAAAATTCCTTTAATTGGAAAAGCATGCTGTTATTACTCATACTGTAACATCATTGACTGTCTGCGTTTTTCTCAACATAAGAGGCAAAAAACAGAGAAACAGAGACAGAGTCACTGTGCAGCACTCTGATAAGGAGCCGGGGTCTTAAACATCAGCTGGGTGCCTCCTGCATCACATTTACGTTTTATGACAGCTGTTGCAAGGTAGACAGCAAGGAACGACAACAGTACTCTCTCTCCATGTTCCTCTGAGTGTGCTTGTACAGTTTTCTAATTCTTTCTGCATATTCTGTTACAGTAATATGCCACGAGAAGCTGGGCATTAAAGTGGTTTCATTACAGGGAAGAGGTGTTGTTAGGCACATCACGAATATGTTCCCTTCAAGCTATGCCAAAGCATGACTACACACTTCTGAGGATAATTATCAATATTTAAATTAATTCAGAAGTATAATCAGAATAAATAACTCTTTTGTAGAATAAACAATGTTTTGAATAGTCTAGGTGAAAGAGTTTTCATTAAATCAGACCATAAGTGGCTAACTCTTAGACAAATGTATGAGTGAGTGGGTGTATTTATATCTTAAAGGAATAGACCTCAGGTTATAGATGTAGATGAGTTTGTTTCTTCATCATAACAGCTGATAAAAACATCACAATTATCCTCAAATAATCAGCACCACCCCAGTCCATTAGTTAACATCTTGTTAAGTGAAAAGCTGGACTCTCATTCTGACGGCACCCATTCACTGCAGAGGATCCATTGGTGAGCAAGTGATGTAATGCTACATTTCTCCAAATCTGGTGTGATGAATCAAACTCATCTACATCTTAGATAACCTGAGGGTGACTAAATTTTCACTTTTAGGTAAATTATTGCTCAAAATGGAGTTTCAAACCCTTTTAATGTTGTTTTAGGTGCATCCTGTTGCTATTTGTTCTGTTCTTCATTCCTGGAGTGGTGATGATCATTGCTTATGGGCTCATTTCTCGAGAACTCTACCGTGGAATACAGTTTGAACTGGAGCAGAAGAAGGGACAGAGCGGTGAGACAATTATGAAGTCAATAACACAATACAGTCTAATTTAGTGTCATGTTTTAGTAAGCCCCTGACCATCCCACTGGGTATTAAACGCGCTAGTCACTGTGATCGTATTAGATTAACTACCCTGAGGATTTAGTTGGTTGTGTGTACAGCCATGGCCATCTGTTTGTGAATGAGGCTCAATTTCCTAAGTAATGAAATGTGACCTATTGGATTTTTGAAAATATAATTGCAGCTGGACAACATTTCCGCAACCTCCCCTAAAAAAGCAAGAAGAAAAAAGCAGAAAATACAAACTTGAATTTTACCCTTAAATTACTCATTGATGGAGCTCTTACAAGTTTACATCTGCTGATGGTCTCATCGTGAATTCCACTGTTCTACTCTAAATCACATTCTATAAATGTTATAAATATGTCTTCATTTCCCCTGGGCTGCAGTAATCTAGCATTCAAACTCTTCAGCACTGAGTCACCACTCTACCCATTAAGATGTTTTCATTTGAATTAGTGAAATGTCATTTCCTTTCCCATTTTATTGGTAACAATTTGTGCAAAAGAAGGAACCTCAAGAATGTCAAAATACAACCTGCTGTGGGGTCTTATGAAGGTTATTGTTTAGTGAAAGACACAAGGGTTTTAAAACTTTTTAAAATGAAAATGCACTAGTGTAAACAGGGCCTAAGAATAATTACATATTATTATAATAATTATAATAATTCTCCAACCTTAAAATGTAGTTGACAAAAATAACACTTTGAATTCTGCCTTGCAAGCAGTAGTACTTTATTCAGAAAAGGCAAAATGTAAGCTTCCCCTTGATCTGTATTTATCTAAATACTCCCTCTGAGATTCTTTTTGAGGAATGTGTAATGTTTCCTTTTTAGGAATGAAAAATGGTATCAGCGCTACTGTCTTATATAGCAGCGATGATGGAGATGGCTGCTACATCCAGGTGTCCAAGAGGCCCAACTCAATGGAGATGTCAGTCCTCACCCCAACAGGCTCTGCAAAGGTGGACCGACCTCGCAGTAACACGTCTGAGGCTAAACTAATGGCTAAAAAGCGAGTGATCCGTATGCTCATTGTCATCGTGGCCATGTTCTTCATCTGCTGGATGCCCCTGTACTCCGTCAACACCTGGAAAGCGTTCGACCTTCCCTCGGCCCACAGGGCTCTTTCTGGAGCCCCCATCTCATTCATCCACCTGCTGTCCTACACATCTGCCTGCGTCAACCCAATCATCTACTGCTTCATGAACAAGCGCTTTCGAAAGGCGCTTTTCACCACCTTCTCCTGCTGCTGCTGGCCCTGCCGCAGAAGAGGCTTCAGGGAAGGTGACGATGAGGTTACTGCTACTGGAGCGTCCGTGTCTAAGTTCAACTACACCACTGTCAGCACAATGGGACCATGCTGATTCTCAGAGGACCCAGGCTGGGCAAGAAGGAGACAAATTGGGGTTGATGATGACATATTGCGAGGGTTTACTTTGGTGGAAGACTTTGATTGTTTATCACCTATTTGCAGCAAAGCAAACCTCATGCTACATCAACATCGGTCATTGTTTTACGATCCATGAATGCTCATGTTGTTACATATACACTACAGACTTGTATAAATGTATATACATAAGGTGGCATCTAACAACTCGATAGGGAAGGTCACACCAACCTCACCCTCTTCTTTTGAAGGTCTGTCACTCTCACTTAACAAAAAAAGACAGCAAAAGACTGCCTGCGACATTTCTTTCTAACTGAACTCGGATGTCGTTTTGGTGTAGAAGAACCAGAAAAATCGTCATTTTTACCATGAGTAACAATCTGCATTTAAGGTAAAGTTTGTGGCGTAGAGTTTGCTGAGGAAAAGTTTGGATCAGATGCGAGCAGAACAATGGCTCTTCAGAATGAGAGGAAGCTTGTTGGTTGCCTTTATCAACTGAGCGACAATTTCGAACTTGCTAGATGTTGTCAGAGTCAGCAAGACCATCAACTCAGCAGGAAGCAGAGTTTGTGGAGCGCTCACTGAGAGACAGCTGCATTAACCGACTTGTTCAAACGTCTATGTAAATTACTTAAAATGGCTAGTAGAATGCCAGCCTTACACTATATGTTAAATTATCCCTTTGTTGTTGTTTTAAGTGCCTGCATAGTGTTTTTAAAATCCTTTCTGAGGTCAAGGTTCATCAAGAAAGATTTCATTCATAAGATCAGGACTCCAAAAACACTGAGATATAGCAGCTTTCCAAAGTCTGAGCCAACAGGCTTATACTAAAAGTCCAGGCCCATTAGAAATACGTGCCTCTAAATACATTTCTGCAGCATTGTTATTACGTACCTTACTGCAAGTTTCGAGGCAGTTTCAAAGTGAAACGTCCAGTGAGTGGTGCTAAAATGCAGGTTCAATACGTGACCCTGACAACATTTTTGTTACGTTGATATAATATGTTGCTTCAGATACATAATGCGGTGGTTCATAATTCAAATATCCGGGGAGTGCCGCTAAAAGTTAATGCTTTATGATGTTGGAAATATCCCCTACACCAAACCCAGCTCTAAACCTACCCGGTAGTGTTAACAAATGCAAAACTGATATAAAAACGGACTTGTTGATGCAACCGTGTCATTTGACCTTCCTTATATGCCGGTTTGAGCTGTTTTGTTGAACCGTAGTTTCACGGGATTCGTACCCAAGTTCTTCACCTCTCAAGTAGAACTCCAAGCATGAGCTACCGAACTAACCTACTGAATATAGAAACCCATACATATGAAGCTGGATATGTGACGCTAACGTTCAAAATTATCAGTTTTCAGATGTCGCAGCATTTTAAAAAGGTTTTGAATTCATAACATGATATTTAAGTAATTGTGTGAAAATTAGGCTTTATTAATCAAAACTGTGGACCTACAAATCATACTTTATGTAAGAAGGAATAAAAGTTGTCGGAGTTTTACTGCCTCTAGTGTTTATGTCGACTGGAAACTGCAGTGATTCGTATGTATAGGTACGTTTTTTTCAGTTTTGCAGAAATATATTTAGAGACACATATTTCCAGTGAGCCCATGTTGCAAAAGTCACAATATTCTACAGTATTACAATGTGGTTAATGATGATGGTCTGTTGCTAGACAGGATACTGGTTTTGCCAACTGGCTTCATCCTCATTTTTTGAGCTGCAGAGGTTATGTTTTGTTTTTGAAGTTGTCCTTTGTGGCCTTCACAGTCTGTGGTTATAAGTGACCTAAACTGAATGAAAACCTTAAACCCCTTGATTGGGATGACCTCATGCCAATCTGTCACAGCATGATTTATGACTGCTTTCACATGCCCTCGTAAATTCATAACTATAAGCGTATTAAGGTCCTTCCAGATAGTCATCATCAAACAACAGCAAAGATCACTTAAACCTGATTTGTGATTGTTCTGTCCTTCTTTTAGTAGAGAAAATGTTTTTTATTTTTTTATTTTTTGAGGCAGGTTGGAGAGAGAAACTTGATTAAATGTCAGATATGTTTGAGTGCCGTGGGACCCATGGGAAGTCAGACTTGATTCAGTGACTCTAAATTATTTCAAGCCACTAAAATTGAAAATGTCAATTTAATGGCTGACTTTAAGTAAAATTAAAGTGCTGCCAAAGTGACAACCTGGAGTGATGAGTTCATTGCACTTTTTCAGCCACTTTGATTTTAATAACTGATGAAAAAAATTAAGCTGAAACTCCAAAAACTCATAAAATTAAGTAGGAAGATATGACACTTTGAATGGATATATACAAAGATTATTTTTGTCATGATGGAAATATTTAACAGTATAATTATTCTACACTGCATTTTTCTAACAGTTATCATAAAAATAAAATAAAATAAATAAATAAATAAATAAAACTTCAGTAATTTGCATGAACTCATTACTCATCACGTAAGATTCAAATTCAAACATTATAATTCCCAATTCCTCAAATGGTCACAAATGACTGTCCCATGGGGTATTGTTTTTAAACCTATGAAACAGAAATAAGTTAGAATAACTTATCATGATTCATGTCATGGTGTTTTTCCTTTGTAAAGAAAGAAAACAAAATAATAGGTAACATTAATTAAACAATTAGTGTAAACTTGTCATAAAATATGTTCCTTGAAGACTATGAAGACATGTTTTCATCAAAAGTGTTGATGAAGGGATGCTTGAGCTTTACAGATAGGGCTTTGGGGATACAAAATGCAAAAATGGATGGGAAACACTGGTTTAAAACATGGTATTGAGTCACTTTGTTCTTTACATTGCTCATGCTCAATTCAACCATCCTTATGTGCAGAATGATTTTACATCATTGGGTACAGGTAAGCATAATCACAGCCAAGCAGGAACCACCATAAATGCTCCCCAAACTACCCATATTACTTACCTTTCTCTATATTTGCCACCTACTCTTCTCTTCCCCAATAGTTTGTCTCTTTTTCCCAGATTTATATGCTCCATATTTTTTCCACTGGCTAAACATGATTTTCTAATCAATGTGCATCTGCTCCCTGAACTTACTTTGCCATGAACAATGTCAACATTGCATTAATACCTTGTTATCCACACTCTTCCCCAGACCTGATGACCGTCCATCACACAGCAGGCCTTAAAAGCTGCCAATTCCCCCATTAAATTTATGTCGCTTGGCCATCCAAACTTTCCCCAATGTACCAGCCAGGGTTTTAATGGCATCGTTCCCCTGCGCCACTCATGACTTGGATAATGGGTCGGTATTCAGGATCACACACAAAGATCAGTTTTATGGGATCACCCAGACAATGTTATCGGATTCGCTCATTTTAAAACAGCATCCCATTAGTTCAGGTTGTTATTTTTGGATCGGAAAAGGTGACAGGCTCATAGTTGAAAATTATCATTTGAGCTCTTCTTGATTGCGTGTTTTGAAAAAGGATCAAAATACTTTTAAATAAGCCAATCTTGCATTGCGTCACTCAGTCTTAAAAAGGTTTGGTCAGCAGATGTTTTTGCTTTATTCTAATGAGAAGAGAAATGAGGTCAGCAGATGCATTTAGTTCTGACCTTTCCAAGCCCATCATGACTCCTTTTTCATGAGACTAATATATAGCCGGTGGTAGAGATCCTCCTGTGAAGACGTTTGCGAAACAGACGCCTGACTTCCTAGGTTTGGATCCAGACTGAGAAACCATGTGTTTCTTGTGAAAAACAACTGGCATAAAACAACTTGTAAAGCATCTACGTTTATAAAGGAGTCAAAAAGTGAGAGAAAAACACATAATTGGCACAAGGCAAATTTGTGTTTGAATGCTTAGTGAATTGTGAATGCAACAGTAAAATGGATAATAGCCTGCTGTAGGCTGCACAGATGTCGATTGCGAAGAATAATATGGATACGACCCTTTTGTATATTTGTGTATTCAGCCCATGATAGTCCAACATGGGGCTTTTTTAGCACAAAAACAGACTAGTTTCATTCAGGAAATGCTCTCATGAAGCAAACATCTGACATAATGGTTTCGGATTAGCAGAACGTGGAATCAATTAAACTCTAAACACTTAAATAAATACGGCAGAACAGTCAACAACAACATCTGCTTGGTAAATCCAGTATAACAATAAGCGTTTGGAGATCGAGTATGCCCGTGGAAAATTCATTTCATAAATGAGCTGTTTCTCTATAATTAGTCGGACATCATAGCGCCTGTCTCCATCTGGGGGCGTTTTACTGTTGCAGTGCTCTGAGCTTGGGAGTTACGGCTGAAAATGGAAGGGCTGTAAAACTCTGATTTCCCCGAGGTGTGTTTGAGATGTCTGTGAGAGTTCTGAACACGTTGTTGTGGCCCACAGCTCTTTTCTGATTAATAGGATATATTCTGAAGCCTAAACTAACCACATACTTCATGGCGTTTAGCCAACAGTCAGCTCAAGTGTTCTCATCAGATTACATACACAACCTCTCAGCGTAGTCTTTCCTCGAAATGCTTCACCTTGTCACAGACAAAGTTTGTAGACAGCGTGATGAATATGAAAAAGTTTATCAGCCTCATCAGTCAAGATGACAAAAAACAATAAGGCAGCCAACTTCACATAGACAGAAGACAGATTTTTGGCGGATTTGTTTAAAATCTGTTTAGTCAGAAGAGCTTTTGCAGTCACAAAATACACATGGCATCTGATTTTTACAAACCCCATCCAAACCACATCCATATGTGGTTTTAAAATGTGATTTTTTGGAATGAATTTCAGTCTGATTGAATTTCAAGTCATTTTTTTCCGCACTCTAAAAATTGCTGGGTCAAAAACAACCCAATTTGGGTCATTTTGGCTAGCAGCGCTGGGTCAAAAAAGGAGAAAATGTAGCGCTGGGTTGGGTTAAAGGTTTGACCCAACATATTAGGCTTTATTTAACTCAATTATTGTTTAAAAATTACTGTACTGCTGGGTTCAGATGAACTAAATATGGGTTGGAAATAAAATTCACACACAGAATGACTACAGTAACAATGCCAGCAACAGTAATACTCAAAAGGTGAACATTTATTTAGCAAAAACACCCAAAAATTGACAAAAATATAGGCAAACATAAATCCACACGTGTATGAGAAAAAGTGTAGAAAAGAATGGCAACCCAATAATTATACAGCTTATACAGTTAAACAAAACTGCTTTTGAAAAGTTTAATATTGAATCTCAAAAAACTAAAAAAAACAAAACAAAAAAAAAAACAGTTATTTTGTTCACATTTTCTCCTGCCAATGAATACTCTACTAACACTACGGCCAAACCATCAGGCTGAGTGTTGCCAAGAAACATAGACTGAAAGCCTGTAATAAACACTGAAAGTCAGGAATAAACTGTGTATTACAGTGAATCGACAGGATTGTACCCTCAGCGTTTAAAGCGTTTTAAATCTCTCCTCTCAAGTGCCATTCTGTGTGATCCAACCGTCTCAACTAAGCCTTTAGGTTGAAAAAGTAACCTAGCATTTTTTTAGAGTGTGATGCATCATTTATAACATCCAAAAAAAAAAAAAAAAACAGTATTGTCTCAAGTTTTGTATGAATATTTTCTCTCATTATGTGTATACGCATTAATGTATAAAATTCCACTCATGTTCTCTCATGTGCTTCAGGAGTTCAAAACGAGAGCGAGATATTTTCTGGACTCTTACATCATTCCAACTTGTTTAGATACACCGGATATGAACTAAAGTATCTGTACAAATGGATCAAATTGCATCACTGACACAATGACAGTCAGTCTGAAAGATTGGATTTGAAAACAAAATGGATTTATGTGCAGTGTGCACAGGTCAAGCCTAAAGGTCCTTTTAAACCTTTTTTCAGATGATGTATTAAAACATTCATCTCTTTTGCAGGCAGCTTAACACAGCCTTGTAACCAGGCTTAAGCAGCATCTGTTACTAAGGCAGTGGACAGATTTTATTCAGAAAGCATCATGATTTATTACTGGCTCATGCAAGCTGATGACAGATTGTGCTTTCTAAAACAAATGTAGCAAACCTATGCTCATCACATCAAATAATTTGAGATTTAATTAAAGAGATGTTCTCCAAAGAGCGAATCACCAATCACTAAGAAGTGAAAATAAATACAGAAGGTACCATTTATAATACAACAATACAAATACTATTATCTTAATTTATTCATTTGTAATCTGTTTAGTGGACTCGTGTTTTCCTTGTGAATGTTTGTTAAATAATTTGTACTGAGCAACACTGGTGAAGAGATCCATCATTGAAAAATCTGATCTACCTTTGTACTAATTTCTGTCTCGGGAAATCTATTTTTATTTCTAAAAAAAAAAAAAAAAAAATTATACCTTTACATGTGCATTGCAATTATATCCCAAGGCCATTTTAATAACTTAGCATGACACAGAACATTGAATTAAAATGAAGTCATTCATAAATATTTTTTTTAAATGAAATTTACGTAAATATGGTATATATAAAAAGAAGAAAGGCCTGTACACATCAAGAACGATAATGATAACTATATTAGCATCCATACCAATGCACAATAATGTTCTGTTGCCTAATGCTGCTGTTTTGTCATCTGCCACCTTAAATGCTCAAGCTCTTTACAGTCAGGTAGATTCTGATTGGCTGTCAATGTTTTTATTGCTCATCAGATGGGGGGAAAAAAAAAGTTCTGGAAGTGATTCCAACAATATTGTTCCTCTTCGTTGTTGTCATTATGGCTGTGATGTGGACTGTTCTTTTGAATTTAGAATAATTAAAATAATATATCTTTATCATTACTGTTATAGTTATCATCCTTGGTGTGAACGGGCCTTAACTGACAAAAATATATAAATAAAATAGTAAAAGAAATGTTATATACTCTAAAGATAAACGTTGTCTAAAAGTGTTTTGAAGTTCAAAAAGAGTCTTGTGAAGCATATGAGTGTTGTTCATGATTGCCTGGAGCTGTTATTACATCTACTGACATTCATGTACTGATATCTTCACCCCAGGAACTGTGGTGATGCGTTTCATAGAACATTTCCTGAATGAAAGGATGAATTCTGCAACCAACATAGCCATACACCGTACAGAAGTGTGTCTCTATGTCATCTAGAGTCCTAGGAGAAATCCCTGTGTTGCCTCTGGTTGTTGCTGTTGGCTAGTCATAGAAAACTCAAAAACATGATGCACTTTACATCATGTGGTTTTTATGTTATTACCCTCCCACATACTTAAAGTTTTCTAGCTACAAGTTATTGCTGAACTACAAAGGATTAGTCTTTTGATTAAGAGGGAAAAATCAACCAAACAAATGAAAATGTGTGTCCTCCCCTCCTGCTGAATTTATGATGGTCTGCATGTCTGATATTGTATATCTGATATTTCAGGTTGTACAACACAAAGAAGATTATTATTATTTTCATTTATTTATTTTATTATTATTTTTTTTTTTTAATGAATGAATAATAGTTGTGTTATGCTATCAGCTCTGATAACATTTTATTAGTTTTGTGTAATCCTGTAAGAATTTAAAAGGATTTTAAATTTAATCTGTGTATTGTGTAAACAAATCTAGAGGAATAAAAAATAATAAATATAATAAAGAAAACAAGAATAAAGGAAAAAGTGGAACATTATAGACTTTAGGCCACCAATGCCTTAAAACTATGTATGTGTGTTCATAAATGTGTAGCTGACTTAATGACTGAGTCCTTAAATGCATAAATTGAGACTTGAATGTATATGTGTGTGTGTGTGTGTGTGTGTGTGTGTGTGTGTGTGTGTGTGTGTGAGAGAGAGAGAGCGAGAGCGAGAGACTGAAAGTGTGCAAATATATATTTTTTTCTTCTTTTCTGTGAGGACTGAAGCATTGAGCATTTGTTAAAAATATATGTTTAC
Organism: Spinibarbus caldwelli; assembly: GCA_039654775.1. NCBI lineage: Eukaryota > Metazoa > Chordata > Actinopteri > Cypriniformes > Cyprinidae > Spinibarbus > Spinibarbus caldwelli. The sequence continues at coordinate 30,504,176 of CM077233.1, read as the reverse complement.
CACTGTTGTGAATTTGCTTTGTTGAATCTTAAAGGGTGTCATATTCAGGCTTGTGTTCATTGTACTGGTATAACTTATAATCTATATTAATCTGTACTATGATTGTTGTGACAGACATTTGTGTTATTGCCTTAGTAGTTGAGAGACGGTTTATCTCATTGCTCATGCAGTTTAAAAAGCTAAACTATAAGTAATAAATGAAAGCTCTGATGTACTGCAGTGCAGGTGAATATATATATATATATATATATATATATATGACACTACATCGTGCAGTTTAATAATACTGCAGTATGTCATATTTGCTCATAATCTTAAAACAATCTCAGAATCTTTTTTTCCCCCTATATTTCCACTGCAAGTATAAATTGTGCTTGCAAACCCAGGAGACTGACGCTTGTTGCTTTCACAGTGTGTAAATCTATATGTTAACCAGTGAGTCCGTCTGGGGCCGCTCATGCTGTGTAATTTGATGTTGTAAGGTAATCATATAATAAAGCTAATCAACTCTGTAGTGTCTGCTACAAATAATACCATATTCAAACACACTCTCAATGCAGTAAATAACTTCAAGACACATTATATAGACAGATATAGTGCTTAGAGTTGTTGGAGCTGTTCAGTATAGTTTATAAGTTCACTAACACTGCAAAACACTTTTTGTAGCTTATCAGCGATGTACTGTACCTTTGCCAAGATTGAAGATATGAATTGGAGATAAATACCATAGGGGTATATGTTTACAAATTTAATGGATGTGGGCAAGTGTATGTGATATTAAATAGTAATTTCCATTGTGTCATATCGGGAAATATGTTTATGTTGTTTGCTTGGAGCAGCAAAACCTTTCAGAGAGGAAGAGATGCAGAAGGATATTGATTAATCTTTCAAACTAACAGCATCGCTGTGCATTTATAGGTGATTCCTTCCCTCCCTCTCACAGCAAATATGACCCTAAAGTACTTGAAGGTTTTGATCTTGTGTTTAAAATGTCCCAAGAGCTTATAGAGGAAAATGCACACTCAACAATTTTCTGCCATCTAAGCAGTTTTGCCTCCCTAAATGTTCTGGATCAAACTTTTGATTGATGGGTTTAAAGAACAAGTGGACAGAGTGTAATGCACCCATCTGAGAAAATAAAATAAAAAAATATTTTAACAACATAATTTAACCAAGTAAAGCCTGATACATGAAACAATAGTCTGATAAATCGAATTATTTTGAAATGGAAGAGTTTATTGAAACTTTTGTTGTGAACAACAGTCAAAATGGCACCAGTTTATGGCAGGGCCCCTCTCCAACTGCTGGTGTGGAGGGAGATGTGCCCCATTGTGATTGGATCTTGGTGGAGGAACAAATACAAATGTTCAGAACTAGGGGTGTGCAGCGAAGCCAGTATTTGTATCTGTATTTGTATCTGTAACAATCACAAAATTAAAATAAACCGGAAGTGGGCGGAGCTTGAACCGAAACTTCGTACAGTTACTTGATAAGACCGTTATGGTTTTACATCTTTTTTTTTCTCTCTCTCCATAGTTATCGCTGAACAAATTATGCCATGTTAAGCATTTATTTTTTTTTATTATTATTATTTATGATTATAACATTTATTTAAATATTTTCTTACAGTCAGAGCCGATCCCCTTGTAGGCAGTGTTAGGAGATGCAGTGCGTTTGTGCTTTGGGGAACGCGAGTTCGAGTCCCAGCTTGGTTACCCTTTCGTGATCCCATGAATAAATATTTAAATATCTTCTAATTAAAACAGTAAGGGTTCCTACGCAGTTTAGAAGTATGGAAATTTATTTAAGTAATTTCCAGGAAATGCATGAAAAAAGGCAACTGCAACACTGCTATTTTATTTGCGCTTATTTCATTCATAGAGCTTACACTCATTTTACTTCACAAACTTGTTACTGTGTTGTATGAGGTTTATGTAAAACAAAATGCTTTCATTTGGCTCATCAGTTCCTGCACAGTTTAAAAAAGTATTTCGCTTAAGTAAATTGCAGGTCTGGAAAAGTAAAAGAAAAAAAAAAAAGTATGGAAAAATATTTGTGTTTCGACTATTTGCTCTATTCAGTGTTCTAAAATATAAAATTAATAATTTCTAAAAATAAATTTATCATACAAGCAGATAGTGATCATTTTAACACGAATGGCACGCGTGGCACACTGAATTAATTCAAGGCGCACATTTTCATTACGCAGAAAGAAAAAGTTTTTTTTTCTGACTTCAGTAAACAAATGTGCGTGTGCCACGCAAATAGCAAAAGATAAAGAAGCAAACATGTAGGCCTAGTAGAAAATGTTTATGTATCTAAGTTGATTATTAGCCTACTCTTGACAGAGAGCTGGTTTGGTTTTTGAGAGACCGAGACGCGCAGAGACGGCAACGCGTCTGTTTGATTGGTGATCGCGCTGTGCTTATTCCATTCGTTTGTGTATCATATCGTACAAGGTTTAAATAATTGCCATTTAAATATACACAAGTAATAGCACGCGTATGATGTAGTATTTTAGTTTATATTACTCTAAGCTCTGATTTCTGAGATGCACGGAGAAGCAACAGCAATGCGGTGTTTGATTTGCGCTCTTTTTATTCATAAAGTTCACATTCACTTATTCACACACTCATTATTGCGTGACTTTAGAGGTTTGTGTAAAATATTGCGCTGATCCCCTGGCTCACCTGTTATCTAGCAAACACCAGACTGGGCCAGCCTCAGCCGAATATTCGGGCAGAATTATTATACGTTTTTAAGGCCATTACGTTTTTGAAGCCATTATTCTTGCCTTTCCGAATTTTCTTTTCGGTTTCGGGCACACCCCTATTTAGATCCATCAGATAAGATGCCAAGGCAACTACCAGACACATCTAGCAGGACAGGAAGGGAGACCGTCTACACCCATGACCACCTAAGAGAGGACTTCTCATTGGACTACGGGTTGACCCTCACCATCAGACCCAATATAAGGTTTAGGAAATGACTGCCATACAAATTCCTCCAGATCTCTGGATGCAACAGCAGTGGCCGAAACAAAGAAAGGCCAAAAAGATCTATCCAAATCCATTCATACCCATATTTGGAGACCTTAAATGGATGCAAACTGCAAGAGATGAAGTAAAGTTTATGTTGATGGCCATTGACTGTTAACACAACAGTTCACAGTAGCAGGCCTATTAACATATTATGGTATGAATAAGTGATAGTTCAACAGTTTCCTATCATGTTTGGACTCTTTTTGCTCCTCATGATGCTGATAACAGTTTGAAAGAGGTTTGGTAAAGAAATATTGCATGGGTGAAATGTTAAAGACACTGTTTAACTTTGTACTCCACTGTATGCAAATGAGTTCCACACTAGGGCGGGCAACACCATGACCACCTCGGACACATGTGGCCAATCACATTCCTGGAATGGAGAGGTGCCAGATTCCAATCTCCTCCTCATCAGAAAAGGATAAAAGTATCCCTCCAACAGACACTCCCTGTTCTGAGTCTGAATCCTGTTACCAGGAAGGCAGCAACAGGAACACTCCCCGGTTCTGAGTCTTTTGTCCAGAGAGACTGTAACAGATACCCATTCTGTGTTTCCAATCTGTGTGGAAGGAGGCAATAACAGATACACTGTTCTGAGCTTCTGGCCTGACGAAGAAAGAGACTTCAAGACAGCTAAGGTTCAACTCAGCTCCTGAGTAAACCTTCCTTATCACAGTTGGCTGCCCTTCATTTGCAAAGGACCCAGCAGTGACGGACCCCGTCTGACTCTTGCCACTCCAAAAGCAGCGCAGCCCAGTCCACAAAGGACCTCCACATTGGCAGACACTGCCTGAAACATATGGCTCCTCAACGACGCAGCCAGGCTGCAAAGGACCCCGTGAAGACACATCTGACCCAGCTGCCCGGTCCATGCTCTAAGGACCCCCTGTGGCACAACAGAAGTTCAGCATCCTCCAGGTCAGCGCATCGATGGCTGCCTGAACGCAACTCTGTGCCCTCCACACTGCACACAGTCTGCATCACCAGTGGAAGACGTCTCTACCGCTGGACTGATCACCCGCCTGTGGAACGTAATTATAAACTTACCAAACCTCTTTCCTAAATACCTTGGCTTAGTTTATACATGCAGCCTATATTTTTCTAACCTGTTTAGATAACATTTACTTGGGGTCAGTATTACAAATAATAGCTATATTATTTGTTCAGAGATAAATAAGCAGTTATTTATTGTTAATTCCACCAGAGCCATTAAGCGGTTCCCTTAAACAGCATTACCATAGAAATCTCTTCCATTGCTTCATTCCGCTCAACAGCATTGCATTTTGCCATTCTCTGTTCACTCCATTTATTTGTTTCTACACTTTGTTTGGTATCTTCCTTCATATTTAGTCGTCTATTATTAACTATTAGCAGTGCCTATTCATTATTGGTATCATCTCTAGTTGTTGTATTTACTCTTGCATATCTATTGTTAATACATTTCATTAATCTTATTGCAATTGTGTCTTCTTTGTGTTGATAATCCAAGGCTCTACTAGCTATCTAAACCACCAACCTTTCAGATAAATCAGCTGACCAGCTCCCTCCAGTATGTGAAATTCCAATTGTTAAACAGCTTGTGGGAAACACTCCCACATTGGCAAATTAACAGTCTTGGACTGGTGTACTAAACTAAGTGAGGTGGGAATTGGTCATCTGATATACTCATAACCGCACCTTGAGTGACGTGTGATCCAAAAATCTCAATGTCCTTGGTGACGAGAGTCTCACTTACTACACTTTAGACAAATATAGTGTGTGTAAACCTACACTGCCTGTGAAAACCCAGCTCTAGTCATTTATTTGTGATATATGTTTTTTTTTTTTTTTTTTTTTTTTTACATAAAATCATCCTTCATAAATGTAAAGAACATTTTGTGAAATATATAAACTTGATACTTTGTAGACTAATATAGACTAAGTAAGGCCATGTCAAAGACTGAAATCATAATGGAATTAATGGTTGAAATCAAACTTTGATGCTTGTTATTTCAAATAAATTTTGAGACTTCAGTCCGGGTTTCACAGACAGGGTTACATATATTAGTAAGATGATATGATCAAAACTCTGTAGTTTTTTTTTTGTTTTTTTTTTTATTGTTGGGGCAAAACGTGTTATGCAATATACAGTAGTCAACATTTGAAGTGGATCAGAAAAAAAAAAGGATCAGAAAAAAAAAACAAAAAAAAAACACATACAACAAAACAACATACTGAAGACAATGGGAAAATGAGCACAATAAAAAGGGAGCAGAGCACACGAGGATCATGTGAACACAATTAGACAAACAAGGACTAAACAAGGGGGCGTGGAAAACGAAAATGAGGAGGCAGGACAAGAGGAGCACATGGCCAACACAAACAAAGACACAGCCATGTGCTCAGGCACAAAATAAACAACGACACATTAAACAAAGACAGGACAGACAAGACTGTCAGGGCAGGATCCTGACAGAAATATTACTAACAAAATAAAACTTATTCTTGCATTGACTTCTTGATTAAGATGATCATTTACAGGCCTTAGAAATTTACACATTAATTTTGATACAGTAGGCTTTATATGGTTAATTAATAGATTTTTGTTTCACATTTATTCTCATTTAATGTTCAGTCCAGAGTGCCTAGTACTTCAATAAATTAAAATCCATCTAATATTTGAGTACAATAATGAGCATTTTTACAGTCCAGTCACATCTAAGCCTAATTAATGTACGTAAATGAATAATAATGGACTTATTGAAATAAATAATGTGAGCTTATGAAAAAGAGAGTGAGAGAGTATTTTTATCCTCATCTTATTTAGTACATTTTGATTATATCCACATTTAGTTCCCTATCTGTCGGTCACTACGAGTTATGTCGTGACAACATAGGGGATTTACTTGGAAGCCCCAATCATCTCTGACTTTAAGAGAAAATGCCAATGAATATTGGCTAGTGGATTTTGCATACCTGAGCCACTCCCCGTGCACACGGGTATAAATAGGCGGCAGGTGCATCCACTCATTAGATTTTTGCTTACATCTTGCCCCGGCGTGATGCATCATCTGCCACCGCTCCGCCGCAGGGCAAGCCCCGGTCTGCTTGTCGCTATGGCCGCCCTCCTGTGTCCCCCAGAGCTGCTCTGCCCCGTGCTGAGGTAACACCTAGCCCGGTGCGTCGAGCCTCTCGCAGGAGCGCAGCGCCCCCTGTGTCCCAGCTGGCCCCTAAATCGTCCAGGAAGGCGACAAAGCGGCCCTGACACAGGTAACCCGGAGATGTGGGAAGCTGCTCTTTCTTGGGACATGGCGAGGACAGCGCTGCTCCTTCCCCCGGAGTAGGGCTGGGCGGGGAATCTTCTGTTTCTGTTCTTTGGTACCCACATTGTCAAAGAAAGAGCAATTTCCTTTTCCTACAGGTCCTCAGGCTCGCGGGTTGACAATGAGCGACTCGATGCCTCCTCACTCTCGCCCACTAGCCCCCCTTTTTTGCCAGTAGCCAAGAAGTTGCAGTTGGGAGATGCAATGCCTCTCCACGCATCTCTGGCCAGTCCCTCCGGGGATGCGGGGAGTTCTGCTGTGATCAGTCAGAACGCGATGCCTTCTGGGCTATCCAGCTCAACTCCCCTCCGCTGCACCACCGCGGGTATGTCGATTGTCCCTTTGGTGCCACTCGCACGGAGTTTGGGGGCGTGGCTTGCGCTGCCCAACCCGTCCCGCTGGCTCATTCGCACAATCCGACTCAGCTATGTGATTCAGTTTGCCAGGCGACCTCCCAAGTTCAGCGGCATTCTCAAGACTTCGGTGGCAGATTGAGACGCACCTGTCTTGCGTGAGGGGATTGCTGTCCTCCTGGCAAAGGATGCAATCCCCTACCTCATCGTACCAAAGAAAGGCAGTGGCCTTTGGCCAATCTTGGATGCATCCAGCATCCAGATTGGTTTGCAGCGGTCGACCTGAAGGACGCTTACTTTCATGTCTCGATATGCCCTCGACACAGGTCGTTTCTGCGGTTTGCGCTCGAGGGTCAGGCAGGGAAGTACAGTGTTCTCCCCTTCTGGCTGTTCCTGTCCCCCCGTGTCTTTACGAAGTTCACGGAGGCGCCCTTGCCCCATTACGGGAAGTGGGCATCAGGATCCTCAACTATCTCAAGCATGGCTCGTGTGCGAGAACGGTTGTGTGATGACAGGGACCCAGTGCTCCGGCACTTAGCCAGCTGGGGTTTCAGGTCAACTGGGAAAAGAGCAAGCTCTCCCTCATGCAGAGAATCTCTTTTCTCGGTGTGGAGTTAGACTCGGTGAGTATGATGGCGCGTCTCACTAACGAGCGTGCCCAGTCCATGCTGAACTGCCTGAATTCCTTCAGAGGTAGTACGGTGGTACCACTGAAACCCTTTTCAGAGGCTCCTGGGGCATATGGCATCCGTAGCCACAGTCTCGCTGCTCGGATTTCTTCATATGAGACCACTTCATCACTGGTTACACTCCCGAGTCCCGAGATGGGCATGGCGCCGTGGTAGAGTTCGCGTGTTACTGCTCATGCAGCCCCTGGACAGACCTTGTCTTTCTACGGGTCGGGGTGCCCTTAGAACAAGTGTCGGCATGTCGTTGTCACGATGGATGCCTCCAATGCGGGCTGGTGCGCTACATGCAACGGGCAGGCAGCCTCGAGGTTCTGGACAGGGCCTCGACTACTTTGGCACATCAACTGCCTCGAGTTGCTGGCAGTGCTATGAGCCTTGCGGCGGTCCGGCCGCTGCTGCTTGGCTAGCACGTGTTGGTCCGCATGGCCAACACTGCGACCGTTTCGTAGATCAACTGACAAGGTTGTCTACGATCACGTCACATGTCGCAACTCGCCCGCCATCTCCTCCTCCTCTGGGGTCAGACGTGGTGCAAGTCACTGCATGCCGTCCATATCCTGGGGGAGCTCAATCGTGCAGCCGAGGTGTTCTCACGACAGCCCTCATTCCCCAAGGAATGGCGACTCCATCCCGAGACAATGCAGCTGTTCTGGAGTCGATTCGAGGGAGCTCAGGTAAGCCTGTTGTCTTCCTCGAGTCCTCCCGCGGCCAATTGTATGACTCCCTGACCGAGGGCCCCTCGGCTTGGACGCACTAGCGCACAGCTGGCCTTGGTCTTCACGCAGGCATGCGTTCCCCAGTGAGCCTTCTCGCACGAACACTGTGCAAGGTCAGCGAGGACGAGGAACAGGTCCTGCCGGTTGCGCCTCTTTGGCCAACCCGGACCTGGCTTTCGGAACTCACGCTCCTTGCGACAGCCCCTCCTGGCGCATCCCTCTGAGGAAGGATCTCCTTTCTCAGGGGCCCGGCACCATGCGGCACCCGCATCCACTTCTTGGAGCCTCCATGTGTGGCTCCTGGACGAGACGTGGTAGACTCCCTCTACGAGGCAAGCCTACGCCTGTATGAAGTCTGTTTGCAAACTGGTGTTCTTCTCGCTGAGAAGACCCCCGAACATGCACGATTGGAGTAGTGCTTTCTGTCCTGCAAGCAGAGGTTGGTTTCACCCTCCACCTTGGAAGTGTATGTGGCTGCTATCGCAGCACATCACGATGCAGTGGACGGCCAGTCCCTGGGAAAGCACGATCTCATCGTGATGTCCCTGAGGGGTGCCAGGGGGTTACATCCTCCTAGGCCACCCCCGGTGCCCTCCTGGGACCTCTCTGTTGTCAGGGCTGGACTACAGAGGGGTCCCTCTGAGCCGCTGGGTTCAGTCGAGCTTAAATTCCTGTCTGCTAGAAGATAGCGCTCCTGACCGCACTCTCATCCATCAAGAGGGTCGGGGACCTCCTAGCATTTTCGGCGAGTGAAGAGTGCCTTGTGTTCAGGCCGGCCTACTCTCATGTTGTCCTGAGACCCCGGCCTGGATACGTGCCCAGGGTTCCCACCACGCTTTTTCGCGATCAGGTGGTGAACCTGCAAGCACTGCCCTCGGAGGAGGCAGATCCAGCCTTGGCATTGCTGTGTCCCATAAGAGCATTGTGCATGCAGTGGATGCACCTGCTGCCTATTTATACCCGTGTGCACGGGGAGTGGCTCAGGTATGCAAAATCCACTAGCCAATATTAATTGGCATTTTCTCTTAAAGTCAGAGATGATTGGGCCTTCCAAGTAAATCTCCTATGTCCTCACGACATAACATCCCTCCCGTTCCCTCCGTTCCCTCCATCAGGGAACGAGGGTTACGTACGTAACCGAGACGTTCTTATTACCAATCTGTCTAAACGAAGATGAAAACTGCTTTATAACTTTTAAAACTTTTTATAATATCCAAAGACACATATTTTATTTTCCCCTTTAAGAGTTGTAGAAAAACACAAGGGGCCCTATTTTAACAATCTAAGTGCATGGTCTGAAGCACAAGGCGCAGGTGATTAAAAAGGGTTGTCCCTATTCTCTTAATGAGTAATTGGTGTTTTGGGCATAACGTGCAAATAAATAAACCAATCAGAGTCTCATCTCCCATTCCCTTTAAGAGCCAGTTGTGCTCGTGCCATGGCGGATTCGTTATTTACACAGCGGAATTTGCAAGAGCAAAGACTGGACGCGTCTCCAGAGAGGAAACAGAACTGCTCGTGCGCGAGCAAATAGGTAGGCTAATTCTGATACATGCAATGACTATCCATTATGACATGCAGGCATTTTTATATTTATGCATCCTACACAATAATAATCTTTTTTGTCAGGATTGGACCCGTTTTGTCATGTGTTTCAGTTCCTGTTTTGCCTTATTTGGTCACCTTCCTGTCCTTGTTTAGTTTGATCATTAGTTGATTCCCCGCACATGTCTGTCCCTCATTATCTTGTGTTTATAAGCCCCAGTTTGTTCAGTTTGGTTTTATCGGGTCTACTTGTTTCTACGTGTGTTTGCTTAGCGCCTATTGTGGATTATTCCCAGTGTTTGCTTGAATAAAGACTGCTAAACGTTTCTTTGTGCCTTCAGCATCTTCCTGCAACTGCGTAACGTGACACTTTTACTTTGTAATCTTTTAATTTTTAATGTTTGGCATATTTGTGTGCTGCTGAGTGTCCCTGTGTGTGTAATAGGAAAATTGTTCGCGCGTTGTGAACCCACCTATAGGTGCATATTACTAACATGCTCTTTAAATAACAAAAATAAAAATACTGTGCCATTGACTTTAGACCAGGTTTTAGTTGTTCGATGGCGCAGTCTATTTCAGATGCCTCAAAATAGCAACGCGCCGACAATGCGCCTGAGCACACCTCATTTTCATACCAGCACGCCCATGAGCGCACAAATGTGCGCAAATGCATTTGCTATTTAAACAATGTGGCACAAGATGTGAAAATGAAAACTGAAACTAGCAAAAAACACTTGCATCATGTCTGGCACCGCATTGCACCAGGTTTATGATAGGGCCCACAGACACACAAACTCATCAAGGGAGCTTGGAGATTTAATGACATTGAAGGGGATCAGATAGTGTGAGTTCAAGAGAATAAAACGCATTAAACACTTGGCTTTATCAACCTATTCGGAGTTCAGACAGAGCGACGAAAACATTGCCAAAAGTAAAACTAAGAATGTGTCCCTTCCCTTTATCCCTGAACTTTTCTGGCTTGGAAGACTCGGACATCAAATGAGCAGTCTGGAGCCAAAACATCACAAACATCAAAGTTTTTGAGGATGCCACCTAACCACCTTGTTAGTGACCTGAAAAGATGAAGACTGAGAGAATATGTGAAACACTGGATAGTGCACGGCAGCCTGGCATTTACGCTTCTACTTCCATCTGGACATCAGAAGATAAAAGACAGCAGCGGAGGAAATGGAAAGGCAGATTAGCACTCTCCATATCTGACCGGAGGCCATACATTTTAAAGAGGCCATCTGGATTCACATAGGCTGTCTCTAAGTCATATCGTAAAATAAATAAATAAATAAATAAAATAAAATGGTAGCTTGGAGGAAAAGGAACCAGGAACCACCAGGAACCTTCACAAGATGCACTCAAAATCAGATAAAGACTACACATTTCTGTTTATCTCGGTGGCAGTTGCTTGATTTTGAAACTGCCATCTTTGCTCATGAGTGCACAGTTTTTCAGTCAGTTTGTTTTGAGACAATCACCTGACCTGTATGTCATGTGACCACCCTTGTAAAAAAGAAGTACACAAAAGTATTAAATGTGCACTTGCAGTAAACTTTAAATCTAAAAACAGTATGTCTTAGAACCATTGGTAGCTATTGACTTCTCTAGTCAATGGGGACCATCAACTGTTTGGCTAGACACATTCTTAAAAATATGTTGTGTTCAACAGAAGAGAAAAGTTTAGAACTACACAACAGTGAGTAAATTATGACAAAATGTATTTTTTTTATTTGTAAAGTACTTGATAATAATTTAGTGTATACTGTAGTGTCTTATTCTATATTACATTTAAAGTAAAACTATTTTAAATGTAAATTGTAACCATCTTGTAACCAATCATTAAATAGTATTTTAAAACATGAGATACAAGTTTAAGTAGAAATGACATTGAAATACTTTTTATCCTAAATGTTTGCCATTACATTCAGCAGTACACTTTAACCATATTTCATCTAAAAGTTCATATAACTGCATTTAATATAAATTTAAACTACAATACATTGACATTTAATTGCAATTAACATGCAATTAAGTGCATGTAATCATTACATTCAGTTTGCACTTAAAGGGATAATTAATAATCACTTACCTTCATGTCGTGCCAAACCCATAAGATGTCGTTCCAAACCCATAAGAAGATAAGATATTTCTGATGAAATCCGAGAGCTCTCTGACCCTCCAAGGGTACTTACTACGTTCAAGGCAGACAAACGCAGTAAGAACATCGGTAAAACAGTCCATGTGACATTGGTGGTTCAACCATAATTTTACGAAGCTACAAAGAATACTTTTTGGCCAGAAAGCAAACAAAAATAACTTGCTGTCTATGTGTTGCTGTCTATGGAGGGTCAGAGAGCTCTCAGATTTCATCTAAAATATCTTAATTTGTGTTCAGAAGGTGAATGAAGGTCTTAAGGGTTTGGAATGACATGAGGGTGAGTAATTAATGACAGAATTTTCATTTTCAGGTTAACTATATAAAAGTTATAATATAAAGAAATCTTTGTGTTTTATGTTACCTGCAAAAATATTCACAAGATAAATATCCACAAGAATTCACTAATTCGTAGCATCTACCAGCAGGAGCTAACAAGGCCATGCTAAACACAAAATACTGAACTTCAAATTGAAAGCTCACAAGAGAAAAACACTAGGACAGATCATCATAAAAATACCCAGCTTTCCCCTGTGGTTAACACAACACTGCCAACGTGGCACTGCCATGTGGTTTCGTGGTGCCTCAACAGCATCTGCCTAATGAAGAGAGCAGAGTGTCTCTCCCTATTAAAGTCATGGAATATAAGGCACTTCATTTTGATTTTGAGAGGTAAATGAATGCAGGATCCTTTACTGCTCTTGTAGTGATCTCAGAGCTGAAATATAATGCAATAATAATAATCCACCAAGAACATTCTTGGCTTTTGAGATTCCAGTCTCCAAAAACTCCAGTCCAAGTCATCTCTGATACCATACATCAAGAACTGATGTTCTTGCACAACACCTGATCAAATCACACCAACACAAGCTTAACTACTCCTTAAAAACAGCAAAGAAATAATTCCTGGCAACATCAAAGCCGTGGGTTTTATTCCCGGGGAATGCATGAACTGATAAAATGAATACCAGTATACAACTTTTTATTTTTGGATACTTTTTTATTTGGACAACTTGATAACTACTTTTTACTCTTGGATAACTGCCAAATGTATGCATAAAAATCTTCATAAAAATGTCCATGTATCGAGTATGGACTTTTATTTGAAACGTTTTTGTTACACATCTTATCAATCAAATATTAATTCAATGCAAACAAGACCGAAATTAGGTAAATAACTGATTTTTTTTTGCTTTTTAATGCAATAAAGGACTGCTCATATGTCTAAAATAAGCAATTACCATATATATATTTCAGCTTTATGTTTAATTAACAAAGCTGGTAATAGTTTTACCTTAAATTAACAATAATTAGACTGACTGGGAAGCAATAGTGGAAAGCAATAACCTACCCCATGGCCAGCAAAGGCTCGCAGTCTACACATTAGTCTAATGGTTTGACGCAAACAGATGTCATGGTAAATATATAAAAATGTCATCTAAAATAATATTTATATTTTTAAAAAAAGATTTGCAGCATTTCAGTTTCCATCTGGTACACTAGACCTACTACAACTGGTACACATACCAAAATTTAAGATCAACCGTCAAAGATAAGCTATCAGATATCTTCAGGATGGCAACGGGGCTGGGTAATATCCCGAGTCACCACAAGAGAATATCCTGAGGCTTCTGTTTACACCAGGCTGCTGTCTACACTAAACAATGAGATCAAGTTTGAAATGGAAAAAGTTTTATGATGAACTATTGCAACACTGTGGGCATATGTAACTGGGTACAGAAGGTTTTACTTAATAATAATATGGAAAAAATTATAAAACGTGGAAAAACAATCAGTGGCCCAGAACCATTTTGTTTCTTATTTTTTATACTTAAAAGTCATATTTCCCTTTACGGAGAGTTTTAGACTTGTTACATTCCTTATTGCTATCTTTTGACAGGTTTAAATGAAGTGCAATGCAGTGTATATAAATGCACTGAATATTTAAAGCATCTCAGGCACTAAATATATTACAAGGTGCAAATTTTATACAAGAAAGTTATTGGTTATCAGTATCAACATTGTTTATCACGATTGTGAAATGCACTCTAGAAACTTCCCACGGATATCAAGAAAATTAGTTTACAAAAGAAAAAATGCATTTTCATTCAAAACGCATGTAATTAAAGTGTGTGGGAATATCTATGAGATTAAGTATTTTTGCAGTCAAGTGGATCTATTTAAAACACAAGCAGCAAAGAATGTCAGTTGTCATAAAAAAAATAATAATAATAAAAATCAAAGAAACAATGCAGTGTACAACCTGGCTATATATAACCTTTATAACACATCCAACCTTTATTACACATCCAATGCAGCAGCTATAAAGATTAGCAAAATGTCAACAAAAACTAAAAAAAGCACCTGTAACAGAACTAACAGCCCTTTAAATGGACTTTTAAACAAAGCAGCATGTTCATTCAATACTGCCAATCACCATGCAGTGGTATAAACAGCTGCTTACATCACTAATTTCTCTAATTCACTAATCACTAATTCAAAAATGACCAGCCTTTTAAAAATTGCTTGCAAATCTCACATTATGCTATATTACCACCAAATCTTAGATTCAATCTTTTTGTCAGCTTGTTTTCTTTTAATTAGCACAGGTTTTGTTTTCGGAACTGATTGGTTGCAAAAATAAATAAAAAATAAATAAATAAATGAAGAAAAAAAAATGTTAGAACCTGTTATACTGTTATATAGGTTTAAAAGTACTTTAAGAAGTTTGACCCCAATATAAAACTCCAAGGTAACAGAAGAAAAGAGCATATCAGTAAATTTGAGTCCTTCAGAAAGTGAATGTTATCTAGGTTTTCACATTGGCCAGTCAATTAAGAACTGTTAAAACTGTGGTGCAGAACAATCTAGGTAAAACCCAAGAGAGAATAAAATAGTTTAAGAGGGGGAACGTAACTGTACAGGGTTTTTGGAGAAGGTGTTGTAAAAGCATCTCTTGTTCTCTTAGATTTTTTATTCTTTTTCTCCACAGCTGACGTAAATCTCCCTTTAGCTGGTACATGCTGAATGTGAAATATGAGATGTCATCTTTAAATCTGTTTTCTTTAAAGGGGTTATATCATAAGGAATAAAATTGTCCTTGATCCTTCAAGATAAAATACATTTATTGTATTATGAAAACATTGCAACTTTCAAGACTGTTTAAAGTGCAAAAGAGCATTTACTGAAACTAAGCCGCAAAAATGGCTTGTTGTATACACTTAAGCTTCCTGATGTGAGACATTGAAACACAAAGGCTACATCTGAAATTGTATACTTTTTTGCTATCTAGAATGTGAAGAATAAAAAGTGTTCAAAAACTTGGATTGTCAAGCCACAAAAAGGTAATATAGAGGATGAAGGGAGGTACTGTCATTCCTGATACCAAAACAAATGGGAAAAAACTGAGTAAAATCTGTAAAGTAGGATCTTGTGCTCTTTCTGATTTGTGTGTAGCACCTACAGCTCTGCACATCATTTCAAAGGATCCCAATATTACAATCAACTGGCTGATGACTAATCATTTCAGCCTGGCCTTAGTTTGTGTGTCAAATTTTAGCACAGATAGCATTATGAATCTTTCACAATGTAATGCAGACATTTCAAGAAAGACTGGTCATTTAAACATTATTATACTATACAGCAAACACAGAGCTTGCAACTATACACACTAAAATTAATTTGAACAATAAAAAAATGTAAAAACGCCACAGTTAACAGCTTTACAATATATATATATATATATATATATATATATATATATATATATATATATATATATATATATATATATATATATATATATAATTATTATTATTACTATTTTATTTTATTTTTATTATTATTATTATTATTATTATTATTATTATTATTATATTTTTTTTTTTTTTTTTTTTTATGTATATGATAAAATAGCTTACTGTTTAAGTCCAGGACCAGACTTATATATTTATAAAATTAATGTTGCAATCTTTTTATTTTGTTTACATACTGATTCAAGTCTGTAGAGTATATAAATAACTACAGAGTTCACAATACCATAGCGAATGCAATGTAGGAACCTTTGAAACACTTTTGTTCACTTACACTAATGTTATTATTTGTAATAAGGTTTTTCTCTTTCAATTTCAGTCTCATTTTTCATTTGCAGTTTCTGGAGTTTTTAATATTACTGGGTAATTTAACATTTTCTGTAAAGAATATAGCAGACAAAAAAAACTTTTTAAGATGAACACTTTATTACAGCCCACATAAGAATAATATTGACTCAATTTTTATTAATTTATCAGTACATTTTACTGAAAATCAGACTGTTCACATAAATATCCAGTGTATTCCTTTGAGATACTCTGTGGTGCTCATCTCAGTCAGCTAATTAACTAGTTTATGACTGATTTTGGTGCAAAACAAACTTTATAAGTGGACCTCAGTGGGATGAATGCATGCGGCTCTTCAATAATGGGGTTTACATTAGAATGAAATTTTTGATAGCTTCTGATTCACTGGAATTAATTGGTTTTGTACCATTATGGAGAAGAAAGTGATACATGTAGTAAACCAAATCCATGAGGGACTGAAAATAAAAAAAATACCTTAATTTGTTTGTTCAATAAGGATAAAATGTAATAAAGGATGTTTTTTTTTTTTTTTTTTTTTTTTTTTCTTTCCCACAGTAGCTGTTGATGAGCATATTTATTAAAGATATGTGCAACAAACACAGATTTTCTTTATTTGATTTTGTTGATAAATGTAGCTGGCAGGAAATACTCTTCTTGAAGTGCACTGATTAAAAGTGTTTGTTGGAGTGACAGAGTAGTAAGTGAACTGGGAGAAAATCAGCTATCCCTCACACAAAGGAAATCATGTGGAGAAATACTTGGGCCTATGGGCAGGGCTCGAATTGAGGGGGGATGCGGGGGGATGGCATACCCCTGGTCGAAAAAAAGGACAAAAAGCATCCCCTCTGTAAAACCACCATCCCCCCTTACCATCCCCTTTGGATTATTAATTTTGTGTATTACGTAAAATTTATCATGCACATGAGATGTTGAAATTCTCAACTTATGATGATTGACGAACTAAATAACGGCGATTGGCCAATCAGAACTCCATACTGTAACAAGCTGCCCACAAACTCGAAGCAAGTTTTCATCATTTTTCGTGCCTATTAAGCCTATGAGGCCTATTAGAATGCAATTAGAATGCCCTTATAATTCCAGCAATGAAACCAAATTTATCCAAGTATGAGTTTTTGTTTTATATTCATTGCACAAGCAATGTACTTTTCTGAATGTGCGCTAGCTCAAATGTGCTATTCATTTTATACAACAGTGCAGAGCAACACGGTGTTCTGTTCCTTGAATGAATCTGTTTTGGAACGAATCAACTGAGCCACTGATTCAACGGTCCATTCAGATGGACTCACTTGTTTAGTTTCTAATTGAATCAGCCATTTTGGACAAATCATTTGATTTGAATAATTCAATAAATCATTTATTAAAACAGGGACTTTCTGCCACCTACTGGCAGTTTTATTGTTGTATTTATTTATGCATGACAGACCTAAACCAGCCAAGATGCCAGCACAAAAACACATTTAGCAAAATATTGTTTAACTATCAATATTGACCAAAATTCCTCCATTTCAGGCCCCAGAAGAAAAAAAACTGCTTATAATACTTATATAAGCTGTTTTTTTTTCCGTTAAATAAAACATCTTTTAAAAAATGAGACAATTTTGTAATCATTGTGTAAAATTAGCCACAGTGTCTGTGTGTGTGTGTACATACACGTAGTTGTTTTTGGTATTTGGCTTAGTTTTATGTTAGAATCATTATTACACTCTTATACCTTTTGTTCTCTTAATATTTTGAATTGTTTGTAGCTTTATTTTGTTTTCATTTAAATGTTTAAAATTTAGAAATTTTGACATATGCATTTCTCATTTTTATTTATTTTATTTTTTATATATATACTATTTATAAAGTTTTAGCTTTTAGTTTTGGATCAGTTTTAGTTGTTTTAATACTACAATTGATTGTTTCTGTTGTCCTCATTTGTAAGTCGCTTCGGATAAAAGCGTCTGCTAAATGACTAAAATTAAAGTAAAGTGAAGTAAAAGTAAAATTCCAACAATGGCATCTACATGTGTTACCATTAACCATAATCAGAGAACTGTGAACATGCTAATGTGCTGTTGAATTATTAAAATGTTAATTTAAAATCTCAGGTTGTAATTAGAAAATATTTTGTTTAACAGCTGACAGAAAATCTTTGGGAATCCCTGCTCTAAAACATGCATATATGACTTCAAAACAGGTGTGTTTTTTTTTTTTTTTTTTTTTAAAGACTCATTTAGTCACTTGTAAACATCTCTAAATCCTTTCTTCATATCTTAATATAGAAGATGTGAAGAAAAAATAATCCTTAAACGTAGCTGAGTAGATTAAACTCTGTATGTTAAAAAAATATATATATTTAAAACATTAAGATATATATGTAATCAGTTGCCTTTTAAATTGGTTAATGACTTGACATCTGTATGTTTAGAAGACAGACCAAAAAAAGGGATTGTATGAATTGTATGATATGTCTGAATAAAAGTGTCATTGATACCGTATGAATCTTTGTGAAATGCTAAATAACTAGATAAAGCATAAACAAAACAACACGCTTATAGAATAGCTACTTTCCATAAAAGGCTTTTTATACATCATTCCAGTCATTCATTGCATGAATAATGTATTTAATTTCCATGGAAATGGCAGCATCATAGTCTGAACATTCTCAGATGTAATCTCTCTCTGAATCTCTGCCAGTTTATATGAGATACTGGATCTGACTGGAAATTCTCTCTCACACACACACACACACACACACACACACACACTCTGTAATGGGGCTAACGAGACGTGAGACGTGTGGATCCATGTGCAAGCCTTTATTCAAGGACAGAGACAAGGTCATAACAGGCAGGGTCAAACAACGGCAAACAGGTATGGCATGGGCAAGACACAGAGTAATCCTAGAACAAAGCATGGGTCGATGATCGGCGAACAGTCTCCAACAGGGCAAGGCAGAGAGAGTAAATCCAGGTACACAGCAATAATCCAGGCAAGGGAATAAACAGAGTCCGAACAGTGAGACAGGGGTAAATACTGGGAACACAGACTAGAAAAAAACAAACGTTCCGTAAAGCAGCTAACACTAGGGGAGTGAAACACGCAGGACAATACAGGAATTGAACAGAAACACGGAATAGCACGGTAAGGCAGCTAGCGCTTGAAGAGAGCTATATGCAAATCAATACACGTCCAAGAGGGAGAGGAAGTCCATTGTATATGTAGGATGTGTGATCAGTGCAATCAGCTGTGTGATCAGTGCAATCAGCTGTGTGTGCGCGTGTGTGTTGTCAGTGCAATGGATGATGGGTAATGTAGTCCGTGGGTGCCGTGCAACAATAGTGTAGTGCAACAGTCAATGTGGTGAGCGAGTGACCTCTGGTGGTGGGTGAACGGAAGTTCATAGGCCGGATTCGTGACATAGCCCCCCCCCCAAGGAGCGGCTTTCAGACGCTCCAAACATTACACAATCCAGGAGGGTGGTGGAGCGCATGCGGAACAGGGGGAGGGACGGAGGGCCAGGTCCACGTGGAAGTGGGAAGACCGGGAATTGAGGTAGAGCCGGCGGAGCAGGACACCCAGGCAGAACCAGCGAAGCAGGGAGCCAGAACAGAACAGGAGCCCACCAGGGCAGAACAGACGGAGCAGGAGCCCACCAGGGCGGAGCAGACGGGATCGGAGCCCACCAGAGCAGAGCAGACGGAACTGGAGCCCACCAGGGTGGAGCAGACAGGGCAGAAGACCTCTACGGCGGAGCAGACAGAGCAGGAGCACACCACGACGGATCAGGAACCCACAGTAGAGACTGGGACCTAGAGAAAACTGAGACACAAGGAGGAGAAAGAACATGCACAGACACAAGGACCGAGGTAGGGAACATGGGAAGTCTATCAATGTTTTCCCTGGTGGTAACTGAGCGGGCAGGCAGTTCACAATCAGCCACCATGGCTAGTTCAGAACAGGGCAAGAGTTCATAGATGGCCTCCTCGGCCGGTTCAAAGCAGGACAAATGTTCAAAAGTGGCCTCCGTGGCCATGACAGGACAGGACGAGAGTTCAGGGACAGCCCTTTTGGCTGCGACAGGACAGGCAGAGAATTCACAGGCGGCCTCCATAGCCGTGACAGGGCAAGACGAGGATTCACAGACAGCCTCCAAAGCCGTGATAGGGCAAGACAAGGAATCACAGATGGATACCATTGACACCTCTGGAGGTTCTGCAGCAGTTGCCGCCACCTCTGGAGGTTCTACAATGGTAAATTCCAGACACAGTGAGAGTTCAGTAACGGTCTTTTTGACCGCAACACAACAGGCTGAGAGTACATTGCTGGGCGCCACCATCATACAAGGAGATGAAGCGAGTGCCACTACCCTAAGAGGTTCCGCAGCATCAGCCGCCACCTCTGGAGACATCACAGTGGACCTCGCTACCTCAGGCAGTTCTGTGGTGGTGTACGCAGCCCAAACGCAACAACGCGATTCCCATCGGGGAAGTGCTTCGGACAGGGAAATATGCGCAAGGACAGGAGGGTTATAGTGAGCTGCTTTGGGGATACCAGCTGTGCGTGCAGATACCATCGGTACATCCCTCACACTAGACATCAAATTTGGATAATGGAAGACTGACCTTGATGATCTGGGTGTGTCAGCCCGGACGTGACAAGACTCGGGCTGATCAGCGGAGACGTGACGAAATTCTAGAAGATCAGCGGAGACGTGACGAGATTCTGGAAGATCAGCGATGACGTGAAGTGACTCTGGAAGGTCAGCGGCGACGTGACGTGACTCTGGATGATCAGCAGTGACGTGCTGTGACTCTGGACGATCAGCAGTGACGTGCTGTGACTCTGGACGATCAGCAGTGACGTGCTGTGACTCTGGACGATCAGCTGAGACGTGACGAAGCTTTGGCAGATCAGCTGAGACGTGATGATGCTCATGACAATCAGCGGTGACTTGACTGGAAACAGGAGGATTAACTGTGACTTGAATTGACTCAGGATTGACAGCTGTGACAGAACGGGACGCTTTCGCCGCCATTTTGTGAGCGTGCTCTAGTGCAGCCGCCCTGACATGAGTGAGTGCGGTGTCGCGTTCCTCCGCGACACCCACAGTGAACACAGAGCCCACAGACAGCAAAGCAAAGTCCATAAACTGCCCTAATGATGAACGCGGACGCTCTCAAAGAAGCTTTGATCTGAGCGGTTGATTAACGCCATCACAAAACAAATCAATTAAAAAACAGTCCGGCAACTCAGAGTCATTTGCTAAAATTAAATATTCCTCTATACACTCCTCAAGTGATCAAGTACCTTGCTTGAAGCATAACAGTAGACGTGCTGTGTCCATACCTGGCCAATGTCCACATGAAAAGCTGCTGGATCCTTGAGTGTCCGAGTATTCTGTAACGGGGCTAACAAGACGTGAGACGTGCGGATCCATGTGCAAGCCTTTATTCAAGGACAGAGAAGAGGTCATAACAGGCAGGGTCAAACAACGGCAAACAGGTATGGCATGGGCAAGACACAGAGTAATCCTAGAACAAGCGTGGGTCGATGATCGGCGAACAGTCTCCAACAGGGCAAGGCAGAGAGAGTAAATCCAGGTACACAGCAATAATCCAGGCAAGGGAATAAACAGAGTCCGAACAGTGAGACAGGGGTAAATACTGGGAACACAGACTAGAAAACAACAAACATTCCGTAAAGCAGCTAACACTAGGGGAGTGAAAAACGCAGGACAATACAGGAACTGAACAGAAACACGGAATGGCACGGTAAGGCAGCTAGCGCTTGAGAGCTATGTGCAGATCAATACACGGCCAAGAGGGAGAGAAAGTCCATGTAGGGTGTGTGATCAGTGCAATCAGCTGTGTGATCAGTGCAATCAGCTGTGTGTGCACGTGTGTCGTCAGTGCAATGGATGATGGGTAATGTAGTCCGTGGGTGCCGTGCAACAATAGTGTAGTGCAACAGTCAATGTGGTGAGCGAGTGACCTCTGGTGGTGGGTGAACGGAAGTTCATAGGCCGGATTTGTGACACACACACACACACACACACACACACACACACACGTACTACACATACACTCCACAAAATTGCAATGATCCTTACGATTTTTCATCAGAACTGCCTTGCTTGTATAACCCAAAAAGCATCATGAACAGAATGACTTAAATTCCATTAAAATCAAAGTATAAAGCTTGACTGAATAATAATAATAATAATAATAATAATATATATATATATATATATATACATATATATATGTGTGTGTGTGTGTGTGTGTGTGTGTATATGTACTCTTTTGGTTTCTTTGGAATACTGAATTGCAGATCTGCATGAAATGTCCTCTGAACCAAAAAAGACTGTCAGAGAATCAGAGACAATGAAGTCCCTTTAAAGCCGAAGTGTACATTTTCATTTTGTGTGGTTTGCACATTATCTTTGCTCTGCTTGTCAGAAATGAAAGCCTTTAAATGGAGTTAGTGTGGTCATCCAGTTTGATAAGTGAAATTATTAATGACTTATGGGACTCATTAAAATTCATGATGGGGCATTCCACTTGAGAGTAACTCGCATAGTGGAACAAATTTGACATTTCCCACTCTCCTCTCATTTAGCGCTCAGAGGATTGGTGTGGGTGTTGTTGAAGCAGCGGTGATTCTCATTATGCAGGGGACCCCTTTCATCCACACAGCCCAAACTGACAGGTGACCTTTCGTGATGCCACTTCTCCACGCTCTGTCTCATTCGTTCTGTTCATTTGGGCCTGGAGAAAAGGCGAGGAGGTCCTCATCTCTGGTCAGGTCTTGTTTAGTAAAGCACTCAGTTAAGATGATAAAGTGTCTGATTGTAAATTCAGTCGGGACCTGTTCTGTCCAGTATGAATTAAGTATGGCTGTTATCAGACAGGGAAAATTATGCTATTGTGATGTTGCGGTAATAATGGTGCAATTACAGTAATTGTACTCATTTAACTGTCTTAACTCTCCCTGCCTGTCTCTATTCATCTGCTCCTTTATGAAATGCATGTAGAGTCAAATTTTGCTCATGAGACCAGTCTGGAAAAAGCATTATTAAAGTACTTGAATGAAAAGAATATTTGATCTTTTTGACATCTTTTTTGCCCCCAAAGAGGCGTTGTTAGCAAAAAAAAAAAAAAAAAAAAAACCACAATCATCCATTTCCACACATGAAACCTGTTCAATTGCAGTAAATTGCCAGATTATCTTTTAATATATCACATCTGCTAATCA
The DNA here is from genome assembly GCA_039654775.1 of Spinibarbus caldwelli. Lineage (NCBI taxonomy): Eukaryota > Metazoa > Chordata > Actinopteri > Cypriniformes > Cyprinidae > Spinibarbus > Spinibarbus caldwelli. The sequence continues at coordinate 30,480,985 of CM077233.1, read as the reverse complement.
CACATGCAATGGCTTTCCATCTTTTATCTATATGCCTACTGCTGCAGTACCATTCACCTTCAGGGAAACAGTAAGAGAACAGTTGCAGTATACTGTGTATGCATGCATGTATGTATGGTATGTGTATATATACTGTATATATATATATGCAGTTTAATGGTGTGTTCAATTAACTGTCCTGTCGGATAGATCGTATTTATAAGTTGAACACACATGAACACCACCACAATGTCGTTGTTACGAGTGGGAAACTCGACATTTTCTTTAAGCCCAGAGTTTCTGATTTGGGGGCATGTCAGGGAGAAAACGTGTCGGATGCAATGGATGCAGCCAAAGACTAGATATGCAGCGTCTGTATTGACGGTAAATTTGTTGAAATTAATAAAATTATAATTTTTTTTAATGTAAAATAAAATATGAGTTACATATACAAAATATTATATTATTGTATAATTACCATAGAACATATAATGATTCAGTTTACCTTCATAAATTGAATAAAAACAGAAAATAGATCAAAAACATGATGCACATTCTTTATTCATCATTTTGTAGATGTAGAGTTTAAAAAATCTTTGAATTTTATGTAGAAAAGTTAAATCGCCATCTTGTTCCGACCAAAGTGACTTGAACGCACCTGACGTCGTTATTACGACTTGTCAGCTCATAAGTATGAACGTCCCAGGAGGACTTGAACGCAGCAAAAGATAATGTCTATTTGAAAATTTGCTTCGATGTTTTCAGATGGGAGCTCCAGGTGGTCAGTGGGCATTCAGTGCTCATGAACCTGCTGAGCCCAGACCTCCCTCAGCCAGATCTTCTGGAATTTACCACTGATGGCTCTATAGAGTTTAAACATGAGATATAACTAGTTTTTGGTAAATCTAATGGGCAGCCTTTGGTCTCATTAATCTAGTATTTGTTTCAGAGTAAATAGTTTTGCCAAAATCTCATCATGTTTATGTAAATAAATATTCAGTCTAATGTTTTATTGTGAATATGCGATTGAGCTGAAGAATGAATGCTGTATCAGGTGTAGGTAAATTAATCAGACTCGCTCAGTCAATCCCTCTCCCATAATACTCTCATAATACACTGCTTTTAATACAGTAATAGAATAAGCTTTCAATGAAGCAACTCAACGTTCTTTCGTTACTCGATCTAAAGTGACATTTTCGAATTAGTTACGGAGGCTTGGGCTTAGCTGTAAAATTGTCAGCATTAAATTTGAATCTGTGGTGGAAGTAGTTCTGCACAAAAGAGAGCTTTTAAAGATGCTCCATTGTTGTTTCTTATGTAGTTATGCTCTTGTGCCGTCAAACTGTTTTATAAACGCAATATCACACTCGTAGACTTGAGGTATGGCTGTATATCGGCATGCTGTGATTATCTACGGCTGTGCTGAGCCGTGCCGAAATACAGCCATATCCCACGACTACTTGTGTGATATTGCTCATATGTATAGGGTTTTAATTCTTGAAAATGATCCCATTGCATTTCCCATTCCATGATCCCAGTTCACACTGCATGATTTTCAAAATCACAGATCATCGTTGTTTTCATTCTGCACGACTAACTGGGGTAGCATTCAGGTGCTGCTGTGTTCACATTGCACGACTGGTCGGCAACAGGAGGTTACACACTGCATGACTTTACAATAGGAAGAATCGCCGACAACTCTGTCTGGTCCGCAAACTACATTTCACAACCAAACGCATGTAAGAAGTGATATAACGCAAGATCACAGTGAAATTGTGGTCCATAAGTCTCTATTTCTTCATGCACCTGTTCTGTATAATCTAATGCAAAAATGTACTGATATTGCCATGTTGTTTGTACATGGCTAATTGCTTTAAAAAAATTAAAAGAAAAAAAAAAGCGCAAAAATAAAAAAAGAACTTCCGGCTGCCCTGTATTTTGCTCTCTCATTGGCTGTAGGTCATCGATGTATTTTTCTGACAGAGCTCATTTCACACAGCAGGATTTTGAATCGCCGATAGGTCCAGATATTTAGCATTCCAAATATTTCACGGGCATCATTAATGTGTCAGCGATTCTCTCAGATTGCATCTTTGATAATTCACACTGCATTGTTACCAATTTGCCTTCCATTTTGGGCATTTGTCTGCGATTGTTGGAGAGTGAAAATCAGGACTAAAATAATGCAGTGTGAACATTTCACTTAAAAGATAGATCTGAACTTTAGCATGATGTAGTATGTCTAAAGACAAGACAGGTTTTAAATGGATGTAAATTTGGATGTCATCTGTATAAAAAAGAAAATTGAGACCAAGTGTTCTAAGTAGCTGACCAAAATGCCAAAAGGGCCGAAAATCAATCCCTGGGGAACACCAAATTTAACCAAAACAATGGAACATGCTTTAGTTTTTGATTTCTTGGGAGTTACTTTAGAAAAGTGTCAGTGAACTGCATAAAAAACAACAACAACAAAAACAACATTTGACAATGACTTCTAAAAGGAAAAGGTTTTCACACATGACCTCTAAAAGGAAAAATGCAGTTAAATTTCAACACTCTTATTCATCAATATTTTACTATTGACAAAATGTTGGCAGAATGAATGAATGAATGAATGAATGAATGAATGAATGAAGCATTTACAGTGGGTACGGAAAGTATTCAGACCCCCTTCACTTTTTTTCAATTTTGTTATGTTGCAGTCTGATACTACAATTGTTTAAATTCTTTTTTTTTCCTCATTACTCTACACTCTGTCCTTTATAATGACAAAGTGAAAACAGAATTTTAGAAATGTTTGTAAATTTATTAAAAAGAAAAAACTGAAATATCACATTTACATAAGTATTCAGACCCTTTACTCAGTACTTAGTTGAAGCACCTTTGGCAGCAATTACAGCCTCGAGTCTTTTTGGGTATGACGCAACAAGCTTTGCACAACTGGATTGGGGGAATTTCTGCCATTCTTCTTTGCAAATCCTCTCAAGCTCGGTCAGGTTGGATGGGAACCGTCTGTTGACAGCCTTTTTCAGGTCTCTCCAGAGATGTTCGATAGGGTTCAAGTCAGGGCTCTGGCTGGGTCACTCTAGGACATTCACAGAGTTGTCCCTAAGCCACTCCTGTGTTGCCTTGGCTGAGTGCTTAGGGTCATTGTCATGTTAGACGGTGAACCTTCGGCCCAGTCTGAGGTTTTGAATGCCCTGGACTGGGTTTTCATTAAAATATATCAATATTTTGGTGCATTGAGCTTTTCTTCTACTCTGATGAGTTCCTCAGTCCCTGCCGCTGAAAAACAGCCCAACAGCATGAGGCTGCTACCACCACACTTTACTTTTGGGATGGTACTCTGAAGGTGATGAGAAGAGCCGGTTTCCTTCAAACATGATGCTAAGAATTGAGGTTCATCAGACCAGGTAATCTTGTTTCTCAGAGTCTGAGGGTCCTTTAGGTGCTTTATTGCAAATTCCAAGTGTGTTTTCATGTGTCTTCACTGAGGAGAGGACTGAGTCTGGCCACACTCCCATAAAGCCCAGATCGGTGGAGTGTTGCAGTGATGTTTGTCCTTCTGTAGGTTTCTCCCACCTGCATATATGATCATGGAGCTCAACTAGAGTGACCATCAGGTTCTTGGTCACCAGTCTAGACAAGCCCCTTCTCCATCAATTGCTCAGTTTGGCTGGGGACCAGCTCTTGGAAGAGTCCTGGTTGTGCCAAACTTCTTCCATTTGAGAATTATGGAAGCCACTGTGCTCTTGGGAACCTTCAGTGCAGCAGAATTTTTTTTGTAGCCTTCCTCAGATCTGTGCCTCAATACAATCCTGTGTCTGAGCTCTGCAGTCAGTTCCTTTGACCTCGTGGCTTGGTTTTCGCTCTGATATGCATTTTCAGCTGTGAGGCCTTTTACAGAGAGGTGTGTGCCTTTCCAAATCATGTCCAATCAATTTAATTTACCACAGGCGGACTCCAATCAAGGTGTAGAAACATCTCTGCAATGATCAAGAGACATGGGAGGCACCTGAGCAAAATTTCAAGTGTTGTTGCAAAGGGTCTGAATACTTATGTAAATGTGATATTTCAGTTTTTTCTTTTTAATAAATTTACAGACATTTCTAAAATTCTGTTTTCGCTTCATCATTATGAGGTACAGAGTGTAGATTAATGAGAAAAAAAATGAATTTAAACAAATGTAGTATCAGGCTGCAACATAACAAAATTGAAAAAAGTGAAGGGGGTCTGAATACTTTCCGTACCCACTGTATATAGCACCACACACCAGCTACAGGTGGAGAGAAATTCATATGATATCATTCACACATTTTATATGGGTTTGGTTTTGGGTTGGGGGTGGACCTTCATGATAATTTAAACCTACAAATCATATGTTTTTGTGAGAGTCAGCTTGTACAAATGCATACAAAATAACCAATTTTTTTTTATTTTTATTTATTTATTTATTTATTTTTTTACAATAACTAAAAACTAAGATGAGATTTGCTTAGTAAATTTATGAAAATGCTTACATATCAAAGCAACTACCGATCTCACATTATTACAACAAATTATTTATATGATTAAATCAAGAAGAAGCTCATTGTTTAAATAAATTCCTTGAAAGATAAGACATCCGTGAAGGAAAAAAAACAAAAAAAAAAAACAAAACAAAACACACATTGTCTTTTCCAAGAATCTAATTTGCATATTTTTTTCATTATTATAAGCTAACATTTGCCTCTTCCATCTAGATCAGAGTCACTAGAGTTCCTTCCGCTAAATCTGCAGATCCGTTCTAGCATTTAGCATGTCAAAAATGGAGACAGGGGACTACACAGACTTGAAGCTAAACTGAAACTAATGTCAGACAACGGTATACACAGCATGTCTTGTAGAATTAGACATATTAACACATGAATTAGGAAAAAATATTTTAATACAGTAGATTCTGTTTTTGTTTCTGAAATCCATCATGTCCAGTTAATTTTGCATTGCACACAGCTTACTTTTCACAGAACACATGCATTTATTCATTCTAGAACTGTGATGAAACATGATGAAATGGATCTAGTTATTTTTGTCTGAAGGAGAGAGTCTTATCTTCAGGGGTCAAGCTCCTCTGTCACCTTCATTTTAACTGTGCACCTGTGCCTGATGAGTCTCGAGATATTCACAGGTCTGTGACAATGGAAGCAACAGTTCACAGGACTGAGATTTTGAATCGGTTGTACAGTCACCCACCCAAATAATGTTTCAGATCCACTGTTCTATTGGATTACTTTCCACCGCAGCCTGTCAACAATAATTAGTTTTTTTTTTTTTTTTGGTTTAAACTTTTGATTGAAAACTAGACCGTTGCAATTGTGACTATACACTGATATGCCTGTTATGTTACATTATTAAAAATTTGATAGGTTTAGGATAGGGGTGGGGTAAATCCGCAAAAACATCTATACAAGTATAAAAACAATATAAATGTCGGTAACACTTTATAATAACTGCACGCTATGAATTATTAGGTAAGCATTAGTAAATAGTCAGTTCATCCTTAATAAAGCATTGTGCCAATATTAATAGTCATTAATAAGCAGTTTATAAATTGTAACAGCCAGTCCACTGGAGGTGAGTTTAAGAACCCACGTGCAGTTTATTTACAAACGTGATCCAAAATACAAACATAATCCGAAACTTGACTTGACTTGACTTGAACAGACTTGACATGAACAGACTTTCCTTGGCATGAACAAACTAGACTCACCGACAGCAGGTTACAACATCAATACACGACAGGAGACAATGGCAATATGATGGCTACTTATAGCAAACAATACAGGTCACATGACAAGAACCAACCAATGAGAGACAGGACACATGTCTAAGACTACCAATCAGAACATGACACACAATGAACAAGAGAACCAATGGCATGAATACATGAGGGCAATGGAAGCATGACACAAACAGGGACCATGACTAAACTCCAAAATAAAAGAAATGAAAACATGAACATCTAACAAAACCCAAAACCCCATGTTACATATCCCCCCTTCTAAGGGCGGCTCCAGGCGCCCAAACAAAACCCAAAACCCAACAAGTCCAGGAGGGTGGTGGAGCGGAGGTGGAACAGGGGAGAGGGATGGAGGGCCAGGCCCATGAAAGGGAATAGGACTGAGATCATGGAGCAGAGGCAGGCTTGAACCAAGAAGCAGTGGTGGGCCTGAGCCGTGGAGCAGAGGAGGACCTGGGCCATGGAGCAGTGGCAGACTGTGGATCAATGGAGGAGGAGACCACCAGGTCAGATCCAGAGGGGAATGGGGCCATGGCGGAGCTGACAGAGCAGGGAGCCATTGCGGGGCAGGCAGAGCAGGGAGCCATAGCGGGGCAGGCCGAGCAGGGAGCCATGGTGGGGCAGGCCAAGCAGGCAGAGCAGGAAGCCATGGAAGAGCAGACAGAGCAGGAAGCCATGGCAGAGCAAGCAGAGCAGGAAGCCATGGCGGAGAAGGCAGAGCAGGAAGCCAAGGCGGAGCAGAGGACCACCAGGTCAGCAGAGCATACAGGAGCAGAGATCCCCAAAGTGGAACAGATCAGGTGGGATCAGGTGGGACTGAAACAGAGAACACAGGTTAACAGCGGCTTCTGCGGCCGTAACATGACAGACTGTGAGTTCATAAGCGGCCTTCTTGGCTGTGACAGGGCAGGCTGTGAGTTCATGAACGGCCTACTTGGCACAGGCAGAGTGTTCAGAAGCAGACGCCGTCGCCTCGGGAGGTTCTTCAGCAGAAGCTGCCACCTCTGGAGGTTCTGCAGCGGACTCATGGACAGGAGAGGCCCCTGAGGCAGAATTATGGACAGGAGAGGCCTCTGAAGCCGATTCGTGGACAGAAGAGGCGTCTGGAGTACAGTGTGCCACCCAAATACTCAGGATGGCTACCGCCATAACAGGAAGCACTGAGTTCAGGAAAACAGACTCTGTGACAGCCAGTGCTGGGGTCCTGGGGATGCCAGCTGCTCCCACTGACATCAGTGGTGGGTTCATCACACTGGCAATCAGTCCTGGCCCCAAGCTCCGCATCCGCAGGAGCTTGGGTACTATAGCACCCCCATACCCCCCCCAATAATCCTTAGGGGAAACTTGTTTGGCAGTGACGAGGCTTTGACGTGATGGCTGTGGCGTGGCGTGGTGAGGCTCAGGCGTGGCGGCCATCTTGGCCGGGGAATCAGGCATGGCGGCCATCTTGGTCGTGGACTCAGGCATGGCAGACATCTTGGGTCAAGGCTCTGGAATAGCGTCCATGTCAGGACGAGGCACTGGAATCTCAGCTGAGATGTGACGAGACTCTGGGCAATCAGCTGAGACGTGACAAGACTCTGGACGATCAGCTGAGACGTGACGAGACTCTGGACGATCAGCTGAGACGTGACGAGACTCTGGAACGACAGCCATGATGTGGGCAGTCCCCATAGATTCTGGCGTGACGTGAGCAGGCCCTGTAGATTCTAGCATGGTGTGAGCAGGCCCTGTAGACTCTGGCATGGTGTGAGCAGGCCCTGTCGTGGCAGACATGATGCGAGCAGGCTTTGGCTTGGCAGGCATGCCGTGAGCAGGCTGTGGCTTGGCAGACGTAATGTGAGCAGGCACTGGTTTGGCAGACATGAGGTGAGCAAGTGCTGGTTTGGCAGGCATGACATGAGCAGACCTTGGCGTAGCTGGCATGACGCAAACAACTCCTGACATGACGGTCGGGACGTGAAAATGCTCTGGTGCAGAGGGTACAGCACAGTTGCAGGGCTCCTCATCCGCAACTCCCACAGTAAAAGGTGAACCACCCAGCAACAAAAGAAAGTCAATATATCGTTCCAGTGACCAACAAATCTTACCCCCTGGCAGACTTGAACGGAGGGGTTCATCTAAACCAAAATGAAAAATGTCTTTAAGCGCCACGTCATTAAAATCCACAAGAAGATACAAACTACAAAAGTCCTCCACATAGTCCTCTATAGCCCTGTTACCTTGACGAAGGCAGAGGAGGCGTGAAACTGCTGGGTTCATGGTGGTGGTCGTGTATTCTGTAACAGCCAGTCCACTGGAGGTGAGTTTAAGAACCCATGTGCAGTTTATTTACAAACGTGATCCAAAATACAAACATAATCTGAGACTTGACTTGACTTGAACAGACTTGACTTGACTTGAACAGACTTGACTTGAACAGACTCATTAATCATTAACATTTTCTTAAGTAACTGTAATTTAATTGCATTTTTTCTCAGTAACTGCAATAGATTACAGTTACATTTATTTTATGTAATCACATAACTAGTTACTCCCCAACACTTCGCATCCGTCAAATGACATCAAAGGTTTCACTTGGAAACAACAGGTTACTAGTCACATCAGTAGCAGTGCTATTGGACACCTTGACTGTGAGAATACAAATATTGTACTTCCAGTGACTCTGTAACATCAAGAACAAATTGATGAATTAGCTACAGCAGTGTTTCCCAACTCTGTTTCTGGAGGCACACCAACAGTGCACTTTTTGAAAGTCTCCCTAATCAAACACACCTGATTCAGCCCGTTCAGCTTGTTAGCAGAAGCCGATGAAATGGATGGGTCAGATAAGAGAGATATCCGAAATGTGTACTGTTGGTGTGTCTCCAGGAACAAGGTTGGGAAACTACCTTCTTCTCACTTTACTCTCAAACAATTGCCTCATCCATCCTGTACTCAATAACATCAGGTCTTTCTGGAAACTTTAGATGTAGGAAAAAAACTAACAAAACAAAACCTGTGTAATGTCAGCAATGCATGTGCTCGGTGGTGTTTATTCTTTTGGATCATCCTGTTCAGCTCAGGTTAATGTAAGTGGCATAGAAACTTCGTAATGCCAACAGCCTTATCAGGGACAGCTCTGCAATGTGGGAAATAAACAAATAATCCAACCTGCTGCTGGAGAAGCTGTGAAGGGATGGAAGAGTTCAGGGGAAAAACAAATGAGGATGTTTATTGTATCTCCGTCCCATGCATGTAAAATATCCACTGCGTCATAGACACATGGACAGGATAATAATAATATCACCACTGGAATGGAAATATAAAAAGCCATATAATTAAACAGAAATCTAATGTCAGCAACCTTACTTACAATACTACTACTACTACTACTACTAATATATTTCTGTCAGGACCACTATTGTCAAAGATGATTGACAATTAGCATACAGTTTGGATTGGCGGTATGGTTCTGTTCTGGGCAAAAACTCCCTGCGCATCCATGCAGCCTAGCATGGATAAAAGCAGGGAGAGCAGCAATAACTAATTAAAGCACTTTTGAGTCAATAATAATGTAACAAGATAACGTTAGCAAGCTAACTACACAATCAGAATTTAATGTTAATTTAGCTAACATTAGCACAATTGACAGTTCGCAAAGACCTGCCCCTCTTAGTTACTTAGTTACTGTTGCCATCTCCGACAAATATTGCCGCTCTCAAACTACAAATCATCACACAGTGAAAAATACATCGCAGAGCAAAGAAAAAAATGACAAGGTGCCGACGGACAAGACAGAGCAGGTTAGTTCTGGTATGAAACAAGGTCTCAGGACTCTCAGCTTTCAATTTTTTTAATTTTTAAAGAAATTCAAACAATAAATACCATTTTGTGGCTCTTTAATGTGTCGTGACAGATCACTGTATGGCCTCAGATCAAACATGTGAACCGATTGTCTTTTCATATTTACTTAAAGCACGAAATGAACATGAATAAACATCAGAAAGTATTTTATTTCAACTGCGGAACACACCATTTTTCAAGTTTAAATCCACCGGAATTAATCTACTCTCCTGTCTGATTTGTAGTTAAGGCTAGAAGGGATACAACTGCGGCTTCTGGGCATGCGCACTTACATATTTTCCGAGGCTACAATATAACACGAAACCTATGAAAATGGTTTGAAAAAGCATGTGGCAGCATAGTTTCATCACTTTAGAGTGTCACAGTGACTGTCTTTTTGCAGTTAAGGACCTGTCATAGTTTAACGAGTGGGAAGATGATATGAAGTGACGCGAGGTTAGCTGCATTGAATACAGATGAGCGCACGTGCATATACAGCTCCCAATTGGGGGGAAGTTCACGGGATTTTATCACAGAATGATAAGAGCACACGTTTTAACATATTATTTATTATTTAAGACTCAGTATTTTAACTTAAGCGCTGCAAGCCATGCATTCAGCGCCGGACATGACAGATTTTCTGGTACGTAAAACAAGTACTTTAAAGGAATTCTTCAGCTTATTGCCGTTACTGTGGTAGCTAACAACAGCACAGCTTAACCCTCCACACATTTTTATATTTAGTTATATTGAAAAAGTTTCAATTCAGTCTATCTTTTTTTTTTTTTTAGCCCTTTTTAACATGGATTTCTATGGGGACCGGCCATAGCTGTCGGGCAAGATGGTAGATAGCAGTAGCGGCACATAATATCCGCATTCTGATTGGTCCAATCGCCTGTCAATCAAGCTCCCTGCGGACATGAGGGATAAATAATCATTCTTTGTGGACAAATCATAGTTTTATTTGCAAAAGTAGTCGCTCGATGAAGGGTTGAAGATCCTGAAGAATCCTTTGCCGATTGGTCGCTCCCGCTTCACAGTGAACGGGACTCGCGCTAACTGCAAATCCCTTCACCGTCTCCATTTTGATTTGTGCAAATCAGTTTTAATGAATGCAAACAATGTGATTATTGATCACAAGCTCAACATCCACCAAGACGAGAAACCATGCAATTAATTTGGGGAACACATCTTTTATTTCTAGCGTATTCTTATTATCGAAGCACAAATTTAAGCACAAAAGCAGCCCACACTCTATAAGTTCTCTTTAATTAAAAATAAGCATTTTCATTAATTAATAAATAAATAAATTCATTCATTCATTCATTCATTTATTCATTCATTCGCTATATGGCTGCAAGAACTTAAACATTTTGCCATTGTTAAAAAAAAAGCTTTAGCTTACTGACTGACGTTTCAGACTTTCAGTTGACACGCTTTCCTATTTTATTCCATATATATATATATACATACATACGTGTGTGTGTGTGTGTGTATTCAGGCTATGTAATTTCACAGTATATCCACTTCCTAAATTACTACACTACTTGTGCAATCATAATTGACAATGGTACAATTTACTTAGGCTGTTTGTGTTTAAAGTGTGATTTTTTTTTTTTTTTTTTGGTATGACATTAAAATTATTTTTAGAAAATAAATGTACATAAATAGGTTAAGCAAAACAAATGTGATTATTTTTGAGAACTATTTTTACACACTTTTATTACTTAACTGCAGACACAGAAAATGACACACTGTGGTACAGTTAAAATATTTTAGCATCCCTTATTATCCCCTAGTCTCCTACACAGAATCACAATTATTGCTTATTTTCCTTTTCTGAAGTTGGCAGCCCTAGCTGCCAGTGGTCCCTTCTGATTGAAGCCAACCATTTATTCCACTCTCTAACTCCTTTGACCTAGTTTTTCCTTGTGTCTGATTGTGTCATTCTGTTCACCTGTGTTCCATTAATTACCATCATTTGTCTTCCTATTTTAGTTCTAGTTTGGTCAGTTTGTCTTTGTCCGGTATTGTGAATGTTCCCTACGTGTGTTTCCTGCCTTCTGTGAATTACCCTCTTGTGGATTATTAAGACTATTTGCCTTCATCTTCTTCGTGCGTGAATTTAGGTTAGACTCTATTCCATGACAGAATACCGGACTTAAAAATGTTATAGTAATGTGGCGTGTATTTCCGCGTTTGGTTTTTGTTTTTGTCAGTTTTTCTTTTATTTTCAACCCAGAGCTCAGCCAGCCATCACCCCCCGCATCGCGGAGCGACAGCCCGAGCCCACCGTGGACGGAGAGCCAGAGCCCAGCACGATCTACAATCCATCGCAGGAAGGAGAGAAGGAGCTGAGGATCACCCCGGAGCCAGAGCCTCATGTCACGTCCGACCTAGTCTCATGTAGCCAGACCTTCAGACTGATGGCTGAAGGTCTGGAATCTATGGTAGCTTTCATTGGCCAAGGCATGTCAAACAACCAATCACAGTTCGTTTCGTTCAGTGTCACGTTTTGGGACGTGGAAATGTTGCCACAATAACAGACCGGTGTGTAAAACTCTCGGACGTATTTTAAAGATTCTATGCTGCAAACTTTAAACTTTTACTTTTGAAAATCCAGCATTTATTTGATCCTGATAAGCGTTTGTCATCACAGTTGTAAACACGACAGCTTTCTTCTTTCGTGAGGGGGTTTTGCATCACGGCATGTTTGTTTCCAGGCGGAAAGTTGTGAATGTGAATGCTACAGTGGTGCGTGAGGGTGCGGAGGAAAGCACAGCCTACTGAGCCCGCTGAGGGTGAGCCATCGCTGAACTCAGAGAAAAATTTGGATTTATATAGTAATATGCCCTGTCTTCTGCCATTTTCGGAATCTCCTATCTGCCCTGAACTGTCTGTCTGTCCCGTCACAACCACGGAGGTCATGATAGAACTGTCTGTATATATTGAACTGTCTGTCTGCCTGGAATTATCTGTCTGCTCTGAATCATCTGTCGGACATGAAACGACTATGGAAATCGTTACCCTGTACGTGATCCTCCCAGTGCTGGGAGTGGCCTTATGGTGTGTGTGGGCAGCACACACCGGGCCCTATCATACACCTGGTGCAATGTGGTGCCAGGTGCGACACAAGTGTTTTTTGCTAGTATCAGCCCGACGCAATTATCATTTTCATGTCCTGTGCCACGTTGTTTAAATAGCAAATGCTTTTGCACCCATTTGTGCGCTCATGTGCGTGCTGGTCTGAAAATGAGGTTTGTTCAGATGCATTGTCGGCGTGTTTCTATTTTGAGGCAACTGAAATAGACTGCGCTATTGACCAACAAAAACCTGGTCCAAAGTCAATGGCGCAGTATTTTTTGTTATGAGCGCGTTAGTAATATGCACCTATAGGTGGGTCCACAACGTGCGTACACTCTGCTTATTACACACACAGGGATGCGCAGCAGCACACAAACATGCCAAATATTAAAATTTAAAGGATTACAATGTGAAAGTTTATTATTGTGTAAGCTACATAAATATAAATGTGCCTACATGTCATAATGGATAGTCATTGCATGTATCAGAATTAGGCTACCTATTTGCTCACGCACGAGCAGCTCTGTTTCCTCTCTGGAGACGCATTCAGTCTTTGCACTTACAAATTGCACTTACAATATCCTCCCTCTCCCACCACCTCTGCACCAGTTTTCACCATCGCCTCAGCTGTCTCCTAGCAGTCCCTCTGCTCACCCTCAGCCCACCATATGTGTGGTGGGATCGCCACGGGTCTACCAGTCTCCATCGTCATCATTGCTGGAGGTTCCCTTGTTTCCTCCTCCAGCCTCTGAGTCCTGGACTCCGTCTTGGCTCATTGACCCAGCGGCTCCAAGGTCACGTCTTCCCGGAGGGGAGTGAACTGTCACACCCCAGGACTTTTTGTTGTGTTTTCTCCCTCATGTGCCCATGACCTAGTTTTTCATCATGTTTAATTGTGTCATTCTGTTCACCTGTGTTCCATTAATTATCCTCATTTGCCTCCCTATTTTAGTTCTAGTCTGGTCAGTTTGTCTTTGTCCGGTATTGTGAATGTTCCCTACTTATATCTCCTGCCTACCTATGTGAATTACACTCTTGTGTGTAGCATTGGGATCAATCAGACACACATTTGTTCATTAGATTTAACAAATCAATTATTCATTAGATTAACAAACAGTCACAGACCCCTCACCCAAGACCAGACTCGTTGCCTATATGTCTGTGAACGATCTCCTGGCCAGGAGACCTCAGCCAGATCTGATAAGCTTTACGACCTAAAAGTATGTAGAGAGAATCTTCCTCCCTAAGCAATTCAAAAACCGACAAATACTGCTATAGGAAATGACTTCATTCATTAATTCATAGACAAATTTTTCTATGACTTTCCTACCATGCATATCCCATGTCTTTGTGTTTGACTACTACCTCTTTGTATATGGTCTTGTGTATTGTATACTGTTTTATGCATGCTTATGATATATCACTGGTTAATATCCCCGGGTAATATCACCTTATTTACATCATGTTTGGTCTCTATGAATTCGTCTTCGGATGACCTAATCGAGAGTGTATATTATATGTTTACACCTATGCAACATATTAGTGTTCTAAGAATCTTTAGTAATCTGGGCATCAACATCCAATCCAGCTATAATGCAAAATTACCATCGTCGGAAAAAAAAAGAGTCGTAAACTTTCCCTCCAGAAGTGCAAGTCTCCATTGGCTCTTTGATCCCTGAGGGGTGTGACCTCCATAGGGTTTAAAAGACCTCACTTCAGTGACCCGCCTAGCTTTTAGTCTCTTCACTCGTCTCCCATCCCCTCTCCATCTTCTGGTTGCTAAATCCCAGGGCCAGCGCTACCGCGACTGGCTGGCCTCAGCACAACCAGTCTGCAGTTCTTTTAGATCCTAAGAGGATGAGGAGGATGTGAGCTCCTCAGCAACCATTAAGTTTGCGCCAGGCCTTGCGGCCTTGGCTTTCCATCCAACCAGAGATCCTCGGATCTCAGCAGATCTCTTTCTTAGCTCTTTTTCACTTTCCACCTGGGAAGAAATTCCCAATCACCATCGAGTCAGGACATCTTTGGAATTCTTCATTCTTCAACCCGGAAGAACGTGATCGTGAGTCCAAAACCTTGAAACCATCAAGACTTTCATCCGAGACTGCATTCTGGACACTCGTCAATGACCAAGGCAATGCAAGTATCGTACACTGAACTAAACGAAACAGATGTTTAGTATAAGTTATAGACCCTGTTATAAATGGCGCTGATGGTTTTAGGGTGCTTTCACACCTGGCCTGTTGTTTCGGAACCTGGCGCGTTTCCCCCTTAGCTCGGTTCGTTTGGGCATATGTGAACACGGCAATCGCGCTTGGATCCGCGCCAAAACAATCGGTCCGAGAACGCCTGAATGAGGTGGTCTCGGCTCGATTGAAAACGAATTCTGGAGCGGTTCAGTTGTAGTGAGAAAGCAATCCGATCCAAAGGACCAACGAACCAGGCTATATCACACTGTATAATGGGTAATTACGTAAGTTCCGTGAAAAGCAGTGGGTGTGCACATCTTCGCCATTCAAAATCAAAGTGCGACTTTTCATTTTATAATGCCGTCTTAATGCTCTTCATAGTAGGTGCATTTTAACAATGTTTTGCCGACGAATCCTGGATTCCTGCTCAAAATGATAAATTAATAAATATATCGACAGCTACAAAAAAAACCCAAAAAGCTCTCAAAGCTGTTGTCGTTCCATCCTGACGTACGTATGTGTGTGTGTGTGTGTGTGTGTGTGTGTGAGAGAGAGAGTTTGTTTGCCTCTCTTTCCAAAATGAATCATGTTTATTGTCATTCCAGCTCTGTGGACCAATGAGAGGACAGTTTACTCGCACGTGACTTGTATTAACAATTTTGGTTCATTTAGAAAACTTTGCCATGTGAAAGCGAACCGCACCAACAATAAAAAGCAACATTGTAATAATTTTAATCCCTGTTTTGGAACAAAGCAATCGATCTACAGGTGTGAAAACACCCTTACTCACTTTTTCCATAACTGCATTCTCTGGTTTCTCTAATGACTTCTTTCATCCACTTTAGCTCCACTTTAGCTCTCCTTTGTATGTACGCGTAAGTGTATGTTTATTCGTTTGTTTGTTTGTTTAGATTAGTTATGTGTGTTAGTGTTTAGTTAATAAAAGTTGTGTGCACAAATTACATGAGTTTCTGATTCTGCCTTGCAAATAATTGTCCCTTTACGATTTTGACCCTTGCTACATGCTCTAATGCATTAATAGGAAAGTATTTTCTGTGGCCACGGAAATAGTCCTTCTTAGAGTTGATATGATCTTACACTGAATGTTCGCTGGATGAACAGATCAGTTGATGGCAATTTAATTCTGCTACAGTTATTACTGTCAGCCGATATAAATAATTGTAATTAATCATAATTAATTGTAATTATTTATATACATTTCCCTTTTGAGCTGATTTGCTACATGTGGTTTATTAAAAGACCATTTGCCTTCATATTCTTCGTGCATGAGTTTATCTTAGACACCGTTCCATGACACTGGGCATATTGTAACCTTCTGAGAGTGTTTTGTTGATCTTCCTCGGGTAGTTGTGGCTGCTGTGACCATACACATGCAGCTGTGACCCAGACACAAAAATGGTGATAAAGCGATAAATTGGTGATAAAGCAGTGACATCACATGGTCCATATGAATTTCAGAGATCGTTTATATTCAATAATTTAATGTACACATTTTAGAAATTAGACTGACTGGATTAGAGGAGGAGTTGGGGATGAGGAAGGGTCATTAGCTATTGAGCAACGCGAAAGCTTCTGATAATACTAAAGGACCTTATATATGAATGCTGAAATAGGCGTCGTATTCCTATAGGTAGACGTGAGTGTCAGCTGAGAGTCAGCTGATGCAAGCTTGACTAATGTGACCTGCCAGAACTAAAGTTTGATTTGAAACTACGTTTGATTAAAAAATAATAAATAAATAAATAAATAAATATATATATATATATATATATATATATATATATGTGTGTGTATGTGTGTGTATGTGTATATGTGTGTATGTATGTATGTATGTATATATGTATATATATGTATATATGTATATGTATATATGTATGTGTGTGTGGCTCAATGTAAATTGAGCAGCCATATTACCCTGTAGCCCAAGACTGGTTGCCCACCAAAGCTAAGCAGTGTTGCGCCTGGTCAGCGCCTGGTCAGTACCTGGATGGGAGACCTCCTGGGAAAAACTAGGTTGCTGCTGGAAGAGGTGTTTGTCATGCATCTGGTCCATGGACCTCCAATTGTTCGCCACCAGAGGTCACCCTTCCATCGCATTGACTCTCACACCACACACTACCCCGGACTTCATTTCCCAGCAGCCATTTCCCTAATCACATGTTCACACCTGATACCCATCTCGCAATCACACACTCTACTTAAGCCATGGACTTCATCAGTCAGATGGCCGAGTATTGTATGCATTTATCGCTCACCTAGTGATAGCTACTCTACGGAGCCAGTTCCTAGTTCTTAGTCCTTAGCTCATAGTCTTAGTCTTGCCTGTTTACCCGTGTTTTGATTCTAGCCCGTGTTTCCTGGATTAACCCTTGCCTTGCCGTTCGGACTCTGTTTGCCCCTCGTTTGGATTATTGCTGTTTACCTGGATTTACTCTCTCTGCCTTGCCCTTTGGATATTGTTCGCTGATCGAAGACCCACGCTTGTTCTAGAACTACTCTGTGTCTTGCCTGTGTTATACCTGTTTGCCATCGTCTGAACCTGCCTGTGTTTTGACCATGTTTTACAATAAAGCCTTGCACATGGATCCGCACGTCTCTCGTCTCGTCAGCTCCGTTACAGATACCTTGACTTCAATACTGGTTCCTGAATTTTTCAAACTCTTAACCCCCTTTATTCCTCGCCACAGCCAATCACCAGCACTTGATTTGGGCACATCAAGCATTCTGCATGCTTACTGTTTCACTGACGTTGAAGTATTAAATTTGGTATCGAACAACAACACATTTTTTGATGCTCAATGGTTGAGGCATTTCGGTCAGTGCCTAAAAAGTATCAGATACCCAGCCCTACCTCTGGTGAAGTATTCTCTTGATTGTAGACTTTGACAGTGACACACCTTCCTCCTGGAGAGTGTTCTTCTTTAGGCTGGATGTTGTGAAAGGGTTTTTCTTTACCATGGAGAGGATCTTCCTATCATCCACCACTGTTGTCCTCCGTGGACGTCCAGGCCTTTTTATGTTGCTGAGCCTACATTCTGCATTCTTTTTTTTTTTTTTTTTTCTCAGAATGTGCCAAACTGTTGAATTGACCACTCCTAATGTTCCTGCTATTTCTCTGATGGATTTGTTTTGTTTTTGAAGCCTAACAATTGTCTGTTTCACTTGTATGGAGAGATCCTTAGACCACATGATGTGGGTTCACAGCAACAGCTTCCAAATGCAAATGGCACACTTAGAATCAACTCCAGACCTTTTTCCTGCTTAAGTGATGTAGAAATAATGAAGGAATAGCCCACATTTGTCGATGAAATGGCTTTTGAGTCAACTGTCGAATTACTTATGGTCCCTTGAAAAGGGGGGAAATCTACATATTAAAGAGCTGTAACTCAAATTAAAGCTCAGAGTGTGCACTTCAAGCCCATATTCACCATTTACTGTAACTTGAATATGTTTTGCTCAGCAGCTAAAAAAATAAAACTTGTGCATGTGTCCAAATATATATGGACCTGACTGTATGGTTGAAATAAATTATTAATGTGACTTCTAGTAGTCAGATTTTAATAAATAGTATATTATTAGTTTGTTGTTAATAGTTTAAAAAAATGTTTTATGTGCCTTTAACCATGAAATGAGGTAAACATCAAATTGAACAGCATTTAAGAATATACATTTATATGGACTTAAAATTCCAAAAACAAGAAGGGGACTTATGGAAATGTGCCGACATGTAAGTGAGGTTTTCATGTGCATCATTTGATTGCAGGGTCACCAGGCTCCACAGGTAGTCACACTATGTGTCATTTGCCGAGGGGGAAGGTTACGGAGCCGACGAGATGAGAGACATGCGGATCCATTTGCAAGGGTTTTATTCAGGGACGTGGTCACAAAACAAGCAAGGTTCATGCAATGGCAAACAGGTACAACACAGGCAAGACAAAGAGTAATCCTAGGGCAAGCGTGGGTCTTCGATCGGCGAACAATATCCAACAGGGCAAGGCAGAGAGATAATCCAGGTACACAGCAATAATCCAGGCAGGGGCAAACAGAGTCCGGATGGCAAGGCAAAGGGTTAATCTAGGAAACACGGGCAAGAATCAGAACACGAGAAAACACAAGACAAGACTAGACTAGACTATGAACTAATAACTAGAAACTAGGACAGAAAACTGGCTCCGTAATGTAGCTATCACTAGGTGAGCAATAAATGCTAAACAATACTCGGCAGTGACAGAGAGGAAGTCCATGGCTTATGTAGGGTGTGTGATTGTGTGATGGGTCTCAGGCGTGAGCGTGTGATTAGTGAAATGGCTGCTGGGAAATGTAGTCCGGGGTAATGTGAAACAGTCTGTGCAATGTGAGAATCAATATGATGGAAGGGCGATCTCTGGTAGCTATCGGGCGGAAGGCCACAGACCAGATTTGTGATAGGGATGATGACTCCCCAGCATTCTAAAACAAATTACTTCTGCAAAAATTACAACTGCACTCAGACAGCTTGTATGTTCCTTAATGGAGGAAAATAAAAGGACGAGGAGAAAAAACAATAGTCTTTACTAAGCCTACAGCCTACTACAGTATTGCGAGAAATGTTGTGACTTATTCATTAAACAAAGAAATATTTTAAGAAATATTTTAGAATATGCAAGTAAATTTGTGACATTGAGCATGAGAACCATCCATTGTGAAAAATGTTAAATATTTTACAAATAATTATTCAGATAATATACTTTAAATATAATGTATTCAATTAGAATAGTGCAAATATAAGCATTTTTAACGGTAGACCTCATTGTATATTGTGATGTGTGGTGAATAGTACATTGCAAGCTTAACAAACAGCAAATTGTACTCAGATCAAGACATGGGGGTATAGACAGTAAAAAAAAAAAAAAAAAGAGAGAGAGAGAAATCGAAAGAGTGATTGTGGGAAATAAAGCGACAAAACAGTTATTGCAATTTGTGGACCCCAGATTTCCTCATGGCTTGGCTTTCTGCTCCCTCAGGTCTTAAACTTTTAGCGATCAATAGAGGAATCGACTTTGGTCATCACATTCAAGACAGTCCTCTCCTCAGTTTTACTACTGCAGAGGCAAACGGCATCAACATCCAACCCAGCATCTCACACTGTTGAATTTCCTGCAGTCAAATGGCAATGCGATACCTGGAAAACATGACAGAAAAATGGTCTTGACCAATATTGCTGTTGGCACTAACTATAGAGGATAGAATATGGCAAAATCCTGGGCAAGTCCAACAACTGATATGTTGTTCAACAGCAATCATAGATGTGTGACAAATCAATGCAATCATAGCTAGTTGAGAGGTTTGGAGCTCATAAGGGACTAGGAGCAAGATGCCATCATCTTTCAATTTGTTCTGAGACAAATTTATTTTTGTTTTTTGTTTTTTCGCAACCTTATTTACATAACTTTTTAGTGGATAGTGTGATAAACCTTGCAGATAGCACGTGCAAATAAACAACGCAATCAGCACGTGCAAATCATTCTTCGTAATTCCATATGGGATGCAAATATTCTGGAAGAATTTGCCTACTGTCAGAACCATGGCACTGGCTGTGTGAAGAACATGACTACATGGGGCTTTAAGAAATTTTACTGACGATCTGGATATTAAAGGAATTAAAGAAAAAATAGTAAAAAATACTAGAATTTATTGTAATGAATCTTAAATATTTGAAATTGAAGCTTTTATTTTAAAATAGTACACATTCACTCTTAATCATATGGTTAATATGCCGAAAACAGCTTCTTTAATGATTCTTGTCTCATCACATTCAACTACAGATTACAAGAATCACGTAAATTATACGTAGGCTATATTTTCAAATCTAAATGGAAACATTTGACAATAAAAGTTGAGTAGTTTGTAGCACTGGATTACTATTTGCTGTCTAACATTTATATTGTAAAACAGACATATTTAGCTATTGCCTACATCTTACCTTGAACTATTTTACCTTTAAAACTGAAGTATCATGCTGGAATCCACACACTAAAGTGGGCTTTTTGCATTTTTTGTCATCGTAAAAACATACAGAGTGGTACAGTACAGCAGATCAAGCAGCATCAAGAATATTAATTTTATGGATATGTACACCATCATTGTCTATTGATATTGCCTTAATGCAAACAGCATAGTAAAGAAATATCATACATATTGACGCAGCTAAACACTGCAACAAGCTTTAAATGCATAAAAAGAATAACTTTATCATTGCAGAGCTGCAAATTTAACAAGTATTACAGACAATCCTCATTATTTACATGACCATGAGGGCAAAAAAAAAACATATATATATAATTCTGACTGACGTCATCCATGTTAATATCGATACTCTCTACAGTCATCATCAATGTTCTATTCATTCTGATTTTGAAATACCCAATTTGTAGCATCATTTTTCACCTCTTCATCACTACTTTTTTTTTTTTTTAAAGTTTTATTTTTGGGATTTATGCCTTTTTTATTGCTAGGACAGCAGTGAGACAGGAAGCAAAGTGGGAGACAGAGAGGGGGAATGGGATCAGGAAAGGTTTGCAAGTTGGGACTCGAACACATGACACCTGAAGTGCAATGGCGCTGCACTTTGAAGTGCTACCCACAAGGCTATCAGCACCGACCATCACTACATTTTTACGTTTTTGCTTTAGGGCACACAACTAGTGCCTAACTTGGCCTTGGCATTGGGCCTTGCTCGATGCTTGTGATGGCCCTGTCAACTGCCCGTCACTATCCTATAGAGTGAAAAAGTATCTTAAAACCCTTGAATTACACATAAAGTCCTGTTTATCGTTGCATTACGAGGTACTATTAAGCATTCATGTGCTCACAATACTCATGAGGCAGTGATAAAGCTCCGCTGAGACTGAGAAGTGAGAGAACTCCTGGTGAGTAAATCCACAGAGGACACATTTCCTGTGGCAAACAGCACCCTGCGTATAATTCAGCAGGCCATCAGGACTCCTGCTCAGAGGAAAAGCTCTGTATTACTTCATTAATCTTGTGTCGTGACATCAGCGCTTGCAGAATATGTTAAACAAATGTGTGCTGAAAATGATGTACTCTATTACGAATGATTGCATTTCCCTTCTTGTCTCCGAGACATTCCTGTAGACTGAATTTAGATATGACCGTGACTCATAAAATTGCATCAGCTTCCCGAACACAACAAACAATTGCTTACTGCCAATCTACAAATCTTTCTGACACCCCTTTGGTTTTTTATTGTTATCTTAATGCAGGGTATAAAAAAAAAAAAAAAAAAACACCAGTGATGAAGTAGACGTCATGCTCATAATGTGAATGCAACGAACATTACTTTCCATTGCCTTCCCATGCATGAATCATGAACATGTTTGCACTGTTCCAATGATTATAACAAACGTACCCACAAAAACAAAAGGTAATTATCAAGCTAATCAATGTCTTTCCTAACTAATAAATGTTAGGTGCTTTGCCAGACAAGTGAAATGACATTTGTCTAAAAATGTTGTGGAGATCCGTGACTAACAAAATACAGTTTATGATTTCTGTTGCACCGTCATATGATGTGTTTTTCTAATTTGATGCAAGAAGGTATATACGCATCTATTTCCAAATCTTCCATGACCCCTGATGTAAGTTGTGGGTTCATTTGTACTTATGGATCCTTTGGGAATGTCTTTGTGATTTTGTAATGACTTCTATAATGAGATTCTTAATGAACGTTTCAGTCCAAATGGGTGACTGACACTCCTTCAGCATGTCCTAATCAGAGATGATTACATGCCCCCTGCAGTTGTTGTAATTTACCTACATGAACAGACAATGAATGCTGATTGTTTTGCTGGATAAAATGCGACCCAACCACAAGAAAATGAGAAATTTGAAATTCACTTTGTTGCAAACTCTCAAACATGCATGCAAATAAACAACCAAAATGCACCGTTTTGAGCTCATCCTCCCTTAGGAAAAGCTACGCTGCCAGAAAGGCTAGTTATTGTACACACTACATGAATAGGATGCAAATGTGTGCATATGCAGGAAACTTCAAACCATAAGATCAAAAAGAGGACTATGTGTGCTCTAACTTCAGAGTAAGTTAACAATGAATGTGTTATATTTCAATTTATTTATTGTTTCTCAGTCAGTATATGTCAAGTTTCAAAGAGTATAGTTTATGAAATTGTTCATTATAACATTAATTTGCCTCCTCTGTCGCAGAAGAACACACACAAAAAGTTGCTTTTTACCTGTCATGGGTCACTTTAAAATCATAATTATTTTTTATTCACAATTTAATGTTTTTATTTACCAATGAAAGCCTGACAAAAACATACATGATACATTTTATATTATATTACTTACAACTTTATTCATACTTAACTGAGTTCACAAGAAATGTTGATGGGATTATGGGAAAAAAAAAATAAAAAATAAATAAATAAATAAATACAGCCTGTCTTTTTGTTTAGTTCAGATCATGCATAATAATAATAATAATAATAATAATAATAATAATAATGATAAAGTAAATAAATAAATTCATTTCTGGCTGGTCCGGCACATATTGAGTACCACAATTTCTCTCAGTCATTTACTGTGGGCACTTCTCAGTTCTTAACTGATGCTTTGTTTCTCTGCACCTCCGTCCTTCAACCTGTGACCTGGAAATCGATTTGAAGTCTGTCATCATAAAGGACACATCTATTCTCTAAATGTCTCTGATTCCAGACCTCAAAGGAGATGCATCTGTATGTGCAAGTCATTTTCTGGCAAACATCTGACACACACATATAAAAGCTCCTCCATCTCATATGGCACATTTTTTTATCAATACATGTAAGCAAACATTTATACAGAGTAAGACTACTAATAGAAATTTGCCCAACACTTCTGGATAAACTAGCATAAAACGGGTCACACACACACACACACAAACATATATATATATATATACACATACACACACACACACACACACACACACACACACACACACACACTCTCAGGCCATTCAAAATATAGATGAGTTTGTTTCTTTATCAGAGAGATTTAGAGAAATTCAGCATTAAATTACTTACTCACCAATGGATCCTCTACAGTGAATGGGTGTCTTCAGAATGAGAGTCCAAATAGCTGATTAAAAACATCACAATAATACACAAGTCATCCACACAATAAATTTTTTTTTTTTTTTTTTTCTATTTTTTGCTTCAAGCTTGTTATGATCACTGTCTTGTGCTTCTCTGTTTTGTGTTCAAGGACTTTTAAGTGTTTCCTGTGTTTAGTTTATGTTTCCCCTTGTTCCTTTGCCTGCCTTGTTTGTTTCCATCGTTTCCCCTATTAGTTGTCCTGAGTCATGACAATTCATTAGCTCCACCCCCTTCTTAGCCTTGTTACCTGTGTACAGTAGTCTGTATACATACATGTGTTTGCCTTGTTCAGTGTCAGTTGTTGTTGGTTCTCTGTGGAAGCTCTTGTTAAGTTTTCCTAGTTTGTTCCTGCTCTGTGTTTCTGTGTACGCATGTTTTGTTTGTTTCTTTATTTAGTTAATTAACCTTGCTTGCACATGGATCTGCCTCATCTCACTTTCGTTCAACCCCTTCGTTACACAGCTACAATTCTCTATGCATAATATGTATTTCTCCACTGAAATAGTCATCTCATCTCAAACAAGAGAGATATATGCACAGATTATAATCCATAATAATGCTTCCTTCAGTGAAAAAGTCAGTATTCTGTTGTTCTCTCACATCAAAATCCACAGAAACATTTGTTTAGAACTTATTTGGACTGTTTTCACTTTGTATACAGTGCATGATCTTTGCTTATTTCTCTCCTGATTGAGATGAGATGACTTATATATATATAAATAAATATATATATATATATATATATATATATATATATATTGTGGCGGGAGGAGCAAACGACAGATACAGTGGGTGTGGCATCAGGCCTCGGGGAGGCTTTTTTTTAAACAGAAATAATAAAATAAAGTGTCCAAAGGGAATAAAGTGTCCAAAATGAAGAGGGGATCTGGTGTCCTCGTCGTGCTGCGGGGTTCGTGAAGGAGGGGCAGTGTTCGAGAAGGAAGGGTCCAGGTAACGGACGGAGTCCGGCGGCCGCACGTGCTCCCCACTCGGGTCCGGGGCGCGAGGGGCAGCGGTTTCATACAGCAGCTTCGATGCACCTATATATATATATATATATATATATATATATATATAGGTTTTTTTTTTAATGTGAGCCAAAATCATCACAATTAAAAGAACCAAAGACTTAAACTACTTCAGTCTGTGTGCACTGAATTTATTTAATACACGAGTTTCACAATTTGAGTTGAATTACTGAAATAAATGAACTTTTCCACAACATTCTAATTTATTGAGATGCACCTGTTTATATATATATATATATATATTCTTTTTTTTTCTTTTTTTTTCTTCTAGTGCTCCCTCAAAACAGTAAGTACAATACCATCCATGTGAGTAATAGCTTAAGAGCTTTAAACAAAACAAAATCCTTTTAGTGTGGCATCCTGTTGACCATATTTACTGCAGGTAATTTTGCATGCTTTAATTCTAGTGTGACTACCTCTTAACACACAGGAAGCTCCATATATGTCAAGAGCTTTTAACACAACTGTATTTCTATTCTGATCTAGTTCTTTCATCCATCACCCTGACATCATATCCCCATTTACCTACTACACACTCTTGTTTTTTTGTTTTTTTTCAGCAGTGTATAATCACAAACAACTTAACCAAAATTGGTATAGTCCAGGTGATATGTGAAAATAATGTTCACTTTTTCATAAAAGCATGAAACTTGGTACACTTGTATAGTTTGCGGCCCTAAACATTTTCAGAAATGGAGCCATTGCAAAAACACCTAGTGGTTGCCATGACAACCATTTTACTTTCCTCCATAACCAAATTATGTATTTTGTGTCATATCTCCTGAACCAAACCTGAGAACACAGAAGAGGTGATGTCTACACCTATGTTTTGATGGTCAAGGACTACAATGATACCATATACAGCAACATAAACTGTTCAGGTGAAGAGTTAATGGTGAAATCAGCAATGTGAGAAGGAAATAACATATCTGAGCATCACAGTATCACAGCATTTACAAAAGTCAATTTTATGGCTATTAATTTTGTCTTTCTTTGATAATTAACTAATATTATATTCAATACATTAAAAAATTCTTTTCAAGAATACAATCATATATTTCAGAGATATTAAAAAAATCATCTCAGGTATGTGTATTTTTCCTTACCTCTCAGGCAGAGTCAGGTAGGCGGTAGTGTGTTTCCAATACATTCTTGTTCACTCTCAACTTGTTCACTCTCTGGGGCCAGAGTTGTCTATTATGTTGTCCACAAGGGGGAAGCCAGAGTCCTGCATGTGGGCGGGTACACGCAGGTGAACTGCTAATATTTGATGTAACTGGTGGAATAATATTTATGTGGAGGGTGTGGTGTGGGTGCGGGCCGGACGGTGACAAGCACAGGCGGGTTGCAGGTCCAATAACCAAGACTATTTCGACTCGGTCCAGTACACGCTGAGCAATGTAGCCAATCGCGCTGCCACTGATTGACAGCTGTAGTGATTATATTAAGGGGAGCGCTCTTTGCTTGCTTTCTATATTTAATCTATTCACAATTTGAATAAAAGTTTTAAAAAATGAGTTTTGTCTACCTCATGTAGATTTAATGCAGGTGTGGTTCGGGCCCCAGTTTTTATGTCAAATGGGTCGGGTATGGGATTAGATTAGTGTTTCTGTCAGCTAACGTGTCGGGTGTTCTGTTAATTACTGCGATTGTGGGAGATCATTTCACCAGCCAGGAAAGGTGAATAAAAATGCCTCTCTGTGATGTTACCACAAGGCATAGTGGATGTAGAAGTGGGCCCTTTTGGGCTCGTTGAAGACCAGTCATGCCGTTGCATTCTGAAACATTTGTTGAGGTTTGATTGCACATGATGGAAGTCCAGCTAGAAGAGTATTGCAATAGTCCAGCCTAGAAATGAAAAGGGCCTGGGCAAGAAGTTGTTCAGCATGCTCTGTTTGGAAGGGCCCGATCCTCCCGATCCTCCAAACCTGCAAGATCGAGCTGTCTTTACAATATGGTCCTTGAAGGTCAGCTGGTCACCAAAGAATAATTTTTGATGAACCTAGCAGGATGATGAAATCATGCTGTAGAGTCGGAGTGGCAGGGAAAACGAGAAGCTCAGTCTTTGAAAGGTTGAGCTGCAGGTGATGTTCCTTCATCCATGCTGAAATGTTTGCCAGGCAGCCTGAGATCCATACAGCTACTATTGGATTGTCTGGTTGATATGAATGATAGAGCTGTGTGTCATCAGCATAGCAATGGTAGGAGAAACCATGTGCTTGTATAATGGGTCCCAGTGATGGAGTGTATATGGAGAAGAGGATGGGTCCAAGAACTGATCCCTGAGGAAACCCTGTGACCAGTTGGTGCTCTTTGGATACCTCTCCTCCCCAGGAAACCCTGAAAAGACCTACCTGTGAGATAAAATTCAAACCAGTGGAGTGCAGATGCGATGATGGTAGACAAGATAATCTGATGGTTCACAGAGTCAAACGTGGCAGATAGATCCAGCAGAATAAGAACTGATGTTTTGGAATCAGCTTTCACTATCTGAGGGGCTACAGTGACCAACAGCAAAGCAGTCTCAGTTGAATGGCAGCTGCTGAAACCTGATTGGTTAAATTTCAGTTGGTCATTCTGTGAAAGAAATAATGTAACTGTGTCTATAAAGGTGTGAACCAAATGGTCCATTCCAGTAGAATAACAAAGGAACAGCATTCCTCAGGAACGTCTTGTAGATTGCAGGATCTCCAGTGGGAAGGTCCTAACAGTATTGTTTCTAGCCCTTTTGTCTTCAGGTATAAAATTCTATCCCACAGACAGAACTTTGGGAGAAGCTAGGATTCATACAAGGGTTAAGATTTTTTGAAGGAAGACATGTTAACATTGCTATGGAAGAACTGCTACACTACCATCTTCAATAAATTATTCTCCCCACAAAAATTTATTCAAGCCTACTTAATTTTTTGTATTAGAGAAATCTAGTACATTGGTGAGCCACCTAAAAGACTGCTCAGCAAAACAGAGTAAAGATGATGATACATGGGGCAACTTTTTAGGTTAGAAGGGGTAGTATGCACTGGCCTAACTAGACAGATATTGTCTTGACAAGAAGTTAAAATGGATCATAAAGTGTCAGTTGCTGTATTTACATCCAGAGATGAGAAATGGGTGGGTGAGGGAAGAGAGGATGACACTACAGAAGAAAGATGGAAGGCTGAAAGGGAGCATAGGTTTTGCCTAAAAGTAACTGGTAGAGGAATTGGTGGCACACAGGTAGTAATATTTAGATTAAATGTAATAAAGAAATGAGCAGAGATGCCTAGAGGTTTTACCAAATGCTGTCTGTGATACAATTGCATGTGTAAATTAAGTCAAGCTGGTTGCCTGATTTGTTAGTGCTTGTGGCGGTAAGCCATTTGAGATCGAATGAAGCTAGGAGTGGAAGTGGAAGTTTTTTGCAGTGTAAGGCTTCTCCAGATGGATTTCGAAGTCACCAAAGACTACAAGTAGACTGCCATCCACAGAGAATGAGCACAGCAGCCCATACAGCTCCTCTATAAAGCTGCCCAGTTGACCAGGAAGGCGATAAATCATTACAATATGGAGTTTAACAGGAGCTGTTACCATAATAGCATGAAACTCAAAATAAAGAGTGGGTTGAGTATTTCCAATTCTTAGAAATGAGAAGACCAGTCCCTTCCAAACTGATGGGGAGTGTAAGAGAAAGGGAAGTGGTTAGATAGAACAGCAGGGGTTGCGGAGTCTTCTGGAGGAATCCAGGTCTCAGTCAAGCCCAAGATACTACTAGTAGACTGAGTATTCTTGAAAACAATCTTTTACTGAATAAATTATTAGTTAAGCTGGTATGTGGTTGGCGTTCTGGCGCAATATGGCTGCCGTCACATCATCTAGGTGGATGCTGTACATTAGTGGTGGTTGAGGAGATTCCTTCTTTCATGTAAAGTGCTTTGAGTACCCAAAAAAGCACTATATAAATGTAATTAATTAATAATTAATTAATTAAAACATTCTTTTATTGTACTATTGAATAAAATGTTAGTTCATTATCAAAGAAAGAAAAAAAAAATAGCCATAATATGGACTTTTGTAAATGCTGTGATACTGTGATGTTCAGATATGTTATTTCCTTCTCACATTAATGATTTCACCATTAACTCTTCACCTGAACAGTTTATGTTGCTGTATATGGTATCATTGTAATCCCTGACCATCAAAACATAGGTGTAGACAACACCTGTTCTGTGTTCTCGTGTTTGGTTCAGGAGATATGACATAAAATACATAATTTGGTTATGGCGGAAAGTAAAATGGTCACCATGGCAACCACGAGGTGTTTTTGGGATGGCTCCATTTCTGAAAATGTTCAGGGCCCCAACCTGTACAACTGTACAAAGTTTCATGCTTTTATGAAAAAGTGAACATATCACCTAAAATTTTGCACATATCACCTGGACTATTAGTGATTTTTTATGTTTTAAACTCTACCATTTTAAACCTTTGTAGAGGGGTAAAAAAGTCATGCGACTAATTGTATTATTTCAGCCAAGAGCACTGCAGAGCTTGAATCATAAAACAGTCGGTTAAGAATCATCCATGTGGCATCAGGTGGGATCAGGTCAGACTGTAAGAAAGGTGGGAGCGAATGCCAGTAGTAATCCATTTATGGTGTGACACGGATGGAATTTGGAGCGATGTGAGTGAGAATGATGACAGATTTTTCAGTTTAAAGCAAATAATGTGGAAAAGGTGTGGGATAAGATTGAATTGAACAAAAATAGACATGAATGCAATTTTTTAAATATTTTCTTTTACAAAGGTGATTCAAATCCCCCTGATTCAAAGTACACACTTACTTTAAACACTTTTATACATGAGTTTATTAAAGCTAGTCAATAGCTCACTTTTCCTCTTGACTTATTTTTGTCTACATGTTGTTTTGCAGTCCAGTTTGTCAGACATTCTAAATGCAACAAATTACTGCTTTGCTGACAGCTCTCCCTGCAAGTATGCAAGTGGAGCAAGACATTGGCATGTGGGAAGCTGCAGTTCTATTATGGTCACTTGGTCACATTGGCTTAGAGAGAAAAAAAAAAGAGGAGGAGGTGGGAGGAGGTGGGAGTGGGGGGGGGGTGTTTGGGCATTGGATTGGCTGGGAAATGCAAACCGAATCCAGTATCTGAAGTGTGTACAGATGATTCTCTGAGTTTGGCACTAGGTTCTATCCAACCTTTCTTACGGAAACTTTGTAATTATTAATGGGTTTTAACCTTAAATTGTCTGGTGTTACCCGATAATTGGAACAAAATGAAATGAGCCTTGAGCATTATCCGAGAAAGGTGCAATATGTTACTGTCATCAGGCGAACCACTAGAAAGCACTGCTTAATGTCAAATCAGCTCTGGGGAAAAAGAGGCGAAAGGACAAATGAGTAATAAAGATGGTCAGTAGAATGACCAGCACTGCAGTCTCAAAGCATCCAGAACGGAGAGTCTCATGAGATATACTTCAAAAGTGCTTTCACATGTTCATGTATTGTTCATGAAAGTGATAGAGGTGAAGAGGCTTGAGTTATATATATATTGGCCACCTGACTAGCTAGTGACTGATCTTTGTGTGGATGTCATAGTTCATAGTTTCTCCCTAAATATTATTTTTCTTTCTTTTTATTTTTTCTTTTCTAAAGTAGTTTACCACTTAGTTTGACGGCACAAGTGTGTAAATCAATAAGAATCAACCAGAGAGTCTCCCTGTATACCAACGACTGCACCTCTAAAGACCCCTCTGTCAAGCTCCCGAAGTTTGCGGACGACACTACAGTCATCGGTCTCATCCAGGACGGCGACGAGTCTGCTTACAGACAGGAGGTTTAAGAGCTGGCTATCTGGTGCAGTCTTAACAACCTGGAACTTAACATGCTCAAAACGGTGGAGATGATCGTGGACTTCAGGAGAAACCCCCCTGCACTCCCCCCACTCACCATCATAGATAGCACTCTGGCTGCAATGGAGACATTCAGGTTCCTGGGCACCATCATCTCTCAGGAACTGAAGTGGGACACTCACATAGACTCCATTGCTAAAAAGGCCCAACAAAGGTTGTACTTCCTTCTTCAGCTGAGGAAATTCAACCTGCCACAGGAGTTGCTCACACAGTTCTACTCAACCGTCATTGAGTCTGTCCTGTGTACTTCAATAACTGTCTGGTTTGGCTCAGCTACAAAATCAGAATTCAAAAGACTACAGAGGACAGTTCGGTCTGCTGAAAGGATTATTGGTACTCCCCTGCCCGCCCTCCAAGAACTGTATACATCCAGAGTGAGAAAAATGGCTCAGAAAATCATTCTGGATCCTTCACATCCATGCCATCTCCTTTTTGAACTTTTGCCATCTGGTCGGCGCTACAGAGCACCGAATACCAGGACAGTCAGACACAAGAACAGTTTCTTTCACCAAGCAATCTACCTCATGAACACTTAAATGTTCTCCACTGTACAATAAAAATATGTGCAATAACCTCAAATTTATTTATCACCCTACATTCTAATATATCTATAGCAGACCTGTACATACAATTTATTATTATTCTATATATATATATATATATATATATATATATATATATATATATATGTGTGTGTGTATATTATTCACATCTTATTTTTATTATCTGTGTGTTGTTGTTGTTGTTGTTGTTGTTGCTGTTGTTGTTGTTGTTTCTGAGTACTGGAAGCTGTGACACTAAAACAAATTCCTTATATGTGCAAACATACTTGGCAATAAAACTCTTTCTTATTCTGACGTAGAGTATTATGAGAGAGAGATGAAGTGAGCGAGTGTGATTACCTGCATCTGATATAATATTCATTCTTCAGCTCAATCTCATATTCATAATAAAACATTAGTTTGAATGTTTACTGAGGAAGCACTATTTATCTTTGTCGCACTATCCTTTAATCTGTTAAGTGTGATATCCGATGACAGCACTGCTTATAGTGTTTTTGTTAGCTGCGTCTTACAAGATGTTGTTCAAAGGAAAAAGTATGTCCCTGTTTCAGTATCCTTCAATATAAAAGCCTTTACTGTTGACTCACTTATAAAAACAGTTTCTTGTTAGCATCTAATATCAGAAAAATGTAACTAATCACCATCACGAAAACACTGCTCCTTAATAGCAAATACTTATATTAAACATTACTATTATTTATATAAAATATTATTTATTTAATAATAATATTTAATAAACAACAATAGCCATCATAAAAGTTAGGCAATCCAGTTAAAAGTACAAAGGCAGCACACTGATGTACTGCACTAAA
This sequence comes from Spinibarbus caldwelli, assembly GCA_039654775.1. NCBI lineage: Eukaryota > Metazoa > Chordata > Actinopteri > Cypriniformes > Cyprinidae > Spinibarbus > Spinibarbus caldwelli. The sequence goes on along the minus strand of CM077233.1, from coordinate 30,448,646 downwards.
GTTACATAAAATATAACGTTATGAAACGTTGCCCTCAGCCAAAACTATTTGCCCTGGAACAAGTAAAAGATTAAAGAGACCAGAGACTGCATGTTAAATTTACCCAAAACGAATTAAATCTCATGTTTAACCACTATAGAGACATCAGATCCAGCGCAAATTCCAGAAGATCTGACTGAGGTGAGGCTGCTCTCATGTTCAACAACTGCTGACGCCCTGGAGCTCACATCTCCGAAAATGACAAAGCAAATTTTAAAATTAGCGTAATCTTTATTAACAAACAACATATTTTAAAGGGGACATTGGATGCCCATTTCCCCCAAGTTTATATGATTCTTTAGGGTCTTCATTAAATGTCTATAACATACTTTGGTTAAAATTCATCAGTGGTCGTGTAAAACAACACCTATTTTACCTTGTCAAAAACAGCTCTGTTCATAGTGACCCGTTTCGATGCATGTCTCTTTAAATGATAATGAGCTGCTGCTCACCCCACCTCTCTCTTCCGTGGGCAGAGTTTGTTTTCAACAGCTCTGGGGTGCATTTCCCAAAAGCATTGCTAACTATAGTCACAAGTTACAATGAACTCTACTGGTAGCGATGGGACTTGCGACTATGGTTGCTTTTGGGAAACATGCCCCAGGTCGACACAAGACACGTGAATTGCTGCCTAGACTCCGTATATGGCTCAGAGGTGGTCTTATTCAAATAGCTAGCTATCTACATAGAAACTGGCTGCAAATTGAAACAGCTCACTGGATAAATTCAGACCCAAACATCCCATAACAAACTGGCTGTGTGTTTTCTTTTCTGCTTTTCTGAGCTGGCAGACAAGCTAGAAACCTAAATGCAAAAAAAGATAGAAAAGTGAAATTTTCATCTGGGTGGTTACTGGGTGAATACTGTATCTCATAGAAAGACCTCTCAGTCATTCAGATTCAAGAACCAGAAAGAACTGTTATATGTAATGTACATCCAGCCGGTTATTATAGCAGAATAACTCAGACAAGGTGATAAGGATCCTGACACGAAGCGGAATGTTTATTACACAGCTACTTGCCACAATATTAGACAGAAAATATTGATTTGAGTTGAAATATTTGAAAGCAAAGCTTCTGTGAAGAAAGCAGTTGCTAGCAAGTGGCAAGTTCAAACTAGACAGACATGTGAGGGAGACAGTACAGCAAAAAACAACAGTCCACAAAACTATAATTAAAAGTGAAAGTGACGTGATATGTGGCCAAGTAACCCATACTCGGAATTAGTGCTCTACATTTAACCCATCCTAAATGCACACACAGAGCAGTGAACACACACCCGGAGAAGTGGGCAGCCATTTTTTTTGCAGAGGCTCCCGGGGAGCAGTTGGGGGTTCGGTGTCTTGCTCAAGGGCACCTCAGTCGTGGTATTGAGGTGAATGTATTTACATTCACTCCCCCACCTACAATCCCTGCCGGTACCGAGACTTGAACCCACAACCTTTGGGTTACAAGTCTGACTCTCTAACCATTAGGCCACGACTTCCCCACAATAATAGCAAAACAGTAGCAGCTGCGTTTGTATGAAACAAGAAAGAGCAAGCGCGATACCAGGATGACCTAATTAAATAATTGTATGCATAATATTGATCTGAAGTTTAATATTTTATTAGCTAATTAAACATAAAGCTTCCATGAAGAAAAACTGTTCCTAGCAAGCATAGCACCGACTTCAATTACCCGGATGAGCCTGCGTTATCAGCTTTTACTGGTTGTTATCGAGGAATAACATACCTCTGAATGTCATGACTGACCAATCAGAATTAAGTATTCCACAGAGCCATTTAATATGTAAGGGATAATGTACATCCAGCCTGTTGTTATCACAGAATAAAGCCCTACAGGCTTATCAGACTGTACAAGAGTGAAGGGCTTTATTTTGTGATAACAACTGGATGTGCATTATTACGGCAAGGGATAAGTATCGCTTTTTATTTATTCTCTTTCCTATTACTTGTTTCACTTCTGTTTCAGTTTTGTATAACCATTTCTTACTATGTGTAAGTTTTTTTTTTTTTTTAGCATGTGTTTGGCTCAGTGTTATTTTTTAGGATTACTGTTAAACTAATGTAGTTTGATTTGTATGTTATCTATTTTAATTTTAGCTAAAGTTGTATTAATGTTTGTCATTTTATTAGTTTTCTATGTCTGTATAGGTTATTAAGTTTTATATTTGTTTAATTTGAGTTATTTCTGTACTTCAACAAACTAAATGGAAATGAAATCATATACATTATCTCACAAAAGTGAGTACAACCCTCACATTTCAGCAACAATTTTAGTGTAACTTCTCAAGGGACAATACTATAGAAATGAAACTTGGATATATTTTAGAGTAGTCAATGTGCAGCTTGTATAGCAGTTAAGATTTACTGTCCTCTGAAAATAACTCAACATATGGCCATTATTGTCAAAAAAGCTGGCAACAAAAGTAAGTACACCCTAAGTGATAACAGCTATACTTTGTTTAACCATGCAAAGCCACATGTCCTATTCATCATGTACATGTTTTTGTCTGCTTGACAGGACCATACAAATTTGTGTATCTTGTATTAGAGCAGTTAAAATTTGGTGCTTTGAGTACAATTTTCTCATAATGACCACTGGATGTTCAAAATGGCACCTCATGGCAAAGAACTCTCTGAGGATTTGAGAATTAGAACTGTTGCTCTCCACAAAGATGGGTTAGGCTATAAGAAGATCAGTAACACCCTCAAACTGAGTTACAGTACAGTGGCCAGGGTCATACAGAAGTTTTCCAAGACGGGTTCCACTCGGAACAGGCCTCGCAAGGGTCGGTCAAAGAAGTTAGGTCCTCATGCTGTGAATCAGGTGCAGGAGATGACTTCAAAAAACAGACGCATGAGTGCTGCCAGCATTCCTTTATAGGTTGCAGAAGTGGAAGGTCAGCTTGTAATTGCGTAGACTATATGCTGCACACTGCAACAAGTTGGTTTGCATGTCCATCATTCCAGAAGGAAGCCTCCTCTGAAGCTGGCTCACAAAAAAAGCCTTCAAACAGTTTGCTGAAGACAACCTGTCCAAAAGCATGAATTACTGCAACCATGTCCTGTGGTCTGATGAGACTCAGATAAACGTGTTTGGCTCAGATGATGTCCAGCATGTGTGGTGACGGCCTGGTGAGGAGTATCAAGAAAATTGTGTCTTGCCTACAGTGAAGAATGGTGGTGGTAGCTTCATGGTCTGGGGCTGCATGATTGCTGCTGGTACTGGGGAGCTGCGGTTCATTGAGGGAAACATGGATTCCAACATGTACTGTGACATTCTGAAGCAGAACATGATGCCCTCCCTTCAGAAACTGGGCCAAATGGCAGGTTTCCAACATAATAATGACCCCAGACACACCGCCAAGATGTGATGATGAAGCTGAAGGTGAAGGTGATGGAGTGGCCGAGTATGTCTCCAAACCTGAACATTATTGAGCACATGTGGGGCATCCTCAAGTGGAAGGTGGAGAAGCACCAGGTGTCTAACATCCAGCAGCTCCGTGATATCATTATGGAGGAGTGGAAGAGCATGCCAGCAACAACCTGTGCAGCTCTGGTCAATTCCATGCCCAGGAGGATTAAAGCAGTGCTAGATAACAATGGTTCCCCCTACAAAATGTTGACACTTTGGACACAGTTTTGACATGTTCACTTAGGGTGTGCTCATTTTTGTTGCCAGTTATTTGGACAATAATGGCTATATGTTGAGTTATTTTTAGAGGACAGTAAATTTGTACTTAAGCTACACATTGACTACTCTAAAATATATCCCAGTTTCATTTGTGCAGTATTGTCCCATGAGAAGATATACTAAAATTGTTGCTGAAATGTGAGGGGTGTACTCACTTTTGTGACATACTGTGTATATTGAATTTATGGATATATGTGTGTGTGTGTGTGTGTGTGTGTGTGTGCTTTTGGAGTTTGTCTCAGTGTTATGTTAGAATCATTATTATACTCTTATACCTTTTGTTCTCTTAATATTTTGAATTGTTTGTAGCTTTATTTTGTTTTCATTTAAATGTTAAGTTTAGAAATTTTGTTGTATGCATTTGTCTTTTTAATTTAATTATTATTTTTTCAAATATGTGTATATATAGTATTTATAAAGTTTTAGCTTTTAGTTTTGGATCATTTTTAGTTGTTTTAATACTACAATTGATTGTTTCTGTTGTCCTCATTTGTAAGTCGCTTTGGATAAAAGTGTCTGCTAAATGACTAAATGTAAATTTAAAAGTAAATAATTAGACACAAAGCATTGATCAGCATCTGTGGAGTGATACATTAAACATTTAATTACTAACGGTCAAGATGGCTTGTGGTACCCGGATGAGTCTATGTTATTAGTATTACCAGTTGTTATCGGGGGAAAAACACACTTCGGAATGTCGTGATTGACCAGTCAGAATCAAATATTCTAGAGAGCCATGTAATAAATATCATTTGAATATGAAAATTACTCATGCAGAGGAAAATCACTTCAAATGAAACTTAATTCTTTTAGTCCGCTTGTACTCTGATCATTCATTAAATGAATCAGGTTTACCGTAATTACACTGATTTATTTAGCCACCTAATATATCAGATTTTAATGCTATTTTTTGTATTGTTTGTTTGAATCTGTTCCTAACTACTGTTTAAATCTATACTCAAAAAAAAAAAAAAAAATCTGTATAAATAGGGCACAAGATATTGTATAATTTGTTTTTGTTTTTTACTGGTGTTTTACCAGTATTTTGAATTTTGCACTTCATTGCATTGTGTTTTAGAGTTAACAGAAATGATGGATAATGTCATGTAATGAGCTGCCAGTACTTTTTCTGTTATTTTATGGATTTAATTTTTACAGTGTAGCTGGAGTTCTCTTTGTCTTTTATTAGCAAAATACAATTTATGCTTGTTTATATTCTCCTCTCCTTAATGTATTTGTCATCCCATGTGCAATTTATTTATGTTGATGTTCTTGACAGGGAACCACCAAGTTCCGTGAAAAATGAAGAAGCACTTGCCAGCTCTTCCATCTCCATGCAGATTATAGAATGGCATATGGGCATTCCCTCTTGGATGGCAATGCTGATTCCTGCATCCTCTGAGTTACATCTCCGTGTCTAGACTCGCAGATGAGGGTAAGTGGCTTTGGCATGAGGATTTTTCCTGGGGCAGTTTGTTTTTCCACAGACAGCTGTCCCTTAACATGTCTGGATGGCTGCAGAGTCTTACTGGATGGGTGAGCAAAGCCTCAGGCAGGAAATTAAAGCTAGATTTAATAAACAAATAAGTGTAGGGAAGCTGGAGATGAAAAGAAGCCAGCAGAAACATTTAAAACCACAAAGACATCTTTAAATTAACACTGCACCAGTGACTGCTGAAGGATTTGCTATTGTGGGTAAAAATAGATTGCTTTATTTTAGCTGTAGCATGTTATTCATTATTTAACGATTCTGAGAGAAATATCATACTTTTTATCTGTCCTCTCAAATACAGGTGGAACATTTCCAATAAAAAAAAAATAGTAATAATAATAAATAAATTAAAAAAAAGGATTTGGATAAATCTAGATTATTTGGTAAATTATTTGACAAATTTGGATTAAATACGATGCATGTGCATGTCAAACACCATCAGTGGTTGTATCTGATCGTGATGCTGTAACTTGCCTAAGTGTGAATGAGACATGACTGAATGAAATGTTTTTCCCTAAAATATTCCCCCTTCAACTCTCAATTTTCATTTTCCATCTAGTAATAGATATAGAAGTTATAGATATAGAAAGCCATTGTGGGATCAGTAACGTTACAACCTCAAGTTTAAGTCATTGTGCATATACAGCTTTCTGTAGAGGAAAAGATTTTCAGCAAATTGCAATTTCAAAGAATATTTCTCTCAAAACTGAAAATTTGATGAAAATGTACTCATCTCCAGGCCATCCAGTCTGTAGACTGCCTCACTTTCTCACCCATGGATTCTCTGTAGTGAATAAGTGACGTCAGAATGAGAGTCCAAACCATCCCAGTAATTCCACAAATAATCCACATGACTCCAGTCCATCAAATAACATTTTATGAATTGAAAAGCTGCATGTTTGTCAACAAATCCATATGGAGATTTTTTAACTTCCATACTTTGTTTCCAGCTAAAATACGAGTCCTCTATCCATAACACTGCTTAACTGAGTATTGTTTACAAGCTAAATATTTCAGTGGATGGACTTTTTCACTGGATGATGCATTATTATGATTTAAAGCTAAAACATCTCGATGGATTTATTTCTTAAAAACATACAGCTTTTTGCATTAATTGATGGACTGGAGTGGTGTGAATTACTTGTGGATTATTGTGATGTTTTTATCAGCTGTTTGGACTCTCATTCTAACGGCAACCATTCATTGCAGAGGATCCACTGGTGAGCAAGTGATGTAATGATTTGTACCTGTCCCTTTAAGAAGCTCTAATGCTGTCTCTTTCCTTTGAGACACTGGTAGAATATTCACTTTCCTGGCATTATCTCTTCTGTCTGAATCAACATCACTATGTATAAAGGAATCTACCAGAGGTGGCAACGTGTGAACCCTCTCCCCATTTCAGTTAACCTGTGTTTCCACAGGAATTGAACATAATGAAACAAATCACCCTGATCCACGATGTAGCATGTTTTATCTTAAATAGTCTCTTCATGTCAATCAAAATATCTGCCCCCTTGAGTAAACAGCGTGTCTCAGTGTCTAAGGCTTTGTTCAGACAGGCAGGACATATCCAATTTTTTGGTGCATCAGACTCTAATCTTTTTTTTTTTTTTCCCTAAATAGTCTGAATACACTCATTTCTGCTCACTCTTTATGTGAATAGCAAACATTCAATATGCAGTGAACAGTGAAAGACAGAAGAAGCTACCCGTTTTGGGCACATTATACGCTTGAATGCATACTATGCCACTGTCGCTTATGTTCTCTCACGCATCATCTTCCCCCCGTCATTTCTCGTAGAAAACAAAGCTTTTAGTTTCTACTAAAACAGACTGAACCTTTAAAATTAAATTGGCTTTGCAGAGGCACATTTCTGTAGCAGAACAAAGTAATGGTTACTTCGCCTTGGATGATAAATTTGTTTTCCCAGTGGAAATGACAGAAGAACTGAAACCGTGTCCTTATCATGTTGCCCATTTTAGGAAACCAATTACCAATATCCATGCTCATGAGAAATGACTAAATTGGCTCATCAAATAAGAATGCCTAATTTCCAACAAACAGACTACATCTTTCATGGTCAATAATCTCTTTACTTATGCAAAAAGTGCTTTTAAAAGAAAAAAAAGTGGTGCTTATTACAATTTAATCTTATCTTTTTTTCTATGAAACAAAAGAACAATTTTCATATTTGGGTGAACTATCACTTAAAACTCATAAGGATTCCATCATGCCAAAAACACTCCATAAAAAATATAATCTATGTAAATCGGATGTGAACAAACATGAAAGTGTTCTTATAAAATAAATCAAGACATTGATTTTGCTCTGTAAGGGTCACTATAATCAACATACCCAAAGTGCAAGTGGAATGCAGGAAGAATTTCAAGTAGAATTGTTGACAGTGTTCTGCTCTCTCTGAGCCTGACCTTCAACGTTGCATAAAAAAAATCCATACTGGACAAAGTTAGTCCAGTATCAAAGCCTGCATGACAAACAAATACTTACACTAGTAATGGCAAAACAGTTGCACTTTACATGTGGACAATAGGCCTAATAAATACAAGAATGAATGAAGAAGATTGAAAATATCAAGAATTAATTTAATATTAATTACTTTAATATAGAACAATATAATAATAATAATAAAATATGAAAAAAAGATACATAAAAATAGCGAGAAGAAAGTACAATTAAAAAATGAAATGGAAGAAACTTTATGAGTGATTTTTTAGGGCCAGATAACATATTTTATATTGTGACATGGTTTGACCATCCCAACAGATAATAATGTATATTTCAGTCATGCTGTAATTTGTTGTTTGTCTTTTCTGTACCAATAGATGGTTATGGAACAGATGAATAATGGTACTGTTTTTCTTTCTTTGGTCTTTATATTTTGTCATTGTATGTTTATAATTGCACATATTCATATTGTAATACTGCTGCCAATGCTATTTCTAATTTAAGATGTTCAGGGTTTGTAAATAAATATTGCCAGTCCACCACTGTGCATTACAGGTAATTTATTTATTTATGTCCTACTTCTTTTCAGACACATTATTTGGTTTTATTTTATTTTTTTTTTTATTATTATTATTTTTTTTATTTTATTATTTTATTTATTTATTTATTTATTTATTTATTTATTTATTTATTTTTACATTATACTCAGAGGGCTTGACACTTTGCTCTGTGTAAGAAATTGTGTCAAGATTAAATAGTTCAAATTTGACATTTGGCACAGTGGATCAATTTCAACTTTGAAATGATAGACTGATTATATAAATGTGTCTGCATATCTACATATGTATGAGATAGCATTTATATCTAAATATAAATGTAAACACACATACAAACATATGCATTGTGTTTCTTAATAGTTTTTTGTTACCAGTTATGTATATTAGTGGTTTTTTATTGTAGCAACTCGTTAATTTGTGTTTATTGCATTATTTTAGTGTCATATGTATTATCATGATGGTGTTTTGTGTTTGTGTGCATGACCCAGTGCACCTTCTATATTTTAGTGTTTACCTCAGCTTGTGGAAAAGCTTGTGATAATCTTTGATTCATCGTGTGTCTTTCTCATTAACACCTGTGTATTTTGGTGGTTGTCAGTATATGTTAACTGTGAATTTATAACATAATATATGGTGTATGGGATTAAGGCACCTTAAAATGCACCTTCCGTTCAATTGTTTTGCACCTCTCTCACTGTTTTTACCAGCAAAGTGTGAGTGTGGATGGCCCCTAAGGACATTCTGGACAAATCTTGCCTGCAGCGCTGCTGTGTGGTCTGCTGTGAAATCTTGTCCACATATAAGAGAACAATGACTTCTATAACAGATTCAATGATTTAACATTTTTTATTTATTTTTTGATAGAACTAAACTTTCTTCAGGGAATTTGTTAAATCTCTCTGCACACAACTGCATTACAGAAAGTACAATGAGACTTTCACTGGGCTGCAGGTGTTCCCTGCTGAGATGTGAGGGGGAGAGAAAAGAACTGAATTACAGTTATCAGAGCCCACCGTCTCCATCTGAGAGACCAATCATCTTTGATTTTCAAATTAGACCCTTCCAGAATTTTCTACATTGCTGCTCACGTTATAGAAGTGCAATTCAGGTTTTAGTTCATAAAAAAAGAAAAAAAGAAACATTGGCGTTAAAGAAACAGTTCACCCAAAAACGAAAATGTGCTGAAATTTACTCACCTTCAGGCCATCCAAGATCTGTTTCTTCATGAGAGCAGATTTGGAGACATTTAGTATTACATCAATTGCTCACTAATGGATCCTCTGCAGTGAATGGGTGCCATCAGAATGAGAGTCCAAACAGCTGATAAAAACATCACAATAATCCACAAGTAATCCGCACAATCTACGCACATCTGTCATTAACAAATCCATCATTTGTTTAGAACTGTTTGGGACAGTTTTCACTTATTTGCATATTGCATATTTCTCTTCTGATTAAGACAAGATTACTTTTTAACTGGAGAAAGCAATATTATAGATGGAGGATTCATATTTTGGCTGGAAGCAATGCTTTGAATTTAAATGATCTTGATGGATTTGTTTCTTACAAACTTGCAGCCTTTTTCAGGAATAAATAAATAAATAAAAATACAAATCATGAACATGCTTTCTTAACATTCATAATGTAAAGGCCCTTTGCTAGAGAAAGTAAGAGTTTTATTTACCTTCAATTTAAGAGGGATCTGAACAAGAATGCAAATTATTTTTAATAATTCATTGCATTGGCTGCTGTGCTGTTAGCTCTCAGCACTGTGTTGTGACCGTATGCGTAACTTCCTACAAAGCCCGTTAGTGCAAACACTGGAACAATAGAGACTGTACAAATACTTGCCAAAACACAGCTTGAGCTACTGCCTGAGAGTTTACATCAGAGCATGACTTCCAGAAACTCTCATGTAGTGTTTTTAATGCGTCATGAAAAAAGAAAACAATGCAGTAATTTCAAGCAATTTACCAAGAATACAAGCATTCGCTTTGACTCCGAGACAATAAGTGTTTGCATCAAATGCTGCTACTAAGAAAAATGTGTCACTACACACACAGCAGCTGCGGTTAAAACGCCTTTAATTCGGATGGTGACAGATAGAAACTGCATCCATGCAATGGAGAGAGAGAGTGTGTGCGAGGCGAATAGAGAGAAATCATGCCTTCAAACGTTTTAGAGAAATGTTCTTAGGCACGTGAAGCAGTCTGGCACCAGTCGCTTTGATCTAACACAACACTCCGTCTGAAACATGAGAGCCCTCTGCTACAACTGAAACATCCTGATACAGTCAAATCACACACACTCTGAGAAAAACAAATATGAAGTCCTTCATCTGTTCGGTAGCATTTGTTCACATCAGTGTAAATGCTGGACTGATGTGTGATGCGTTACAAAACTGGCTTCGGTGCCATTGGATATATGCATTATTTCCCCAGTGCTGGATGTCATTATTTTATGGGCTCAGTAAATAATGCTGTAAATATGTTGTGAAACAGAAGTGACATGTTACCATCTTTTGGGAGCAATGCATCACTTTAAAATTAACATTCAATTACAACAGGTAGAACAAGCTGTATTGACCTGTATTTCAGCAATTTGTTCAGCAAAACCCTAAGGAGACACAACGTCTCCCCCAAGTAATAATAGATTCCTTTAAAAAAGATATTGATTTACTTTCTGCTATCTTCCCTTTAGTATTGCAGTCATAAAACAGAGGACACTAGGGCTAGTTGTCTCATGGGCTGTATCTCAGTAAATATACATAAATATGTGTTTTCTCTAGTAGAGGTATGTTGGTTTCAAGCATGTAGTTCATATCACTCTTGAATTAGTATTATTTTTTGTGAAATCTAATCAGCTGTTGGGCAGCAGGTTCCCATTATGACAACTTATTCATCATGTCACAGTTGTATTGCCTTGGCTAGTAATCGTGTAAATGCTCAAACTAACCAACATTCAGTGTGTGCTTGAACAGAAATTGACTTTCATAAATAATATAATATTCTCAGGAATAATCTAATTAATTAAACTTATCTTCAATTAGTTTATAGAAGTTCCACTACTTCCACTACTTCTAAAAATACATACACAAATAAATAATAATAAAAAAATGAAAATTAATTAAAAGAATCATCATGTAGTAACATAAACGTATCTAACTTAAAATTAGATAATAATAATAATAATAATAATAATAATAATAATTTAAGTATCCTCTTTTTCCTTTCCAAAGTTTTGTTATCAAAGTATTTTATTTTATTTTATTTTATTTTATTTTATTTTATTTTATTTTATTTTATTTTATTTTATTTTATTTTATTTTATTTTATTTTATTTTATTTTATTTTATTTTATTTTATTTGGAGGTGTAATTGTGTTATGCAGTGTTTTTACTCTCTCTCTCTCTTTATTATTATTATTATTATTATTATTATTATTTCATTCTCTTATCCATGCCAGTAAAAATACTGAAATCCACCAAATGCATTACATGAGAATTTTCCTTCACAACAAACATACTTCCACATGGCTTGTTAGTTTTAATAGTTTATTCCAGTCAGTGATGTGCAACTTCAATGTACTAAATATTAAACTGACTGATTAGGTGTTATTGTAAATATTTTATTTTATTTTCATTTTGTTGTCATTTTTGGGATAGTTAAATCAGCTGAGAAATCCTCTGTTAGTTTAAGAGTCTCTAGCGAATTAAAAGCCTTTAGTTGCTCTGGTCTCAGGCAATTATCACTTACCTTCTCTTAACTGAGAGTCTATTAAATGTGCTCTATAGGCTGTGTAACCTCTCAGCATCCCAAACCATTAGAATAAATCATGTCTGTGCCTCTCAAGAATCTCTATAACAATCTTTCACCATACTTTAGCTTTGTATTATTATTAACTAATGTCAGCACAAAATATTGAATTGAGTTTTACATTTCATATCGAACATGTTTTATTTACTAAATGATGGTTCTTTAAATTGAAAAATAGAACACTCTAAAAAAAAATGGTGCTAAATAGCACTAAAAGTGGTTCTTGGCTCGTAAACAGGGGAACCACTTTTGGTGCTATATAGCACCATATCTTTAAAGGTGCTATACAGCACCTTTGTCAAATAGTGCTATGTAGAACCATATGAGTTGCCATATAGCACTGTATTTCTTCCTCAAAAATGGTGCTAAACAGCACCAACAGTGGTTCTTTGGCTTGTAAAAAACTTTTAAAGGGGCTTAACAGGTTCTTTGTACAGCAGTGGTGCTATATAGCACCTTAATCACCCCAAAGAACCACTGAAAAACCGCTGAAGAACCATACAAGAGCTTAACAGGTTCTTTGTATGGCAGTGGTGCTATATAGCACCTTAATCTCCCCAAAGAACCGGTGAAGAACCGCTGAAGCACCAAGATTTAGTGCTATACAGCACCAAAAGTGGTTCCCCTGTGATTACGATCCAAAGAACCACTTTTAGTGCTATATAGCACCATTTTTTTTTAGAGTGTTTAGCACTTTATGTGTCTGATAAAGGTATATTACCTCTATTTAATGATGTCCTGTGGATAAAACATGCAATTCTTGAAAACATGTATAAGATGTTCCATAATCATCTAGAAAAGTGTTTAGTTGTCTTTTTTTTCCCTTTTTTATATTTTTTTTATTAAACAAATTACAGTATAAGCCTGATTTACATTTGTTCTGTCTTTGTTTTTCCAAAATGATAGAAGCAGAAATGGAAAATTTGCATCACAACATTGACCTCTGACATTTTAAGGAAAGTTTTTTTTTTTTTTTTTTGTACCTCTGGCACATTCATCTCCCTGGCGACTTAAGCCAAATAAGGCTTAAGAAGAATGGGATCTGAAAACAGTGTTTCTGCCCAAAGACTCGGGTAACCTTCACTGGCTTACCATCAGGACTCGTCAAGGTTATTCTCACATAAACACACCCAACTCCCAGAGTGCACTTCAGTGTTATCAGGGATCAATCTGAAACCTTCCTGCAGAACGAGGGAAACCTCAGGGTCAGATTGTTTTGTCTTGTGTGCAGTTACAGCATCACTGCGGGCAAAACTAAAGCTCTTTCAGATGTTTATCTTATATTGTTCCATCAAAATATATTTCACCGAAGCTTGAGGCCACAGTTCAAAGAATTTACATTAACAATACTGACCATCTATGCTGTGTATTATTACAATTTTTTAAAATTAAATAGTGAAAAATTAAGGGAAAAAAGTAATTCAGCGTTGGAAGTAATTGGTACACTCTTTGTTGTTATGAACTAATAATAAACATTATTTTTTAATGTATTAGTTTAAAGTTTAATTCATACATTTGTATGTAGAAATTAATATTAATCTAGATAAATGCTATAGTATTTTTTATTGTTAGTACATGATACCTAATGCATTAATTAACATTAATGAACCTTATTGTAATGTGTTGCCATTATTATTATCATCTTTACTATTTTTTATTATCTCCCAAAGAATGACAATGACTTCATTTAAATGCGCTCGATACAGCACTTCTGGCACTTTTTATTGCTTTTGTTATTGTCAATAAAATGCAGGTTTTTGTGGTACAATAAATTGCATAGTTGTTCGGTGAATTTGCCTGTAACTGACCCTCCTATGGACTACAGTTGGCCAGAGTGTCATTTTATTTTTGATGGTACAGTGACGTTAAATGAAAATAGTAGGCCGTTTTTAAAAGCCAGGGCCTGATTCATGGTGAACGCCCTGATGTAATATATTTTGATGTAATATATGTAATATACACAAAATGCTTTTGAAAACCAAAACTCATTTTATATATGTATGGCCCTATAGATTATATATTAGAATTACATAGCTCACATGCAATTTAAAATGAGAAAAGTTTTCAAAAAGAGCCACGGATTGTCACAATGAGAAGCTCAGGAATGTTGAATTAGAACTTTTTGATTTGTGCTGTGATGAATAGTTTGTGTAGAGAGGCCTAAGGCTGTCACAATAACTACAATGAATTTTACCTAGGGTATGCTTATTTTTAAAGGAAGTTTCTGTATAGACATACCATAAAACTTTGACTACAATAAAAATAAAAAATAAATAATAAGTAAATAAATAAACCTTTGAACAATTCCACCATTATTACCAATGAAAAGTTGAGGCTGTCACAGTCTGTGTCATGATTATTGTTTTAAGCTGCTTTTCCACTGAAATTACCTGGAACAATTTGTCCCAGGAACATTTTTCCCCGCAGACCTGTCTGCGTTTCCATCGCGGTCTAAAGTACCGTGCCAGGGGCGGCGCCACGGGGGGCATGAGGGGACATCACTCGGACTACCAACTCACTCACTCAAGATAAGTGTGAAAATAGATTTTATTTATAAAATATAATAGTTTATTTAAAAAGAAATACAGTTGCCAAATGCATAGGCTTTCTAGCATTAATATGATGCTACTATAGCAACAATTTAGGACAGTCCCTTTCACAAAGTCACATTTTAATTGTTACATCTGACACACAAACTTCCCGCGCAAGAGGTTTAACTAAGAATGCAGCTCTACTGAGTAAGCTAAAGAAATGATTAAATAATTTTTTGATGTTTAATAGAGGGCTAGATGATCGTAGTTAGTTGATTATTTCGCTGTATTGTTATTGTTTGTTGCTGTCAAGTTGTTCTAACTTAAAATGATGCATCTGTTAAATGGGTCGCAATTAATGTGTTATGTCAGGGAATCGGTCGCAATAAGCTTGTGTTTCATTGTAAAGCAGACACAATTAAGTAGCCTATTTCTGGTGGTTGTGGTGGTATCACTTGTCTGTATTTGTGGTAAAACTGCTGCCTAAGACATTATTTCCTGGATGTCAGATTTTAGAATTTGCTGACTATGCGATTTTGTTTTATTCAATATACTCTGCCATCTGTATTTGCTATGTACCTTTTAGTAGGGTCATTCACTCAAAACGCATTTTTCATCCCACTGCGGTACTTTTCCATTGTATGAAAAGTAAATGGGCTACGGACCTTTGAATTTGTGTTTGAATGCTGCGTTCTCGTCTCAGGTCTTTATAGCAGCTTCTCGCGCATAACACATTCTAAAACACGACACTCAAGTTCAAAGAAATTCAGCTCCTATAACACGTCTTGCGCTTAAAATAAAAAATAAAAAAAAAATAAAAATACTTCCACTGACTTGTCTCTCGACCAAAATAATATCTGTGTGAACCAAGTATTCTAATAGCGGGTAGAGGGTGACACGGGAGTGGATTTTCAAACCTCTCCTGTCCCACTCCCCAAAAAAAAAAAAAAGAAAAAAAAAAAAAAAAATTCTCGTCCCGTCCCAATCCCACGAAAACACTGGGGGAAAATCTCGTCCCGTTCCAATCCCGGAAGAATGACTCCCATTCCCTCCCACTCCCGTGTTGTTTTTTTTTTTTTTTTTTTGTACAGTACAAATACAGTACAGATCTATGGAAGCTCGTTTCCGCCACTGAATAAAAATAAATAAAAACAAGACAAACACAATTCTGACTTTTTTTCTCAGAATTGCGAGTTTATATCTCGCAATTATGACTTTAAAACACGCAGTTGCGAGATATTAAGTCAGAATTGTGAGATATAAACTCGCAATTCTGAGAACATATCAGTCTTTTTCCCCCTCAAAATTGGACTTTAACTCGCAATTGCGAGTTTATAGCTCACAATTCTGTGAAAAAAAGTCAGAATTGTGAGATAAAAAGTAGCAATAACATTTTCTTTTATTTTTTATTCAGTGGCGGAAACAGGCTTCCATACAGATCACAGCATGCCCATCTTAGTTGAATAAAAATTCAAAATGTAGTTTTTTTGTTATTATATTGAACTGAAAGCCAGCTTAAACATTGCACAGTGTGCATTGCACACACATTAAATTTCATGTAAATCATCCATGCTAACACACGTTTTCTATTTGATTTATTTGATTTTATTTTATTTTATTTTTCATTTGAAAGTAGACATTTCACTCTCTATGATATATTTTCATAGACGGAGTTTCAAAGTTTCTCGCTCAAGTTCACAGAGACCTAGACGGCAGAAAGCGCATATCCTGTTTGCTTTATTACTTTACAGAAGCGCGACGTTTCGTTGTTATTCTGAGTGCACACAAATAAACTTAGAGTCTTTACAGATTCGGAAGATGTATTAGGCTACTTTTATCTGTATGACCAAAACTTACGGAGATTTTAAGAGCAAGTGAACGCACCGGCGCCTGTCCTGCAGCGAGCGCGCTATTCAGCTTCCACTCTCCACACAAACACTTCAATAGCGCACATTTCTCTAGGTTAAGATCATATTGAGTGGCCATGTAAAGTTGCTACTACATACATCTTTCAGATGAAAAGCCATATTTGAGGTCGATGAATGATAGGTGATCGTTTGGATGTCCTGCCCGAGTGTACCATCACGGACTGCGTCATTCACTTAACCAGACACACCAAAGCAAACAGGAGGAGAGCATAAAGAGACAGGGCAACTAGAATCGAGTTCAAAATTAACATATACAGTTTATAGTTTATTTATATAAAAGGTATATTTGTGTATAAAATTGGGTATCATTACTATTCCCGGTCCCGCCCACTCCCGCTGACATTTTTTACTGTCCCGTCCCAATCACGTGATTCGTAGCGATTTTGTTTCCCATCCCGCGGGATTCCTGTGACCCGTGGGATTCCCGAAAAAATGTCAGCCTCTAATAGCGGGTAGTTTTGTTTAAGGTCCGACAAATACGTTTATAATGGGTTACATATTTTTATTATTTTTTTTTTTTATTTTGTGCTACATCGTCGTCCCCTTTTACATTTACATTTACATTTACATTTATGCATTTAGCAGACGCTTTTATCCAAAGCGACTTACATTGCATTGAAGTTACAGTTTTTACATTTTATCAGCCCTTTTGTTACCTCAGCCGTCCCCTCATCAGTGCTGCGCTGTTGCCGGCTCTGTACCATGAAGATTAGGTTAATAGGCTGGTGACGTATAGGTCTGTGCACGTTACTCAATCCCAAGTACGCAAATGTCGGACTTCGCAAGTTCGACTCGGGAGTGTGAACTCCCGGGGACGGGACGACGCAAGTCCGGTAATTCTGCAAATGGAACAGCAGCGTACTTGATAAGGTCAGTCAACTCGCATTGGCTACTGCAATTTCTATCACTGTATTTAAACGAAATGATATCAAACACCACTGCCACTTTTCGTTTTCATTTAAACTTATTAATAGTGTGACGAGTCAGCGGCCTCCCCCCTTATTATCAGCAGCACCCCGTCCCTTAATCGCCGCCCTTCACCAGGCTCCCGACGGGAGTGGGTGTGTGAGAGAGGAGGGGCGCTGAAACAACCAGGTCTGGCGGCGTGTGATGAGGCTCACCTGAAGGGAATGAAGCCTCATCACCGCCGCTGTTAAATGCCGAGTGCGCCTCTCCTCGAGAGACCGGTCTCTTCCCCGTGCATGCACGCTGGTGTCCTCGTGGGTCCAGGAAGGGTGCGTAGAGGGATTCCCGCGCCGCCAGAGACGTGAGCCGCCGGACCCGCGGTCCGAGCGAAACCGCACCCGTAATACGGCCGCCGGGCCAGGATGCCGGGCCGCTCAATCCCGTCAAGCGCCGTGGGCCAAGAAGGAGGAAGAAGCCGCTGGAGAAGCCGCCGCCCCTCGCACCCCGGTCCTTAGAGGGGAGCGCGTGCGGCCGCCGGACTCCGCCCCTTACCTGGACCCTTCCTTCCAGAACACTGCCCCTCCTTCACGAACCTCGCAGCACGACGAGGACACCAGATCCCCTGTTTATTTTGGACACTATTTTCCCCTTTGGACACTTTATTTTTATTATTTGTTAAATAAAAGCCTCTCCGAGGCCTGACGCCACACCCACTGTGTCTGTCGTTGGCTCCTCCCGTCACAGTGGTGGAGAATGCGGGCAAGGCGGAGCCTAGACAGCGCAGTTGGGCAACACCTGATGACGTCATCCCCTCTCGCTCGTAAAAGTTCGAGAAAACCCGCACTGGGACGGAGGAACGATGGAGACGGCCTCCCAGCCACCAAAGGGGTAAGTGACGTTTTTTACTATTGTCATTTACCCTGTGGTTGGTTGAGGCTGTCGACTAAAACCCGGTTTCTCTGTCCCGGTGCCGGCGCGGTGCGAGAGGGAGAGTTGCCCGGAGAGGAATCCCTGCCCCCCCCCACTCCGACCGCTGGAGCCTGGTTGAGGAAGGTAGCACTCCTGCGTGGGCGGCGGCCTTATGACGGGGGTGTCGCTTGGGGGGGGGAATGTGACGAGTCAGCGGCCTCCCCCCTTATTATCAGCAGCACCCCGTCCCTTAATCGCCGCCCTTCACCAGGCTCCCGACGGGAGTGGGTGTGTGAGAGAGGAGGGGCGCTGAAACAACCAGGTCTGGCGGCGTGTGATGAGGCACACCTGAAGGGAATGAAGCCTCATCACCGCCGCTGTTAAATGCCGAGTGCGCCTCTCCTCGAGAGACCGGTCTCTTTCCCGTGCATGCACGCTGGTGTCCTCGTGGGTCCAGGAAGGGTGCGTAGAGGGATTCCCGCGCCGCCAGAGACGTGAGCCGCCGGACCCGCGGTCCGAGCGAAACCGCACCCGTAATACGGCCGCCGGGCCAGGATGCCAGGCCGTTCAATCCCGTCAAGCGCCGTGGGCCAAGAAGGAGGAAGAAGCCGCTGGAGAAGCCGCCGCCCCTCGCGCCCCGGTCCTTAGAGGGGAGCGCGTGCGGCCGCCGGACTCCGCCCCTTACCTGGACCCTTCCTTCCAGAACACTGCCCCTCCTTCACGAACCTCGCAGCACGACGAGGACACCAGATCCCCTGTTTATTTTGGACACTATTTTCCCCTTTGGACACTTTATTTTTATTATTTGTTAAATAAAAGCCTCTCCGAGGCCTGACGCCACACCCACTGTGTCTGTCGTTGGCTCCTCCCGTCACAATAGCCGCAGAAATGTAGTTCAGGAAACGTACATACATTACAATGAACAATATATTATATCAAACAGCATTGCCTCCTTTTATTTTCATTTTAACATATTAATAGATTAATAGAATAACAGAATAAAGACCAAAGATTACCTGTTAAATTTACCCAAAACAAATTATATCTCATGTTTAACCACTACAGAGACATCAGAGCCAGTGGCAAATGTCAGAAGTGTCAGAAATGTCAGAAGGACTAACCGAGGTTATGGTCCTCTCACGTGGGACTTTATAAATAAACCGCAGATTTGAATTTTAAAAACTACATTCTCGCCTGAAATACTTTTAAAACTACATTTCATGACACAATAACAGTAATATTTAAACAAAAAAATTGTGCGAATAAATGGTGGTTGAAATACAATGCTGCGTGCTGCGTGCTGCGTGCTGCGCCCAAGTCCCACCACCGAAAGTTCCGCGATCTCGCGAGCAGGGACTTTCTGGGGGGCAAATTTTTACCCGGAACTTTATTTAGATCCTGGTTCCCATGGTGGAAACACAAAGAGTACCGGCCCAAAGTCACTAGTTCCTGGGGAAAGTTCCTGCAGTGGAAACGGGCTTTTAGGGGCTGTTTACACCTGGTCACTTCATGCGTTTTGTCTGATCAGATAGCTATCCGATCGTGAAAAGACCAGGTGTAAATGCCCTCCAAAACGCATTCGAGACGGATATAAATCCGATTGCTCAAATAAAGGCTATATGACATAGTCAGATATGACTGCGCTAATGCAACACGCATCGCCGCAGACGAGCAGCTGAGCATCTCTTCAGCGAGCCAACACACAAACTGCCGCGAATGAAACTGAAAGTAAAGTCGCAGATGCTCAACACACAATCATCTTCATTAAAAGTAGTAAGACAAACTTATCTTTCCAGTGCTGATGTCGCGCGCTCTACTATTGTGGTCTTTGAACTTGAAATGAGCTGATAAATATTAAAATGCAGCGCTTATCTTTTGATTTCGCTGACGTGAACTCCATTAAATTTAAATATAGCGGAGGAATTGAAGATCGGATTTATATGTAAATGTATAAGTGTAAATGGAAATGTTTTAACAAATCAGATAGATATCCGATCAGCGAAAATGCATGAAATGACCACATGTAAACAGGCCCTTAGTCTTCCCTGTGAGACCCAGTTTCTGTTTGCCCTTTGATTTCATCATTTGATTCACCTGTGTCTCATTAATAATGCGCATGTGCCTCCCTATTTAAGTTCTAGTCTGTTCAGTTTGTCTTTGTCCGGTATTGTGAATGTTTTCTACGTGTGTCTCCTGCCTGCCTTCTGTGACTTACCCTCTTGTGGATTATTAAAAGACTATTTGCCTTCATCTTTTTCGTGCTTGAGTTTATCTTAGACACCGTGTCGTGACAGAATATTGGACATCCCTAATAGGAATATATAAAGAAATATGGAATAGGCTGCTAAATTCTCTGCTTGGGTTTCACTCATCTTGCAGACACAAGACCTTTTGATGATGAAATCCCTTTATCTGATCGGGGCAAATTACCATTGCCCCACGGACCTCTCAGACACTAAGGGACTGAACTTGAGGGAAGCGATTTTCCGGTGTGTGGAGAGCGTCCTCCCCCAATCCGGAACACTACAAGACACAGAGCTCAGCCAGCCATCACCCCGCTTTGCGGAGCGTCAGCCTGAGCCCACCGTGAGATGGAGAGCCAGAGCCCAGCACGATCTACGAGCCATCGCAGGAAGGAGTGAAGGAGCTGAGGATCGCCCCGGAGCCAGAGCCTCCTATCACATCTGACTAGGTGCCAGAGCCGGCTACTTCTCACGCGACAGTGGATATTACAGTGGTGCATGAGGGTGTAGAGAAAAGCCCCGCCTACTGCACTGCCGCTGAGGGTGAGCCAGCGTTGAACTCGGAGGATAATTCGGATTTATATGCGGACATGCACATTCTTCTCCCACCATCTTCAGAACTGTCTGTTTGCTCTGAACTCTCTGTCTGTCCTGTTTCGGCCAAGGAGGCCATTGTTGAACTGTCAGTCTGCCCTGAATTGTCTGTCTGTCCTGTCTTGACCACAGAGGTTGTTCCTCTGTCTGCTGTGCTCCCGGTGTTTGAAGTCGCGATCAGGTGTGTGTGGGCAGCACACACCATCCCAGAAAGCCCTGACGCTCAAAAATAGCCTATCACCCTCCCTCTCCTGCCTCCTCCTGTCATCCCTGCTGCTTCTGCTCCACCACCGCTACTTCCTGTCAGCCCCTTAGCTCACCCTCAGCCCACCATCTGTGCGGTGGTATCGCAGTGTGTCTGTCAGTCTCCATCGACATCATGGCTGGAGGATGCCTTGTCTCCACCTCTGGCCGCTGAGTCCCGGACTCCACCTCAGCCCGTTGACCCAGCGGCTCCATCATGGCTCCTAGCTCCTTCCTCTCTGCCGTGGCCCATCAGTCCACTGGCTCGACCGGGCTCCCTCGTCCCTCCGGCTCCACCTTGGTCAGTCGTTGACCATCCGCCGCCTTGGGACTACACTCCTCCGGCTGCGCCTCATTCCTCTGTCCCTCTGGCTCTGTCAGGCTCCTCCTTCCTTCCTTCCAGCTACACCTTGGTCCTCTGTCACTCCAGCTCCACCATGGCCTTCCGGATCCCCGCCTCCACCTGGATCCCGGATCCCCCTGGAGTCGTCAGCCATCCCGCGACCATAGCTCCTCCCTCCTTCGGCTCCACCTTGGGCCACTATCCTGGCTGGGGTCTGGGTCCCACCTGGCTCCTCCTGCTCTAAGTCCCTCCTGTCTTCTCCTTGGCTCCTCCCTCTGTCTGATCCGCCTTGGCTCCTTCTGTCTCCGTCTTGGCTCCTCCCTCCATCTGGTCCACCGTGGCTCCTCCCCCCATCGTCGCCACCCTGGTCATCTGCCTACCTTCCTGCCCGCCCTTCACCACCACCTTGTCCCCAGCCTGACTCCCTCCCACCCTCCTTTGTCCATCCTGCCTGGGCATGAGATCACGCCTGAGGGGAAGGGGGAGTACTGTCACAGTCTGTGTCATGCTTATAGTCTTAGTGTTCCCCGTGTGACCCAGTTTCTGTCTTCCCTTTGATTTCATCATTTGATTCACCTTAATTATCCTCATGTGCCTCCCTATTTAAGTTCTAGTCTGTTCAGTTTGTCTTTGTCTGGTATTTTGAATGTTCCCTACGTGTGTCTCCTGCCTGCCTTCTGTGAATTACCTTCTTGTGGATTATTAAAAGACTATTTGCTGCCTTCTTCATGTGTGAATTTATCTTAGACACCGTGTCGTGACAGAGGCAAGATATCACAATGGAACCTTAAATAACTGATTATGGTGTTTTAAGAAAAATACAAACTCTAAAAAACAATTATGAAACAGAA
The DNA here is from genome assembly GCA_039654775.1 of Spinibarbus caldwelli. NCBI lineage: Eukaryota > Metazoa > Chordata > Actinopteri > Cypriniformes > Cyprinidae > Spinibarbus > Spinibarbus caldwelli. The sequence goes on along the minus strand of CM077233.1, from coordinate 30,426,031 downwards.
AACAATCCATGGTTACACTTCACAATAACATTCCATTAGTTAATGCTATTTAACTGCATTAGTTGACTTGAACTAACAATGAAAAAAAACTTACAAAGCATTTATTATTCTTAGGTAATGTTCATTTTCAACATTTACTAATACATTATTAAAAACTAAAGTTGCATCTGTTAATACTAGTTAACGTATATGAGCTAACAAGAACTAACAATAAAAAGTTGTACTTTAATTAACTAATGTTAAAGGGGTCATTGGATGCCCATTTTCTACAAGTTGATATGATTCTTTAGGGTCTTAATGAAAAGTCTATAAAATACTTTGGTTAAAATATCTCAATGGTAGTGTAAAACAACACCCTTTTTTTTTTTTACCTTGCCAAAAACAGTTCTGCACACAGCAAGCTAATTTAGTGCATGTCTCTTTAAATGCTAATGAGCTCTGCTCACCCCGCCCCTCTATTCCGTGGGGTGATGAGCCGTTCTCATGATACTGTATACTTTAGCCTCGGAACTTGCTAACTAATGTATAATTAGGAAAGGTGATTTACAAAGATTCATAAAAAAAACCTTATACTCACTTCCTCTGTAAGTGAAGCTGGATCATGAATGATTCGCACAAACATAGACACATTTAGGTAGATCGGAGGGTGCATTCCCTTCAAAAACAAAAGTAATCCACTGCGTCTTCAGCGGCTCAGATGTCAGGAGTAAATGACGACTGCTCTGTTCATTATTTCATCCAACAACAGAACACATCAATTGCTTAGGAACCATTTTGCTCTGGCGTCGAAACAATTGCAGACTGTTGACAGCTCACTCAGGGCTGATCTAAAGTAAAACACTAGTGTCAGTCAACAATCGTGGGAGGGGCCTGGGTCTGTGTGACATCACACAGCCAAGAATCTGAGAATGGCTTGATTTGAAAAAAGGGATATTATTTATAGGGATTAAAAAGAAGAAGAAGAAGAAAAAAAAACACTGGGTGGATTTTTGTCATTATAAGGTGAATGTGTACAAACACTGCCAAAACACATTATGTTCAAACAACATATAAAAGTGAATTTTACATCCGATGACCCCTTTAACAAAGATAAAGAAATACTTAAATGTATTTGCTTATTTTTAGGTAATGGTAGTTAATACATTAAATAGTATAACTAATGTGACCTTATTGTAAATTGTGTCCCAATACATGCAACAGCAAACTTAGATGGTAGCAAATAAAAATATCAAACCTTTGTTTTTGTTTTGTTTTTTCCCACTGAGACTGTTTTTACAGGTCAGCAGTAAAGACTGTTATATTGAAAAACACTGAAACGGAAGTTATTTTTACTTTTAACAACACCTTGTAAGATAACCAAAAAAATTCACTAAGTAGCGCTGTTATTGGAAATCACCCTTAGTAGATTAAAGGACAAAGATTTCCTAAGCCTATTGCTTTCCTCAGTGGAGATTCAAACTAATGTTTTATTGTGAATATGAGATTGAACTGAAGAATGAATGATGTATCAGATGCAGGTAATCACACTTGCTCAGTCAATACTCTACTACACATAATACTTTTATACACATAATACAGTAATACAAGCTTTTAATGAAGCAATTCAACATTCCTTCGTTACTAGTTCTAAAGTGACATTTTCGAATTAGTAACGTAGGCTTGGGCTCAGCTGTTAAACTGTAAAACTTTTGAATATGTCAAATTTTAATCTGTTGTGGAAATAGTTCTGCACAAAAGAGTTGTTTATTGTGTATTTATACACACTTGTGCTGTCGAACTGTTGTATACATGCAATATCACACTCGTAGTTGTGAGATACGGCTGTATATTGGCACGTTGTGATTACCTACGGCCAAATCCCAGCCATGCCAATATACAGCCATATCTCATGACTATGAGTGTGATATTGCTCATATATCATTTAAAACACATGACAACTTTCCCCATCTAAAAGTTTATGAAAAACAAACAAACTTGTCCTGGGAAGATTGTTTAACAGAATTTACTATTTATTTAATTTTTAGCAAGTAAGAGCAAAAAATATGGTTACATTTTATTTTGATAGTCCACTTTAGACATTCTACTAACAATAAGTAACTTTGCAAGTAACTACATGTTAACTAATTCTCATTAATTTGCAACTACAGATCAACTAACTCTCAGATTAGACTGTTAGGTTAGGTTTAGGGTTAGTAGAATAAGTTGACATACTTGCAAAGTTTCTTATAGTCAGTATGTTGTATGTTGTGGACCCATCAAAATAAAGTGTTAGAAGATATTAAGCAGACAGTCTACTAATACTCTAATGACTGCTAGTTGACATGTAGTTGTAGTTAGTAGAATATCTAATGTGGACTATCAAAATAAAGTGTTACCAAAAATATTATATATATTTTATGTAGTTCACCTCAAAATGAAGACTATATTATAATTTACTCACTCTCATGTTGCTCCAACATGTAATATGATATTTTGAATAATGCTGGTAACCAGTTTCTGGTCCCCTTTTATTCCATAGTATTTTTCCTCCATGCTATGAAGGTCATGGGGACCAGCAACAGTCGCTTACCAACATTTTTGAAAATATCCTTTGTGTTTAATATAAAGAAACTCATACAGGTTTGAAACCATTTGAGAGTAAATTATTGCTTTTTATAGCACACTCCAGTATGTGATCAGAAATAATAGCACTAATAACCAAACCTTGCAATTATGCATCCACAATGGATCATACCAGATCAATTTTGACCAAACTTCATGGCAATTTTCCGAGCTGCATGTGTCAGGCAATCCCATCCCTCCTCAGAATTCAAATGAGCTTTCTATCAATGATTCACCTACCACAGAATTAATGTGAAAAAAAGCTCCATTAATTTGTTAACATTGACCTCTGGAATGATGGAGTCTGTGTAGGTGCACGTAATTAACAATTTGAATCTGTTATACTGACATTCCTTCATCAGAACAGACTCTTAAACAGGTACTATATTTTTGAGGCTTTCTTGGTAATTGCTAGACATGGGGAGCAAGAATGGAAAGATTTATTGATTCAGCGACAGGTGCTTGGATAGGAGCAAGGATGTTAAACAAGGGGGTGGTGAAAGTGCTTCATGTACAACCTCACCACAAAAATGACAGGTATCATCTTTTGGAAGCTGCTAATGATTTTTGGAGATAAAAATATTCATCCTTCTGTCACTCATGCTGCATCTAGTTATTGAAGAAACAGTCACAACCTTCATTCCAAGGAAAACAAGGGCCTGTTAATTGAATGTTAATGAGATGCTGTATAAGAACTGTAACACTGGCTACATATCAATATCTAATTAAATCACAGCCACCCGACACCTGCTCAGCTGTAGATCAGTCCACTGGGCCGGGAGATGTAAGGCAGACAGCACTGCTGCACAAACATATATTACAAACACTTATAATGCAATGAGTTCACCAACAGCCATGGAAACAAAGGAATCAAACTTATAAGAATGATGATGATAAGAATGATGATGATGATGATGATGATATTGTGGCGGGAGGAGCAAACGACAGATACAGTGGGTGTGGCATCAGGCCTCGGAGAGGCTTTTATTATACAGAACTAATAAAATAAAGTGTCCAAAGGGAATAAAGTGTCCAAAATGAAGAGGGGATCTGGTGTCCTCATCGTGCTGCGGGGTTCGTGAAGGAGGGGCAGTGTTCGAGAAGGAAGGGTCCAGGTAAGGGGCGGAGTCCGGCGGCCGCACGCGCTCCCCACTTGGGTCCGGGGCGGCGGCTTTATCCAGCGGCTTCGACCTCCTTTAACCCACGGCGCTTGCGGGGATGAACGGCCCGGCATCCTGGCCCGTCAGCCGTATAACGGGTGCGGCTCTGTCCGGACCGCGGGTTCTGCGGCTCACGATTCTGGCGGCGCGGGAATCAATCTACTCACCCTTCCTGGACCCACGAGGACACCAGCGTGCATGCACGTGAAAGAGACCGGTCTTCCGAGGAGAGGCGCGCTCGGCATTTAACAGCGGCGGTGACGAGGCTCCATTCCCTTCAGGTGTGCCTCATCACACGCCGCCAGACCTGGTTGTTTCAGCGCCCCTCCTCTCTCACACACCCACTCCCGTCGGGAACCTGGTGAAGGGCGGCGATTAAGGGACGGGGTGCTGCTGACAATAAGGGGGAGGCAGCCGACTCGTCACAATATCAATAACATCATAGTGAAAGCATCATATTGTCAAATGAATGTGTGTGTGTGTGTGTGTGTATTTTATATATATATATACACACACACATACACACACACACACCCATACATATTATGAGGTGCCAAACAGGAAATAATTATATAAAAATCTAAATATATAGTTATAAATCTGAATATATAAATGTAAATCTGAATATATAGTTATAAATCTGAATATATAGAAGTAAATCTGAATATATAGAAGTAAATCTGAATATATAGAAGTAAATCTGAATATATAGAAGTAAATCTGAATATACAGTGGGGCAAAAAAGTATTTAGTCAGCCACCAATTGTGCAAGTTCTCCTACTTAAAAAGAGGAGAGAGGCCTGTAATTTTCATCATAGGTATACCTCAACTATGAGAGACAAAATGAGAAAAAAAAAAAAAAAAAAAAAAAAAAAAAAAAATCCAGAAAATCACATTGTAGGATTTTTAAATAATTAATTGGTAAATTCCTCGGTAAAATAAGTATTTGGTCACCTACAAACAAGCTTATAACTATATATTCAGATTTACTTCTATATACAGATTTATAAATATATATTCAGATTTACTTCTATATATTCAGACTTATAACTATATATTCAGATTTACTTTTATATATTCAGACTTATAACTATATATTCAGATTTACTTTTATATATTCAGACTTATAACTATATATTCAGATTTACTTTTATATATTCAGACTTATAACTATATATTCAGATTTACTTTTATATATTCACACTAATAACTATATTAACTATATATTCAGATTTAGTTCTTAGTTCATAGTCTTAGTTCCTAGTTCTTAGTTCATAGTCTTAGTCTTAGTCTTGCCTGTTTACCCGTGTTTTGATTCTAGCCCGTGTTTCCTGGATTAACCCTTGCCTTGCCGTTCGGACTCTGTTTGCCCCTCGTTTGGATTATTGCTGTTTACCTGGATTTACTCTCTCTGCCTTGCCCTTTGGATATTGTTCGCCGATCGAAGACCCACGCTTGTTCTAGGACTACTCTGTGTCTTGCCTGTGTTATACCTGTTTGCCATCGTCTGACCCTGCCTGTGTTTTGACCATGTTTTACAATAAAGCCTTGCACATGGATCCGCACGTCTCTCGTCTCGTCAGCTCCGTTACAGAATACTCGGCCATCTGACTGATGAAGTCCATGGCTTAAGTAGTGTGTGTGATTGCGAGATGGGTATCAGGTGTGAGCATGTGATTAGGGAAATGGCTGCTGGGAAATGAAGTCCGGGGTAGTGTGTGGTGTGAGAGTCAATGCGATGGAAGGGTGACCTCTGGTGGCGAACAAATGGAGGTCCATGGACCAGATGCATGACAGTATCATTATTGATTGAGACAATTTTTGAATGTTTACATTAATTTTTGGGTTAACTGGGACCAAGAAAACATGTAATTTGGCCCTAGAGTTAAAAATAATTTCTCCTTTAAGTATGTTATTTTTTCATATGAAAACAAACATTGTATCAATAAAACACTTCTTCAGACAGTTGTATTCATTTAATAAAAATGAATGAGTCATGTTCAACCTCTGCTTTCTCACACAGAACAACCTCCTGGACAGTAACTAGTCTGGTTTTAAAAGAGGCCACTCAACTGTGACTGCCCTGCCCTTGGTTATTACAGCTCTGTGACTGGCAAGAGAAGCTCCTCCATTCTCTGTACTCATTTTGCTGGATCTGTCTGCGGCTTTTGGCACAGTTATCCACCTGATTGTCCTGTCAACCCTCTTGACAAAGCGTGTCTCAGGAACTGCACTCCAGTGGTTCAAGTCTTAACTCTCAGGTAGGTCCTTCAAGGTGTCAGGGTGAGGTTTCTAAGTCGCAACATCTTGCTACTGGTGTGCCTCAGGGCTCAGTGCTTGGAACAGTTCTCCTCTCCGTGTACATTACAATGGGCCTGTCATTCAGAAACATGGCTTTTCATATTACTGCTATTGTAATGACACACATCTCTCCCTTTCATTCCAGCTGGATGTTCTGATGGTTGCTGCTCACATCTCTGCCTCCTGGACAGAAATGTCTTGCTGGATGTTGAATGACCATCAACTCAAACTTGCCAAGACAGAACTGCTCATGTTTTCTGCCAACCCAACCTTGGTGTTACAGTTGACACGTATAAACTTCACTGACCACGTTGCACTGGCCTGTATCCTGCAGATTTGCCAACATTTGTACAACATTAGGAAGATCAGACCCTTCCTTACGGGGCATGCTACAGAACTCCTTGTCCAAGCTCTTGTTATCTCCAGACTGGACTATTGTACTGCTCTCTTAGGAGACCTTCCAACATGTACTACCAAGCCTCTGCAACTAATCCAGCATGTGGTACTACGAGTGGTCTTTAACAAGCTGAAGAGAGTGCACGTCACACACCTCATCACTTTGCACTGGTTGCCAGTAGCCGCTTCACCTCACATCCCAAAGAGGTACAAATTCACTTTCACAGACCTTTATTTTGACTGTTTGTTGCTGTTGTAATAAACTGTCCATTTTCAAGAAATGGCTAAAAATGCATTTTTTTTTTCATGAACACTTCACCCATTAAAGGAATAGTTCATCCAAAAATTAAAATGACCCCATGATTTACTCACCCTCAAGCCATCCTTTGTGTATATGACTTTGTTCTTTCAGACAAACACAATCAGAGTTATATCAATAAACATCCTGGCTCTTCCAGGCTTCATAATGGCAGTGCATGGCTGCCATGAGTTTAATCTCAAAAAAGCACATCCATCCATCATAAACGTACTCAACATGGCTCCGGTGGGTTAATAAAGGCCTTCTGAAGAGAGGCATATTTTACACTTTGTAAAGTAAAATAACTAACTTTCGGGTCAAACAGCCGTACAGATTTGACTTAAGAATAACTTGCGCAATGTAGGATGGAGCTTTGTATGTCATGACGTAGCGTTTTGCCAGGAGTAAGTTTTTTTTTTTTTTTTTTTTTTTTTTTTTACTTTATAAAGTGTAAAATATTCTTCGCTTCAGAAGGCCTTTATTAACCCCTGCCATGTGGAGTACATTTATGAAGGATGAATGCACTTTTTTGAGCTTTTTTGAATGCACTTTTTTTCATAGCAGCCATTCACTGCCATTATAAAGCCTGGAAGAGCCAGGATGTTTATTGATATAACTCTGATTATGTTCTGAAAGAAGAAAGTCATATACACAGAGGATGGCTTGAGGGTGAGTAAATCATAGGATAATTTTTATTTTTTGGTGAACCCTTTAATACTAACTCTTTCTGTTTATAAAAAAAAAACTGCTATGTCTGCTGTGTTAGACTAACTGGGACTTTGTATGTTGCTTTGGTTAAAATGTCATTGTAGATGTGTAAAGGTATACAGCAATTGCCATTTAACAGGTATTTTTGCATGCTCTAAATTATGTACTGAATGTATTTCCCATAATTTAATTATTCATTTAACTTGACACACAATGCTTCTGTACAATGACTAATACTGTGAATGTGCAGGTTCCTTTAATAAGTACAGAATACATTGTTAATTTCACAGAAATTGGCTGAAAATGTTGCTTTTTTTTTTTTTTTTAACATATTTCTAAGTACTATAATCATTTCTCTACTGTCCAAACATTTTAAACTATAATATTTCTGGAAAATGAACGATTAAAATGTATATCTAAAGACATTTGTATTTGTATTGCGAATTTACTACATTTTTATACAACATTTCTTGGTTATTGTAATTAATAATATCTGTATTTTAACGAGATTATTCTAGGTAGACATAAAATAACTTCTAAATACCTTTTAATTTACAGAGATTGGTTGAAGTTGTGAGATTGTTTCTGTAAAAAGGATTAATCCTGTAAATGCACAAACTTTTTTCAAATATGTGCTTACTGCATTTTTATCAATTATTTCTTAGTTATTTTACATGGAAAAACTGTACTTTAGAAGTAAATTACTGTAGATGGACAGATCAGTTTTATAAAATTTCATCAGTTTCATTAAAACCTTAAATTTATGGCAACCTGAAAGTTGTTTTTCTATGTAATTTGACATAATTTATCAGTTTTTCCATAGTTTAAAAACAAATTATCAACAGTAATATACTGTAATTTAATGAATTTTGACCGTAAAGTCTATTCTGCATTTTTACAGTTTTTGCTTGTAATTTTGTGAAATGGTTATTTTCTGTAATTTAACGGAATATGTCTGGAAGCCCTGCTGCCAGTCTTTTTATGTTTTTTTTTTTTTTGTTTTTTTTTTTACAGTGAGGGACAAATTAGCAATCAGTAATTAATCAAAAAGCAGTTACAGTATGACTTTTGAAAGCCATTAAATATAGCACCACAAACGAAAAATTGCATAGTGGGGCATGCAGGTGAGTAAATAATGACAGTATTTTCATATATGGCTGAAGTTTCACTTTAAAAAGGCATGCTTTGAACTTTAAAGTAGACTGCTGTGTGTCCTCTTCCATGAGTCTGTGTCTGCCTGTTTACATGAATGATGGCACTGTGAGCTCTGCTGTAAAAATGCATTACTGAAGGGGCTCTGCTGGGGCTGTCTCCCCTCTGCTAAGAGCTTCGAGTAGGGCTTTGATGTTCAGGGTCGGGGTGCCAGATTGTGGAGCTGCCCATCACTGGACATATGGAAATGGAGCCAGCCAAAGGGGACAGATGGAGATAGAGTGGAACGAGGGAGGTAGATGGGGGTAAGAGAGGAAAGGTGCAGTGCATGGTTAGGGAATGCAAGGGGATATGTAGCACTTTGGAGAGCAGGAAGGGTCTTTCAGGAGGTGCTAAGATGAAAAATGTGCACAACAACGACCAAAAAAAAAAAAAAAAAAAAACGCCATAGAGAAAATAATATTGTCAACTGCATGTAGGGACACAAGGGGGGATGATTTAACCTGGTGATTAGTCCAGTGATTTTGAATAATTAAGTTAATGAGAGGACTTCATCACCTTCTCCATCGTGTCTTTGAGCCAGGCTTTTAACTCCATTTCTTTCCTTCAGGATAACTATCACCACAACTGTAATTAGAGGTGCTTTAGATGGAAAAGAGTCTGCTAAATCTACTCAAAATATCTAAGTAAATGAAGTTTCTAACAAATCTTTAGAAAAATCCATCTCCCATATGCAATGACAAGGGCTCAATACCAGCCAGAGTGAAGGTCCTTCTGATTTTATTTTTCTCCTGAAACACTATATACAGGTACAGTACAAGAGCATAGCAACACCACAAACATCAGACTTCTGGTGACGTTTGAGCAAGAACAGAGGGCTAACAACCACCTGCTACACACTACAAAATCTCCATAACCATTCCCTGTGACCCCTGGAACCACCTGCACTCTCACCAGTGAGAGTCTGACCCGACTGTTCCACACCGCGGGTACCACAGATAGCCTACTGGCTAACAACATCAACAACCATCTGACCTGGACCAACTCACTTCAGGACGACAGGAGACACTGCCTCGATACCTGCTGCACAAGCTCGAGGACCCGCACCTTGCTACAGCCTACATCACCACAGCACACCTCAGGCGGCACCACAACCACTCCTGGAGGCACCAACACCCTGAGAGCCACCACTGTCTCCCAGCCATGAGTGGCAGGTGCGTGTCTGATTGTTCTGCATCTTTAACATCGCTTGCTGTTGTCTATTGGACAGACAACAATGTCCAAAAGGGGGGAATTATGTAACATTTGGACCAATCAGACACACAACTATTTGTTATATTTAACAAATAATCTCCAATGCCCCCCTCATCCAACCAAAGGGCCAACTATGAGGGTCTGTGGACTCTTCCCCCGAAATGCATCTAACACCTCAGAGAGGCAGAACAGGCCTCTGGTTCCATGGCAACCAATCTGATAACACTAGTTTTATTGCTCAAAGGAATGCGGGCAGAGCAACTCACATTTCATTTCCCCTTAGGAAAGACACACAATGCCCATAAAAATGGACTCTTCTCTAATTAATTCATAGAAAAACCTTTCTTTGAATGAACACACATATCCTTCAGGTCACTGTGTATATTATTACTGTTCTTGTATATGTTCTTGTGTATTGTAAACTGTTTTATGCATGCTCATGACAGATCACTAGTTAATATCACTTCATTTATACCATGTTTGGTCAATTCATCAATTCATCTTCGGATAATCTAATTGAGAGGGTAAATTATATAATGATACCTATGCAACATATTAGTGTTCTAAGAATCTTTACTAGTTTGTATATCAACTTCAATCCAGTTACATATGCAAATTACCATGCTTGGAGACAAAGAGTTGTAAACTTTCCCTCCAAAAGTGAAAGTCACCTTTGGCTCTTTGACCCCCCAGGGGTGTGACCTCCATAGGGTTTAAAAGGCCTCACTTCAGTGACCCGCCTTGCTTTTAGTGTCTTCACTCGTCTCCCATCCCCTCTCCATCTTCTGGTTGCTAAGTCCCAGGGCCAGCTCTACCGCGCCTGGCAGGCCTCGACACAAGCAGTCTGCAGTTCTTTTAGATCCTAAGAGGATGAGGAGGATGTGAGCTCCTCAGTGACCCTTAAGTTTTGCGCCAGGCCTTGTGGCTTTGACTTTCCATTCAACCAAAGATCCTCGGATCTCAGCAGATCTCTTTCTTAGCTCTTTTTCACTTTCTACCTCGGAAGAAACTCCCAATCACAATCGAGTCAAGACATCTTTGGAATTCATCACTCTTCAACATGGAAGAATGTGATTGCGAGTCCAAAACCTTGAAACCATCAAGACTTTCATCCGAGACTTCATCCGGACACTCGTCAACGACAAAGGCAATGCAAGTATCGTACATTTAACTAAACGAAACAGAGGTTTAGTATAAGCTATAGACCCCGTTATAAATGGTGCTGATAGTTTTACTCAGGTGGTTAACTGACTCTTTCCATAACTGCATTCTCTGGTTTCTCTATTGGCTTCATTCATCCACTTTAGCTCCCCTTTTGTATGTACGCGTGAGTGTATGTATGTTTGTTTGTTTGTTAGACTAGTTGGTGTTAGTGTTTAGTTAATAAAACTCTTGTGCACAAATTACATGAGTTTCTGAATCTGCTTGTAGATAATGTCCCTTTACGATTTTGATCCTTACTACATGCTCTAATGCATTCATTCATACTATTGTCTGTGGCCACGAAAATATCTTTTCTTAGAGTTGATATGAACTTCACTGAATGTTCGCTGGACGAACAGATTAGTTGATGGAAATTTAATTCTGCTACAGTTATTACTGGCAGCTGATATAAATAATTGTAATTAATCATAATTAATTGTAATTATTTATATAAATTTCCCTTTTGAGCTAATTTGCTACAGAAATATGCATGCACAAACATTGACACTCAAAGATATACACTATTCTAAAAGCCATTAAGTACTGGGACTAAATGAAGAAGCAACGAGTCCCAGGTAGCTGAAATCTGGGCAAAATTAATATACAAAGTAAATATGCAAAGATTTAAGAAATACAAAATTCCCAGCCCATTTAAGCTGTGTATCCTGCCGTTCACAGGCAACATAGGCAATGTTCTGTCCCCCACAGCGCTTAGAAGAGCTCTCCACCCTTACGAAAAAGAAGTTTATTCAAGTGTGTTATTAGTATACTTCTTTTAAACTAAAAATAGGAAAGTATACTTTTAGTCTACTTTTTATGTACTTATCAGAAATGGGCTTTATGTACTTCTCAGAAATATACTTAAAATGACATTTAAGTGTACCTGACTTACTTAGAAAAAGTCTAAAAATATGTGCTCCTAGAGTCCGTGTTTTCATTTTTATATGGTAGGGGCGCTAGTACACATCTTCTTTACAGAATTTCCAAAAAAAAAAAAAAACACAAGTGAAGAAGAAACTGAAACAACAGATGCTTCCACATGTACTCTAACAAGATCATCTGACATGAAACAGCATCAAAACTGTGTAACATTATGGAATAAAATGTCATCAATGAAGAGGTAATAATGACTGTCAAGCTTTGGGCTGTTGATTGACTCCATCTACGTTTTGATTATCATTCTGAATCCAGTACATATTCTTTTTTCAGCTTTTTGTTCAAAATGTTGTTGATTTATTTATTTTTTATTTACGAAACTTACCCACATTTAAGTGTTTAAAAAAAGAATGCAAGAAGCTAGAATAAAATGTTTTTGTTTACAAGAAGATACTCTATTCTTTCTTTTGATGTTTTGTATGTTCAGATATTCATATAACAAAATATATACAAATTAATACCTAAATAGAGACATAGTAGTATACTTAAAGTTTGATGTAAAGTTCACTTAAAAAAAACTTACGAGTATACTTTCAGTATAAAACTACTAAACTAGTAGTTTACTGAGACTGAGCAAACATGTAACTATAATTGTTAAGTTCTTTCCATCTATCAATTTCTTACTTTCACATTTAAAATACAGTATTTCATGAGGTTAACTTATATCCTCCTTGTGGTCAGTCTGCACAAGATCAACAAGCTTGTTTGCTTTGCGGCCCCTTTAAATACAAGATAAGCATTCGATCTACGTCAGAGAGTCAGAGCATCCACTAATATTTCTACAGCATTGCTGGCAGGGCGGCCAGAGCGATTTTTGACGCTCTCGACAGCGGCGGTGTGAACGCAGTTAGTATAGTTGCAGTACAAGCTAAAATCTTTGATGTAAAATAGTTGTGTTCTCAAAGTTTAATACTATTATACTTAAAGTATACTTAAAAGTATACTTTTATATACTAGAAAGTGGGCCAATTTAGTCCCAAGGAGTATTGAAATAGTACACTTACAAGTATACTACAAGTACACTGATATTTGTATACTTACTACATAAAGTATACTTAAAAATATACTGGAACTTTACTTAAGTATACTTAATAAAATAAACTTGAAGTATACTACTTTTTGGTAAGGGCACTTATCTGTCGCACATTGACTGCAGTTTTATAGGACTATATCTGCTCTAACTTCTATCCTCTCACTGAAAATGATTTGTGAACTTATTCCACGCTGCTCCCTGTGATATACTTTCCTACCTCAAGGCTTCTTCTCCCACTATCTGTCTACACATGAACCCTCCAGGAAGAGAAAATGGTGAGGAAAGGAAGATTATTCTGTTTGTAACCCCAGTCCATCCCAGGCCAAAAGTAAACACTTTAATCACTTACTTCTTAAAAAAAAAAAAAAAAAAAAAAAAAAAAAAAACACTTCATGAAAATGATTAGTCATCAGTGACTACTATTAATATGATTTTAAAACAACATTTAATCAGTGAACTTTACTACGTCTTGTGCCAACTAATCACACAATTATATGTTTTGAGTAATACATTAGTCATCTACAAACAGCAGACGCACAAATAACTAACGACAGAGAAGCTGCTTAAGGAAGAAGTTCAATATCTGTAAGATGGACTTTAGCATGGTATAGATAATGACAATGTGATTCGTATGGATGTAGCTTTTCTAAGGAAAGTTAGTCCACAAGTTAAGTACTGAATATTAAATCGTCTCACATATTTTTCATGGAGCTGACATTTAAACCATTCAACTAAAATCAATGAGAGTGTAAGCTGGCATTCAAAGTAGACTATCTTTAACATCATCTGGGTGCTGTCATGGCTGTGGCTGACACTTCTGAGACCCCTCAACATGTCTTTAATGATATGCAAATATGACATATTGAGCTTAAGGTTTCATTTTCTCCTAGAGAGTTTCACCCTACCTCTACGAATGAATCACATGTAACACAACAGAACAGAAGATACAGCAGAGTTATTATCGTTAACTGAAACTATTAAAAACTGATTTGTTAATTTAAATGAAAACTAATAAAATAACAATTAATTTAATAAATATTGAAAATTAAAATTTATTAATAAATATATATATATATATATATATATATATATATATATATATATATATATATATATATATATACATCCTTTGCTTAAATAAATATTACATGAAAACAAAAAGTAAACTGAACCGAAATTAGAAATATTGCCTTGGCAATTGGCAACTAACTGAAATAAGTTTAAGCAATAAATTCACTAACTAGGCTAGATAAATATAAATGAAAATTAAAACTGAAATAAAAACTGCAACACTACATATTAATACTAAAATAAATCTGCTTAGTTTGCAGGCATGCTAATGTCCATTTTTTTATGTCCATTTGTCTTTTAAACTTCTGCTCTGGGTTTAATTCAATAACCTATTATTTACGACAGTCACTAACCGTAGTTTATGTAGCAGAGGCCAGCGGGTAAGTGCCGTGCAGGTAAAACCTCACTCCCCTGATCTCAAGAGGCGCTCTAGCGACTGACACGAGAGGCCGTGGCCTTTAGCCTTCTTGTTAGAGCGCCCGCCTCCCACGCCGGAGTCTGCACTCTTAAAAATAAAGGTGCTTAAAAAGGTTCTTCACAGCGATGCCATAGAAGAACCATTTTTGGGTCCACAAAGAACCATTCAGTCAAAGGTTTTTAAAGAACCATCTCTTTCTTACCTTTTTATAATCTGAAGAACCTTCTTTTGCCACAAAGAACCTTTTGTGAAACAGAAAGGTTCTTCAGATGTTAAAGGTTCTTTATGGAACCATTTAGTCAAAAAAGGTTCTTCTATGGCATCGTGAAGCACCTTTATTTTTAAGAGTGTGCGGTTCGAATCCTGCTCGGAGCGGGGTGAGTAGGACTGCAACATTTACATATAAGGTCTATTTGTGCAATCATGATTTATTAATAAGTTCACATTTACATCTAAATCAAGCAATATCACAAATGCAGTCTTGTAATAACTGAGCTTTGCTATTGTAAACACCCAAGCCCACCACTGTAGACTAACAACGCCACTTTGAGTGTGATTGCTTTTATACATGAGCAGTATGTATAATCTACGATTATGCTCAGAGCATTTGTTGGCTGCGTCTTACAAGGTGTTGTTGAAAGTAAAAATAACTTCCTTTTTTACAACCCTGTTTCAGTCTCTTTCAGTATAAAAGTTACTGCTGACTCACTCACGTGTCCCAATACTAAATACTATTATAAACATAAAATTTAAAAAATATATATTATTTATTAAATTAAAAGTTTCTAGGCATTTCAGTCAAAAGTACAAAGGCAGCGCTCTGATATACAGCATTACATTTATATAAAATATAATATGATGAGATTTTTCCCTGAGCTCTGGAACAAATAATAGATTAATGAGACCAAAGACTCCCCATTAGATTTACCCAAAGCAAATAATATCTTGTGTTTAACCACTAGAGATCAGAGTCAGTGGCAAATTCCAGAAGATCTGGCCGAGGGAGGTCTGCTCTCACAGCCGCTGACGTCCTGGAGCTCACATCTGGAGTTCACAAAATCACTGACTCACTTGTATAGACAGTCACTTGTCGCCCACTACTTGCGTATATAAAATGCAGAAGGACTGGAACAGTGAAAGTCTGATATAGTTTTAATTTTAGTCAAAGTACTTTGGCGTGATTGTTTTACATAATCTTGCCAAAGCAACAATACAATACATACACATACAGCAACAATATTACAGACAGTATACACAATAAAAAAATTCAAACAAATATAAAAATCAGTAGGGGGAAGAAAACAGCACCTACAGTACATACTGTAATGGAGCTTTTAAGATTAGAACATATATTTAGAAATATTGCTGACATGTTTTTTTGTTTGAAACAGTCTGTTGGGAAAAAAATAGTAGATGTTGTGTGGAAAGGGCTTATTTGGAGATTGTTTTGAAAGTGTATTATGCTAATTACTAGCTGGACACACATGCCCTCAATTTTAACTCTTGAACGATGGTAAGAACAAATGTATGTGCTTATACAGCTGTTGTGAACCTTAATCGAGCCTACTTGTGTAGAAAATTTGTAGTCAGTTTATTTTCAGTTAAAACACTGGTATGTGTGGATCACAAGGTTAGAAGAGAGAATTTGTGGGTATCTCATTGCTTCCTGTATTTATTGCTTTAGTGGCCTCTGGAAAAGCTATTAATGCAAAGGTGCTCCAAGGCTGAAGTAATATGGACCTATGGTCAGTACGCTTACCTTTTGTTATTCCTCAGTTTCTAGGGCAGGGACACAAAAAGGGTTTGCACTGCAGCATATGCAACACACTGGATTTTGTTTTGTAGCCTGTCTATCTATCTATCTATCTATCTATCTATCTATATTTCTATCTATATTTCTATCTATCTATCTATCTATCTATCTATCTATCTAATCTATCTTTAGTAAACATCTACTCTCTTTTGTACAGCATACAGTTATTCACCTGTGCCCTCATTTTCATACAGAGTTTAACGCTTTGTCTTTTCCATTTCCTGTTCTCATCTTGACAATGTTGCCCTAGTGCTCTTATTTGACTCCACCCTTGGCAACACATAGAGATAATGAGAAAGAGAAGAGATCTTGACATCTCTCCAGGATGATGCCTGCCTCAATATTGTCTCCTCTTTGATGATACTATAGGGAAGGTTTTCATCCTCAGGGTGGAAATAAAGAGTAAGCCTATGCATTATGTAACAGTCTCACAAAGCTGTTAATATATACGTTGAGAGATTAACTTGGATTCATTGAACTGGATTATAGTGGTATGTGAGATATATATATATTTATATATATATATATATATATATATATATATATATATATATATATATACTACAGTTGAAAACCTTTCATCTCGAAGACAAACAGCTGCTAGATTACTGATAGCTATTTGCTCAAAGTTGTACTTGCAATTAGCGTTTTTTT
The DNA here is from genome assembly GCA_039654775.1 of Spinibarbus caldwelli. Taxonomy (NCBI): domain Eukaryota; kingdom Metazoa; phylum Chordata; class Actinopteri; order Cypriniformes; family Cyprinidae; genus Spinibarbus; species Spinibarbus caldwelli. The sequence continues at coordinate 30,409,033 of CM077233.1, read as the reverse complement.
CCCCGGTGGAATCATTGTGACAATGAGGAAAAACACACACATACACAAGCACACCACACCTGCACACATAATTATGAATGTTTTAATTAAGGTCTTTTCTAATTAGCCTAAACTAGTGAATTGAACGTGAATCAACTATGTGAAAACCCAATCAAGAAAAACAATCTTCAGGCTGATTTAAGCGACACTCTTCAAAAACCTATTTCAAAAAGGGTGAGCACATTAGCTTTACCTTTAACTCTATTCATAACTGTAGATTACTTCGTCCTTTCCTACAAGTTTGGTGAACAATGGTATCCAGAAAATCATCAAACTTCAAATTACACATTGCAGTTCCCTTTGTCATTTAAGCATCTGACATGGGGTTGTTAAAGGTAGAAAAATTGCTCAGTTATTATTACTGGCTGTGACTTTTTAAAATTGTCACCGGTGTTTTTGAACTCACCGGCTTGTTCTGGCATAATAAGTAAAAGTAATAGTCTCCATTTGGCTGCATCTCTTTTCCTTCCATTAGCTCTGTTTTTGACTTCCATCCACCACATTTATGGTTATTTTTTGAACTCTGAACACTTTTGTTCCTTCTGGAGCAAAAATGGGCAACACTGTACATGCATTCTCTTATTATCATTTTTTTTTTTTTTTTTTTTTTAACATCATGACACTGTCATTTTCATCACATCTCAAAATGAACTATTGTGTTTGATGTAGCATTCTGTATAGTGGATAATACAGATATGGAAATTTTAAACATTGGAATAAAGTGGCCGTCTCTGTTGTGTTACAAAGGATAATTTCAAGGGTAAAACAAAAAGGGGTAAAACAACATAATATGTGCATGAAAGATCTTTGAAAAATTAATTGAAAACAAAATAATCAAGGCAAATAAATGTTTCAGTGTAATATGATCTTCATATACCACAAACAAAAAGTTTAGTTTTATTAAGCCAATCACAGGAACAAAGTGATTGGTTTAATATCTTAGGTTGGAGCAACATTTTCATTTCATTCGTTTTTTTTTTTTCTTTCACTTTCACATTGTTCTGTTTCTTTTGTTTTCTTTTTTGCAATCATGTAAAACTATGAGGGTTCCCAGAGGGCTTTAAGTGCAATTAAAGTTAATGAGTTTGGTTAGCACACCACTTTAAATGAAGCAATGAGAATTTGCACTTTTGTCACTATATCTGCCACTAACCAATAGTACTATAATACCATGATTTGGTATCCTTCCAGCTAACATCTATGCTTTACTTTTCTATTAGCATTTGCTTTTAAAACTAATAAAATATCCTCAGTAATTCAAATAATTACAAGGTCAAATTGAACTCATGAAACAAAGCATTCTTTCAATATGTTGTTGTTCTCTAATGTCTTGCATCAACACAATATTTATTAATTTACTCATTCATTCATTCATTCATTTAGCCACTGAGAATTATTTTCTCATTTCTTTACTGTCCTTGGATTTATCTAGATGTGTGGGTAATGTTTGTGTTTAAATGCTCTAGCAAGAGTTTCTGTCGCATGAGAGTTACCTTACAGACACTGTCATTGTTAATAGCCGTTGTCAGAACTCTGTGGGAGAGCTGACCTTTTACAATCAATCAGCCTCCTGTGCTTTTACATTTACAATTCCGTTTGTGAAACTGTAGAGGTGAAGTGTGTAATTTCTGTGCCACTAGCCCACTTCAGTTTTGTTGTGAATGCTTAGCACATGCATACAGCTAAAGTTGTAGCCTTTTAGAGTATGCTCTCTATTTGATAGCATGTGCAAAAACACACGGCCATCACTAGAAAGTTTCATCTTTGTCCAGTGTCTGCACTGTGGCTGTTTTTCTATACTCAAATTGATGCTTCCTTGTTTCCTCGCTCCTCCAGCCTCTGACCTGGAAACCGATCAGCTAGTCATCTTGAGAGTGAGGAAACTTACAGAAGAAGCTATAAGTGAGGATGCACATGTGTATTCAATGCATATTCAAGTGTTTGAAAAACCTGACATGCAAATAAATTCTCCTCCTCCTTCACATCTGTCACAATTTTACTTTGTGTTTTACCTTTGCAGTTTAAATAAACCACACATCTCCCATATTTCAATAGGGCATCTTATTTTTTAATAATATTTTAAATTAATTTCATAGCTAAACTTCAACAACATAAGGGAAGGTCCCTTAAGCACATCTGATAATGCTTAGATGATCAAGAATATTCCAGTACACAAATAAGTTTTACTTCTACTCACTCATCATCTTATGAAGGCAAGTTTTTGCCAAAGAATTAAAAAAAAAAAAAGTAATTGTGAGTTTATATCTCGTAATTCTGACTTTTTTCCCCCTCAGAATTGCACGTTTATGTCTCCCTATTCTGACTTTTTCCCTTAGAATTTTGAATTTATTCAGTTTGTATTCATTCAATTTATTTTATTAATTAAATTTAGTAAATTTAGTAAATTTATTCTTATATATATATATATATATATATATATATATATATATGTATACACACACATATCTTTCTTTCCACCACAGAATAAAAAAATAAATAAAAAGGCAAATGCAACTTTTTGTCTTTTTATCTCACAATTACACATTTTCATGTAGTTCTGAGTTTATATCTCACAAGTCAGGCTGGTTAAGATGCTCAAACAAACACCCCCAAATATCATGATATCATTGATATCACCACCAAACCACAATGTTTTATTTATTTGTTTATTTAATTTTTTAGGAAATCAATGTGAAGATTACATTTTGAAACTGTGCTTCCTGTGTCATTAATTAATGGAGCAAAGACTGACATTCATTAGAGAATAAGCTCTAAGCACTTAATTTTGGATCCCAACCAGATGCCATAATTAACATGGAGTCTATGAGAGCAGCATTAGCGCTAAAAATATAAATCAAGCCTAAATCATTGGGAAAAAATTCTAAATGTTCATTAAACCTTGGGTTTTCAATCAATGCATGTCCTCTAATGTGATTGATGATTGGTGAGTTCTCAAATGGGTGGGACAACAAACAAATGATTGAAACTGTGATACTGACAGTGCTTTACATTTAAAAACACAGTTGCTCAAGATGACACAGTTTTAACTTCCAGATATTTGTACAAGGTTTGAGTAGGCTACTCTGGCTGGTCAGCAGAACCTAAACTTGACAATTAGCTTTAGAGCAAACAGAGAGTAACTCTGTGGGAACTGGATCACCTTGTTGACAGTGCATAGAGGGTTTCTCGAACTGTACACACTAGCCAATGTCTGTGAACAACAGTGTTGCTTTTGACTGCCAGTTCCACCATTACAACATCCCGGTGGAGCTTAACTGCTCTTGGCTGGAGCCTTACTAATTCAATGCCATTAATGCAAGCTTGGCACGTTGACAAACAGGTTGTTAGTGGACTGAAAGGTCTGAAAGTGTGTGACGTGTGCCATTATGTGGGAGAGTCATTGATTGGTGTGAATGTAATATTGGCCCACAAGTTAAATGAGCTCAGAGACCTGCACCCTGAACATCTTAGCAAGTAAAAGGTGTTAGTTTGCAAAAGATGTGCAACCAAGCTTTGATGACTTTGAGTAGAGTTGGCACACAAATCTATTTCATGCTCTGTTTGAAAATTATAGATTATATATTATTTTACATCACAGAGCACTACCCTTACCAAAAAGTAGTATACTTCAAGTTTATTTTATTAAGTATACTCAAGTAAAGTTCAAGTATATTTTTAAGTATACTTTATGTAGTAAGTATACAAATATCAGTGTACTAGTAGTATACTCGTAAGTGTACTATTTCAGTACTCCTTGGGACTAAATTGGCCCACTTTCTAGTATATAAATATACTTTTAAGTATACTTTAAGTGTACCAGTAGTAAACTTTGAATACACAACTAGTTTACATCAAAGTTTTGACAGTCATTATTACCTCTTCCTTGTTCGACTTTTTATTCCATAATGTTCCACAGTTTTGATGCTATTTTATGTCTGATGATCATGTTAGATTACATGTGGATTGGAAGCATCTGCTGTTTTGGTTTCTTCTTCACTTGTGTTTTTTGGAAATTCTGTACAGAAGATGTGTACTAGCGCCCCTACCATATAACAATGAAAACACGGATTCTAGGAGCACAGGTATAGCTCAAATATCTTTAGACTTTTTCTAAGTATAAGTCAAGTATACTTAAATGTCATTTTAAGTATATTTCTGAGAAGTACATAAAAAGTAGACTAAAAGTATACTTTCTTATTTTTAGTTTAAAAGAAGTATACTAATAGCACACTTGAATAAACTTATTTTTCGTAAGGGTATTCAGTACAGTAGAATAGGTCTTTTCAGAGTGCACTGACTGTGGAAATGCTGTAATATCTGAGATAGTCAGAATCATCTGAACCTATTGAATCTTTTAAGAGAGTCATAAACATGATTTATGCCTTAATCTGGACGGCTTTTCTCTTTTTTTGTTCTCCTTTCATCAGCAGCAAGCAATATGAATTTCAAATTTGCTCTGTTCTAAAACCTATAGTGAACTGATTATTGAGTGTAATTATTATTTTTTTTTTTTAAAGGACAGTATTTAACCCTGACATATTTAACAAATGTCTTTCAGGGGCATTTTTTTGAGAATTGGTCCCTAAACTAAATTGGTCCCTAAACTTACATTTATTTTTCTACCCATAAACAAAATAATAGTTGTCAAACACTGTAAATAAATTAATTAAAAACATATTCATCTAAACATTTATTTAAAATGTTCAAATCAACATCAAATTCAAAAATAGCTGTAAAAATATTACACCATTATCATAATCATCATAAAAAAAATATTTATTTTTTACAGTGTACAAATGCAATAGCTGTAAATAATTACACAAATGTCATAATAATCATAATTGCAAGAATCATAAAATCATTGCACAAAAAATGCTCTGCTATAAACTATTTTATGTAATTATTGTATTATTTTGAAAATCTGTCTACTTGCCTACACTGCTTAATGGTTAGCGTTTTGTTCATTGAATTGTTCTTTGGGGATCCCAAAATGGCTTTTCTGTGGCAGGGGAGAAAAAAACAAAACAGATTTTGGAACTTTTTTTTTAAGAGTCTCAATCTCACAGCAGAAAGTGTAAATCGTTAAAATTATTTGAGATTTTTACAAAACTGTGCTGCTTAAGTGTGTATGGAGTGCTTCTCCTCTGGCCTTTGATACAAATACCTTCTGTACCCAGTTGAACACCTTGGTTCATGAAGGACTGTTCAATTAAAATTACAATCGTTCATTTCCCCATTTACTAGAACTGTTTCTTCTGTTCTGGGTTTGTATTGACCATTTGTGAATTGGTTCACATTCTATTTTGGATTGGCTATGAGCTCAACTGCTACTTCTAATCAAGCTGTGAAAGTTTTGTGAAAGTGAAAAGTGAAAGTCGTGGCGTATTGTCAAGTACAGTGACCCATACTCGAAATTGGTGCTCTGCATTTAACCCATCCAAGTGCACACACACAGCAGTGAATATTGAACAAACACGCACACACACACCGTGAACACACACCCCGAGCAGTGGGCAGCCATTGCTCCAGTGCCCGGGGAGCAATTGGGGGTTCAGTGCCTTGCTCAAGGGCACCTCAGTCATGGTATCGAAGGCAGAGAGAGTGCTGTTCATTCACAATCCCCACCTTCAATTCCTGCCGGTGTGAGAATCGAACCGGCAACCTTCAGGTTACAAGCCCAACTCTCTAACCATTAGGCCACGACTTCCTTGTGTTTCATATAGTTCTTTTAAAATTCTGTTTCTCATGTTGTTGTCTTTTCTCTCTTCTTTGATTGTCTCTTTGCCTTCTCTTGATTAATTACACCATGTTTATATATAACCTTCTTGTGTGGCATGTTGGATCTTGCTCTTTGTAAGTTTTAACACTGAGTTCCATGGGTTACTTGTTTCTCTGAGTTTTGTTAGGATTCTTACGTTTTGTTTAGCAGCTGTATTTGGATTCCGACCACCATTGTTACATAAGCATGGGGCAGTTTAAATGGTATTTATTAACTTTATTTTAACTGGTATTTATTTATGCTGATTTTGATCAGACTAGTGTGTTTGTGACTACGAGAACCATCAGACAAGAAAGAAGAATCAAGATCGGCTGAAACAAGAATCTACAACAGTCTTAAATGATCAAGAATAGTTTGAGACTACGATATTAAATAGGAAAATATATCTAAATTTGGATCACATATAAAAAAAATTTATCCGCAAATAATAATGATAATAAAAAAAAAAAAAAAAAAGAAAAAAAAAAACTAAATTTGAAGTCAGATAAAACTAGTACAATTGTCAAGTCAAATCCAGAAGCACTTACAACATAGAGCAAGAAACTTTCACCTGCTCTACTGGATTCTTTTGTTGAGGAAAAATTTGTTCTTAGTTTTTTTTTTTTTTTTCAATAAACTCTTTATTAGGATGTGGAAGAAGATGCACCATGCTAAAACTATCAATTATTTAGCAAACAGGGTAGTTTTATAATCTTGGAGACATACTGTAAACTCCTGCATTATCAGAAAATGAGAAAATTCCACCCCAAGCACAGCATGAACTTAATCCCAGTGTGCAACGTGTGCTAAGATTTATCATTCATATGCCACATGGTGCTCCCTGTGCTTTCGCTTTCATTATATTATCCCTAGAGCTATCTTCAGCTTTATTGACACAAATATGGAGTTAAAAAATTTGAATCTTAAATTTCTGATTCTTCAAAAGTCATGGCCTGTTGTCTAAATTTAACGTCTGCTTACTCTGGACATTCTTTCAACCAAATGAATGTGCAGTGCATTCTGGGATGCAGTTTGCGAACTAATCGTTCTTCCAAACTAATTCTTTTTAGTGAACTGGATGAACCAGTTCACCAAATCATTGAGTGACTAAAGTTATATAAATAAATAAATAAATATATATATTATGTATATATATATATATATATATATATATATATATATATATATATATATATATATATATATATATATATAGATATAGATATATATATATATATATATATATATATATATATATAGATAGATAGATATATAGATGAAGAATATATAACATAACAGACATACATAAACAGAAAGAATATTACACTGTACATGGAAATTAAAACAACATATATATTGTTGCCTCATTTCAAGACTTTACGGCTCATTATAGAACTTCAGCAGCTGTGAATGTTGTGTCAGTCCACCACAGAGGAGCGTGAAGGGTTGAAGTCTCTGTTGAGGACTGCACAAAGGGAAATCAGGGCTGAATTCTCTGTGACTTATGAATGGTGGATACAATGACTTTTTGAAAGGCCACTTTATCATTATATTTCAGATTTTCCAGCTTATTTATGACAAATGGTTTTGCACTTCAAAAGAATGATTTTGAGTCATCATCAGACAACTTTTTAATCATTTGTTCAGCACCTTGGGGAGATGATGCAGACTATGAAAAAAAGCATTATCATGAATCATGTTTTGCTTTAGAGAAGCCATCAGCCTCACGATGACGTTTGTGCTGAGCACTGGGACAAAATAGACTCTGGAACAGAAGAAATAAAAGGTGATGTATCAAGGAATTGTTTTGGATGAATCCGTTTAACATACTCAGAGGTATTCATCTATGTTTGGGTGCAACTTACCTCTACCATTTATTCACAAAATGTTTTTTTCTTGCTGATCACTTAATTTAGGTCAACACCTTTAGATACCAAAATTTGCCATCATATCAAAGATGTATTATAAATATTGACAAACCTTTCTGTCAGGAGTTTGCAGATTCTCCCTGTGTCTGTCTGGGTTTCCTCCAGGTGATTCGGTTTCCTCCCACAATCCAAAGACATGCAGCACAGGTGAATTGGATGTTATAATTTGCCCATATGTGTGTGAAAGTGTGTGTGTCTGTGTGTGAGCCTTATGCAGTATAGGGTGTTCCATTCAGAGTGTCCCACCCCGAGACGCTGGGATAGAAAATACAGTAGATGGATGGACTAACAAACCTAGAATTCATCTTTAAGAATGACTTGAGACTACAGGATGCTTTCAAATTGATCTTAAGCTCCATCTAGTGAAAAAGAAATCTGATGGAGTTAAAGAAATATCCATGTTCTATATATGTATAAAATGCATTAATAAAAGGTATTACTTATTAATATAAGTAAAATAATCCAAACATTTTAAACAATTTATTTCAAATTTATGTAAAGGTATGGCTGAGACAGATTTATTATTATTATTATTATTATTATTATTATTATTATTATCATTATTATTATTATTATTATTATTGTTATTATTAATATATATATATATATATATATATATATATACTGTATATATAAGTTAAATACCTGACAGTGCTAACTAAAGTATATGAATAGCTTTACAAATGAGTAATATTTCATATTTCTATATTTAGGGTTAAAATACTAATTTTATATTTTATACAATTTATAAAAGTGTAATTAATTATATAATTTTAAAGTTTTAGGTCAAAGTAAGTTTTTTTTTTAATACATATTTTTTAGGTTGATTTATGATGTTACAAAAATGATATTTAAAACATATGCTGTCCTTATCGTTATATTTGTCAAAGGTTTCTAAAAACAAGTATCACGGTTTCCACAAAAATATAATATGTTTTTTAAACATTGATAGTAATAATAAATGTTTATTGATCAGCAAATCAGCATATTACAATGATTTCTGAAGTGACACTGAAGACTGGAGTAATGATGCTGAAAATTCAGCTTTACCATCACATGAATAAATTACATTTTACAATATATCAAAAAGAAAAACTAATAGTATTTCACAATATTACTTTTCAAAATATACTGTATATAAAAATGTTAGGTTTTTTTTATATACAGTATATTTGGTCAAATAAATGTTGCCTTTTAAAAGAAAATCTTAATGGTAGAGTATATGTCTATATATAGTGAGTGTCATCATTTTGATCAAGTAACGTGAAAATCAAATGAGGATATTTAGTTTTTTTTATCTCTGATTCAGTTTAAATGGAAATGATGCAGTTTTCAAAACTAATGGCAAGTTATGTTGTTTAACACATTTCGTCTCATGTAAAAGATTTATTTGAATACTGAAACTGTCAGGGAACTTACAGGGAAACCCTCAAATGAAATCATGCTTTTTAACACACTGGAATGCCACTGTGTGTGCTATTTACGGTATTTACTTCATGTTCATTTTTTGTGTGACCCATGCTGTCATTAAAGAATTTCTTTCTTATTATGGCTGCCCTTATCTCTGATTCCCTAGAGGCTGTTGAGTGGACTGTGTCATCAGCAGGGAAAGCGGTTTATCCCTTTCTAATGATGCTCTGTTCACTGGCTTCATCACAGATCGCCCTGCACACGAGGCCATGAGCTGTAAGTCATCATGCTCTTAAATGTTAGTACCATGGCAACCAAGAATGAAGGGGTTGAGAAATGGCTTTGGAATCACAAGGCTTTAATTTAGCTTTGTTTCGACTGTGACTTCATCAGAGACCTGTGCAACAGTGTGTGATATATGATGACAGCGGCAGGGACGTGAGCTGACTGATTAAAATGTGAAGGTCTAGGCTGCTAACACAAATAAAGATTCATTTGAAGGTGACAAGGAAGCTAAAGTTACTGTGATAATCATGCTCTATATCAGCAGTGTGCCTTTGATCAAGGCACTTCAGTTCAGTTCAGCCCAAGGGACTGTACATGCAATTAATGTTCCATAAGCTGCTTTGTAGAACAACATCTGCTAAATGGCAAGTGAGTAAATGGAATTCAATGTTTTGGAAAAGTTCAGGGGTCAGGGCTAAGATCTGTTTCTGTTATTCATAGAAAAATATCATTCTTGTATAGCTACAGTGTATTTACATATACTATTTATTTTGAATAATTAAAACACTGTAAAAAGCGATCAGTTGACATTACTTAATAATTTTAAGGCAACAGGTTTCCTCAATTTTTTTAAGTAAATGAAATTCATGCATAATTAAAAGAAAAAAGTTAAGTGAACCTGACAATTCTGAGCTACATTAACAAATAAACAAAAGAAAATGTGTTGTGGTCACTTTTTATTTTAATTTGGACTAACTTAAATTCAATAAATTGTGATTACTTAAAAGTGTGAATCTACTTAACCTAAAACTAACTAATCTTAGTTCTGTCTACTTAATTAAATTGAGGAAACCCGTTGCCTTGAAAAAATTAAGTAACCACAACTTATTGTAATTGTGTAATTACAATTCACTTGTGACTGATTTGATGTAATTTTATTTTACTGATTTCTTTCACATTGAAGGCTACTAATTGCAATTCTCAAAAATGCAAAATTGTTCAAAACAGACTGCACACAAACATTTCTATAAATAATTGTCAAAAGCAAGTCAACTCACTCTTATTTATATATAACACTTCATACAATAGTGTCAATAATGCAAACAAAATTCAGTTATGCAGTAAAGCAGCTCTAAAAACAGGACAAAAGTAAACAGTCAATATATTTTAGTTAAAGTCAGTTCATCATTGATTCAGTGATGTCATCATCATCCAGCTATGTTCAGTTCTCTTCAAATAGCATCTCTGCAATCAAATCATTAATATTCCCAAAAATGAAGTGTCCCCAAATAAGCAAGCCAAAGGCGACAGAAATGGAGAAAACACCTTGGTAGAAACCAGGCTCGGTCAGGGGGCAAGACAAACCAACATGGTGTTTGTCATCGTGGTCTTTGCTGAGGTTTTGTGCCAATGGCTGTATAGTTGATGTGGCCTTCACTGGGGATCTGTCTTTGGAGCTCATCTAGTTGATATGGTCTCTGCTGACATTCAGGGCTGTAGAGGTTGTCTCCACTATCTGGACTGGATACGGACTCGATCCGGGTGGCTACGGTGACCTCGGAATAAGAATGAAACAGACTAATATTAGCATAGATGCATGCCATACTTCTTAAGATGTAACAAGTACATCAGGTGTTATTGACATTGTTATTGTTAGTGAACACCTTCAGAATGAGACGTGGCCTTTTTGGGACTAATTTAACAGAAACTTCAAACTAGTGGTCGACCGATATATCGGCCGATGTTTGGCATTTTTTAAATATCGGCATCGGCCGATAAGTTTTTCTGTTTGGCTGATGCGTTTGAGACGGGACATTTATTTTGACGGCGCCGAGAACGGCAGCGCATGAGAACACAGTGCTCGCATTCTCCCTCTTGTTGACTGTCGTCGTTAACAGTTCTGTCTGGATAGAAGTCTGTCTAATGATCAGATAGAACTGTTAAACAAAGGAATTAAATGTACACAACAAGTATTATAACGATTGCTTTTTTTATTATTTGTAGTAGAAAGGCAAACATTATAAAACTTTCTTGTTTGCTGTTAGCATTCAGCAAATACGCATTATATCATTTAAACAAATCTTTAAATGACTAATGAATATTTTATTTCACAAGCCTTGCAAACTTAGTCAGATCCAGCTGTGAGATCTTGTGAAGTGTGCATGTAACCTGCATGATCGCGTGTACTCTGCGTGACGGTCGGTCCATGCAAACTGAATGCTGAGAGGAGTTCAGCTTCACTGGAGACACGCGATCGACTAACTTTAAACTCGTGATTTCAAATTATGCTGCAGACTTTATGCATTTGCCCACTGTTATATTCATGTCACTTTCACTGTATGCTGTATGTAAAATGAGTGTTATCTTGGCTTTATTTGGAAAAAAAATATGATTTCCAATGCACACAAACTTCCCAGAATACTGAGTGCCCTGTTGGTTACAGTGTTTACTTCCTTTTGAATTATATTTTTATTAGTGCTGTCAATCGATTAAAAAATTTAATCGCGTTAATCACAGTCCTGGACTGTGATTAATCATGATTAATCGTAAATTTAAAATACTAGGATTTACCTGTAAATGTGCTGAAATAAAGAAATGCATGACAAACTAGTTTAAGGAAACAGAACCTTTCACACTTCCGCCAGGTATGAGACATAATCCTTATTATTCTTTTATCATTATTCTTTTGTTTTTATTCAGCCATTATCAGTCTTTATACTGGCAACACAACGTTTACCAAGCCAGATCGCTTCAATCCCAGTTTACATTTATCCAACTATTATCAAAAGTATTTCTAAATAAATACAACAAAACATATTCTTGCGACCTTACGTGAAGTATTATGACAAAATGCATTAAAGAAGAATTGGACCTGTTCTGCAGCTGCATTAGAGCTAATATTAGCATCATACTTCATAAGACGATTTATGAGATTAATAGTACGCTTTTACTCAGAACTCACTTTAAACCACCATCGAGTGTTTGTAATAACTTCCTTTTTTGATCACATGTGGAATTTGGTCGTTTACTGTTGTTAAAATATGCTATTTATAGCCTTTTATATCGCTGCACAAATTAGCATAGATGTACACATTCATCTCAAAAAAATCACATACAAACCATATCCTATCGTAATCGTGTGTTTATTATCTTATATAATCTATAGTGGCTGTTGTCATGTTTATGTCTGCTGTGTAAAAGCCTTAACGTGCTCTGGCTGAAACTCACGTTGTTTATGATGTTACAACCGCCTCTCCGTTCTTAAGTTGCCAGGTATACATTCCAACTATAATACACATTAGTAAAAGGATCTATTTTCATTTTTATTTGTCTATATACACTTTGGGCGGCCGCGGTACATTATAAAAGTAGCCCAAAAAAAAAAAACGCAACCCGCAGCTCTGTAATTTTTCCCGCGACTGTATTTTCAAAATAACCTACTTGTGCCGTTACCCTGGCAACACTGGCTCGCTGTGCCCTCATCACACAATGATAGATAACCTTCTGCGCGATGACGGGAAGAAGTTGGGGTCAAACCTTATGAAACGATTAATTTGCGTTAAAAAAATATTAACGCGTTAAAATTTTTAGATTAATCGCAGTTAACGTTGACACCCCTAATTTTTATTAAATATTCATTTTGATTAATTCATTTTTAATTTTTGTGAAAAATACTTTGTCATCTAAAGCATAAGTGTTTATTTTACACATTTATTTTTTAATCCATTTTCAAATGATTTCAAATTTCTTAAAAATTAATTAAAATTATATCGGCTTTATATCGGCCACCCTGCTTTCCAAGATATCGTCATCGGCATCAGCTGTCAAAAAAACAATATCGGTCGACCACTATGTCAAACATTACAATAACACTACCTTTTCTTTACATACAGCAAGACTGTCAAAGTAAATAACTTTCCATAATTCAACCACACGAAAAAGGAATGCATAATCCATTAAATAGTCCCGCGCTGACACTTCTGCTTAAGTGTGTTCTTAGCATATGCCTGCAATGATATGAGAGCCAATAACACAAACTGGTTAACTAGCTAAATCAAATGTCCCGATCCCATCCCACCCCACCCTTGTATATTTTGTAAATATTCAGTGTGTGACATAATGTACATCCAGTTGGTCTTTATCACAAAATACCCAATGAGCAAAAGTACGTCCAAAAGAGTCTTTTCAACACCTTTGTCACACGCTAAAATGACCTCCCCTGAGGACGTCTATTTAAGACATCTTCTGAACGTCTTATATTGACTTCCACGACTTCTCTAGAAGGTTAAAGTTTAGTTCAGGTGTAGTCCTTGTGAATGTATTTTCAATATCTTATAGGGATAACCGCAGTCTCATTTAGACATCATTTATACTGCTTGACAAAATGAACACTCTTAGGCTGCATTCAGTTAAAACTCATGCAAATCAACACAGTATGTTTGTATAAAAATCAAGAAAACAAAGAAACTTCACTTATCATACAGTGGATAACAATTAACAAATAACAAACAATTTAGTTTAGTTGGGTCCATACAGAACACTACCAGTCAAAAGTTTTTGAACAGCAAGGCGTGTTTTTTAAAGAAGTTCTTAAACGTAGTTCTTACTCTTCTGCTCACTAAATATTTCAAAATATTTAAATATTTTTATATATTTAAAAATATTTAAAAATTGTACTGTTTTTGCCGTACTTTGGATCAAATAAATGCAGGCTTGGTGAGCAGAAGAGACTTCTTTATTAAAAAAAAAAAAAAAAAAAAAAAAAAAAAACATTAAAAATCTTACTGTTCAAAAACTGTTGACTGGTAGTGTACAGGTGCATCTCAAAAAAATAAGAAAAAACTTGTTTCAAAAAAGTGAAACTTTCATATATTCTAGATTCATTACATGTAAAGTAAAACATTTAAAAAGTTTTCTTGTTATAATTTTGATGATTAGAGCTTACAGCTCATGAAAGTTAAAAATCCAGTATCTCAAAATATTAGAATATTTACATTTGAGTTTCATTAAATGGCATCCTACAGTATAAATTCTGGGTATCTCTTGTTCTTTGAAACCACAATAATGGGGAAGACTGCTGACTTGGCAATGGTCCAGAAGACAATCATTGACACCCTCCACAAAGAGGGTAAGTCACAGAAGGTCATTACTGAAAGGGGTGGCTATTCACAGAGTGCTGTATCAAAGCATATTAAATGCAAAGTTGACTGGAAGAAAGAAATTGGGTAGGAAAAGGTACACAAGCAACAGGGATGACCGCAAGCTTGAGAATACTGTCAAGCAAAGCCGATTCAAACACTTGGGAGAGCTTCACAAGGAGTGGACTGAAACTGGAGTCAAGAGTGCATCAAGAGTCACAACGCTCAAATGTCTTCAGAAGAAGGGCTACCAAGCCACTTCTGAAACAGAAACAACGTCAGAAGCATCTTACCTGGGCTAAGGAGAAAAAGAACTGGACTGCTGCTCAGTGGTCCAAAGTCCTCTTTTCAGATAAAAGTAAATTTTGCATTTCATTTGGAAATCAAGGTCTGGAGTCTGGAGGAAGACTGAAGAGGCACAGAATCCAAGCTGCTTGAAGTCCAGTGTGAAGTTTCCGAAGTCAGTGATGATTTGGGGTGCCGTGACCAAAGTCAGTGATGATTTGGGGTGCCGTGACGTCTGCTGGTGTTGGTTCATTGTGTTTTATCAAGTCCAAAGTCAATGCAGCCATCTACCAGGAGATTTTGGCGCAATTTATGCTTCCATCTGCTGACAAGCTTTATGAAGATGTTGATTTCCTTTTCCAGCAGGACTTTAGCACCTGCCGACCATGCCAAAACCACTTCCAAGTGGTTTGCTGACCATGATATTACTGTGCTTGATTGGCCAGCCAACATGCCTGACCTGAACCCTATAGAAAATCTATGGGATATTTTCAAGAGAAAGATGAGAAACAGTCGATCCAACAATACAGACGAGCTGAAGGCTCAATAGTGCCTCAGCAGTGCCACAGGCTGATCGCTTCCATGCCACACCTCACTGATGCTGGAGTTTGTGTTAGGAGCCCCGACCAAGTACTGAGTGCAGAAATGAACATACTTTAAAGAATTTAAACTTTTCTGTTTTGCAAATCCTTTTTTTGATTGATCTTAGGAAATATTGTAATATTTTGAGATACTGGATTTTTGACTTTCATGAACTGTAAGCTCTAATCATCAAAATTAAAACAAAACAATCTAGCATATATGAACGTTTCACTTTTTTAAAACAAGCTACAAAAAAAAAAAGAACTTTTTCATGATATTCAATTGTTTTTTTTTTTTTTTTTTTTTTTTTTTTTTTTTTTTAGATGCACCTTTATGTTCACCTATTGGAGCTGAATTGAGGGGAAATTTCTAATCAGGGTTCCCACTCTAAGTCAAATGTCAAATTCCGTGACTTTTCCCTGACTTTCACTGACAAAAATGCTGAATTTCCATGACCTATAATGAACGGAAAAAAACAGGCTGCTGTTCTGCTCCCTCTCCCATATTTGATAGCTTGATAGTAATTTTACAAATTTTACATTTAGCTTTTCTGTCATCTGCTTTTAACACCCAGTCTTTGAAGTAGTAATTCTGTAGCTAAAGCTCTTGAAATCGACATTTTCCTGGCATGTTTGGGTTAGTTAACCGGTACAGTCTGGTGACTGCATTTGATTAAAGTGAGTCATTCAGGTTCCTGGGCACCACCATCTCCCAGGACCTGAAGTGGGACACTCACATAGACTCCATTGTTAAAAAGGCCCAGCAGAGGTTGTACTTCCTTCGCCAGCTGAGGAAGTTCAACCTGCCACAGGAGCTGCTGAAACAGTTCTACTCTGCCATCATTGAATCCATCCTCTGCACTTCAATAAATGTCTGGTTCAGCTCAGCTACCAAATCTGACCTCAGAAGACTACAGAGGGTAGTCCGGACTGCTGAGCGAATCATTGGTACAACCCTCCCTACGCTCTAAGAACTATACCTATCCAGAGTGAGCAAAAGGGCTGGCAAAATCACTCTGGACCCCTCATATCCAGCACACTCCCTCTTTGAACTGTTGCCGTCTGGTCGACGCTACAGAGCTCTGAGCACCAGAACGTCCAGACACAAGAACAGTTTCTTCCCTCAGGCAATCCATCTCATGAACACTGGACAATAATTGTGGAACACACACCATTTATACACTTATACACTTATCTAACACACATACTTAGTCTACATTTCAATTTGCACATAATGTACCTGTACATACAAAATCGTCTATTGTAATATACCTGTACATACAATTGTCAATTTGTATGTTGTTATTCCTTATTTAGGCTACTTGTTCTATTTTTTATTCTTTTATTATCTGTGTTTTTGTTCTGTCACTGTCATTCTGTTGCACTGTGGAAACTTCTGTCACGAAAACAAATTCCTCATATATGTAAACATACCTGGCAATAAAGCTCATTCTGATTCTGATTCTGATTGCCAGTTGATGAGCGGGAAAGGAATAAAATGGCACTGAAAAATAGCCTAACCATAACAATAGGCAAAACGCGTTGTTACAGCCCTATGGGTATGCCTTTGTGTTTCGCTCTCTCCTGCTTTCTCGCTCTGTCAATCTCTTAGGTTCATTCCCTCCCCTCTGGATTGCCATTCGTCCAGGCAGATGTCAATCTTTATTAACCTGTGTGACGTCGCCGCCCTCGCTGCCAATCAAGATCACCACTACAGTTTAAAAGGACGCCTGAGTGAACGCTCTCTCTCTCTTGCGCTCCTACTTTGTTTTGTGTTTCTGTTCCTTGTTCATTTTGTGTTTTTCTTAGCGTACAGTGTGTTTCCTGTTATCACCTTTGCTATCCTATATGCATTCTGAGATTCGTTCTATAACGCTGATCGCGACTTTCCCATGTCCCAGGGAAAAGAGGACAGAGAAGTTGTCACGTGACTTACACGGTGCAACACTTAGAAACGCTACTGTATAGAAACATCAGCTTAGAAGTGAGCGCCACATTTGTAAGTTTTGTTTTTGTTAGAGAGTATAGTTTAGTTAGGGCGTGTAAACGCTGAAGATCTTTTTCTTTTATTTTAATAGTTAGGTTAGAGGTTTCATTGTAATTTAGTTTGGGTTTTTGTTATATTCTTTTTTTTTTTTTTCTTTGGCGCTGCTTGTGTTCCTTTTCCCTTGGGTTTGTTTGTTATTTTGGGTTAGTTTGATTTATGTAAATATTAAATGTTGTGTATATTGGTTTTTTTTTCTAGTATCTAATTCTTTATTATTGACCACTTTACGTTTGTACAATAAACTTCACTGGTTTTGGCAGTATTTGTTGGACGTTTGGTTTTTGCCACCATCATTTCGCCCAAATTGACACAAACTAAATGTTACCTTTTATTCCCTTAGACTTACAAACTAAAAATCGTAACAGTGTGAAAAAACACGACAAAAAAAATATGGTATAAAAAAAAAATTACATTTTGATTAATGGAAACAAGGGCTGGACGATTAATGGAAACAAGGGCTGGATGATATGGCCAAAATTTATATCATGATATAATTCTTAATTCCGGTCGATACGATATAATTCTGATATCGATATGAACAATATTTAAAAAAACCTCAGGAAACTGCCAAGAACATCGACAACAGATGTCTGTACCTACAAACTTCTGAAGAATGAATTTGCCAAATCTATGAAACCTCCTCCTATAAAACTATATAATATTTTAGAAATAAAAATGGTACAAAGAATTAATGTTCACCTTTTATTTGTATTTAGCCTTCATAAAAACAAGAAATGTGAAATCACCATCAAATAAAGACTCTCAGACTCACTCGCCTTATTAATAGCTACTAATATCTTTAACTTTAAACTATAACATATGCTGATTATTCAGCCAGGATGAAGAATATGAAAAGTGCTCAGAGTTGCTGCAGAAAACAGAAAAAAAAAAAAAGAGTGAGCAACAACATTCATACATTCTTATAAATCATCCACGCTGCGTTTTGAATTTGAAACGTGCAGTGCTCATGTTCATTCAAGTCAACTGCCACAGATGGGAAACACTGATAATGTGTATTGAAATATCGTAAATGTCTAAAAATCATATAGTGATACATATTGATATTGAATTATTGTCCAGCCGTAATGGAAACTAAAATTTAAAGTGACAAAAATCCCTGATATTCCATGACTTGGACAAAAAAATATAAAATTCCCTGACTTTCAATGTCTGGAATAGACCTTTTAAAATTCCATGATATTCCAAAAATTCCATGTCCTGTGGGAACCCTGTCTAATTCATTTTTATTTTTATTTCAACTGCAATTAACTAATTAAAATTCTGGTACATTCAAAGATGGTACATTCTTTATTCATGCAATAGTCAAGTGTTCACGTACCTGAATAATATCTGCATGCACAATCATGAAAAGAACACACACAAAAGGGCTTCCATACAACAGAGTCTAGTGTGGCAGGTGGAACTGGAACTGACTTCACGAACTGCCCTGAAACACAACTGAAATATAAACGATTATCATAAATATAAATATAGCTTCACAATGCTCATTTTGGTTTCTGCCAAACTTCAGTGTGCTTTTTAAAATTATTTTTACATTTTAAACAAACCTCACAGAATCGCCTGAGCGTCTGGGATCCATTACAAAGTCTATTTTACTACAAGAACAAACACTTCACCCCAGATAAAGTTCTGAAAATATTAAATATGTTATTGTAAAGTTACTTGTTTTAGTGACCAATTTAAACAACTAAAAGGGATAACGTAAACATAAATTTACCTCAGACTGTATCTTGAACCACCTCATGGGCAAATTAACTAACAGGGATATGTAAAATAACAAAGATGGCAATCTGAAAACTTATTAACACAGAACAATATAAATTTAGAGCGAAATTTAACATTACATGGACAAAACGACGAATAAAAGTAGACTTATAATGCTTACCTTTGGTTTAGCACCCATCCGTCCGTCTGTCAGATGCCCGTTACGGTTTGAATTTCAAACTGCGTCATGTTAGTGAAGGCCGCTGAGTCCGTCCTCTGTAGGTTTTATAAAGTGTCCTCAACACAGAATAAAATCAATTACATACAGAATCTATCGCGGTGGTATTATCTTCAGTCTTTGGTAATATACAGAATTAATATCTTCCGTCTTCGCAGTTGCTTGCGCTATCATATTTAACTTATGTCCCTTCGGAATGAGACAAGTTCATTTCGCTGCTAATTTCAAAGGGTTTATTTTGCTTCAATTACCACCTGACAAGACTTTAAACATTACCATTACAGTGTTTTCGCTTACATATGTATAGACTGTGGAGGTAAATAACTTACCGCCGTTGGACAATAGGAGAAAAGCACGCAATTTCACGCTGGTGGCACAAGTGTATGGAAGGATTTTCCGGAGTATTTTCAAATAGAATTGCAAATTGTATTTTCAATTCGTTTTCCATATGTGTACGCATTAATTGTGACGTAATCCGAATGCAACTTCAAATCTTGCATTACGGTTTGCATTTTCGCTTTCGCGAACGCACAGTGACTGCCACATTTCAAATGAAAAAACAAAGCCCATTTGCAACTGTATTTCCCATGTCTTAGGAGTTATGAGCCTGTCATATTTAAATAGCAATATTAATTACCACATATGATGTTTCACTTTCTCTGCGCCGCTCATATAACCTGTCAAAACTCAAATGGAATCCCAATTCCTTTTGCATTTGAATTTCCGATGTCTACACTGAAAGCTGTCAATCAATGTGAGGGGGCGCGACTAAACTAGGGGGCGTGTTTGTTTTGGGAGGTGACGTCACTCACAGACGACTGTGCCGAATGCTTTGATCAATGGAGGTAATCGGTAAAGCCTCTGCTAAAGGCAGCTGAAAGGTAAATGTATTCCAAAAAAAAATATAATAATAATAATAATAATAATAATAATAATAATAAAATAAATAAATAAAATTATAAAATTTTTAAAAAATGCAAATATAAAATACAAAGTTCTGTCGTGAAACTCTAGATGGTGCAGGTCGATAGTTTCTAACTCAATCTGATATAATAGCATAGCATCATTCACATGCCACAGCTGATTGGTTTCACATCAGCAGCCAATGAGAGTACTGCCCAACATTCAAATACTTGGCTAGTGCTTGCTGTAGCAGTTGCAGCACACTTTAGAAACCCTCCACCTTCCCCAGCTCCACTTGTGTAGATCTGCTACGAGGTAATTTTATGTATACTATGGGGGTTATTTCATATACTGTATATATATATAAAAATATATATATATATATATATATATATATATATATATATATATATATATATATATATGATTATTGTATGTGCAGCAGCAGTATTTATTACATGGTCACAGCAGTATGTCTGTGGATATATTGGCAGCAGCAAGTCTCGGTTAGCAGATCTTTTCCACCAAGTCCTGTATCATGTATACAGGTGCATCTCAATAAATTAGAATGTCATGGAAAAGTTCATTTATTTCAGTAGTTCAACTCAAATTGTGAAACTCGTGTATTAAATAAATTCAGTGCACACAGACTGAAGTAGTTTAAGTCTTTGGTTATTTTAATTGTGATGATTTTGGCTCACATTTAACAAATCTCAACAAATTAGAATCAGCTAATCGACTCAAAACACCTGCAAAAGTTTCCTGAGCCTTCAAAATGGTCTCTATGAGTGGAAGGAAAAAGTGTGAAAGAAAAAGATCTGAGAGAACCGCAGCCTTATGAGGATTGTCAAGCAAAATCGATTCAAGAATTTTGGTGAACTTCACAAGGAATGGACTGAGGCTGGGGTCAAGAGCCACCATACACGGACGTGTCAAGGAATTTGGCTACAGTTGTCGTATTCCTCTTGTTAAGCCACTCCTGAACCACAGACAACATCAGAGGCGTCTTACCTGGGCTAAGGAGAAGAAGAACTGGACTGTTGCCCAGTGGTCCAAAGTCCTCTTTTCAGATGAGAGCAAGTTTTGCATTTCATTTGGAAACCAAGGTCCTAGAGTCTGGAGGAAGGGTGGAGAAGCTCATAGCCCAAGTTGCTTGAAGTCCAGTGTTAAGTTTCCACAGTCTGTGATGATTTGGGGTGCAATGTCATCTTCTGGTGTTGGTCCATTGTGTTTTTTGAAAACCAAAGTCACTGCACCCGTTTACCAAGAAATTTTGGAGCACTTCATGCTTCCTTCTGCTGACCAGCTTTTTAAAGATGCTGATTTCATTTTCCAGCAGGATTTGGCACCTGCCCACACTGCCAAAAGCACCAAAAGTTGGTTAAATGACCATGGTGTTGGTGTGCTTGACTGGCCAGCAAACTCACCAGACCTGAACCCCATAGAGAATCTATGGTGTATTGTCAAGAGGAAAATGAGAAACAAGAGACCAAAAAATGCAGATGAGCTGAAGGCCACTGTCAAAGAAACCTGGGCTTCCATACCACCTCAGCAGTGCCACAAACTGATCACCTCCATGCCACGCTGAATTGAGGCAGTAATTAAAGCAAAAGGAGCTCCTACCAAGTATTGAGTACATATACAGTAAATGAACATACTTTCCAGAAGGCCAACAATTCACTAAAAATGCTTTTTTTATTGGTCTTATGAAGTATTCTAATTTGTTGAGATAGTGAATTGGTGGGTTTTTGTTAAATGTGAGCCAAAATCATCACAATTAAAAGAACCAAAGACTTAAACTACTTCAGTCTGTGTGCATTGAATTTATTTAATACACGAGTTTCACAATTTGAGTTGAATTACTGAAATAAATAAACTTTTCCACGACATTCTAATTTATTGAGATGCACCTGTATTACCATGCTAAACTCTCCAAGAGTTGTCATGACAGAAATCTATTTATGCTGCATTACACTTAAGCTTTTTTGATAGTGGAGTACAACAGTTGGGTTCCTGAAGTAAAAAAATAGAGCTCTGAGGTTGTCATACTGTATGCTTTTGTTGAAGCCATCTGTTTGCCATTATTTCAACTTATTTTAAAGGAATAGTTCATCCAAAAATGAAAATATGCTGTTAATTTACCTACCCTCAGGCTGTCAGAGTCTTAGTCATCACTGTCACCAGTCATCAGCCCCAGCGCTCCCAACATCAACATCACCTGGATTGCTGATCACCCGCACCTGCAGCCACTTATCACATCTCCTTTAAATACACGCTCCATTCAGACTCTCATCGTCTGGTCTACCGTTCACAACTCCGAACAGTTCCCAGACCCTTTGTACACTTATGGTTTACCTACGTTTCAGCTCTCCAACAATCCTCCTGTGAGACGCCGTCTAAGAATCCTGTTCCTGGTTCCTGCACTCCATTCATCCTGCAAAGAGACTCACATTCAGTCAACAGCTAAGACCCATTGAACTGTTACTATTTCCAAGATTCTCACCTGCCATTCTCTCCTCACGATCTGCATTCAACCTGTCAATAAACCATTCTGTGTTTAATTTACCTCTGTCTCCTCGCCTGCATATCTGTGACACAGGCCATGTAGGTGAGCTGCAGCCAACAAATCGCACCAAAAAAGCTCTGCAGGGAACACCTGAAGAACTGTACTGCAATCGAGTTGATCTCTCTCTACACTCTCAAAATACTTAAATCTTTGTACGTTAACAAATTTTGCAATAAGCTTAAAATACAGTATATTGTTTCTACAGATATAATCAGCTACTTTAATTATGTGGTTTTATGTTTCACTATCTTTTTTTTTTAATTTGATCGTCATTCGCAGTGCTTCATGGGATTGTAGTTCTTTCCCACATTAAAGCTGTTAAATACACAATTTTGTACCTTTTGTCTTTTTTGTCAAATGTGTTTTTCAAATACGTTTTTGCTCCAAATAAAGTTTGTAATGTTGTAATTTACCTGGCTGGTTTGGTTCATGGTTCATAATGCTTTATCAAAGACAATTTTAAAATCCCTATGGGAAAAATGAATGGAAGAATACTTCTCGAATCAGCGCACTGAAAAAGTGGGCAGGCACTAATGCACTCTATAAACACATTTAATGCAGATACTTGTTCCATGTACTTAACATTGGTTTCTCATACTCTCGTACATCATCAGTCTGCTGTTCTTTGAAATGTAAATAATATGGCATGTTAACAGGGAACCTGTTTTGGTCCTTGGTTATGTACAAAGCTATAGTATGAAGCAGCACATTTCAGCCTAGTGGGGTCCTTGTAAATTTCTAAACAGCACCATATTTCATTATTAAGAACTCCACAGTTATAAAACCGTAAACATGCCCTTGAGAGCTCAGACTTCAGGAAAAGTCTGGTAGGTTTAGGCACTGTGACTCTGATGGCTGTGCAATGTGTCCAAACTCCCAGCGCTCGCAGCACGTGTCTATGCCCGCCGATCTCTCTGACCTCAGATCATGAAGTGCACAGATGCAAAACCAGACAGAAGTGATCCAGTTTGTCCCTGAAGGTTTTAAAAAGCACAGCAAATTAATCATGCGGTTTTTTTTTTTGTGTGTGTGTGTGTTTGCATACTGTTAGGGGAGTAAATGTGTGCATAAGCTTTTGCCGTTTGTTGGCGTTTTCTCTGATGCCACTGGCATGACCACCCGCTCCCTGTTAAATTCTGTATACAGTATGTTATGATGATCTATTTCAATCAGCATTTAGATTAGAGATTTAGCATCGGGGAGGGATTTGTGTGGAGGAAGGAGGGGTGATTTAAATGCACCAAATCATCGGATTTCCAACACAGAGCGACAAATTAAAATCCCAACAGATGCAAGGCATAAATCATGTAGATTGCCTTTAAAGGAGTCCTTTAAAGATTGCTCTTTTTGGTTTACACCAGAGTCCAGCACACCGCTGTAGCTTTCTTGTCTTTATTAGCCATTCCAGTTAACTATTGTGCTTTTTTTTTTTTTTTTTTCATAAAAAGTCGGTTTTGTTTTGCTTTTATACATAGCACACATTTTCTCAATTTTATGCAAACATTGTTATGATGCTGTTAGTAGGTGACATCTTAAAAACTTTCATTACCATGTCCAACGAGTATGTCAGATTGCTTTTGTCACAATCATTTTTCAAAGTAAGGTGTTCAAAATAAACAGTATTAGTTAGAAAGAAAATGAGACTCCTGCGCTATCACTTTATATTTCCTCAAATTATGTCAAGACTATATTTGATCCAAGTACCTCAGAACAGCTGACATTGGCAGCACTCGATTTTTTATCCTGCCTTACCTGTAGGTATTATTATGACATTGTTCTTGTATGTCATTTTCATAATGTTTTATAAGTCATTAATATAACTTGTTGTGAGAAGAGTGTCTCACAATAAAAAGTGTCTTCCATTTGCAAAGATATGAACAATCACAATTTACTCAAGTGAAATATTTGACAGTTGTTGCTACAGTCTGTTTGCACGTTAGTTTTCGAATGAATGAATGAATGAATTAGTTACAATACAATATACACTTTTGATGTTATTTACAACCTAGTAACAACAAGTAAAATGTCCCATAAATTATTTGAAAAAGCAAAATACATATGTGACCCTGGACTACAAAAACAGTCTTAAGTCGCTGGGGTATATTTGTAGCAATAGCCAAAAATACATTGTATGGGTCAAAATTATTGATTTTTCTTTTATGCCAAAAATCATTAGGACATTAAGTAAAGATCATGTTCCATGAAGATATTTTTTAAATTTCCTACCGTAAATATATGAAAACTTAATTTTTGATTAGTAATAAGCATTGCATTTCATTTGGACAACTTTAAAGGGGATTTTCTCAGTATTTTGATTTTTTTGCACCTTCAGATTCCAGATTTTTAGTTGTATCTCGGCCAACTATTGTCCTATCAAGCCATACATCAATGGAAAGCTTATTTATTCAGCTTTCGAAAAAATTGACTTATGACTGGTTTTGTGGTCCAGGGTCACATATGTGCAATAGTCAAAGCTCTCTGTCTAGTGCATGTTTGCATAAAAAAAACAATGAGAAAAATAAAATAAAATAAAATAAAAAAGTAAATAAATGTAACCACAGTTGCAGTTTGATCATTTTATCTAATCCAAATACATAAACTGGACATCATGCTTTGGCAACCTTTTCCTATATTTTCAAAAAGCTGCACTAACTACAACCAAAATGCAACATTGTGAAAACATGTTGTGCTTGTGAGAATGTTTCGGTCAAAGACTTCTTCAGGCATTTCAGGGACAAAAAATGAACTCAACCACTGAGAAGATTTGTTTTGATATCATTCAGCTTTAATATTGTCCTTCACTAAGCCTCATGCTGAAGTTTCAAAAGTAATTGGTTCACTTCCATGCAGGAAGTCACATCAAGTTATTACAGCAGTCTGCGTACTAAACACACAGGGTAAAGTGCACAGGCATGGTCCAATTACAGATTGTCCACAAATCCAGAAGTCCAGCTCACCTCCAATTACAGATTCTCGACAAGCCTGGTAAGATATAAGATACTTGAGACTGAGAGGAGAAAAGAGCAGAAATGGGAATCTGAAGGAGGAAACCAGAGGGAGAAAGAGAGCTGTACTCTCTGCTAATGAATGACGTACATGTCTATTAGTGTCAGACTCTCTTGACTCCCTCTCTCTAGAAGAATCAGCCTGTCTGGTCCGGCAGAGAAATGAAAGTCTGAGGGGATTGTCATGTCCACGGGCAAACTCATCTGTCACTTGGCACTGCTGATGGAGTTTCTCGCATGCTTCAGCTATACATCTCCTCTCATATTGTTGCACAGATGCGTATATATCCAGGATGACGCAATGGAAAGAGGTCGCAGGTGAACCTAATCGAATGAACCGAGACTCAGTGTGTTTTTAATCATTGCACTAAGCAGCGTTTTAGGGCCGAGTGAGCGGATATGGCCCTGACGTGATTAGTTTTTGGTGCTCTGAGAGCTGATGTTATGGCAGTGAGTGCAGACCGCTTACTCCAGCCAAAATAAAATGGAATTCTTTATGACGTTGTATTGACGTGAACAAATGCTCTTCAGAATAAAGATATGATAAATAAGTAATTGCACGGAGAGACATTATGTCTCCGTAGAGCTGTCTTCCTACCTGCTCAGGACTTTAATAATAGATGTTTCCTGTACCTCTTCACTTTTTTGAAACGGCCATGCGATCAGCACTTTTTTTCCTCTTAATCTGGCAGCACAGCTCAAGATATTCTGTTTTTAGAATTCTATAGGATTCTGACATTCATTCGGATGACTTCATGTTTCATGTGTTTTTCTATTTCTTAGCACAACATCAGCATATACCTTTGATAAAATTGCATGCTGGACTTTGGCTCTCATTTAGACTAGTTTTGGAGAACTGTGATGGGAAAATGAAAATTTGTGTTGTTGTTAAACCAGGGTATTAATACCCTGGTATAACAACGTAAACCTGTTTTATCATAATTAAAATAGCTTTAAAAACATACTAAACAATGTTTTATTAAAATGTAAAAATGCATAAAGTTTTGTGTGAGGGGTAGGGTTAGTGTAGGGGCATAGAATATGCAGTTTATACAGTATAAAAGCCATTATGCCTATGGAGAGTCCCCATAAAACCTAAAACCCAACGTGTGGTTGTGTGTCTGAGTTAGGTTTTTCCTGCATTGTTGGGACCAAATGTCCCCACAAGGATAATAAAACCTGAAATTACCCACATTGTGGGAAACAACCAACAGTCCCCACAAGGAACACAGCTGCATAAACATACTAGATGTTTTAAAAATGCAAAAACGGTTTCTGTGAAGGTTAGGTTTAAGGGTAGAGAATAGTAAATAATTAAGTTTAGCTTAATATTAAGAGACTCCAACATGTTAGAATAACAAATGTTTATGTGACAAAAAAATGAAAGTCACAAATCAGTCAGAACAGAAGCTGACAAATTATCTACATGGCGTGCTTGAAATGATTTGCAGAATTTATTTAATTCTAATAATTTCCGAAGACCCCATTCATATAGTACTAAATACCCTCTATTCTATTAATGCCATGAACTAATAGTGTTTTGTGGAATTGAAGACTGTTCTTCTCTTGCTTGAAATATTTCTTAACTGTTAAAAAGTTTATTTTTTTTTTAATCTGCTTTCATTCACTGACCTCTAGTGGCAAACGTGTGCAGTGCAACTATCCACATGCAAGCTAACACATTGTTGCACATTCTGAGCCAAAACCAGATTTGTATTCTGTAGAATGAGATTTATGTAGAATAAGATTCCCTTATGTCCCTTCCCATATTCTCGCCTGCAACAGTCTTACATGTCGAGTAGCTAAAGATTATTGCTTTTTTTTTTTCATTTTAATATATTCTGTATTATTAAGAATCTATCTATCTATCTATCTATCTATCTATCTATCTATCTATCTATGTAACTAATTTAGTTGATCAATTAACTAACAAATTGTTTTATTCAAAATCTGCATTGGTCAATCTCAGGTAACTTTTTTTGTTTTGTTTTGTTTTGTTTTGTTAAAGTGGAAGATGGATGCATTTTTCTCAGTCCTGTTACCAAAACTCATATGTATATTAAAAAAGCGTGTTTAAAAATGTCAACAAATTCCTTCAGTCAGGTGTTTATTTTAAAGAAATTGTTGGTTTCATGGTAAAAAAAAATAAATAAATAAATAAAAAAAATAAAAATAAAATAAAATAAAATAAATCATAAAAAAGGCAACTCAAATTTTATCAAAACAATGGGATAAATGATGGACCAAACTTAATTTAAAAAACAGTGGTTTAACTTTTATTTATTTATTTATTTATTTATTTATTTATTTAAAGAAAAAAAATGTAGTTAACAGGAATGAAACTGGGTAACAGGAATGAGTATCAAGTATTGTGTATATAGGTTTGACTACACATGTGAGGTGTTAGTGCCCTCTCTGATATAGTGAAGAGTGTTGAATATTGACTAGTGAGCTGATCTCACTTGTAAATAAATAAATAAATATATAAATAAATATCATGCCAAATTATGTTTAAATCTAGTGGTCTGCAGAAGTTTTGTTAGGCTAATGTTTAGGGATAGAGGACGGGTTATGAGATAACATATAAATAACGAATAATAATAAATATTAAATTCAAATTAATATAAAAAATAATAAACTTAAAATAAACTTTAAAATAAACAAGTAACATCAAAGAAATAATTTAGGTAACAGTACAGTATGTTAATATTGTGGCTCCCAGTCATCATTTCAAAATCATCAAATATTCAGAAAAGAAAATAAGACCACATGCTTTAGGTAATTTCACTGCCTTCAGAAGATCCAGATGTTGCAATATCCAGTTGCAAATGTGTGTTGTGGAATTTTCACAAATTTTCAAAGGGGGGAATGTGTTAGAGTAACAGGACTGAGTGAAAACTTGGGGACACGACTAAAATGTGTATTTTATCTGAAATATAATAGATTTATTTTGAAATAAATGCAGGTTATTTAAAGTACAGATAAGATGAGTACACAAAAATGCAAAATAAAAATGATTTCTGAAGGACTTTAAACATATTTCATGTTAAAATGTTGGGTTAGAGACTGGGAACATCTACCAAATGCAATTTTTTTTTTTTTTTTTTTTTTTTTTTTTTTTTTTTTTAGCTTTTTAGGTAGTTTTTTATAATGTTTTAAAATTATATGTTTAAAATTTGCAGTTAGATTAATGTGCAGGACATTTTGCTTAATAATACAAAATTTTTTTTAGTTAATTTTCATTTGTACATATATTGTCCTGGGGACAGAAATAGCAGCCATTCGGTGGAATGGCCCATAAATATAACATGAAAGCTAAGCCTCTTCATTGAATCTCAATCGAAACACTAGTTGGTGCTGCCAGTGAAAACAACCAATGCAGTGATTGTGCAGCAACAGCCAAGCCAGCAGATGGAGCTGCAGGTTGACCATTTGAAGCGTGTACAGGAACGAATTGGCCATTGCCAGAAAGGATAAATCCTCCTGTATTTGAGCATTATTTGTGCCCTTATTAGTCAAATATGTGAGTCTTAATGGTTTGTCAAACAAAAACAAAATGAAAGTAAAATTAAAATTAAGTAAAAAATAAATAAATAAATAAAAAATAGATAATTGATTTTCATATTGTAATTGTGCTGCTTAGAAAAAATAACAATGCTGCTATGGTAGAAATATTTTGTCTGTTTTACCCTAGTCAATCATTAATCCAGTCCAAACGTCTTATATAATATTTTGTGCATGATAATTACTATTAGATAGCTATACATTTTGGCTGATATTTGATTTTATTGGTACAGTTAATTACAGTTCCCACCCTATTGTTATTGATATCATCATCATCATCTGACATTGTTCTTTATAAACATCTCATCAACAGTAGGTGGAGCTCAATGACTATATGATTCCAGTTCCTGTCATCAGAGGAACACAGAGTGAGATCTATCTATAAAGCGATACCTATTTATTTATTTTATTTTTTTTTTTTGGATCAGTGTTGCAATATTTAGTCACATTCTTCTCAGGAGTGTCTCTCACACTCTGCAGCCTGTAGCTGCAAATTGAGTATAGCTGCAGTGATAAAATATTCAAATCATTGCAAACGATTTGGCAGAGACTGTGTTAATGGGGGAAGCCAAAAAGAGGCTGCTGATTCCTCTGGAGCAAGAAGAACCAACGAAAATAGGGGAGCATGTGATTGAGACAGCAGCAGCAAGCATTACCCTCTGAGATCAGAGTAGATCTGTACATAAAGGTTACTGCACCACCACAGCTCACAAACCACTCAAGAGCCATACACATATGAATATTTAGGAACATGCATGTTTCACAATACAGTGCCAAATCAATCTTGGAACAGCATCATTTCAAAATATCTAAATATATTTATATGTATAATTCTACATATAATTTTCTGTTTAGTCTACTTGGATACAGTCTAATCTGTTGATGTCAAATTCTACAATATTTTGGTGGTGATAATTATTTGCTTTAAATCCAAACCAATATATCTTAACCTTGATTATATGAAGCAAATAATTGAAATAAACAATTAAGCAATAATCAAACAGACATTATACATAGGCTTAGATATTCTGGTCTTATTCCAGATTAAACTATCATGATTATGTAATCACAGAAAAGGAAAAACAACAGCACACATTTTTAGCTTTGAATTTTACGTCACATTCATGCAGTACAGTTGGGAAAAGGAGATGATCTCACGTCTCAAGATTCCTGAGAGACTTTGCAGCATTTAAAGAGGTTACTGCAGTTTAATAAAGATATGCTCATTCACCTTTAGAGCAACAGCTGTTGGTCACTTCAAGCCAAAAAAAATCACTGTCAGTCTCCTCCACTTGCTTATAGCGCTGTCACCACTCTGCCTCACCAGGACAACCATGACTCATCTCGGCCAATGAAGAGGCTGCTTTCTGAACACACCCACCACGGTCACAGCTGGCACACAAATGTAAGGATGATGAACTGTGATTGGACACTTGGCAAGCGCCAATCAGTCACCACCAGGGTGTTGTGAGGTCGGGTCATACTGTATATCAGCATATTATAATACACAGATGGAGTTGTTCAAATTCCGCTTACTGCTGCAGTAATGCAGGCAATAATTGCTGAAACATATTGGACTGGTCATAACACATCTGTATATAAGTAAATAATGCATGTTTTCGAGTGTAAAAATAACACAGAGAAGAAAAACACGTACAAAAAAAAAAAATGCATCACTTAAAATGTAAAATTCCCTCAACACTCACGAGCAAACAACCCCAGGTTCATTTTCACAGCCGGTGAATCCATACACCCTTGGTCTGTTACTCTGTCAGTTCAGATAATACTTGGGCCCTGTTCATGCAGACTGATGTTACTCAGAGCGTTATGGAAAAAGCACGCAGGTCTGTCCGTATGAGTTTGTGTATGTGATGGAGAGAGTGATAGAGAATGTGCAGTGAAGACTGACAGCTGGCAAACACGCTCTCCTCAGTTCCACAACTCAATTACAGCAGACAGTCTAGTCCACACAGCCCAGGGGCCTCTTGATATTGCAGTGAAACTTTCTGACAGTGCATTTTCACTGTGAAATAAATAACAGTTTGATATATATATATATATATATATATATATATATATATATATATATATATTTGCTTTATTAAAATTACAGTAAAAACAGTAATATTTTGAAATATTATTGCTATTTTAAAATTACTCCCCCACCCCCCACACCACCATGTTGTTATGGTAGGTGTAAAGATACTAGGCATCCAGAGTGGATATTTAATGGAGTTTCATTTGTTCCATTCCCAAAATCATCCAGTAATATAGCATTCAATCAGACTTGTTGTTCATGGCATTGACCTTCATTCATTTTACTTCTGTGATTCCATGATGCTTTCTCTTGTGTGTTTGGCACCCATAGACTAGTCTCAGCCTCAGAAGTCACGGCCACAAACCACTGGCTGAACGTGTGATGCATACAGCACACTTAGCTGGAAAAACTTCAGGAGTTTCGAAGTCATCATCGGATTGGTTGAATTATTCAGGATTTCCGGGAGATGTGTTTTTCGCGTTCTTTAACACTCCACAAAGATGCTGTGATGCCAAACCCCCTCAATGAAGAAGAAAGCTGCATGTTTACAACTGTGATAAAGAGCGCCTATTAGGATCAACTAAACGCTGGATTTTCAAAGGTGAGTGAAAATTTTAAAATTTGCGGCATAGAATCTTTCAAATATGTCCAAGAGTTCTACATACTGGGAACATTTGCATGGCCATAAACATGAAGCTGCACAAAACGAAACATGATTGGTTGCTACCTGTCAGTCAATTAACCTCTTCTGCCGTCAGTCTGAAGGTCTGGCTACATCACATTCAACTACTCCAGATATGTTGACGTGTCTGCCATCTTGGAATGTCGTCACTCACAATAACAATCAATGAGTTTCCAAATGCAACAACATTGTGCAGCATCTGGTTGTAAAAACCACCTACATTTAAATTCCTGAAGAAACTGAATAACCTTTTCACAGGTAAGAATGTGTTGGTTTGTGTTTTTAATATGTATTTACTCAATATTACAGGTTTTAAAACTAAGTACCTTTTAAATTCCTTGTTAGCTTACAGCTTCATCTTGTTGTATTGTGTTAGTTTATCAAAAGCATCTTCTGAAGTCTACTGAAGACAGATTTCAGAAGATATAACTACAGTTGCAGTGCAGTTGCAAAGTCAAGGGTTCACAGGCAGTTCCAAAATGGTGGACTTCTTATGTATCGCAGCCCATAGAAACAGTCATTAATGAGGCATCTACGTATACATATCTATGGTTGAAACTGTCTATAGACTGAATTATGTAATACGCATGTGCGTGACATCACTATTTTCACAAATTCATGTTTGTAGTTTACACAGAGAAGATAACGGTATCAAAACTGTTTTCAAAAGTTTGCATTTTCAGGCCTCTAATATACCATTGTCATGTAAATTGCTAAAATGCATTAAAAGTTTTCCGTTTTAGTTGAAAATGGTGTCATGTAAAAAGCACATTAAACCTGCTCATTGTTACATGATAATTTAGGCTTATTCCAGCCCACCTCAGTGCAAAAAGTGGCATGTGGTGATCAAAATCAACATAAGTATCGGAAACTAGAACTAGGCAGCTTAACACAGCACTCAGAATATGTATAGAAATTAATAAATTACTAATTTATCAAAACAAACTAGATCATTTGTAGTAACACGTTATAATATCAGTATTTGAATAATTATGTACTAGTACCTAAGTTAAATATTACTTTATGAGCTAATGATGAGTTAAGAATGTAGGTTACTATTTAAGAACTGACCTATACGACATGAGTCATATTGTGTGAAAACTTATCCCAAAGTGTTAATTGATTCATTAACAAACAAACATGTACTATCATGTAGTCAAGGTGGTTGTTATACACACATAAATTCATGACGACACATGTCACAGTTGAGGTTAGTTCTTGATTATTACATGCCTTAATTCATCATTAGTTCTTATAAAAGTAATATTTGGACTGTTATTGTAAAGTGTTGCCTTGTTTGTGTGCAATTTAAACCAAGATATGTTATCTTTGCACGTGTGTGTGTTTATTGCTTTGTTTGTGTACATTTAATCTAAGTGACTTAATTAGGCGCATAGTAAAGACTGCCTTGACACGCATGTGTGTTTATCTTGATTACAGTCTGGGGGACATCTGCGACTGCTCTGTGGTGTGGTGATTAAAGGCACAGTATCGTACATGTAGCAGTCACGCTGCCTCGCTGAGGATGGACTAATGAATTGCACCCCGTTGAGCGCAGTCCTATTACAGAGAATGCCTTTTCAAGCCAGAGCTCTAATGTAACAGCAAGCTTTGGGGCTAATGGGCATCTTTGAGAAGCGATCATTGCTTTGCGTTACATTGCAGTCGCTATGCTGCCAAAGATCCGCTCTGGGTGTTTACACCAGCCCACTCATCTGTCTGGCCGTATTACCCTGGACACAAGTACATCTGTGCATCCAGCCGATGAGCCTGCAACCTGCCTCCAGTCACCATCACCACTTCCCACTGAGAGAGCGTATCTGCATGTGCACTTGTGGGTTCTGCAGCGTTTGGTATCTTCTGGTATTCTGGCTAATTGCTGATTTCACTCTGGTTTCTATTCTGTTAACCAGTTATGCACCAGAAAAGTTGTACTAGCTAACCACAGGCTCAAGGATTGGATGGTTAGCATGGTCCAGTTGGCTCCTGATGGTAAATGTCATTTATACACCAATTTGTGGGCAATTCAAAAATAGTCATGTATTCTCATGAAATAAGATTTTTCATAAATATATCATTTAAAGTAGATTTTACTAGTGCTCAGTGAGAGAGCTTGAAATGGCCTGTCAATTAACATTATAGCAACAGTATATTTCAGATAGGACTTATTTTATGTATCTAAAATACACACAACAAAATTTCCACTTTTCATAATTTGACAGTTAGCTTACAGAGAGGACTAGTATTTATGTGTTCATAATAAATTAAAATAACATTTCCATATTATATTGTTTTTTGTAAAATGACAATTTCAGCTTGATTTAAACTATTAAAAAGTGATATTGAACTGATTTGTATCTATTACAGTAGAGCACAAGTAGGCAACAGGCAGCAGGTCCAAATGCAGTTTCAAGATCCTTTAATGATAATCCACAGAGATATACATCCAAAATACATGACGGAACCAAGAAAGGGTCACAAGAAACACAGGAGGTGACACTTAACAACTCACAGACAATGGCAGACTGGGGATTTATACACAAACACAGGACCAAACAAGAAATGGAACACAGCTGAACCAGGTTGACACTAATAAAAAACACAGCATGATGGGAAGTGGAGTCCATGACCAGAACAAGAAGCAAGAACACAAGACAACACAGGAACGCCCTCTAGTACCTCACAGTGGTGCAGGCAACTGGGCGTGACATAGCCCCCCCTCTAAGGGCGGATTCAAGACGCCCTACACTATCAAAGTTCAGAGGGGCGGTGGTACAGATGCGGACACAGGGGGAGGGAAGAAGGGCCAGGACTGTGGAGAGGCACAGGAGGCAGAGGCTGAACAGAGGGTGAAGACCATGGATGAGTCCGCTGAGCAGAGGGTCGAGACCAGATCAGTACCAGAGATGAAGCTGACAGAATTGAAGGCAGTGGCCATGTAGGAATCAGCAGATCATAGGGCAGGGACCAGAGTGAAGCCAGAGGTACAGCTGATTGAACTGAAGGTGGTGGCCACAGTGGAGTCAGCGAAGCTGTCAGAGCACATGGTGGCTTAGGTGGATCGGTGGGCAGAGTGAAACTGGGTCTGGATTGGGTTCAGCGACCGGACTTGGTTCTGAAACAAAGTCTTGGACTGAACTTGGCTCAGGACCAGAAATTTGGACTGGACTTACTTCCAGAACGGATTCTTGGACTGAACTTGGCTCAGGACCAGAAATTTGGACTGGACTTACTTCCAGAACGGATTCTTGGACTGAACTTGGCTTAGGACCAGAGACTTGAACTGGACTTGGTTCTGGAATGGATTCTCAGACTGGACTTGGCTCAGGATCAGAAACTTGAACTGGACTTTGCTCCGGAGTGAGAGTACAGTGTACTGCCCAGACACACAACATAGCCACTGCCATGACTGGAAGCACTGTGGACAGAGGAACCACCTCTATAACCTTCACTGCTGAAGGCCTTGGGATGCCAGCTGCTCTTACTGACCTCATTGGTGGGTCCACCAAACTGGAAGCCAGCCTCAAACGCCCAGAGAAAGCCTTCTTGTCTCCAAATACAACACTCCTGATGACAGGGAACTCTGGTTTGACATCCATGACGACTGGAAACTCTGGAGTGTCATCCATGGCGGCTGAAGACCTTGGCGTGGCTTTCATAATGGCTGGAGGCTCTGGCGTGGCAAACCAGACAGGTGAAGCGGCAACTTTGGCCGATGAGGTGGCAGGTGTTGCAGCTCTGGTAGATGGTGGCTCCGGCTGTGGCCTGGCGGCCAATTTGGGAGCGGACCTTGATATGGTGGCCATCTTGGACATTGACTCTGGCTGTGACATGGCCATCTTGAGTGCGGACTCTGACTGGAGCATGGCAGCCATCTTGGGAATTGGCTCTGGCATGGGAGCGGTGACAAACACTGGACTTGCAATCATCAGTGTGTGGCATGGTGGCAATCCTGGTCGGCCGGACTCTGTGGCCACTGAAGCTCATGGCCTACTGCCCCCCCCAAAAAAAAATAAAAAAAATAAAATAAAAAGTTTAGGGGAGACTTCCTCTTCCCCCACAGTGAACTCTGATCCACAAAACAGTAAAACAAAGTCAATATATTGCACCAGGGTCCAACCTGGATCCTTATCAGGCAAGTTGAGGCTGATATCAAGTCCACTCCAAAAAAAACAAACCCTCAGCAACACATCATCGCCAGATACAAGGTGGCAATATGAAAGAAACTCCTCCACATAAGCCTCAATACTACATCCCCTTTGATAAATGAAACAAAGTTTCTTTAAAGGGTCACAACGAGTACCTTGATGTGGGCGCATGATGAAAACTGCTGGATCCCTTGTTGTGGTGAGTTGTTCTGTTACAGTAGAGCACAAGCAGGCAACAGGTCCAAATGCAGTTTCAAGATCCTTTAATGATAATCCACAGAGATATACATCCAAAATACATGACCGAACCAAGAAAGGGTCACAAGAAACACAGGGGGTAACACTTATTAACAACTCACAACAGACAATGGCAGACTGGGGCTTTATACACAAACACAGGACCAAACAGGAAATGGAACACTCCTGAATCAGGTAGACACTAATAAAAACACAGCATGATGGGAAATGGAGTCCATGACCAGAACAACAAGCAGGAACACAAGACAACACAGAAACGCCCTCTAGTGCCACACAGTGGTGCAGGCAACTGGGCGTGACACTTGCCCCTTATTTCATATAACTGCATTAATAGAAAAAATTGTTATAGTGAAAAGTATCCAATCAATTAAAGTTCTGAAAATATACTATTTTTTTCACTGAATAAATACATTTTAATATATAGTAAAATGTATTTCAAATAAATTTATTTCAATCTTTATTTATGGAGTTTATAAGATTATAAAATGTAAAGTTTGGGTCTGACACAAGCATACAACATTAGGATCACTTTAAAAAGTAGCCAAAAAAAAAATGATAAAGGCATGGTGAAAAAAAAGAGAGACAAAAAGAAAAAGTTAAATCTGTTAGTTTTAATAAAAATCAACCCCTGGGACATTGCCTGAAGTTTAAGAAACATCCCAGTATATTTGAGCGAAAAGCAGGGGTGAAAGATCAGATGAAATGGCCCAAAGTCATCATATTGGGAAGGCTAATGGAGACTGTCAAGTTATATGCCACTATCTAGTGTTTCTTAATTAGTATCAATCTGAGGTTGTTGTTTGTAATTAAAGGGTGTTTCATTATTTTCATTCTAAAAAGCATTTTATTGAACAAAAATTCGTAATAGAGAGAGAGCTGGAGAAGAAGGGACCTGTGTTTAATTAATGAGAGGAAACCATATTTCATTTCAGGCTCGGCAGTTGAATTTTTCTGTTCTTCACGTCAATCGTCACTGACTAATCTGAGCACAAAGCGGGGGCTTAATCAGCTGAACGTAATAATTGGACATATCTCTGACAGAGAGGGCTGCCCTGTGTGGGTCTTTGACTGCCTTGTGTAGTCTGTGTGTAAGTGTGTGTATGTGTGGGTGCCTTCTGTGGGCCCTGCCAGGGATAAATTAGGTGGAAATTGCTGTATGTCTTTAGTGGCAATTAGAGCTCCTCCTGTGAAGTGAAAGCAGGCATTAACTAATAAAGGAAACATTTCCCTTGCAAATGAGCATCTAACTTTTTCTCCTCTTTAAGCCAATCAATAACTTTTCACAAATCTAAATGTCATATAAATAGTATCAAAATCTTTGAAGTGGGTTGGGCTGATCATCAGCAATGAATGTAAATGAAATCTTAAATTAAATAAATTATATATATATATATATATATATATATATATATATATATATATATATACACACACACACACACACTTTATTTATTTAATTTAAGATTTGATTTACATTTTCCTAATTAAGTACATTCATTTCTGATGAGAGAGAGAGAGAGAGCATGGTAATGTCTATAGAACAAAACAAAAGCAATATGTGTGTGTCCATGTCGCAGTAACAGCCGTGTTCTCTGCTCTGCAGGCGCTGATGTAGCCGATGTTCCTGAGGGTGATGAGATGGAATCATGGCTATCTGAGTGAGATGATTTGACCACAGTGTAATCACTGCTCTCTCCTCTGCGCTGGTGTGATTCTCCAGGGCTTCTCATGCATTACAGAGGACGAAGCAGAACAGCCTCTCGACGGCTGCAGTCCCTTTGTTTCCTAAACTGATCACATTCATTATCTCCCATAAGCCTGTTTACAAAAGATACGAGTGTGTCATGGTTCTTACTATGGTTGTGCATGCATTTCTAAGCATATGAATGTGGCAAATTAATTATTTCTGTAATAAAATGCTTCATTGTTGTTTTTATTATTCCACTGTGATTTTAATATACTATATCAGTTGTTTCCAAACCATTTTTTCTTATATACGCCCACAGACCCATCAATACAGCTCAAGTATCCCTTGATCGTAACGATACAGAAATGTGCTCCTTTTGACTCATATTATACTGCATGTCATAGCATTATCATTAATCGTATTAAAGTGGCCATTATTATGATTATTTTAAAACAAACAAAAACTATTGATAATGTGGGAGAAAAAACAAGTATATTTACCTCTTTTTAAAGGTGGGGTAAGCGATTTCTGGTAGCCAATGTTGATATTTGATATCACCAAAACAAACATGCCCCTACCCCAAAATGGTCTCGCCCCTATTTTGATAGCTCTGCCCCACACATACATGCATTACGCATCAAATGGTTCAAAATACCGTCTTTAATCCAAAACTTGAAAATAGTTTTAAGAAGAGAGATTTTTCAACTTTAAATTGAATTCCGCTTATTTTTTCCAATCAAATTTATTACCGATTTCAATGTGATGCTTAAGGCTTTGGCTATTCTGTTTTATACTTATTAATTTATGCTAATTTATTTTTATTTTTATTATAGGCCTATGTCTCGCTGTTGCTGTATGTGTGCACTGAAAGCTTAAAAAAAAATCCTTGTGTGTAGTGTGTGCAAAACATAGGCTACATTAAAATAAATATACAATGAACCATAAATGTTGTGTACAAATCAGAATCCTATGCACACATGAAAATTTTCATGGAAACTGATTTTTTCTTTCTTTCCTTCATTCAATAAACTACAAAGCTGGTTAACAGACTCTGTGCCTTGGTCAGTAAGAATTTTCTTTGGTGCCCCAAACCTGTAAAAGAAATGAACGCAGTGAGAGACAACTGCTTCAGATTTATTCAGAATAGCATAGGCTATTTTGTGTAATAGTCAACCAGGACACACATGTACTCATTTCCATTGTTGGTCCTGGTGACTTTCCCCACCAAATACATGCCCAGCAGTACCAGAGGCTTGCCCACCTTAAAATTAAAATAGCATCATTAATACATATACATTTTGTGACCTCATGACTTCCCTATCTCAAAATCCATGCATATCTGTGGACAACAAACTTACACACACACATATTGGGATGTACTTGGTCTCCTGCTAAACTGGCACTGGGCACACTGCAAAACCTGATGTTCAGAAATAAGCACATGAGAAATGTATTCCATAACATAATCAGTTTATATGTCTCACAGCAATGTTGAAAAGGAAAAAAAACAAAAAAAAAAAAGTAGCCTATTTACCCATTTATCAATGTCCACCCCCATTCTGGGCCAGTTGAATCTAGCTGAAATGGCAAGCTTGTTTTTTGGGGGGTTTTTTGGGTCCACAATGTTCTAATTCTAAAATAAAAATTGTCTGGCCTCTTTTTGTCCACCAACCACTTTTCTTCTTAACTTTACATTGTTTTTTGAGGAGATGTGATAAAGTTTGCTATCTATTGAAATAGCTTTATTGTTAAAATCTAAACAAATAACCTACAATGAGGTTCTAAAGGCCCATTTAAACTGAAATGGTAAAACAGGTGATTGTCAATTTGTGTTAGATGCTTCAAGTCAGTTAAGTACAGTTCCTTGACAAGCACTGACTTTTTGTTAGTATCAAGTCTTGGTGTATCACTATACCTCACTTTATTGTGAGAAAACTTGTCAATGTACAGGAGTTATCACTTAAAGTAGTTTGCTTGCTTACCATCGACTTGGAAAATGGAGGAACATCTGCAAATGAAATATTTCTGCTCTTTTTTATGACAAATGGATACACCTTGAGTTTTGTAATTTAGAATTTCCTCATATAGGTTTGGATCCATTGCTTTCATATGCCAACAAGAACAGTCATTTAGGTGACAACATTTTGTGGTCATCTCGCTAATTTATAACTGAGCTATTTTGAATGATTGATCGATTGATTTATCTGGTGCACTCTGAGATTGTATGCCAATTACAACATTATTTTCCACATTTGCATCTTATGCAAGGCTTTCTTGTGAAAACAATAACGTTTGGATAAGTGGATATATTAAATATATTCCACTGTATCAGTAAAAAGGTAAACAGATTAATCAAATAGAATATTAATTAAAATGTATTGTTGCTCTGTATGGAAACATATATATATATATATATATATATATATATATATATATAACTATATGGTAATAGCCTATGCCCTGAGTTTGGACGTCAGCATGGACAGATTACACTAATTTGCATAGGCAAAATTAAACTGCGAAAATTCGGACATAAGACAAAAACAAAGGAACAATTGCAAAAAAAAAAAAAAAAAAATGCTGCTTAATTTGCTGCCTAATTACTATCAGTTATTATTTTTGATCAATTATTATTAATGGTTTTTATTATTGGTATAATGGTTCTCAGTTAAAGAACAGCATTTATTTGAAATATAAGTACTTAGTAATAATATGAGTGTATATAAGTGTAAATCTTTACTGTCACTTAAATGATGATTCATTTGGGGTGATTCGTTCAGTCGCGCATGCGCAACATCCTATGTGTTCTGTAATGGAATTAGTTCACCTGTTTCGAATCTTTGGGTTTTCGAGTCATTCGTTCATCACGTGACAGCCCCATGCGCGTAACCTATGCAGTCAGAGCCGGAAAGAGACTTAATAATAATAACTAACTCTTTATTACCTTTGTTACCACATTCACTATTATGGAGAAAAAAAAAAAAAAACATCATGACAGAAATTCACACATTTATAAACTGTAAGAAATAAAAATCTACAATTTGAGACCAGAAACGCATCACGTAACTGTAAGTGTAAATAATAATTATAATGATGATGATGATGATGATGATAACTATGCACCCGTTTGTAAGGAAGGTTGTAAATTAACTAATTTCTCTATCCAATGCTGTGACGTCACGTGACAAAAGAACGAATGACTCGAAAAACTCGAGAGATGAACTAATCAATTCTCTTTCCGGCTCTGACTGCATAGGTTTAGCTTATGGGGCTGTCACGTGATGAACGAGTGACTCAAACCCGAAGACTCGAGAGATGAACTAATCAATTCTCTTTCCGGCTCAGACTGCATAGGTTTAGCTTATGGGGCTGTCACGTGATGAACGAGTGACTCAAACCAGAAGACTCGTGAGATAAACTAATAAATTCTCTTTCCGGCTCAGACTGCATAGGTTTAGCTTATGGGGCTGTCACGTGATGAACGAGCGACTCAAACCCGAAGACTCGAGAGATGAACTAATCAATTCTCTTTCCGGCTCAGACTGCATTGGTTAAGTATATGGGGGTGTCACGTGATGAACGAACGACTCAAACCCGAAGACATGTCAGATAAGAGGTGAGGTCAGCTAATCATAGACTAAAGACCCAGGTGAACAATGAATTAATCTTTACTGTTATTTATAGCATTAAAGTTTTGTATTGTTTGCAATATGATCAACGTTTGCATAAGTAGTAAATGTGTTAGGGAAGTAACACGTAACATTTTAATTATATTTTGCTAAAATGAACGAAATGACTCGGGGAAAAAAAAAAGATTCGTTCATTTTGCTGAACGAGACTCAAAGGTCCGAGTTGGTAAAATGATCCGAGCTTCCCATCACTAGTGTAAGCCTTCTTTTGTTCCGCAGACGTTTTCCTCTTTTGTTTTTTTTATCCGCCATGATCCCTATCTTTCTGTCATCGCTCGGCTCGGCTCATGTCCGTCATGTGCACGGGATTCACTAAATTCCAGGGCTTTCATTACGTAAAATGGACATTTCTGCCGTTTTTTTTTTTTTTTTTTTGCGCGGGCATTTCCGATCGGCTCCGATGGATATAATGAATAAGCGTCTGCGATGGTCATACAATTTATTTTTTTATGTTTTATAATCTTATATTTCAACGATTTTCAAGAACAAATAAACAACCAGAATAAATGTAAAACGTGCAGTAACGTCATTTGTGAATGTAATTTGACACGAAACCCCTGCGATCAGGTCAGGTATCTCAAGGTACAGTATATAACATAAAAAGTATAAAATATAAAAGGTATTTGACACAAAACCCCTGCGATCAGTACAGGTATCTGAAGTTACTGTAAATAATATAAAAGGTATTTGACTCGAAACCTCTGTGATCAGGACA
This sequence comes from Spinibarbus caldwelli, assembly GCA_039654775.1. Classification (NCBI taxonomy): domain Eukaryota; kingdom Metazoa; phylum Chordata; class Actinopteri; order Cypriniformes; family Cyprinidae; genus Spinibarbus; species Spinibarbus caldwelli. The sequence continues at coordinate 30,366,404 of CM077233.1, read as the reverse complement.
GTTATCTGAAGTTACCGTATAAGGTATTTGACACGAAACCCCTGCGATCAGTACAGGTATCTGAAGTTATAACAGTATGAATGTAATATGATATGAAACACTAGTGATCAGGACAGGTATCTGAAGTTACTGTATATAATATAAAAAGTATTTGACATAAAACACCTGGGATCAGTCACAGTGGCGTGCACAGAACTCCGGAGGGGCAGGGGCAAAATGTGGGGAGTGGGGGGTTGGTCCCCCTCGGCTAGGGGTGGGCGATATGGCAAAAATATCACTATTTTTTTTTTAGAAATATCACGATTCACAATATTATCACAATTCTGTCATGTTGAATTTTCTATTTTGCAAGATGTTTGAGCAGTACAGCCAAACTAATTTCCCTACTGTAAAGACAAAGCCTTTCAAGGTAACAAAATATAAAAAAGTATGGAGGATATTTAGGCCAAAGTGGGTGAAGATAAAAATCGTTGTCATTATTTTATCTTTGTTATTAAAAAATGAGAGCAAAGATACACATTACAAATACACATAATATACAAATAAAATATACAGTGTTTTATTTTCAGGTAGTCTACAATATGTGTATTTAGCAGGAGAGAAATTTAGCAGGAAAGGAATTGAATGAACAAATATAAAAATAAAACACTATATAGATTGATTCCTATTAAAGCAACTGTATTAAAGTTTTTCAGTCAAGAGTAGTGAGTGGTTTTTCTCTTTGTGTTTGGTGTTTTATTAACATTAAAGGAATAATTCACCCCCAAATTAAAATAGGCTAGTTTTTTTTATTTTTATACCTTCATTTACTCACTCAAAAGTTGTTTTAAACCTGAATGAGTTTCTTCTGCTGAAAATAAATGCTATTTTGATGAAGGTGGAAAACCTAACAGTTGCTGGTCCACAGTGACTTCCATAGTATTTTTTTTCCCTAATGTTAAATTCAGTGTGTACCAGCAACTGTTTGGTTAGCCACATTCTTCAAAATATCTTCTTTTGTGTTCAGCACAAGAAAGAAATTAATACAGGTTTGGGACAACATGTGAGAGTAAATAATGACAGAATTACAATTTTAGGGTGAACTATCCCTTTAATGACAGTCGGCTGCATGTTTAGTTCTGTCCCTTTAAGATCTGCACGCATCTAATATACAGGCACGCATCCGTTTCTCTCAGCTGTTTACTTTCATTTTAGACATAACCAACTGAGTCTATACATAAACATTGTGTGTTTTGGCAGTATTAGCACAAAACATAACTTAGTTCAGTAATCAGGCGCTGTTAGACAGGCTTTTTAGAGCACGCGCTTTGGGTGTATGTGCTCAGAAAAGGCGCTCGTCAGAACAGCACACGAATGAAACGTTTAACCAGTAAGTCTCTGAAGCAGATGCAGATAATGTACTTTTGTGATTGAGAATAAGTGCAGTGTCCCGTGAGAGTAACTCTACCGCAGAGTTAACACTGAATGTATGTGGCGTTGTACAGTACATAGAGACGGCGGCGCCAGAACTGCAGCTGATAGAATGTGCGCTGATATTTCTTCAAAAGCAGATCTTGGAGACATTTTTATAGTCCACGATCAAAAATCGTCATATCGAACACCCCTACCCACGGCAGAAATCGCAGACCGGGGGCACCGGACCGCAAGGGCACTTTACCGTCGGACCTCAAAGGGGCAGGGGCTCGAGCCCTCCTGGCACCCCCTTGTGCACGCCACTGATCAGTCAGGTATCTGAAGTTACTGTATGTAATATAAAAGGTATTTGACATGAAACACCTGTGATCAGGACAGGTATCTGAAGTTATAACAGTATGAATGTAATATGACACGAAACCCGTGATCAGGTCAGGTATCTGAAATTACTGTATACAGTGCCTTGCGAAAGTATTCATACCCCTTCATTTTTTTTCACGTTTTGTTATGTTGCTGCCTTATGTTAAACTGCTTTTAAATTACTATTTTTTCCACATCAATCTATACTCCATACACCATAATGGTAAAGCAAAAAAAAAAAACAGGTTTTTAACATCTTCGCAAATTTATTCAAAATAAAAAATTCAAATGATTCCATTGCGTAAGTATTCATACCCTTATCTGGGACAGTTGGAATTTAGCTCAGGAGCATTCATATTGCTTGTAGATGTTACTACAATTTGAGTGGAGTTAACCTGTGGCAAATTTAATTGAATGGGTATGATTTGGAAAGACACACGTCTTAATAAAAGGTCTAACAGCTGATAATGCATATCAGAGCAAAAACCAAACCCTGAGGTCCAAAGAACTGCCTGTAGAGCTCAGGAACAGGGTTGCGTCAAGCCACACATCTGGGGAAGAGTTAAGAAAAAAAAAAAAAAAAAATTCTGCTTCACTGAAGGTTCACAGAAACATGTAGTCTCTGTTACCCTTAATGGAAGACGTCTGAAACAACCAGGGCTCTTCCTAGAGTTGGCCTCCTGGCCAAACTGATCAATTGATAGAGAAGGGCTTTGGTTGGTGTGGTGACCAAGAACCTGATGGTCACTCTAGTTGAGCTCCATGATCGTATGTGGAGACAGGAGAAACCTACAAAAGGACAAACATCACTGCAACACTCCACCGATCTGGGCTTTATGGCGATGTGGCAAAACTCAATCCTCTCTTGTAGACACATGAAAACACACTTAGAATTTGCAAAAAAGCACCTAAAGGACCCTCAGACTGTGAGAAACAAGATTCTCTGGTTTGATGGACCTCAATTCCAAGCATCATGTTTGAAGCAAACCAGACACTGCTCATCACCTGCAGAGTACCATCCCAAAAGTAAAGTGTGGTGGTAGCAGCCTCGTGCTGTGGAGCTGTTTTTCAGCGGCAGGGACTGAGGGACTCGTCAGAGCAGAAGAAAAGCTCAATGCACCAAAATATTGAGATCGCCTTAATGAAAACCCAGTCCGGAGCATTCAGAACCTCAGACTGGGCAGAAGGTTCACCTTCCAACAGGACAATGGACCTAAACACACAGCAAGAGTGGTTTATAGACAACTCTGTGAATGTCCTTGAGTGGCCCAGTCACAGCCTGAGCTTGAACCCAATCAAATATTTCTGGAGAAACCTGAAAATGTGCATCTGCCCCCGTCCAACCTGACAGAGCTTGAGAGGTGAAGAGGTGAAGAGAAGAATAGCAGATAATTACCAAATGCTGATGAGCAAAGCTTGTCGCATCAAACAAAAAAAGGTTTGAGGCTGTAAAGGTGCTTCAGCTATATATTTAGTATGGGTATGGATACTTATGCAATGTACTTATTTCAGTTTTTTATTTTTTTAATGAATTTATGAAGTTGTGACAATTGTGTTTTTGCTTTGTCAATATGGTGTACGAAGTGTAGATTGATGTGGAGGAAAAAAGTAATTTAAAGGAGTTTAGCATAAGGCAGCAACATAAAAAAAAATTAAAGGGTATGAATGCTGAATGTAATATGACATGGAACCCCTGCGATCAGGACAGGTATCTGAAGTTATAACAGTATGAATGTAATATGACATGAAACACTAGTGATCAGGACAGGTATCTGAAGTTACTGTATATAATATAAAAAGTATTTGACACGAAACACCTGTGATCAGGACAGGTATCTCAAGGTACTGTATATGAATATAAAAAGTATTTGACATGAAACCCCTGTGATCAGGACAAGTATCTGAAGTTATAACAGTATGAATGTAATCTGACACGAAACACCTGCGATCAGTCAGGTATCTGAAGTTATTGTATGTAATATAAAAGGTATTTAACATGAAACCCCTGTGATCAGGACAGGTATTTGAAGTAAATGGCTTTTCCCGAACTGCGCGTGATTGGTGACCTATGCAGATTCTCAAATAGGCCACGCCTGCCTGATGACGCAGTTTCGATTACGATGTTCTGAAACCCCTGGAAAAAAGTGTATGTCGTCATGTTCTCTCCCCCGCATCATAAGTAGACACGCCCCTTACTGCTGATTGGCTACAAGTTTGTTTTGGTACTTGGCCCGACTCGTTTTCTAAAGCATTTTTTAAAAAATACATACCTCACATTTAATAAGACAACTTGTTTGTGTTTTTTACAAGCTTTAATGACTCTAGGGCAGGTTTTCAACCTTTTTTGACTCCAAGGTGTCCACAACAATATTCGAAGACCCCCGATGTAGTCTAACCGGTTTCCTTTGGGATGTTTGCTGTTGTTTTCAAAACTTTTTTTATATATACAGTATTGTGCAAAAGTCATAGGCCACTAGTATTTTCACCAAAAAAAAAAAAAAGGTTTTAAGTCGGTTATTTCTATCTTTTGCTGTAGCATGTCAGTTGGAAATATCAGTTTACATTTCCAAACATTATTTTTGCCATTAATTGTAATAATCAAGTGAGATTTTTGTTTGCACAAGGAGTCTGACAACAGCCAGTGCTCCACACAGAGATCTGATCTCATCATCATCCAGTCCGTCTGGAATGACATGAAGAAACAGAACAAACTGAGACAGACTAAATCCAGAAGAACTGTGGCAACATCTTCAAGATGCTTCAAGAAACCTGCCTGCAAGTTGGATTGTTTTCAACCCAACAATTTTTTTAGAGTATAGCTATTTTCACTTAGTGGAAATAGAATCCATTGAAATTTGCACTTAGTGTAAATAGCATCTATCACTATTGTCTCTTAGTGTAAATATAGCATCTAATTGCTATTAGTGTAAATGGCATCTATTGCTGTTTGCACTTAGTGTAAATAGCCTCTATCACTATTTACATTCAGTGCAAATAGCCACTGCCTTAAATTAAATACATTCATAAATATTTCCAGATTTTATAATACCCTGGAACCACTGTTGTCAGGGCAAACTTTCTCTATGGAAAACATCTAACAGCACATTTATTAATGAAATGCAGACAGATCTTTTTTTTTTTCTTCTTCTTTCTTTTTTTGCAAATTAGAAAAAAAAAAAAAATCTCAACATTACAATAAGTGCTTTATAGACTTAAAGTATTATAATATGCAGTACATGGTGTGGAAAAGGTTAAAACATTATGTTTGTAGTAAAATTAATATGGGTGGGAGAAAAATCTGATATTTAATTTATTAGTTTTGCATCCCTGAAGGAAGGCAGTTGAGTTCTGCATTATATCAGCACTGTTTTTTTCTTAGAAGCCTCTGAAAATTGCAGCTTGAAACAGCTGAAAGAAACAATTGAAATTTCATCACTAGTCAGGAAGGCTTTGTGAAGGTGTACAATCGTGTTTGTGTGCGTTTATCAATGTTCTCTTCATGAAACAGCCATATTTAATACACAATATGAATTAGTAGTTCTAGTCAATTCAAACTGTATCCAGATTTTGCTATTTTTGTAGTGCAACATATGTTGTTCCAGTGCATTTTTACTAAAGAACAATGCTTTAGTATCTCAATGACGGGTGCCTTATTGGTTTTATTGCCTCAGTGGCAACAGTAATATGTTAAAGTCCCCCTGTAGAGAAAATCAAGTTTTTTTTATTTTGTTTATTTGTCTCTGTGGTGTTTTTAATATGCTTTTAGACAAACCATGTGCCAATCCATTAATCAACACCATTGCTGAGTATTTTCTCCTTAAAACTGTACTTTCCCAAAGGCAGTCCCAGAAACGCCATTTGAAACAGCCCTTTTTTTTTTTTTTTTTTTTTTGCAACTTCACAAAAATCAATAACCAATCATGTCAAGGGATCCTATCATTAGTATATCATTAACTGTGCTGTAAAGCAGGGGCTCTAGTGAGAAGGCTGCCAGGTTAATCCGGTATATTTTTCTATAGATGTTTCGCTAGCTGTTGATATTTTCACTATTTTCATGATGACATGTGCTGTTAGCGCTTATTTATTTGTATTTAGAACCGCTAACTTGAATAATAACCCACGGCAACAGTGTAAAAGTAGCCCGGAGTCAGACCCACCTCTCCTGCAATGGCGGCCTCACTTCACTCGCATGCTTGTGAGCACAAACTGGAATCACAAACCTGGCTACATTCGAGTCTTCAAGGCATTTTGAGGACACAACATCATCAAGTAAGCAACTTTAACGAATGTTACAGTACCCACTGTAATTGTCCGCTTGTAAAAATTTTTATCAGTCATTATCCATGGATCAGGAGGCCTTAGCTGGTGTGACTGAGTGGAGGCGGGGCTAATTTGCATATTCATAGATCACCCATAGTAAATGAGGCAAGGGTGTAGAGTTACATTCAAGCTATGTTAAGGCATGAGGAAATTATGTTCACAAGAAAAAACATTTAAATATGTCATTCTGATGATCAAAGATGAGTGTTAAGAGACAACATTTTTGACTACAGGGGGACTTTAAAAGATACCAAAGCTCAATAAATAGTTACATTTAGCATTAATAACAAACAGTTCCTATGACAGGTAATATGGCTAATTAATTTATTGGCTGTTTGCAGTTACCAAGCATTGTATCAACAGTGTATTATATGGAGTAGGCCTATGTGTCACAGGTGTGTGTTTATCTTTCTTTTACAATGGCTTAATTCAATCAGAGTCCAAACAATAAGGTTTAAAATCAACTGTATGGAATATGATGATGATGATGAAGATGACGATGTTTATGTGTGTGTGTTGTGTACATTTGTATATATGTTTGATTCTACAAATACTTATGAAATGTGCAGCATGAAGGCTGTGGTAACTTGACATAGTCTCTTCGTATCCTCTTTACTGAACTTTAGACTCACTGTGGAGCAGAAAGTCTCCTTTACACTCTATGGGTTACAGGGGAAAGCCTGTATTAAAAGCTGCTTTGTGTATTGTATTAGTGTATAAGCACAGTAAATTTGGTCAGAGTTACTGGATGCCCTAGAAGCATGCTCGGGGAAATGAATGTTCCAGCTTCAGCATTTGCCATTGTGGATGTTGTGAAGGAAAGTTTCTTTCAGTTGCTAAATTTTTATTTAGTAAAGATGAATGGATGGATCAACACCAGTGTTTGGCAAGTTACTCTGAAAATGTAATTAAATTACTGATGACTGATTACTCCTTTTAAAAGAAATCACATTACTGTTCTGATTATTTTATTTCAAAAGTAATTAGTTACATTACTAGTTACATTACTTTTTTCTGTGGCCACATCCATGAAATTTACATGAAATCCAAGCATCAACGCTCCTGATAAACACTTGTTATTAAAGCATCAACATTCACAAAATGCTGTTATTTTTAACTAAAGCAAGCAGCTGCTGTGTGCATGGTTTGGCATGGCAGAATGCCAGCAAAGAGCGTTGCATTTATAATCTTTAATTAGATTGCATCTCCGTTCATTGCAATCTATAACACAAAGAATATATGCATAATGAATCTTACATAATGTCTACAATTCATGTGTTATAATGAGAGGATTCGTGAGCATGCAAATTCCAGCACTGCACTCTTGACTGGCCATTGCGTTCCAGAAATCGACATTGCTCAACGCAGCAAACACGTGTTATAGCCTAAATAGAAACTCTGCCTATGCTTGTGCCTGTTAATCATTTTCATTTTATATTAGTTCTTGTTGCTTTTGTGCAATAGATGAATAACAATTTATTTGTTTTAGATATATTATGTTTAGATATTTCTATTTTCCGGGAGTCCTGTGAATCATTTTATTCTCCCGCATCCCGCACACACACGAGTGTCTACCTGCCCGCACCAGCACTCGCCCATCTTGTCCCGTGCCGCACTCTGTTGTGTTGGGTCTCGCGAGAGCAGGTCTCTAGTAACGCGTTACTGTAATTTGATTACTTTTTTTAATAACGGAGTAATTTAACGCGTTACTCCGTTACTAAAAAAAGTAATCAAATTACAGTAACGCGTTACTAAGTAATGCGTTACTGCCCAGCACTGATCAACACATTGGCATATCTGATATCAAGCATTTTCAAATGGCTCCAAACCAGCAAAGGGTCCTGATGAGCTACAGAAACAGTGTGCATTTATGTTCAAATTTATGTTAACCTACACAGTTATTAATTAATGAGAGTAAAAGGGCAAATGCCACAATAATAATGGTCACACGGCCTAAAACTGCTCTACATTTTTGACTAAATGAAGTTTGCTGAGGTCCTGGTTGAGAAACACTTTTCTAAATCTAAAACTGTTATTGAATAAATTAATTTAACTAAATATGCTAGAACTTCCTTAATGTGCAGGAACTTACAGAAAGAAACAAAAAAGTTTGCCTAAAAGTTGTTCAATGGATTTATTGTAAATGAAGATCCCTTTTTTGTCAACTAAAGAAAAACAAAACCATTTAAAAAAAGGATTTGATATACTTTTAAAATATGATAATTTGATATAAGCTACTTTTGGGATACATTTAAAAAGAGTACTTATTATGGAAATTATAGATTTTAAAAGAATACACTTACATTTAAGGACATTTACCCCAGGATTCACAGACAAGACTTAAACCTAATCCCAGACTAAAATGTATGACTGAGCTGTTTTAACTGAAATAAACTTGCACTGACATATCTTAAAATATGTCAGTACCTTTGTTTTGTCTCAAGATGCACAAGATTTTTTCTTTTCTTTCCTCAAGCACATTTATAAAAATTAGTTCAATGTCCTAATTGAACTATGGCCTAAACCTGGCTTAATTTAAGCCCCGTCTGTGAAACAAGGCCTTAAATTCATGTTATTTGCATGTTGACATTTTTGTTAAATGCCATTAGCTGATTTTTAGTGTCTTTTTTAAACTTACTTTTAACCCACTTTTGTAGTAATATGTTTTTCTATGTAATTTCATATATTTGGTCAAGTGTACTGCCAAATGTACTGGGGTAAACAAAAATATATTTAAATGTATTTTAATTGATGACTAATAATGATGAAGTTGTATTTAGTACATTTAAAATATATTAACTTTAAATGAAATATTGAATAGCACATTAACGTACAATTAAAATCAAGTTGTTTTTTTTTTTTTTTTATATGTGCTTAAGTTCCCTCGAAAATAAATGTACTTCTTGATAATACATAATGATTTAAAATGTATTGAAGTTGACAAGGAAACTATTTTTGAAAAGTATTTGAGACACAGCAGCTGATTACATTAGAAGCAATCTTGTTTTGTCACGATGTGCCACTTTCAGTATATCAGTAGTGCGAGACAGCCGTGTTTGGGTTCGGTCTTGATGTGTTTGACATGCCACTGGTTATTTTTATGTAAAGGTGCCACTTTTTCGATCTTGCCAATGCTTGAAAATACTTAACAAAAACACTAGCAATAGATCTGTGGAAAGAGTGGCACTGGCTCCACTATACATGTGACAACCCACATGCTGCTTTGAAGTGTCATAATAAAGTGTTTTGCAGGAAAGCACTTTCTTATTGCTTTCAACACTGCTGCACTGTAACACCCAGGTATGAACCTCTGAGAGTTTGTCAACCAAACTCAGACTGGATCCAGTATAAATTAGCAATGATGACGGTGCTCTGGCAGCTGCTGAAGTGCTAGTGGGGGTGAAAAACAGCTCTGGCTGGAGGCCCGATCACCTCACTTGTAAGGATACACTGTCTGGATTGACCTCCTTTCACCTGAAATCATCGATCTGGTTTTTATTATCGCCCTCAGGTCACCGTGACAGGTAGGCAGCTGCCTGAGGCGATGTGATGTGTGTGTGTGTGTGTGTGTGTGTGTGTATGTGTGTGTGTGTGTGTGTGTGTGTGTGCACGTGCAGTGTTTGAAATCAGTCAGTGTGTAGGAATGGCTGTCCGGGCATGACCCTTGTGAGTCAAAGGGCTTGGATGAAGCTTGTAAGAGGCATTGAGTGACACAAACTATCTCTACTTCAAACTAGCTACCTCAGCAAAACTGGCGTGTCTTTTAGCATCAGACTGATTTTTTCGATGGTTATTGTAAAGAACGACATGTCCAGAAATTGTTCGAGGCACCTGGGCTTGAATTAGTTTCAGGTCTTACTTTGTATCTTAAACTTTCTTTTATGTCAAGCTCATTCTTTGTCCCATAACACACGTCTTCTCTTCAGTCTCACCATTTTCTCATTTTAATTTCCTTCACTCTTCCCTTTTGACCCCTCTATTGTTACTCTCTGCATTTTGAGCGTACGCTGATTTACGAATACCAAGTTTTCTGCCATTCAGACAACTTGCTAGATTTCAGCTGGTAAAGGCACGGCCATGACCCTCCAGTCATTCCTTAAATCAGAGCCCAGCGTCTGATGGAAGTTCATAATGTTAGATCATCCTCTTCTGAAGGGACACATTGATTTACGGTCTGTGGCTGTACACTGACATTCTAGAGCCCATCACTATTTCTCTCTGTCACTCTCTCTTCTCCATTCTCCAGGAGACATTCAAGTCAGAGATTTAAAAGGATGTAGTCAATTAAACATTCATTTGTTCATGTGGTGTTGTTTAAAGGTCCATTAACAGACTTTCAGAGAATGTGAAGTGTGTGGTTTCTGTGCGACTTCAAATGGAATATCAATAATAATAACTATTTCGAACAAGTTTCAAAAGATCTGGCCCAATATCCACTTTTACAATCTTGGCCACTTGAGAGCATGAACACTCGACAAGAATAAGTGCTCAAGACTGACCCAGGTCTGAAAAATGTCAACACACAGTGCCCATAAAATACCCTATAGTCTAAAGTATCTGTAATACTATATATCAATGCAGTATTTCAGGCTTATCTTATCTAATCATTCATCATGTTCAAGAACTTAAATACAGGAAATATGTCTTGAAAATAGACAAGCAGTCAAGTGGATGGCAAGCGTTGGTATTAGGACAGGCCTGCCTCTAACCCATTGCATTATTTTTAAAAGTAATGCATTACAATATTGTGTTACTCCCTAAAAAGGTAACTAATTGTGTTACTTAGTTCCCTATCTGTCGGTCACTATGAGTTATGTCGTGACAACATTATGGGGATTCACTTTGGAGCCCCAATCATCTCTGACTTTAAGACAGGTGCATCCACTCATCAGATTTTTGCTTTGGATGAAGAGTGCTGTTCTTCACAAAGCCTTTCATCGTTTGACTGGAAGCTGTTCTGGGTTGGCGTTACAGTGCAAACAGTGGTGTGTCCCTGTCGTCAGCAATTCCCCTGGGCACTTCAATCTGAAAGAGCAGATTTCCAAAACACGGACGGATTTCCAAAACACTGACTTTTTAAAGATGCTGTTCCGTCCGTGTCCTCTTGGTTGCGGTCATTACCTGTCCTCCGGTGACGGACACGATCGTTGTTAATAAAATCGTACTACAATCGTACTAAATAAAATTTTATTATTTTTATATATTATTATTGTCTTCAGTGTATGGGCATCCAACACGCTGAAGCTGCGCTGGTGGATGACTCATGCGTTCATTACGAGTGTATGAGCATGGCCTCGCTGCGATCTCATCTCTCTTTTGTAAAAAGAGTGGCACCCTCTGCCGCCACCCATCCCGGTCTCTCTGGCTCTAGCAGAGGACCGCCGGCTGGCGCTCTGGGAGATCTGAGGGTCACAATAAGAGCCTCTCCGCCGGGCACATCCCCACGAACCTCTTATTCCTCATGCAGCGAAGGTCCCGTTTGGCTCCCGAGTGATTTCACTGGCCCGTCTTGGCGCCCTTGCCCCGCTACGGGAAGTGGGCATCAGGATCCTTAACTACATCGACGACTGGCTCATCATAGCCCAGTCACGAGAACAGTTGTGCGATCACAGGGACCTGGTGCTCCGGCACCTCAGCCAGTTGGGGCTTCGGGTCAACTGGGAAAAGAGTAAGCTCTCCCCTGTGCAGAGGGGCAGCTCAATTGTTCAGCCCACACGCTCTCACTACAGCTCACGTTCCCCGGAGAATGGCGACTCCATCCCGAGATGATCCGGCTGATCTGGTGTCAATTCGGGGAAGCTCAGGTAGACCTGTTTACTTCCCGAGAGTCCTCCCACTGCCAGCTGTATTACTGGCCGGTGTCACGCTTGCTGCGCCATTCCCCCTCACCCGGGGACGCGAGCGCATTGTTTCCTCCTCCAGTAAGTTCCCCGGATGGCGAACGCTGGTTGAGTATCCTCCAGCACCCCCGGCAGTCAGACTGGGCCGAGCAGTCTGACGCCAGGCCCAGTATCAGTGTTAGCTTGCCCGGGTCAACGGTCAGCCCCTTTACTGGGCTAGGTGTCTATATGGCTTGATTCCCCTGCTGCCAATCCCATATGTGTATTCTTCCACGGTAAGGTTTCCCTCTCGGTAAACCTGTGTCTTCCCTTTGACAGAGCATTCTGTCAGTCTCTGCTGGCAGTTGTTCCATCTCTACTTTCAGGTAGGACCTGCCTCAGAGACCAATTCCATATGTAGTACTGCCCCAGGCCTGGGTCAGTCCATATCTGTGTCTCCACATGATACCTCCCTACGGGTAGGATGTGGCCTTCGTAGTGCCCTTCTCCGGAAGGCTCGCTTCCCCGTCGTCACTGCCGAGCTGTAACAACAAATAGGAAAGTCTTGAAGCAGTCTTTCACTGAAGGTCGAAATCTCTTCTGTTAAGAATTTCTTTGGGTAAAGGAACAGCAGCTTGGATATCTCCAGCAGCGATGTACTCACCTGTGGTCCCTGCGGGTACCAAAGTCAGTGAATTTGTGCTGTGGCGGTGGGAAAGTTACGACCTTTGCGTAGCATTTGTCTGACATGCGGTCGCTTGCCAACATTTGCTACGCCATGGGGTTGTGACGGGGTTCAGGTTGTGGCGCTTTCCAGGGTCCCCATAATGTCATCACGACATAACTCGTAGTGACCGACAGATAGGGAACGTCTCGGTTATGTACATGACCCTCGTTCCCTGATGGAGGGAACGGAGACGTTATGTCCCCTTGCCACAACCTCAAACCATCGCTGGTTGCCAGGGACACGTTCTCGGGCTCCTCAGTGGAAAAGGTAAAGGTGGAAAAGGTGGCTCAGGTATGAAAAATCCACTAGCCAATATTCATTGGCGTTTTCTCTTAAAGTCAGAGATGATTGGTGCTCCCAAGTGAATCCCCATAATGTCGTCACGACATAACGTCTCCGATCCCTCCATCAGGGAACGAGGGTTACGTACGTAACCGAGACGTTACTTGTTATGGAAAGTAATGCATTATTTTACTTTTGCATTACTTTTTCTTATCTGGGCTGGGCTTGCTTGTTTGTTGTTAATATAAAAAAAAATTATATTTTTGTCAAGTGTAAAAGCTCTTTCACACCAAAAGTAAAATGAATACGCCTCAGGCTGAAGAAAGTGTAAATTCACATCTGTACAGTTGAAGGCGCAGCTCAAACCATTCTGGATTGAATAAAAAAATAGGACACAGAAGAAAGTTCAACACTCTACAACAAAAATAAATAAATAAATAAATTATATATATGTACATGTATGTATATATATATATATATATATATATATATATATGGTTGAATTGGATCAAAGGTCAACAGCAAAGACATTGTTTAATAAAATAGTATTAAATACATAAAGGATATTTGTGTTATCTAACATATTGAATTATTTCAGCTTCATATTATTATTTCTGTGTAATATTCCGAGTTTGCATTTCACTGTTTTTATTAATTTTGAGGAATACTGAATCTGTTTTTGTGCAAGTGAGATGAGTAAATGCATGCTCACATTTAGTCTAGAACTACAGTAAGGCTCATGATACAACTTTTTAGCAATTTTTCCGGGCAGCTTTTTTTGTGCGATGTTGCTTGGGCACTTTCCCATTGAGAATGGGTAACAAATTTCTATTTGGATACTTTAGATCGGTCGTGGGTCCTGTGTCTCACCGGGTTGCCCACTGACGGCAACACTGCCATCATGTTTACACAGTACATACAAAGCTTCTGCACTTACTCACAAATTCTCCCAACATGGGGAAAGGAGAGCAGAGTCAGTCAATGTGAGAACAAAGTTACTGGCGTTACTTTTTTGAAAAATTAAGTCAGATTTTTTTTTTCTTGTAAATTAAAAATTAATGCATTACTTTACTAGTTACTTGAAAAAAAAGTAATCTGATTACATAACTTGAGTTACTTTTAATGCGTTACCTGCAACATTGGTAAATCCTGCCCCAAAATTAATGCTGTTGGTTGAGCCACTGTTGTCATATTTGCCCTCTCAAACAAACCTCCAGTGCTTCAAATATCAACATATATTTTAATTCACCAATACAACCTGAAAACAGTGGCATCATGTATTTAATTTGCTGCTCAAATCATGCAATAAATAGATATCCTTTTAAAAAATTCAAGGCAGTTTTGAAGTAAATAGTCCAACATGATGAGTAACTTGTAATGGGTAATACAGTTGAGCCAACATTAAAAAGAAAAATGTGCTCAAATTATTTGAGTTATGATATCCACATGAACTTAACATAACATTATACTCTTGTAGTATGTTTCTTTTTTCTATATTTTTGCTCATTCATTTTAAGCCCGAAACACACTGCACAATTTCCAGCTGTCCCAGACAAAAGATTGGCATCATGAAACAATCGTGGCGATTTCTGTGATCGTGGCTCCTAATCGGTGGTCCTGTGTCGTACAGTGAGAGAGGTTCAAACACAGCCGTTGTCACGATCGTTTGCAAATCAAACGATCCGTCGGACCTGAGTAGGTATCAGTCTTTGCTCTCATCTTTCTCTGCTGAAGTCCACGCTGCTAAATCCTCACATTTCCACAACAAGATCAACAGCGCTCCAGACATGCGTAATCTCTTCAGAACATTTAATTCTCTCCTCTGTCCCCCTCCACCACCTCCCACCACTTCTATAACAGCTGATGACTTTGCCACTTTTTTTACAGGCAAAACTAGAACAGTCAGTAGTCAGTTCTCTCTTCCACACACACACGACCTCCAACCAACCACATCCACTGCTAAAACTCCCATCTTCTCCTTCTGTCCACTCACTGAGGCAGAGATATCCAAACTTCTCCTCTCCAGCCATCCTACAACATGTCCTCTAGACCCAATCCCCTCACACCTTCTCCAAGCAATCTCTCCCACACTCTTACCAGCACTCACACACATCATCAACACATCTCTCCTCACAGGCATTTTCCCCACTGCGTTCAAGCAGGCTCGGGTAACCCCACTGCTCAAGAAACCTACATTAAACACTTCTCTTATAGAAAACTACAGACCTGTCTCTCTCCTTCCATTCATAGCGAAAACACTCGAACGAGTTGTCTTCAACCAGGTCTCAATGTTTCTTTCACAGAACAACAAACTGGATGCTAAACAGTCAGGTTTCAGGAGTGGCCATTCAACTGAGACTGCGCTACTCTCAGTCACTGAAGCCCTGCGAATTGCAAAAGCAGACTCCAAATCATCAGTCCTCATTCTGCTGGATCTATCTGCCATGTTTGACACTGTTAATCATCAGATCCTCCTGTTTACCCTCTCATCTCTGGGCATCAGTGGGATTCCACTTCACTGGTTTGAATCCTATCTCACTGGTAGGTCCTTCAGGGTGGCCTGGGGAGGGGAGGTATCCAAAGCACATCAACTGGTCACTGGGGTTCCTCAGGGATCGGTTCTTGGACCCCTCCTCTTCTCCACATACACGACATCACTGGGTCCCATCATACAGGCACATGGCTTCTCCTACCATTGCTACGCTGATGACTCACAGCTCTATCTCTCTTTTCAACCAGATGATCCAACAGTAGCTGCACGGATCTCAGGCTGCCTGGCGGACATCTCGGCATGGATGAAAGAACATCACCTACAGCTCAACCTGGCAAAGACTGAGCTTCTTGTCTTCCCTGCTACTCCAACTCTACAGCATGACTTCACGATTCAGTTAGGTTCATCAACAATTGCCCCATCAACTTTGGTCAGAAATCTTGGTGTAATCTTTGATGACCAGTTGACCTTCAAAGAGCACATTGCAAAGACTGCTCGATCTTGCAAGTTTGCACTACACAACATCAGAAAGAACAGGCCCTTTCTGACAGAGCATGGTGCACAACTTCTTGTCCAGGCCCTTGTCATTTCTAGGCTGGACTACTGCAATGCTCTTCTGGCTGGACTTCCATCTAACACAATCAAACCTCTACAAATGATTCAGAATGCAGCGGCACGACTGGTCTTCAATGAGCCCAAAAGAGCCCATGTTACACCTCTCTTTATCTCCTTGCACTGGCTACCAGTTGCAGCTCGGATCAAGTTCAAGACACTGATGCTTGCATATAGAACAACCACAGGCTCAGCACCCGCCTACTTCCACTCACTATTACGAATCTACACCCCCTCCAGAAGTCTGAGATCTGCTAGTGAGCGACGCCTCGTGGTACCATCACAGAGAGGCTCAAAATCACTTTCCAGAACATTCTCATTCACCATTCCTGGCTGGTGGAATGATCTTCCCACCCCTATCCGGAATGCTGGATCCCTATCAATCTTCAAGCAACAACTGAAAACTCATCTCTTTCAGCACTACTTGACTTCATCCTAAACTTTATAAAAAAAAAATAAAAAACAACTTTCTTTCTCTTTATTTATTCCTTTCCTTTCTAGCTTGTACTTATTTGAACAATGCCTGAGACTTGTTGTTACGAGCACTTCCTCTGTCTGATTGCCTCTTCAAGATGAATCGCTTTATGTATTCCCCAATTGTAAGTCGCTTTGGATAAAAGCGTCTGCAAAATGACTAAATGTAAATGTAAATGTCTTGCAGCCAAAGATAGCCTACAATGCAGTGTGATCATCGCACAGTGTTTGCTGCTATGATCCAGGTTTACTGACCAACCAATAAAAATGTGACGTGGTGCTAAAACATAAAACTGCTCACCTCAATCTCTTATCCATTCCTCTTTCACCACTTCCACTTTTTTCAGTACACAAAAAAACTACAACTGCTAAAGTGTTATTTATCATGCTCTTTTTGTTTACCACTAGCACATGCTGATAACGTTTTATTCTTCTACAGTAACGTATGTCGTAGCATACGAGTCAAGTTGTCATCATCATACAGTCTAGTCCTAGACAAGTTTATTAGATGAATGAATGAATGAATGATGCATTTATATAGTGTATTGCTGTACACCCAAAGCACTTTACACTCACGTGGGGGGGTCTCTCCTCAACCACCACCAGTGTGCAGCATCCACCTGGATCATGTGACGGCAGCCACAGTACAACGGTGCCAGTGCACTCACCACACACCAGCTATAAGTGGAGAGGAGAGAGAGGGATTATTAGGAGGCCATGATGGTCAGAGGCCAGTGGCGGCAATTTGGCCAGGACACCGGGGTTACACCCCTACTGTTTACGAGAAGTGCATGCCATGGGATTTTTAATGACCACAGAGAGTCAGGACCTCGGTTTAACGTCTCATCCGAAAGATGGTGCTTTTTGCCAGTATAGTGTCCCCGTCACTATACTGGGGCATTAGGGCCCACACAGACCACAGGGTGAGCACCTCCTGCTGGCCTCACTAACACCTCTTCCAACAGCAACCTAGTTTTCCCAGGAGGTCTCCCATGCATGTACTAACCAGGCACCACCCTGCTTAGCTTGGGTGGGCAACCAGTCTTGGGCTGCAGGGTGATATGGCTATGGTATAGATCCATGTCGCACAGTGTGACATGCAATGATCTTATAGGATTGCTAAAATCATGCAGTGTGTTCCGGGTCTTTGGAAGCATCTGAGATAATGCTGAACTTAAATATGACTCCTACAATAAGTCTTCTGATCTATGAAAGAGCATCCTGTGAGTGATTCAATTTTCCTCTGGATCACTTCAGGGAGTGCTGGTACTGTTCATAATTAGACTACCAATAACAACTAATAAGATTTTGCTAATTAATGAGCTGCATTCATCCATCCATTCATTATCCAAACAGGCTTGTCCAATAGGGCTGCTGGATGTAGGCAGGAAAACACCCTGGATGAATGGTAGCTGCATTCAGACTTGGAATATTCATTTGACCTTGAACCCACAAGAATCATGTGATCATTTATCATGGTAATGTGACTGTCATTGTGTCTTTTCAGCTCTCAACATCGAAACTGTTCCAAATCCACACTGGAAACTTGCATTCACTCAATCTGTCCACATTTCAGCTCTCTTTACTCTCCCTGATCCAACATCTCCCCTCTCTCTCTGTTTTCTAATCTTACCCACAATGCTTTGCAAAACACTCTAGTCTCATTCTCACCTATTATTGATACTCTGGCTCCTGCTGCCTATCTTTACTCATCTCCATACCTTTCTCACACCACTTTTCTTTTTCGCTTGACAACCTGCCTTCTTCTTTTTTGCTTTTTGGTGTTCCCAGATTTATTTATTTATTTCTCTCCTCAGCTGTAGAAGTGCTGTTTATCGCTTTTGACCTTTCTCCAAGCTTTCCTCGTGCAGGGCTAGGTATTTACATAGTACTCAAAACACAGGAGAAAGGTAGAGAGGGAATGAGACACATCATGTGTTCGGAGAGAAGGACTAGGTTGTGTCCCATCCCACTGTCATTGTGCCTGTGGGATGAAATATATCTGGTCTGAAGATCAAAGCTCAGCGCAGCGACGGCTGTACACACAAATGCTAAATCCCATGACTGATTCCTGTGTTTACAGCAAGAAAATGCTGTTTGATCAACAATGCGTGGTTTAGAGATATTGACGTCTCACAATTTAATGCAAACACAAACAGCTCATTCTTTGTTTTCTTTTTTTGGGATGCCCTCTCCAATGAGTTTATGGCTCTTTTCCAAAGCCTACTGAGCTGTCTGTTGTCTACATGGGCAGCTGGCTTATTGTAACCTCATAAGTGGACAATTCTGAGCACTCTACAGCATCTCCTTATGTCATTCAAATGCTACCTCTACACAGATGACATGGGAGGCTTGACTCCCAATGGATTTCAGTAGAGTTTGGCATTAGCATATTGCTAAGCTAATAGTGATGCTATAATAAGCATACTGGCACATAACAAAAAGAGCAATGATAGATTTTAAGCAAAAGGATTAACTGTTGGCAGGACAAGAGTTTTTTTTTGTTTTGTTTTTTTTTTTCTTTTTTCATATATGTCTGATTGAGACAAGTGGGGCACATATTTTGGATATGTTATAAATGTGTACAATTTATGAATTGTAATATCTGTTGGCCAAACTAATGGTTTGATGTTTATTTATGCTTAAAATGGCAGGTTTCCCATTGTGACAGTTTACTAAAATGATTTTTTTCCATATGGCAAGAGATTACATTTTTAAAAATGTTGCAAATCTATTTAAAATGTACAAAAAATGGCAAATTATATACATATTTTAAAATATACTGTATCTCCATGAATACTTTTTAATAATCTTTAGTTATACTGACATTTACTCTTTTTTTTTTTCCTTTGAGATATATATATATATATATATATATATATATATATATATATATATATATATATATATATATATATATATACAGGTGCATCTCAATAAATTAGAATGTCGTGGAAAAGTTTATTTCAGTAATTCAACTCAAATTGTGAAACTCGTGTATTAAATAAATTCAGTGCACACAGACTGAAGTAGTTTAAGTCTTTGATTTTGGCTCACATTTAACAAAAACCCACCAATTCACTATCTCAACAAATTAGAATATGGTGACATGCCAATCAGCTAATCAACTCAAAACACCTGCAAATATTTCCTGAGCCTTCAAAATGGTCTCTCAGTTTGGTTCACAAGGCTACACAATCATGGGGAAGACTGCTGATTTGACAGTTGTCCAGAAGACAATCATTGACACCCTTCACAAGGAGGGTAAGCCACAAACATTCATTGCCAAAGAAGCTGGCTGTTCACAGAGTGCTGTATCCAAGCATGTTAACAGAAAGTTGAGTGGAAGGAAAAAGTGTGGAAGAAAAAGATGCACAACCAACAGAGAGAACCGCAGCCTTATGATTGTCAAGCAAAATCAATTCAAGAATTTGGGTGAACTTCACAAGGAATGGACTGAGGCTGGGGTCAAGGCATCAAGAGCCACCACACACAGACGTGTCAAGGAATTTGGCTACAGTTGTCGTATTCCTCTTGTTAAGCCACTCCTGATCCACAGACAACGTCAGAGGCGTCTCACCTGGGCTAAGGAGAAGAAAAACTGGACTGTTGCCCAGTGGTCCAAAGTCCTCTTTCCAGATGAGAGCAAGTTTTATATTTCATTTGGAAACCAAGGTCCTAGAGTCTGGAGGAAGGGTGGAGAAGCTCATAGCCCAAGTTGCTTGAAGTCTAGTGTTAAGTTTCCACAGTCTGTGATGATTTGGGGTGCAATGTCATCTGCTGGTGTTGGTCCATTGTGTTTTTTGAAAACCAAAGTCATTGCACCTGTTTACCAAGAAATTTTGGAGCACTTCATGCTTCCTTCTGCTGACCAGCTTTTTAAAGATGCTGATTTCATTTTCCAGCAGGATTTGGCACCTGCCCACACTGCCAAAAGCACCAAAAGTTTTACCAAGTGTTACCAAGTACCAAGTATTGAGTACATATACAGTAAATGAACATACTTTCCAGAAGGCCAACAATTCACTAAAAATGTTTTTTTTTTTTTTATTGGTCTTATGAAGTATTCTAATTTGTTGAGATAGTGAATTGGTGGGTTTTTGTTAAATGTGAGCCAAAATCAAAGACTTAAACTACTTCAGTTTGTGTGCATTGAATTTATTTAATACACGAGTTTCACAATTTGAGTTGAATTACTGAAATTAACTTTTCCACGGTATTCTAATTTATTGAGATGCACCTGTATGTATATATATATATATATATATATATATATATATATATATATATATATATAATATCTAAATATACACTTAAAGAAAAGTCCGTAGTATAGAGCCTAAAGTACTGTATTAACATTTTTCACAGATATTTTACCTGTATTTTAAATGATGCATTGCACTGTGTTATGTTTTGGGTTAAAGGAAATGTTAGTAAGCTCAACAAATAATATATTGGTTTAAAATTGCTAGTACCTTTTCCATTTTTTTTCCCCCTTACAGTGATATTATCCAAAATGTCTTCAAAAATGGAGATGTATTTTCTTGTTCCTTAAAGTACAGTTTGTGATATGAATGTTTAAGCAAAATATATTTTCAATTTGAAATATTTCCTTAAGCCACATTTTATATTTGAAACACATATTTGAAATATATATATATATATATATATATATATATATATATATATATATATATATATATATATATATGTTTGAAATATATGTTGGCCAGAAAAACATATTTTTTTGTCATGTGGATTAGAACAACCTTCACTTCAGTGGTGCACCAATGATGACTTAAAATGCTGCCTAAGCAGCTCACTACATTTTAGAGTGGAGCCTACAATTTTATTTGATACAGTACAGAATTAATTTCATTTGCAGAATAACTGTGTATGCCTATGTGTGTGTGGTTTATGAGCAATACATTTTAATGAATAAGAGCTGCTGGGTTTGTTTGGGTTGCGAGAGCTCTAATACACACTCCCTCAGGTTCCTCTAGTTAATGTTAAAAGCAGTTGCGCAGTGAGTAGTTGACAGTTGTGTCATTTGACTGTAGTAGGGGACTACAGCATGTCACATTGTCCACATAGTAAGTACCTGAGAGATTGTCACAGCTCCGCTTCAATGATTTTGACTTACTTTAAATTACTGTCTTCCCTACATATATGTAATTATGCTTATGGTCGTGTTTATGACCAGCTCTGCAGCTTGACTGCTGCTGTTCATATTAAATGGAAAATGATCAACAATGTGCAAGGAATTGTGAGTATTGAGAGGGCCAGCTGCATTTGTTACAGTGAGAGGGAATCATGGGCTGTTAGGAGTGAAGAGTGTTGGTCACTTTGAAGTCTGTGGAGTGAAGAGATGGCTGGTGCCTTTTCGGACAGGAGGTAATCTGGCCCCCCTCCAGCTGGGACACAGAGACCTTACATGGACTCCCACTCACTTTTCATACTCGTCAATACATTTTAATTGGATGAGGGGAGAATCCAAACACGGTCTGCCATGCCAAGCAGGACTTGACTGCAATCCCAGTTCTTCAAAGGAAGTGTGTGTGCGTGAGTGTGCTTGTTTGTGTGTGTGTTCATATATTTATTTCTTTATTTTCCTTTTTGCTTTTCATCAAAATTGAAGTGTTTTGTCTCGATTACTCAGAATTATTCATCATCAGTTTTTATGTTAAATTTTAGCTAATAATGCTGTACATTTTATGCATATCCAACATCATATGGAACCCATTTAATCTGTTAAAGGTTCACTAGTGGCATGGATGAAGTATTTCACAAACAATGATCAATGTCAATGCAGAATGATTGCTCCATTCTCTGTGACCCATGATGATTAATTAGTTTGTGAAGCGAAAATGTTGGCATTTAAAGCAAGTAATATTTAGCTGGTCATGTGATCTCAACATGTCTGCCCCCATGAGGACCTGCTCCATTTAAAATAAATCAGTTTTTATTAGGCCACTGAAATCACTGAAATGACTCATGTGAATGTACATGATTTTAAGCATACTGTCCAAACGTATTAATTTAGTCGCATATAAATTGTTTTAATGCTGGAAAAGAGTTACATGCATTTTTAACATACAGCACACACACAGACACACATACATATGGTAACACATTAAATTAAACATGACATTTTGAAGACGACTGAAACATTATTTTCTTGTAAAACGTACTCCAATAATCTTTGTTGTATTTACAGCTTAGAAAAATACATGTTTTTGAAAGAAGTCTTATGCTCACCAAGGCTGCATTTATTTGAATAAAAATACTGTATACAGCAAAATTGTGAAATATGATTAAAATTTAAAATAAATGTTTTCTATTTTAATATATTTTAAATTTTAATTTATTTCTGTGATGACAAAGCTGAATTTTCAGTAGCCATTACTCCAATTTTTAGTGTCACATGATCATACAGTATAGTCTTCGTTTAAGTTTTATGGTGCTCTGAACTGATTTGTTTCAGAAAAACAGACACTTAATATATTCACTTGCATATAGTTTCAAGCACCATCTCATTAAAACATAATCACAGAATATGAGCCTCCATCGGTTAATCTGACAGTGATGAAATATATTCAAATTAAGAGCTCTTTGAGGGCTATTATGACATTTATTAGCTATTTTATTTAACAGCCTCTATTTTCCACTCTTAAAAAAATCACATCTTATGCCCAGTGTCTTCTCCAACCTCTCTAGAAACCTGGCAAGCGCAAATGTGTTCACTCTTACACAGTCTGTGATCCTTTCTGGGTGGCACGCATTCACTATTCCACATCTCCAGTGCAGGAGACAGGGGTGAGCAAGGGATCTGGGCAGGGATCCAGGCCTCTCGACCGGGATTCTGAAACACTCTCAGCCCCAGAACCCCTGGAGCTCCAGCCTTCTGCTGTTTATGCAAGAGCTTCTACTGGCTCCAACAGGGGCCCGCTCCTTCCATCTGGCCAGGAATCAGAGACCTGACCCACCGCTAAGACTCCCCATGGTACCAGAGAGGATAGGCTGATACAGAGAGGAAATCAGGAGAGAAGGTGTGAGAAATGAGAGAGCAATCATATCATGAGATGTAAGGAGTGGATGGCTCATTAATTCAAGTCAACCTCCACAATTACAAGCACAGATATGGTGATCAGGTACATGAGAAATTCTTCCACAGTTTTATTTGGTGATTAGTTAAACATTTTTGCACAGATTCCCTTCACATCTGGTATGAGTTTATTTGACTTGATATATTAGGGTAGTTGCTTGTGAATAATGAAAATGTATGCTCATTCACACTTACTCGAAATCAGAGTCTTGACCACCTCTGAATTTGGTTTCAATGATTCAGTCACAATACTGTATATCTTGGGTGTTATGCCTTGTTTTTAATGTGGTCTTAAGGGCAACTGTGACTGATCACCAAATTGCCAATGTAAGGGGGAGGATCCTAAAAGAAGCAAAACTATTTTAGCTGTTTCGTTACTCATTCAAGATTATAAATAAATAAATAAATAAATAAGGATGTTAACAAATTCTGGTTCAAGTTTTTATTGGTTCTTATAAATGGTTGAATAAACAAATTATTTATACTTTTGAAAAATAAACATTTGGAAGAGAAATCACATTTTTAAATGATGAGTTAATTGTTAGAATAAATACATTTCAAACAATTCTTGGAAATGTGCATTTAAACAAACATTTGTAAGAGGTGGCAAACAACAATTGTGGTTAACTAACAATATTAAACAAACATAAATATGTGTCACGGAAACACCAGCCTTGTCAGACCCAATCCACCAGCTAGCACGATCACAGTCACCTGATCACTGATCCTCCAAACCTGTCACCGCCTAATCAAGACTGGTTTAAATACACACTTATCTCCCACTTTTGTTTTCTGGTCTTGAAGTCTCTACATGACCCACCAGACTCCTTACCCCACCTGTGATCCTTCTCTTCATCGAATCCCTTGTGGAAAGAGAAAGAGAAAGGAACTGTTATATTCAGCTAAGTCTTGAGAAACCTGAACATTGAATTACCTGCTTACCTGTTGCCTACCTGTGTTGTTCCCTGCTGTGACCTGTTAATAAATCCTTGTTATCTTACCTGTGAATCCTCTCATGGTCTTGGCGTGACAATGGTAACATTTATCATTCTGATTTACTAAAAACAACCAACTCATAAGAGTAATTCCTTTAGGAATCAGTTTTTTGTACTGTATGGTTTTATTCACCAAAAAGAAAGAGTAGTTTGTTTGGGAATTCAATTAGCCAATATGAATTGTGCTCCATGTGTGATTTCTGATTCACTGAAAAGAGAGTAATTTGTTGTGAAATTGCATTATAGAGTTTATAGCACATATCTGATTCACTAAAAATCATTGCATCATCAAGCATCATTTGTTTAGTATTCCGACTATAGGCCTACAGTTTGCACTACTGTATGTGTTTTTGAGTCACTAAAAAGAACCCACATATAAGAGTCATTTGTTTGGCAGTCTGACTATATGGTGTGTGCTGTATGAATTTTTTCACTATAAAGACCCAACTCCTAAGTCATTCCTTTAGGAATCAGGTTTGTGCTGCATGATTTTAATTCACTAAAAATAAGCAACTCATATGAGTCATTCATTCGGGAATCAAATTGTTTTGTTTGTGTGTGATATGGTTTCGATCCACTTAAAAGTAGGAGCCATTTGTTTGGAAATCAGACTATACAGTTTGTGTTGCATGGATTTGATTTATTTAAAAAAAAAAAAAAAAAAAAAAAAAAACTCTCACGAGAGTGAATCATTTAGGAATCAGTTAATGGTTTGTGCTGTATGGTTTTGATTCACCAAAAAAAGAAAAAAAGAAAAGTCATTCGTTCAAAAATCTGACTATATATTGCACTGTGTGGGTTTGATTCACTAATAAGAACTAAATCATATAGTCAATTGTTTGGGAAGCACTGTAGGGCTGTGAATCTTTGGGTAGACAACGAATCGATTCGATTCACGATTCATA
Source organism: Spinibarbus caldwelli (assembly GCA_039654775.1). Classification (NCBI taxonomy): domain Eukaryota; kingdom Metazoa; phylum Chordata; class Actinopteri; order Cypriniformes; family Cyprinidae; genus Spinibarbus; species Spinibarbus caldwelli. The sequence continues at coordinate 30,340,901 of CM077233.1, read as the reverse complement.
GGTTTTCGATTCGACTCAAGAACAATTTCTGCAAATTCAAAACGATTCGATTCGATTAACGATTCTGCATTCTTTCAATGTATTCACAGGATTATGTAAATGCTTCCCCTAAATTCTTTAAATGCTTAGTCAGAGGGCAAATTACACAACAGCCTTTATGGTTAGAGAACCATAGGTTAGAGAAAAAAAAAACACGTTTGTCCATTGTTAGATGCTAGTTTAATGATGCTATGGTGTGACATGGCATATGTAGAAATTTATGTACGCCAAGATTTAAAAAAAAAAAAAAAAAGAGCTTTAAAAGTATTATAGGCTAACATTTTGTCACACCAGGTGTGTAGCCATCATTTCAGAAGTGACAGAAATGTCAAATACAATAATTTTATGTATTATTTATTTATTTTATTTTTATTTTATTTTTTTACAAGAAATTATTTTCTTATCTCTTACTTTGAATTTGCTATAAATAAATCAAATACACTGCTGGACAATAAAAAATCATTTGTAATCTATATTTTTTTCCTAATGGCAATTTCATGACTGTTTTATATACTACAAACAATTATTTAAATTATTTAATTTATTACGTTTCTGTACTGTAATAAATGATATGTCAATTAGCACTGCATCATTCATGAATTTTATTTATTTATTGTGTTTATTGTCTTAATGTTTCACCAGTTCATTTTATTCAGCTTAGCTGCAGCTGCCTTTGTCCATATTAGGCATTTCCTGGCACGTCTTAAGTTTTACAAGCCAAGATCACTTATATTTCAGTGCAAAAATTTCTTTATCTCATTTTCATTAAATAAAATGCTATGGTATTTAACTTTTCCTCTCCATCGGTGAATGATGATTCTGAAAGAAAAAGCGCCTAATGTCTGTTTCCTATAGCAACGAATGCTACTTGTGCATCTTATTAACAGATAAACCTTGCTCTCTTATTTCAAGGTTGTTGTTAATGCTGTGGTTATTTTAACAGTTTTCTTCATACATTCGTTTCAACGACATTGTGAAAACACGTTAATCATTCAATGGAACTCTGCATATGCTTTAGACACTTACATTTTTGCTCCGTCCATGCAATAAATGCGCAGCCTTCGACTGCTCAGGTAATGTCGATGTTATGACCGAGAGCCATTGAAAAACTACAGAAAACTAAACTACTTCACTTTAGCAGTACTGGCCACGAGTACTAAGGAGAGATCACACATCAGCTGCTCAATAAATGTGTCCGTGAGATGAACAGGGCGCGAGCGCAATCATGTGACAGGCAGTAAATATAGTGGAGCGCGTGAAGGAGAGATGTGAGGCCGGAAGGCTGTTCAAGGTCTCCATTAATTCGTGCTTGTAGTAATTTAATGTGTATATATTTTGAAAGCATTGAATCACTATAGAAATCGCGATTCATTCGATTCTTACCGTTTTAAATCGATTACTGTCCGAAATCGACGATTCACGATTCAAAAATCCATGTTTCAAGATCGATGCATATATGCATCGTCAGGGTTTGTAATCGATGCATCGAGAAAACGAGTGAATCGTTACACCCCTAGGAAGCAGATTAAACGGTTTGAGTAGGTTTTTGATTCACAAAGTCAATACCAATGCATTTGAGTCTTTTACTTGGGAATTGGACTATACAGTTTGCGTTGTGATTTTGATTCACTAAAAGCAACAACTCAAAGTATTTCCAGCATTGTAATACACTATGGTTGTTGCATGTTTTGCTTCTAAATAGTAATGCAAGATACTGTGTTTCAGTACGTGTTACATTTGCTTCTTTAAATGCATCATTTAAGCTCTAAACAAAATTAAGACAAGTCTTCTTCAGATATTTCCTAAGCTACAGTACATATGACTTCAAACTCTTCTTTGTGTTTGTTATAGTCTATTGCCAGGGCCGGATTATCCATAGATGGGATTGGGCGAGTGCCCTGGGTCACCAGCCAAAGTGATTAAGATAATGACTAGGCCTTTAAAATATTTTCCATGTTTTGTATATATATATTATTTTACAGGAAGAGATCCAGATACATACAAATGAATAGTTAATGATTCAATATATACTAAGAAAATATAAAATACAGGTGCATCTCAATGAATTAGAATGTCGTGGAAAAGTTCATTTATTTCACTAACTCAACTCAAATTGTGAAACTTGTGTATTAAATAAATTCAGTGCACACAGACTGAAGTAGTTTAAGTCTTTGGTTCTTTTAATTGTGATGATTTTGGCTCACATTTAACAAAACCCACCAATTCACTATCTCAACAAATTAGAATATGGTGACATGCCAATCAGCTAATCAACTCAAAACACCTGCAAAGGTTTCCTGAACCTTCAAAATGGTTACACAATAGCCTATACAATCATGGGGAAGACTGCTGATCTGACAGTTGTCCAGAAGACAATCATTGACACCCTCCACAAAGAGGGTAAGTCACAGAAGGTCATTACTGAATGGTTGGCTGTTCACAGAGTGCTGTATCAAAGCATATTAAGTGAAAAGTTGACTGGAAGGAAGAAATTGGGGTAGGAAAAGGTGCACGAGCAACAGGGATGACCACAAGCTTGAGAATACTGTCAAACAAAGCTGATTCAAACACTTGGGAGAGCTTCACAAGGAGTGGACTGAAGCTGGAGTCAGTGATCAAGAGTCACCACGCTCAGAAGTCTACAGGAAAAGGGCTACCAAGCCACTTCTGAAACAGAAACAATGTCAGAAGCATCTTACCTGGGCTAAGGAGAAAAAAAAAAAAAAAAAACTGGACTGTTGCTCAGTGGTCCAAAGTCCTCTTTTCAGATAAAAATAAATTTTGCATTTCATTTGGAAATCAAGGTCCCAGAGTCTGGAGGAAGACTGGAAAGGCACAGAATCCAAGCTGCTTGAAGCCCAGTGTGAAGTTTCCACAGTCAGTGATGAATTGGGTTGCCATTTCATCTCCTGCTGTTGGTCCATTGTGTTTTCTGAAGTCCACAGTCAACGGAGCCATCTACCAGGACATTTTAGAGCACTTCATCCTTCCTTCTGCTGACAAGCTTTATGGAGATGCTGATTTCATTTTCCAGCAGGACTTGGCACCTGTCCACACTGCCAAAAACACCAAAAGTTGGTTAAATGACCATGGTGTTGGTGTGCTTGACTGGCCAGCAAACTCACCAGACCTGAACCCCATAGAGAATCTACGGGGTATTGTCAAGAGGAAGATGAGAGACACCAGACCCAACAATGCAGATGAGCTGAAGGCCACTGTCAAAGAAACCTGGGCTTCCATACCACCTCAGCAGTGCCACAAACTGATCACCTCCATGTCACGCCGAATTGAGGCAGTAATTAAAGCAAAATGAGCCCCTATCAAGTATTGAGTACATATAAATGAACATACTTTCCAGAAGGCCAACAATTCACTAAAAATGTTTTTTTTATTATTATTATTGGTCTTATGAAGTATTCTAATTTGTTGAGATAGTGAATTGGTGGGTTTTTGTTGAATGTGAGCCAAAATCATCACAATTAAAAGAACCAAAGACTTAAACTACTTCAGTCTGTGTGCATTGAATTTATTTAATACACGAGTTTCACAATTTGAGTTGAATTACTGAAATAAATGAACTTTTCCACGACATTCTAATTCATTGAGATGCACCTGTATATGCATATAAAGAGTTGCGATTGGGTCAGGTCACAGTGTATTTGACCCCTTCCCCCAGTCAGAGTCGAGCCCGCTGATTGAATATTAAATTCACGATGGACAGGCAGCATCAGCTTAGCGGTTGTGTGAAACGTATATTTAAAAAAAAAAAAAAAAAAAAAACAGAGAGAGAGAAAATATCAGGACACATAGCCATGGCTATACAGTGCGACCATTTTAGTCGCATTTGCGACTGAAAAGTACTGTGTGCGACTATCAAAACACATTTAGGAGCACCTGTGCGACTGACCCGATCAGCATAGACTACATTATTTGTGTTTGCGCTCAGGGGAGCTTCAAAGATTTCTACGTGTTTTTGCAGCGTTGAGTAATGTATCGCAGACATATGTTGACTCCTTGAATGCAATGTTAATCAGAATTCGCTCACTGCTCAAAATACTGGAGTTTTGTTCATTGCTGAGTTATGCAAGCTCACAAATCCCCTGCTTATAACAAACAAAGTATAGATAATGTGTAATAAAGAGATTTGTTGTGCAGTGTAGGGAGCTTCATTGATTATAATGGAGCTTTGAGATCACGATGAACTGAAGTGAGTGACAGCTTTTAAAGATTAATAAGGGAGTTTGCAAATGTGATATTAAATTAATACAGCAGTTCAATAAACAAAGTTATTAAGTGACGTACATTGTATGACTTTAACAATATTGCCTGATATTTCGTCAACGAAAATAGTTTCAAACAGTCACAGCTGAGCCGCATCTTGATTCAAAATACTGGTGTTTCGTTTATGAATGAACCTGCGTTTTTAAATGAATCTAGTGAGTTGATGATTCAATTACCCATTCATAAAGACAGTCACTTGCTTCGTTCCTGAATGAATCAGCTGTTCAAACGAATCAATTGAATGAATGATTCAGTGGTAAAATCAGTGACTTGCCGCCACCTGCTGGCAGTTTTATTTTTATTTTTAAAGTGTCATTTAAGTTATTTAAATCATTCCAATCAAACAATAGTTCTATATTCCAAATTGTATATTTAAAACATGAATCTCACTACATTGTTATGAATTTAAAACATCCATGCCACCTCTGAGCCTCTGTAAAATGACTGTAAATTTACCTACATGCCAGTTTTGTGTTCTTCTATGCCATCTTTGTAGTGGAAAATGATTTTGTTAATATTGATTTCTTTTGATTGTTAACTTGTTCTTCTAATTCTACCTGTTCTTATTCTATTTTTAATTAAAAAATGTTGAAAAGCTTATAAATATAGATTTTTTGAATTTGACATAATGACATACTTTTAATAAAAAAATAAAATAAAATAAAATAATAAAAAAATGCCATTACAAAAAATACAAAATTTGTATTGGGGGGGGGGGGCACTTCAAATGTCGTCACCCTAGGGCACTACACTGTGTTAATCCGGGCCTGTCTATTGCACATCACAGTTGTTGGATGAACTCTTGCCAGAGGGAAGAGAATAATAAAACAGTCCATTGACATTGAACCACAGAATATCCACAGAATATCCTGCAAAATCATTAACACAAACTGACAGCTCTCAGATACTAAGGTTACTGGAGATCAGAAAGCTGTAGATTCTCCACTCAGACCTAGGTAAATAACTCTTTCAAACCTCCTCCGGGAACAACGGAGAGCTGTCAGTATCAGCGTGGGCTCCCTGTTTGAAACCAGAGTCGGGGAGAAGAGGGTCCTGATTGGACTGTGGGAATCTAGGCCAAATCGTCAAGCTGCATCAGCGAGACAGACACCTGGTGCATTCAAGTGATGAGGAAGGCCACGAGAGGGGAGGAAATGCTTGAGGTTGAGAGTAATCTCTGCTTCTTCAGCCTTCATCGCTGTCCCTTCTTCTCATCGATCGACCCAATCACAGCATGCTAAAGCCACACAACAGCCAGTGGGAGAGGCTAAAGTTGATTGCATGAGGTTGTAAGTATCCTGGCATGTGTGCATTGTGCTTCAGGGAGGACACGTAATGCATTTGCAGTGAGTGTTAAATATATACACAAATCTGTCAAATAACACACATGCACCTACGCATACACAAATGTGTCCACACTTTAATCACTTTAAATACTGATGAAGCCTCTAATATTATATGATTGACACAAATGGCTTCAAATCATCTATACACGCTAAATCGGCAAGACATATTAAGAGCTGTTTGTGCTTCATCATTCATACATCACTCAAACACTTGTACAGTATACTCATCAAAAACGACATGTTTTTAGACAGTTTGTAAGCTATTAAAAATTCAAATTATGCTCCGAGTTTGTCTGGTAAATAACAACTGTCCTGTAAAAATTAATCATTCAGGTTATCAGGGTATAAAAAGCGGTTAACCAATCAGAGACAAATGAGATCACGATGCCATCCTAAAGCCAACCCACTCTCATGAGAAAATGTAACTACTTTACATATAACTCAACAGTGAAATTATATGTATTCATAGAAATTTGTCACAAATTTTGTAAACTGTAAAATAGTTACATGGGAGTGTGTTGCCTAAAGGATCTGCAGAAATGCCTTGGGTGGGCCTTCACCTTCTCAGGAATACTGCTGAAAAATAAAGGGCATGGACACACCTGGTATTAACATATTAGCCTACATTCAGGTTTTAAAGACAAGATAACAGTCCATACTGTATAGACAAGGTCCAAAATCAGCATTTGTCAAGCACCAAATGGAGGTAAAACTGGCTTTAGCAAAGAGATGAAAACAAAAGTTACTGTCAGCATTATGAACAACAGCATGGCTAAAGCACTAACATACAAATCACCTACTACACAAAACATCTGTTGTGTTGAGTCAAACCTCAGTGAAAATTCAACCATCAGACCATATATTTTATTTATTTATTTTTATTTAATTTTTTTTTTCTCCAGAACATATGTGGCAGCCCATATTTGGAACATTCCTTGTATTATGGAATCAAAATGAAAGTATTAGGAACAAAATAATGTTGGATCTTTAAGTTTTTGTGACGTGCATTTCCTCTGAGAGATGGAGACTGAGTCAATTGATGCAAGTGATGCCTGCTTTGTATGTCACAAAAAAATTAATAAATAAGTACATTCATACATACATACGTACATACATACATAAAATATATGACATGTGCTGTCATTTTTATATATATAAACTTGGATACACATGTAGACCTATGAATAGACCTTTTAAAGCAAAAACTTCCAAATTCAGCTATGCGTTGATTTCTTAAGAAAATGTAGTATATGTATAGTATGTTGTAGTATATTTTTATTTGTTATACTGATTGTCATACTAATTTTTTTCTCTAAACAGGGAAATTTATATCTTCTTTTATTATACACATTTTTCACTCACAAAATGACAGGTTATAAAATATAATCAGTAAACATTATTTATAATATAAAGTCAAACAACAGCGTTTGATTAAATACTATGCTATTTTGTAAAATTATTGTAGTAAATATACTTATATGTTTTGAATTGCTACAAAAAAACAAAAACAAAAACGCAGGTACCTGCATGGGAATCAGTAAATATTTTTGAACCTGAACAAATGAAGCGGAGAATCATATAAATAGCGTGTCCGAACATACACATTCACTGAAATTAATTTGAAATTAAACATTTTAGGTGAATAACAAAAATAACAGCGTATTTTCTCTTGTGTATAAAGTTACGTATGCAGCATGATATTACAAAATCAGCAATGTAGAGATTATCATGCTATTCTTTAGGAATTCCGCATGTTACTGGAAAAACTGTTTAGAAAAGCTGCTTTGAAAACACTCAAGCTACTGTTATGCTAGCGTTGCCAACACTGTTCCATGTTTTTCATGATTGTAGGAACTTGTTCAGAGAAATTGATTCTCAACAACAACCACTGAGGCAGACAACACCTGGTAACACTAGATCTGTCTGTTTTATAGCTAGGTATTCATGTTGTAGTTTAGCTCTAATATTCACTCTTCTGAACGGCATTTTAATTAGAAATGTTTATACTGACCTTCCCAATAACGCTGACTTGTAACAGTGTATGTGTGCCTGTATGAGTGCATCTGAGGCCTCTTCAAACACACCACCACTATCCTACTTTATGTCCTTTCATGTTGCATCTCTGCTGCTGTAGATCAAGGTTGAGCTCATCTGGAGGTCGGCTCCATATCAAAGGCTCCGTGATCTGGTTACAGCATGCCACGTCTACCACCAACAGGCTTGGGGTGAAAGCCAGCGTGGAGCAGGTGCCTCTCAGTCAAACATAAACCCGAAGTCACTGTAAATGATTCTTTGATAAAGAAAATAATTCTAAAAAATTACCAAAGTTTTACTCGATTTTGTAGTTCTTTGAATTTACTTACACTTCTAAATGTCTAAAAGCTTGTAGTACTACGGTGCAACATTAATATTCAGCATAGACTCATTGGAAACAAAAATACATGCAATTAGTTTCTAGCAGAAATCAACACATTTTCTTCCTTTTCACACAAATTATGATTCCATGGTTGGATTATCAATAAATAAAGACTTATTTTTATAGAGTTCCTTGACATTTGCATGATATAATTGCCTCAATGGCTTATCTGACATAGTAAACTTGCTCTGTTGCTCACCTGGTACAGCATTAAAGTTGCTTGGGCTGAGTCCTGTGAATCACAAATCATGATAATAAATCTGAAAGCTATGGACTAGAACAAGCTAGGACTTTATTCAGCAAATGTGTTTTATCTCTCGTTTTGTTTTTATTAACATTAAACTGCTGCAATACGTGCAACAGCCAACATAATAAAATCTTGCCAGATTCACATTTATCTGTTTTTGGATAAAACTGAATATGCTTTTAGTGCCAGTTTGGAAGCCCTAAGAGACCAAACATTATTATTTTCTTCCTTGTTTTTATGATCTTGACTTAATTTTCTTGTGATCTCGATAATAAGTTATTTTCTTGTGATCTTGACATAAGAAAAGTTTTTCCTTTGATTTTGACATAACAAAATAATTATTTTCTTGTGATCACAACATACTGTAATTTGTAGTCTACACAAAAATAAAATAATGAATAACAATAGTAATAGCAACAACAACAATAACTTGTTTTTCAAACTTTTTTTTTCTGATTTCCAAGGCCTCCGTTCAAACAGGTTACTGATCAGAATGAAATAATAGGATGGTTAATCGCTTTATAGAATTTTCTATAATTTTTATAATTACAGAAAATACGGGTCGGGTGTTTACATGGAGATCACAAGAAAACAAATATTTTGCCTCTTAGTGCTTTCATACTCCACTCACTGTACATTTGAGTGTTTTGCGATGTGTGCAAGAACAAACGTAAAAGCATTTTGCACAATGTCATCACAGGTAAAAAAATAAATAAAATCCTGCCTGAGGCACCTTTTTATTAGAGCCTGACCCATTTATCGTTTTTCCGATTTTATCGGCTGGTATGAGCCTGTCACAGATATATCTGCATTGGTGTATATGCTGAAGATATGCCACCGATATGATTTTTTTTTTTTTTTTTTCTTTTTTTTTTACAGAACATTAATTAGATTGTCCAGCAGAGCATGCTCCATTTTTTGCTACTGGCTTCGCTAAAGATAGATGCCTAGTCTTTTTTGGACAGACTCCGCTTCCAATCCACACAGCAAATACAAAATAAAAGTAAAAATCCTGGCAAATTCAAAATAAACACCCTGTGCAGACTTCCAAACTTATTTCACATCCCTTTATCCTTGCTTGGAGGCAATAAATGGATGACAAAAGGTTCATCCTCGAAGCTGAAAAATACACGTTGTTATATGACACTACAAATTGTCCTTTTTACAAGGACAATGCCAAAATTTCCAATTGCAGGAGCTGAAGGAGTGGAATAAACAGAATTAAACTGAACAAAACGTAAACATTTAGTCAACAATGTAAAAAAAAAAAAAAAAAACATTGTCGGACAGGCAAAATCCTGCAAATCCTGTCACTTCACTTCTAAAATGCTCCTGGTGTGAGTTGGTAAAAGCTCATTGGAGCCATAACGTGCCACAAACGTGTGCAGTGTAAACGAGGGGTAAGGAGGTCTCTTGTTCAGGCAGCAGCATATAAGCAGTCAAGTAACATCTTAACTAGGAGTGGCTCAATACCACTTTTTCAGACCCAGTCCGATACCAAAAATTCTGAGTATCGGCCGATACCGATATCGATCCGATACCAGCACAGTTTTTTTTTTAAATCAGTGTAGGCCTACACTGATTTAAAAATTTATATAGGCCTACCTCAAAGTGTGTTGAACTGATCATCACTCTTTTGTGTGTTACACACAATACTAAATATAGACAAGTTTCTTATAAAGAAAAAATAACAAACGGAAAAAAATATATATATCATAATCTATGACAAAATTACTATTATAAAATAGGTTAGTGGATAATTCAGTAGCAAAATTTACCCTAGAAAAATCATGAGTGCACAATAATTTTATAAAATCTAAACTTTTAGTGAAAAAAAAAAAAATAACTAAATAAATAAATAAAAAACATTATTTAGAGGGCGAGAAATAAAAGTGAATAAGTGTTGGACTAAATCTGGTAAAAGTTTACACATTGCTCTTTGTATGGTTGTAAAATACATTCATGAAAAAAGTAATATATTTATATATAAATATATAGGGCCTACTATAAAATTAAAAGACATTTCTTTTAAATGTATAGCACAGTAATGAGGCAGCAACATATAATAGATAAGCCGAACAAGAAAAGCTATTAATAATCTGTCATTGTGCAAAAGTATTATGATACAAAAAGGCTCCAATACAGAGTGGCACAGAGCTTATGCGCATCCCGTGCGCAGAATGAGGCGCTTGAAGCAACACAGAGTCACAGCGCTCCGCATAGAAAAGTTCAAAGCACAAAGGGAAGAGACGTTGATGCAGAGACAAGTGTATTAAATCTGTGCGATAGTTTCTCAGTTTCTGTGCTCGTGAAGAACAATTCATAGTGCTCTCTACTCCAGTGTTGTATACACATACAGTATGGCTCGTGCGCTCCTGTTTAAGCCACGAAATACGCATCGGGATATCGTGACGACATATTCCTTCGTTTTATAATACTCAATTAATTGTTGACTGAGATTGGTGTTTTTAGAAGACGTATATGGGCTGAATTCTGCATAAATAATCCAAAACAATGCCATGCTATAAAATAAAATTTATTGTTAAATTGTTAAATACCCTGCCTTCATTACATATCTTTGTCACACCATTGTTTGATCACCACATTTGAGTAATCATTGCAAAAAATGTGTTTATGTATATATTGTATTCTATAAACAGTACCAGTCAAAAGTTTGGACACACGAAAAGGAAGTGTATCCAAACTTCTGACTGGTACTGTACTATAATTTACACATAAAGAATATCGTCCGATTATATCGATATCCGACTTTCTTTACTCCCTAATATTGGTAATGGCCCCCAAAAACCCATATCAGTCAGGATCTACTTTTTATTATCACTGTATACTCTGGATTGATTGATTAAAGTGGTAACCAGTGAGCATAGCAGCTTGATTAATGCATGTTTTATTTAAAACAGGTCTCAACTCAATATTATTATTCACCTTAATATGACTGTGTTGTTGTGTTTGGGTTTTTTTTTTTTTTTTCGCTTACGTCTCATAAGCGTTCATGTTGTAAGCATTCTTGTTTTCAGTAGTTCAAGACCACAAGCACTTTGCAGTCCATTCACAGAAAGTATGAGGTGCATATTGAACAATTTAAAGCCTCATAAATAAAGGGAACAATAGACCTTAGTCAGGGTAGACAATTTTTAGCAGATAAAAAAAAAAATAGGTTTGGGGTTTATTTTTACAGTCTGTGCAGTAGACAGTTTTTCTGTCACCATGATTTTTACAGTTTTTACACTGTAAAAAAAAAAATAAATTCCGTAGTTTTTACAGAATAATTCTGGTAGCTGTGGTTGCCAGAATAATTTTGTAAAAAATACAGAAAAACTGTAAACACATTTACAGAACAAAACTGTAAAATTTACAGTATAAAACTGTAATTTACAAACAGGGAAATTTGAATGTAAACCACTAAATTCAACAACACACACTGCTATTAAAATCTGTTTTGTACCTTTAACATACTGACAACCACCATAATAATGCAGGTAGTAAAAGAGAAAGCAACATGAAGAATCAAATCTCATCACAAGTAGCTTCACCACAAGCAGAAGTATATGCTAATATATAGAAGGTGCACAGAGTCATTCATGCAAACAAAAAACACCATCGTGGTAAGACACATGATACTTAAATAATGCAATAAACTTTCATTAAACAACAGAAGATGTAACATAAAGCCCAAATGTACATAACTGATAACAAAAACTTGAAAAACATGATTATTTAAACAAAATACTTTCAAATGTGGAGTGTCACGCAGGGAATTCTGGGAATATCAGTTTACAGTTTTTGACTGTAAATTATACATTGATTTGTTATTTTTACTTCTAAAAACTGTACAATTAACAGCATTTTACTGTAAAATTACATGATATGTCTGGTTAGATCTTTTACAGTTTTTTCCCTGTATGTAGTACAGGAACTCACTGTTAACATATTAACAGCTTTTTTCAGTAGAGTTTTTACAAAATTTTACAGTTAAAATTACACTTGTTTTTTACAGTGTACCTGAAGCCTGTTTAAATGATTACTATAAAGATAACTATAACTATTATTGCACATATATTAGTTTTTAATAAGTATGCTGCAGTTATGTCATCTGCTTCTTAAAATCATATGAATTCTAATTGGCTGTCAAAGCTTGTATTGTTCATCAGCTGGGAAAAATAAATCTAAATAGATCATTTTTATACTTTGACAGTTTTTTACATCATTGTCTTTTTAAGTAAGTTATAGCCACCTGAACTAATTTTTAAAGTTCAACTTTCTCAGTGTAAGCCACTCATTGTAGAACAGTATTTTGTATGACAGTCGTACTGTAAATGCACCGCATGAGCTGATACAAACATTATGGCCCTTCCCCTGCATCAAGCATCTCATCATTACTCAGCTGCGTGTTTGCAAATCACTAATTCTCCTGGTGGGTCTGACTCATGTCTGTCGGAAAAGGAGAAAACTCCAGACTGCAGTGAGAAGCTCAGATGGGGGACACGTGAACACGGGCACTTTCCCGCCATCACCTCACTGCCAGAAAGCAGCGGGTGGCTAATTAAAGAGACGCCTCTTTGGCTTTGGCACACCTCACACACATATGTTGTTGATTGGCCACCTTTCAGGTGTCGCGCGGAGTGTGTACGTGTGTGTTGATATTCATATGTAGTATATTTATAACAGGGCGGGGAAGTGGAAGCAAGAAACGGACATATGCTGGCTGGAGGCATATGTTTAAGTCCACAAAGAGGAGGGAGGGGCTTGTGGGTGTGATTGACAATGACATGACCAAGAGAGTGACAGAACCAGCTGACATTAAATGGAGGGGTGACACCTGCTCTAACAAGAGTGACTCGGCATGGAAAAGAAAATGGATTTTGAACACATTCAATTATTGCTGCTTTCTTAGTTTAGCTTGCAGCTATCAGTGTGCATCTGGCATTCACGCCAAGAATAATCATATATATATATATATATATATATATATATATATTTTTTTTTTTTTTTTTTCATTGTGTTTATTGAAATCAGGAAACAGGCTGTTTATTTTGAGATAACTTGTTTCTGATTGTTTCATATTTTTGGTCAGGTCATGCAGTCTCAAATACTCCTCGGCAGGAATAGTTTATAGAGTGGGTGAGTGGGGTCATTGCCCCAGGCGTCAGACTGTCAGGGGCCTCCAAAGCCTCAGGCTGTTCAGAGAACATCAGCTCCTCATACAGTATTGACCACAGGTCAGTGACAAAGAAGAGTGTCCATCATAATGAAAAGAAAAAATCTAGTAGGAAAAAAAGCAAAAAAAAAAAAAAAAAAAACGTGGCAAGTTCTTTGAAATGTAACAACCCAGGCTCATTGGAAAAATGTGCCTGTGGCGACAAATGAACATGAATCTAGATGCATTTTATTACACTGCTTGTTGCATGCATCACGGCAGTATGGAAATGAAATGTCTGGTGTTTCGCATTTAAAAATAATGTACCATTTACACTAAATCCTGTCCTAAACTTTACCGATAGTGTTAGTAAAAGTAAGATAAAGTACATAAGCTTAAGCAACTATGCCATTTTAGCTTGCTATGATCTTTTATCATGAGTCACATTTCACAGGACTTGTGCCTTAGCGCTTCACATCACAAGTGCAATGCTGTACCAGGTGAGCTAACAAGCGAGTTTAGTACATCAAAAAAATCTTGATGTGGAGCTGGGTATGTGATGCGAATGTCCAAATGTTTAAGTTTACAAATCATGCACTATGGTTACAGTGTTTTGAAGTAATATAGTATTGTGGAAGGAACTGCATGAATGAATAAGTCTTTATGAATCTGCCCCCATAATCATGCTTTGTGTGAAAAGGAATAAAAGTTGATGTTGTATTGTCACTAGTGTTAATTTGCAGAGTTTTTCAAGAAAAACTAATTTTTTTGGAGTGAGTGGCACAGATGGTAGTGCACTTGTGCATGCACAGCACGTGCCCAGGTTCAGTGTCCTGGGGCCTATACCATGAAGGTAGATGAACAAATTCAGAGTTACAGGATTAGTTTTGAGTTGACAAAACCAAACCACACTAATCCGGCTTTGCTGGTACCATGATGCTGATCATCAACTTTCTTTGTCAACTCAGGTTTTGATCCTGAGTTTGTGGAGCACGTGCACATAAATGTGTGACATCACTGGCGAACAGCCAATCACGAGCCTTGGTTAAAGGTTAAAGGTTTTGCTAAAGGTTAAGAGATTGAAGAATATGATTAATTTAAATGGATTTACAATGAAAAAAGTACTTGTTCACTCAAAAAAATAATTCACTGGATGAACTCAATTTAATTGAGGGCAGGATTTCCATCCAATAAGTATGTGTAGCCCCAACTCATAAAAAACAAATTAATGTGATGAAATGTAATCGAGTTGGTCCAACTCAATTTAATCAAATACAGTTTAAATGAAATTGATGCATTGATGAAGTGATTTTTTTATGCTTGTTGAACTCAAACTTAAACATTTAACTGGAAAATAAATTATTTGGCAAAATCTTTCCACACTCAAAGAAATTATACATTGGGTTTACTTAACTTTAGACAACACCCAATTTGTCAGACACAGAATAAGATGGTTTTGATATTTCCTTAACATATCCTAAATAGTTGTCTTTTACTATCAAAACATCTTTGATTCATGTTAGCAGGTCCTCAACCCAAGCACATGCTCTACACTTTACCACAATGGTAACCCCCAAAAACACTAACATACCAGAAACTCTTTTAAATACAAACATAAAAGAGCATTAAACATTAAGAAGTCTCACAATTTTATCATCTTAATAAAAAATGCCTAAAATAACATTTTATTTCAAGATTTACTCTCCTTATCAAGCCCTGTGCAAAGCATGATGGGAAGGGGAAATCCACTTCCTAGTTGCACAAGTAAAATCATGTTCTTTCAAAATGAAAATGAGTTGAACCAAAACACAACTGTTTCTTAGTCAGTTTAACACAATGCGATTGTTTAAATAGGAAACCTAACATAATGGTGTTAAATGAAAATGATTTTTTTTTTTAAATAAACTGAACAGTGTTGGAGAATCATTTTTTTTTTGAGTGTTCATGAAAGATAAATAAAATAAATTATCTTGCTTTATCAGTGCAGTCACAAGTGAAACTGATTCTACAACTTATTTATATTATATACAATCTGTATATATTAACATTCATTTAAAATAAATGATTTATAATAACTGTTAAACTAAAATTGCTTGTGTGCAATGGATTAATAATAATATAAATCATATAATTGTATAAATCATATAAAATACCTCAATTTTTGGTTTTGGTCAGACAATTTATTTATTTATTATTATTATTATTTTTTTTGTTAGTTATAGTGACCTTTAATTTGGAGCAAGAGAAACTGGGGGAGTGACTTTTTTGTGTCACTTTGCTCACATCTGATTGGTCCAATTTCAGTTTGAGATCTCTAACTAGAGCATAACCTTCCCCCTGACCAGGTTAGTTTTGGAGTGTGTTACAATGGCAATGAACGCAGCTAAAAGCCAAGCCACTTTTATGGTACTTAAAATCCAGGATTGGTGCAAACTAAACTGAAATTTACCTGGCTAGCCAGCTAATCCAGCTTCATGGTACAGGCCCCTGGTCTCTTTCCTGACTTCCCTATAGCGTAAATAAATAAACCTGGCTTTCTACAGTAAAAAAATAAAATAAAATAAAATAATAATAATAATAATAATAATAATAATAATAATAATAATAATAATAAATCATGTTTATTATTATTATTATTATTATTATTATTATTATTAATAATGTTCATCATCATTTATTTTCCTTACACCTGTCAGGAGTCTGGACTGTCTGTGTGTGCGTTTTGCTCCCCATGTGCTCCCTGTGTCTCAGTGTTTATGCCCATATTTGGTTATTTTCCTGTTCCTGTCCTCGTCAAGCCTAATTGGTTCATTCCCTGCACCTGTGTTTTAGTGATTACCCTGTGTATATTAGTTCCTGTCTGTGCATTTCTCCCCTGTCGGGTCTACTTCGTCATGTCTGTCTGTCTGTCTGTCTGTCTGTCTGTCTGTCTGTCTGTCTGTCTGTCTGTCTGTCTGTCTGTCTGTCTGTCTGTCTGTCTGTCTGTCTGTCTGTCTGTCTGTCTGTCTGTCTGTCTGTCTGTCTGTCTGTCTGTCAGTCATGTATTAAGGACAATTGTTCGTGTTGACTTCCGCGTCTACGTTCTCCTAGTTCCTCCTACACAGCACTAGTGTGACACCTGACTTTATTTTTAAAAAGCCTTGCAATATGTTTTTCAAAGTAAAAACTTTTTTAAAAAATATGCTATCTAAATGATTTTTTTTTTTTCAAATAATAAGCAGTGAAGTATTTTTGTTCAAATATTTTAATTTAATTTTTTAAAGAAAAAAATAAAAGACTATGCCACTTGCCAAGGTTTAATTTCCAAGAATTTCATTTGTTTAATGCTTTTCTTTCGTCATTAAAACATCAGGGCAGTCTTTATGGAAATATCAAAATATCATTATACCCCAATATCAGAAATGAGTATTAATTGAGGAATCATAATACTTTTTCATAATAGAAAAGTTGTATTCAAGCCATTGAATTATATTGTTGATATATATATATATATATATATATATATATATATATATATATATATATATATATATATATATATATATATATATATATATATATATATATATATATAATTTTTTTTTCAATTAAATAAATGCTGTTTTTGATCTGCATTGCTGAACTGTCTGATAATTAAGGTCCCTGGCTATTACATTTAGTTGTCTAAGGTTAGCCATATCCCCCTGCATCACAGCCATATCACCCTGCAGCCCAAGACTGGTTGCCCACTGAAGCTAAACAGGGTTGAGCCTGGTCAGTACCTGGATGGGAGACCTCCTGGGAAAACTAGGTTGCTGTTGGAAGAGGTGTTAGTGAGGCCAGCAGGGGGTGCTCACCCTGTGGTCTGTGTGGGTCCTAATGCCCCAGTATAGTGATGGGGACACTATACTGTCAACAAGCACCGTCTTTCGGATGAGACGTTAAACCGAGGTCCTGACTCTCTGTGGTCATTAAAAATCCCATGGCACTTCTCGTAAAGATTAGGGGTGTAACCCCGGTGTCCTGGCCAAATTCCCACCACTGGCCCTTGTCAATCATGGCCTCCTAATAATCCCCATCCACTTGTTTGGCTCTATTGCTCTCTCTCCTCTCCACCTGTAGCTGGTGTGTGGTGAGCGCACTGGCGCCGTTGTCCTGTGGCTGCCGTCGCATCATCCAGGTGGATGCTGCACACTGGTGGTGGTTGAGGAGAGACCCCCCATATGATTGTAAAGCGCTTTGGGTGTACAGCAATACACACAAAAGCGCTATATAAATGCATCATTTATTGATTTTTATTTTTTTTATTTAAGGTTAGCCTATTCAAACATGTTTCCAATTTTTTTTTTTTTTTTTTTTTTTTTTTTTTTGTGTACGGCTGAAAGGAACTCAGCAGGTACATAGCTTCTTTGTGAGAACTTTATGAACTGCAGCCCAGGGTCAGGACGTTGTGTTTATGTACTTGTGATTTAGTTATTGAAAGCTGTGATGTGAGACACAGGGGAAGTCGTGTGATGATGCAGTGAGGATGTGTTTGAAAGCTGCGAGGATGGCAGGTCAAAAGTCACACCTCAGATATTTCCCGCAGATCCGGAGAAGTAAATAGCTGAGCTTTGAGCTTTCACAATCTAAGTTTGAATGCTCCCTGTCTCCACCAACAAATTACTGCGGCACAATTCGATGTGAGCCGTAAACAGAACAGACAACTCCAGGAGAGCTGGCTAACGATCAGATTAACATTGTTTTGTTGAGGTGTATACCTTCATGATTCTGCCACTACACATTCAAAAGACTATTAATAAATAAATAAATAATAAATAATTAACCTGCAGTTTCATGTTTCAACCACGGGTGTCAGAAGAGAGCTCAGAATTCTGTATTGTACCTTTAAGTAAAGTAAATAAAATACTCCACATTTCAGTAGTAGTAGGAGGAATCGGCGAGGAAATGTGTAATGAAAACAATTTTATGATAAAGCAAACTTTTACTGGTCTTACTGGGGTTGGTTTGAAATTTGACCTGGACGTGTTTCGTGAGATTCACCAAAGCAGATTGTGTTTTGTACCAGCTGGAAGGTGTGTATGTTTTGTTTTTTACCTTAAGCAATTAAAAAAGTCATTTTGAAGGATCTTGAACACTGAAGGATGTTATCCACCTGTATTTGTGTGTGTGTGTGTGGTTGAACGCGTGTGACTGTACACCAATAATCATTATCTAGAAAACTGACAACTGAAACTGAAAACTGTTTCTGCCCAAAGGACCTGAGCAGTTGCAGAGATTAATATGATAGATCACCTTACACGTGTTTATTAACACATGGCTATACCTGCATAGGAAAACTTCTGTCACAAAGCTGTGAAGAGTTCATGAAATTCCTTTCAAATTGTTGTAGATCAAGGAGGTTTGCTGTACATTCTGCATCATAGTAACACAAGCATCGTTTGTGCATGTGGCTTCAGACATTCTCATCGGGTTACTTGTGTCATCATGTACTCATTACCCTCATGTCATTTCTGTATGACTTCTTTCTTCTGCAGAACATAAAAGGAGATGGTTAGTAAAATATCCAAGTTGCTTTTTTTTTCTCCATACAGTGAATGTGAATGGTGCTTGAACATTCTGTAAACAATCTCTTTTTGTATTCAACAGAGGGGGGAAAAAAAGTCACAGAGCTTTGAAAAGACATGAATGCGAGTACATTATATTTTTGGGTTAACTAAATGAGACATATTATGTTTTGCATAAACCCTCAAAAAGTTAAACCAGTGTCTGTATTATAAGCAGCAAAAGTCAGCATCCCTGTCCTGTCCCTGTCCATGTTATTTTGCATTCATTTATCAACTCTATGATCTGCTCATTCATTTAACATGGGCCTTGGGGGCGGTGCGAGGACCTTGAGACTCACAATGTATTTAATTACAGAACCCCTATGATATCCAGCTCCTTAATTGATTCAGGCTTCCTTTGTGCACTTCCGAACAGTGAGAGACACAAACATAATAAACGAAAGCCATGTGCACAACACAGTCTCGGCTAGATCTGTACACTTGTTGTTGTGTAATATCATTTATTTTTGCAGTACAGCATGTAACAATGCAGTATTACAGCCATTGCTTTCTCCATTAAAGGGACAGTGTACCTGAAAATAAATTGTCACCATTTACTTAAAATGTAAAAAGACGCTTCTTTATATTCAATAATTGCAAGGATCACATACCTGTAATATATGCACAGTGCTGAAGAAGGCATTCCAGAATCACATCCAAGTACTTAAAGGGATAGTTCCCCCAAAAATTATGTTATTCACCCTGTTGTTCCAAACACGTAAGACCGTTGTTCATCTTTAGAACACAAATTAAGATATTTTTGATGAAATCTGAGAGCTTTCTGACCCTACACACAGCAATGCAACTGACACGTTCAAGGCCCAGAAAGGTAAGGACATCATTAAAATAGTCCATGTGACATCAGTGGTTCAACCTTAAAGGGTTCTCCACCCCAAAATGAAAATTTTGTCATTAATCACTTACCCCCATGTCGTTCCAAACTCGTAAATGCTTCGTTCGTCTTCGGAACACAAATTAAGGTATTTTTGATGCTTTCTGACAGCTCTCTGGCCCTCCCATAGACAGCAATGTAATTAACACGATCAACGTCCAGAAACGTAGCAAGGAGATCGGTAAAATAATCCATGTGACATCAGGGGTTCAACCATAAATTTACGAAGCTACGAGAATACTTTTCGTACGGAAAGAAAACAAAAATAATGACTCCTCTGCGTCAGCGTAACACCATTTTGGAGAGTACCCGCTAGACGCAAACTGCGTACGCTGTTCTGTATCAGCCTCACCATACAGATATGTTTTCTACGTCGCTAACGCTTTGATTTGAATGAAAACAGCGTATCCGTTTGACGCAGCTGTCACCGTTTGGACTTTCAATGGAGAGACAGAAACCTCCCAGCTTTCATTAAAAATATCTTCATTTATGTGTTGAAGATGAAGAAAAGTCTAATGGGTTTGGGAATAACATGAGGGTGAGTAAATGATGACAGAATTTAGATTTTTTGCATGAATTATGGCTTTAAGAGAATTTCATTTTCGGTGAGCTATCCCTTTAAGGAAAACAGATCAATGCCTTTGCTGTGGTCCAGTAAATTGTTACACTCTATAAAAATGCTGGGTTAAATACAACCCAGCGCTTGGTGAATTATGGACAAGCCCAGCAACTGAGTTGTTTTAACCCAACCTTCTGGGTAGTAAACCAACCACTGGGTCAAAACAACCCAAAATCTGGGTTTGTCCATATTTTACCCAGTGCTGGGATGTATTTAACCCAGCATTTTTTTTAGAGTGTAGAGATGCTTGGCCATATTTCATTCTCTTTGGGCAGGAATCAAGCTCTAGGCAGAGATTGTCTGCGGGTGAAGTCATCTCATTCGCTTAATATGTCTGACTACCATTTTTTCCACTATTGTCCCAACCACACAGTTCACAGTACTACAGGATCCTTGGTTCTGTTTGACAAATGACACAACCTCTATATATGTACCCTTAGGGTGTTCTGTCAGGTCTTATGCGTTACTCTGTTGCTATGACGATGGGAGGTGAAACTGAGGTCATCTGAAAAAAAGAAAAAAATAATGCAGCAAATGAATAGTTGCTCAAATTAGGGGTGTTTCTTGGGATCATTACATTGATTTCCCATATTAAAGTTTGACAGAGAACGAGCAACTGGTGACAGATGGGTAAGGGGGAATGGCCCTCCCCCTTCCCAGCACGTCACCGTGTGTGGCGTCCGGCAGTGAAATAGGTGGCCTTCTATAGAATGTTTGTTTGAAGGGGGCTCATTGAGCTGTTATATCATTAGATTTTAAATAATGCAGACTCTGTGCTCAATCTTGATGAGTGTGCTGAAAGTTTTGTGCGAGAACACTGAAAATATTCTAAAAGACGAACAGGCAATTTTCCACAGAGTATATTAGATTCTAGCCATAGGGAGACACTAAAAATTGGGAAAACAGGGGAACACTAACTTGGGCGTTTTTTTTTTTTTTTTTTTTTTTTATCAAAAGCGATGCACAACTAAAATATATTTACAGAAGGGATGCTCCTTTTAGGAAATGTCTGTGTGTTCCTGTAGGCTGGGCCTTTTTATGCCTTCTCTGTCCATGAAGTATTGCGATGGGAGGGGGTGAGTTCTGTTCAGATCGGCGACAGATGATCAGTCTTGGCACTGTTAATCCTCATTATTTTCCATGTGAATCTTTGATTTCCTCTTGCTCTGCCAGCTGATTTTCTCTAATGAGTGATAAGCACTTCCTCTAAAATCTTTAACCCGGGAATGGTTCATCAGTAATATAATCTGGCCATTATAAGAGCTGTGCTGACAATAGCAAGTGCAACAACATCCAAACAAACATTTTTTTTGTGTCTTCCCAAACTGCATTTAGGGTCATAGGATACAATGGGGCTAAAGGCCTCCTGGGTTTCTTTTGTTTTTATTTTTTGATGAAAAGAAAAAAATGACGACTGCAGTACTGTCCTCAACACATGTTTTCTTTATGCAATGTGAAACTGATTTGATCTATATAATAAATGAAAAGTTGCAGATTATAACTAATGAGAACCAGATATAGATTAGATATATACAGATACAGATATATTTGTATTTTAAAGGTGTATTTGTACGTCTCAAAAACTTTGTAATTTGAGAGGTTATGAAATGTGAAAAGTGGTTATAGATAAACATACAATATACAGTATGTATATACATACATATATATATATATATATATATATATATATATACATTTATTTATTTATTTATTTATTTATTTAATCACTTACCCCCATGTCGTTCCAAACTTGTAAAAGCTTCATTCGTCTTCGGAACACAATTTAAGGTATTTTGGATGAAAACCATGAGACTTGTGACTGTACCATTGACTGCCAAGTAAATAACACTGTCAAGGCCCAGAAAAGTATGAAAGACATCATCAAAATAGTCTATCTGCCATCAGTGGTTTAAACCATTGATGGTAGATGGACTATTTTGACGATGGGGGGTAAGTGATTAATGAAAAAATTTTCATTTTGGCGTGGAGTAACCCTTTAATATTAATGAATATGTATAAAGCAAGAGTTCAAATTATGGGGGCTCACACCCCTTTATAAACTCAATGCCCCAATAAAATACACATACTCAAAATCGGTTATAATAAAGTGATAAATAATGAGTGTTAATGTTTTGTCAGCATTCTGTCAAATGATGATCCTAAAAAAGTTCAAACAGTGTACTGTTTCTATGGTTACTATAAGGTTATCATTATTTATCACTTTATTATAGATTTAGATATTAAAAATACATTTCACAGAAATGTTTGTTTTAAACTTAGATAAGATGGATATTATTAGTCATAATGGATAACTGCGCTAAGGGCAGCACAAGACTATTTGAGTTGCACAAGATGAACCTCAACAGATTTCACCTGCAAAATATCCTATAAAAATGTAGAGCAGCATAAACTGTGTATACAAAACAAAATGACAGAGGGAGTTTGATTTAAAAAAATAAATAAATAATAAATAATAAATCAATAAATAAATATAAAGGGGCTATGAGGTTAAAATACCCCAAAGCCTGAGGCAAAAGCCCCCAGGGGCTACAGACTTTAGCCTGTAGACGCCATACTTGCTTTCCTGTGAATAAAAATGAGGCAGTGAGTAAATCGATGTACAGTATGTTCAATAGTAGGTCCTATATAACATTACAATTTTCAAACCAACAAATCACAAAGAGAAAAATTTAAAAATTTCAGCAGGATTTTTTTTTTAAGAAAGATATTTTCAGAGTTGTGTCAGCTTAACAATTAACAACAATTTGCAAATATAACACACACACACACAAAATTTTATATATATATATATATATATATTGACAAAATTTTCATTTTGGGGTGGAGTAACCCTTTGAATAATAATATTAGTTCATTCAAATTTTAATGTTAATGCAATAAAATAAACATTTTACTTTGTATCTCGTTTTCTCTAGGAGGTGCAATTAAATTTAAGGAAAGGACCATATACATAGTGCTCCAAACAATAGGCTAGAACCTGACAGTGATTTGGCGACTTAAAGTGTGTAAATGGTGAAAAAGCACTGATTTACATGCCAGCCTTGCCTCTCTCCTCACGTTCAGCACCCAAATACAGGCAGAAAGGCAGCAGCCAGGCGCGTGGTGATTGTGCACTGCATGCACACTTTGTTTGCTTTGAAATGCAGGATCAAACAGGGCCACGACGCACAAGGTTAGACTGTTAGAGGACAAATGTACAGTATCTGTCTCTCTCTCAGTCTCTCTTTCTCTCCCTCTATCTCATTCACACACACACTCGCCTCACGTTTCCGCGCTCGCTTTCCAACGTGCTGCTTTGACGCCCAGATGTCTCTCCTGTGCCCGGCTCCTTACACACAGTTACACGCTGCATACTAATAAACTTCAACCTGAAATGGATGAACGAGACATACAAATGCCTTTTCATCTCTGTCACACGCTGATTCTCCTTCACGCAACATGTTGTGTCCTTTTCCTCCCGTCTTTGCGCATTTAAAGCACATTACGCACCGCCAAAACGATGCTATTTAACGCCACCGCGTCTTTAAACGTCCACACTGCGTCGTTTATTCTGCTCGGATCTTGTAAAACGGATTGCTTTTAACGGGAACGTGACGGGATGCTGAAGATGAGTGGACTATGAATGTGGACAAGAGGAAGGACGAGGGGGTGAACGGCTTTTAAATCTAAACGCGTACGGGGAAATGTGCATTTATTACGTCTCATATTGACACGGCAAGTGAGTGTGTGTGAGTGCGAGTTCGAGTGCGCGCGCGCGCGTATCCATCGCCTGTAGTCTGTAGATCTGTGTTACTGCGCCAGGATGGAGATGACGCAAATGACCCAGCTCCCCAAAAAGTGTTTCAAGACGAACATGGCGGCAACTTAACACAGGACCCAAGATGATGATGATGATGATGAACAGCAGAGAAGATCGAAGGCAATCCGCCCAGATAGGGAAAGAGCAGCTCGTTCAGCGTCTCGCCTTCCCTTGAGGAGATACGGGAAGAGAGGAGGCATGTTGTCACACAGAAAGCGCTTTTTTTTCCGGGGAGCCATGCGGAATAACGGAGATATGACCGCGCGCGGCTTCATCTAGCACAGAGAGTCGGATACAGCTGCCGGGAGCGCTGTTGAACGGGAAGAAAATATTTCAAATCAATGCATTTTGTGGCAGAGGAGCCGTCGCGGTGGAGTCGGCCAGTGCTGCTCTTTCCTGAAATATGACCAGGGGTGCTTGGACGTGTCGGCAGCAAGATGACGGCTTAAAAATCTGCTTCGCACCCCGAGAGGACGAAAAGCCATTATTCACCGATTCGGAAAGGGCCCAGAGATGGCGACTGTCCCTAGCCTCTCTTTTGTTTATCACCGTTTTGCTCTCTGATCATCTGTGGTTCTGCGCCGAGGCGAAACTGACGAGGACGCGAGACAAACGGCAGGAGCACACGAACCATATACTTTCATCCAGCCATCAGAGAGAGCAGAGTCTTATTTTTATAGGCAATTCTACCAAACCTCTGTGGAGACTTGAAACTTGTCATCCTGACAGCCTCTCCAAAAACTGCTTGACTTTTGACGAGGCGGAAGCCGTGTGTTCGGGCCTCTCCGAGTGCAACCTGAGCGATTTCTATCTTTCTTTTTGTAACTCCTACTCGCTTTTGGATTTGTTTTACGGGTTTACGAGTCCGGACAATTTGACCTGCAGCCTGGACATGGCTGATGCGTCGGGATGCAGCCAGTGCGTTCAGGCTTACCAACGCTACGACCGACGAGCTCAGGAGAAATACCGAGAGTTTGAGCTTTTGGTTCAGAAATATGAAACGGATGTATATTCGGTGAGGACGTGTATGGAAGAGTGCACGGTAGGCGAACGCTGGCTTTCCCTATGGTGTTGGTTTGCTTGTTGACGGCTTCTAACAGAAGCTCGTCATGTATGCTGTCATCACATTTCCTTCACGTTAAGCGTATGAAAAAAAGCTCTTACATGTGTACGGTCCGCTGTTTTGTCATTGCGCGCGAGAACGCGCGCGGATCCTCGGTGCGCGCGCACTTGTGGATTAACGCGAGGTGGATTTTTTATTTTTTTTTGGCACCTTGAATGCACAAGTTTTGGGTAAATGGAAAGGAGCTTATTGGAACGTCGAGCAATATGTCTTTACTGTGTGGTGTGTTCAGGTGATTCCTAAATATTATGCAAATCCACTAAATCCTACCACTGGATGGTCCATGACACAAATAAGAAATGATGGGCAAGCACACAAAAATGCAGCAACGATTTAGCAATTTCAGCGGTTTTATAAATATATAGTATAAAAGTGTCAGATATAATATGATTAATTACATTTTTATTACATACATATATAAAAAAGAAAACCTAAAATTTGAATACAATGTTGCTAGTGTGCTCACGTGACAGCACTAGTTGAAACAGGCAAATGTTGGAATACCTTGGTACAGTATCAGACATGGTACTTCAAATAATAACATGGTACATGTCCATGGTAATGTAGTGGATCTTTTTGGGACCTTAAGTGTTTTGTGTGCTGTTCTCTGCAAACTTAGAGTGGAATTGGGGGGCTAGTTTCTGCCACTTTTCAGCTAGCCAGGCAAAAATACCAGCTTAAACCTGCAATCCATCATAGGTTTGTTTAAGGTGTTTTTATCCACAGGGGTTCCTCTCTAAGATGGTAATTACCTCAGTATGGAAGGATGAAGCTGAGGGCATGTCCTCTCATTTGAAACAGTCTGAGATTTATGGTCCTTGGTGTCCTACGATCTAGGAAGAGATAGAAAAACAAAGATTGTGTGTGAGAGAGAGCGAGAGAGAGGTGGCGCAGTGCTTTATGGAATTTCAATAACGTTAATAGTGCAGCAGTGATTTTTCTGCGTAATCCCCGGAAGGCTATTCTGTTCCAGTCATTGTTCAGGTGTTTTTTTTTTTTCCTCTTCCTCTTCAGTCATGGTGATGAATAACGTTGTTACACATGCATGAAATCTCTCTTTCTCTTTCGTTTTTTCGTTCTCTCTCTATATTCTCTCTTGCATCCTTTATTTATTTGTTTAGTTTTGTTCATCTTTACATTTGAGCATGATTTGGTCCCTGTCCATGTTGCTGAAACAATACAAAATACATTGCAGTGTTTGCTAAATAAGACACATAATCACACCTGAAAATGCAGAAAAATAGCAATCCGCATTGCTACTTATTTTCTCCTTAGTAACAGTCTAAAATATTTAATTAAAAGCTGTAGATGTTGCAAAATTCCATAACATTTTTAAACTTATTTTTAATGACTTAGCATTGAAGAATCAGTATTATTCTGATCAATACATTTTGCTGTTTTGAATGCTACAGCAAATAGTCAATTTCAGTAATTTACTCCATTTTAAGGAAGGTGTTTCTGTTTAAGCAACAAAGGAAGCTGTGTGATATTGTAAACGTATTCATGGCTAAAGAGTGTTTTATGCACCCTGAAAAATTAAAAAAAATGATGAAACATTGCACATTCTCAGGCCATCCAAGATATAGATGAGTTTGTTTTTCATCTGAACTGGTTTTGAGAAATTTAGCACTACATCACTTGCTCACTAGTGGATCCTCTCCAGTGAATGGGTGCCGTCAGAATGAGACCAAACAGCTGATAAAAACTTCACAAAAATCCACAAGTAATCCATATGACTCCATCAGTTAACATTTTGTGAAGTGAAAAGCTGCATGCTTGCAATTTCACCATTAATTATTATGGATTATTATGTGTTATTATGGATTATGGTCTTGTATTTTGATCATAAGTGATGGATTAAATGTAAAATGCTGTACTTATGGATGTACATAAGATTTATTACAAACACACTGCTTTTCACTCCCAGGCCATTCAGTGATGGCCTGGAGTCTTGTGAATCCTAAACAAAACTGTTCAGATGAAGAAATAAACTCATCTACATCTTGGATGGCCTGGAGATGAGTACATTTTCAGCTCATTTTAATTTTGGGGTATTATTTTTTATTTTTTTCCTTTAATACATACTTAAATATATTGTTTTGCATGTTTAGTTTTTTTATTGTAAAGGTTTAATTTACAAATAAAAACTGAAGCATTAATATGGAATATGCTCTGTACATATCCTGCCATTCATCAACTATTTACTCTTCAGATGGTACACAAATCCAATGCATAATCCATATTAATCCATAGATTGTTTAGACACTTCCTAAAATTACTCTTCCATTTCCCAGTCCAAAATCCAAAAGCCTGTAGACAACCTAAGGCAGAAAAGCAACTATCTGGAAGAAATAAATTCATAATCCTCCATCTGTCTAAATGTGTGCGTATGCATGTGTGAGAGGGAGTTAAGGAAAATACATGAAAACGAAGAGAGAGATTTGTTTTGCTACCTCTTCCCTAGTTTCAGCCTCAGGCTGCATGGGCCGCCCACAGTCCGTTCACTGACCATCTGATGCATACTGCACACAAAACTGGCAAGCCCTAATCTGATTGGCCAGCTTTAAGCAACATCCGTAGTTGTGTTTTCTTTTCTTTTTTTTAATCAGTCCACCTGCAAAAAGTTGTGTTTACAGGGTAACTATACACAAGCAGAACTATATGTTCTACTTTGTTTTTGATTATGTTCTTAGACATACATAACTGAGTAACTGAGTTTATACATATTATAGTTATCATTATAATGTAATCTATTTGAGATAATTCTGCCCTTAAACAGGAGGTATAAACAAAACAATCTGTGACTGGTCACTTTATGTGTCAATCAGACAGTCTCTTTCTGTCTTAAGTGGGCGGTTCTTGGCCAGATACGCTGCAGTGTGAACCAGATCTTATGCCTTTAGTCAAACGTCTGGCTACACAAGACTACTTCTTCCCAGGAGCGCTTAGTGGAGACATGCTTGTTCTTACAAGGCTTTTTGTCGGTTAGAATGACTCTGATTGACTGATGTTGATTGACAGCTGCTGGTGGATGTGAAGGGGGCCCAGGTGTCTCTTTGAACATGACCAGGTTTTTTGTCCAAAGGTCAGTCTCGGGGTCAGCTCTAGAAGAGACTTGAATTCATTAACCATACAAAGCCTGGCATATGAAATAATAGTCCTATTATTTTATTTTTTATTGTTCCTTTTCTTTTTTATTTATTGGAACAGTCTAAAAAATTGCATATGTGTTTCTGCTGAGTATAATATGTGATACATCAGTATAGTATAGTAAAGCATATATACTAATATAGTATGATATAGTAAGAATGTGGAGCTTATGCTCAAGGAGGGGAAAAACACCTCAATTTTATACAGAGACCCAAACTGAGCAAAAACATGCAAGTTGGTGCAGTTGCTAATATTTATTTAGCAAAAAGTTAAAATTCTGATAGCTTGTAATGTAAATCAATTAAATTTTTTATAACGAATAGCAAACTTACATAAATGCAAATGAATATCACTTGCCACCATATCTCCCAATAATATGTCTTAGTAAGATGATATTTAAATGCTTTAGTTTAGTTTAAGTTTTAAGATCAAATATTTGGTTTTATTGTGGGAGGGTGGGGTGAGGTGAGGTGTGGGGGGGATGCAGTGCAAAGAAGATTAAAGTAATAAAAATCCTCAAAATCATATTTGATACTCACATTTGAACATACAAATCTGAAAATGATGTATGGATAAATAAGTTAACGACAAGTTGTTTCAGTCCAGTAAATGTTCATCTTGAAATAGTACTAATAATAGTCTTATGTTTACTTTGTAAAAATCATCAAAGATAGAAGGCATGTAGCAGATTGTGTACAACAGGTTTTCAGCAACGTTTTGTTCATTTTTGTAAATTAGAGGCCATGTATAGTGCTTTGCGTATCAAGTATTATACAGTGGGCTTTGTAGAGTCATTTCTGCATGGAAGGGAAACTTGTATTGAACAAGCATATATTGAAACCCCTTTCACTGTTTAACAAGGAGACATTTGTAATCAACACACTAAATACTTTAGTGATAATTGGTTCACAGGGAATGACTGGAATTGATACCTTGCTGTTTTGTTGGTGCTTTGGCATTGTAAGCTGCATGTTAAGCACAACTCCTCTCCTTTTGTCCTCCTCCTTTTCATCATCTAATCAGTGAGTGGAATGCAGACTGTAGAAAGTGTTGGAAGAATCACGTCGTCCTAATGAAATAAAAATCTGAATCTGGGGAGTTGGCAGCCTTTTAACATAATCTAAATTGCAAATCTGTTCTTATGTTCGTGTGACCTTTGCACAAGCACTGCTCTTTGTGTTTGAATTGTGGAACGTCAGTTTAATGACCCCTGCGCTTCTTGAAGTGAAATTATATTTCGGGGGAAAACAATCATATCTCTCTGTGTCTTTTGTTCGCTTTTGAAAAAATGTCTTTTCTTCTTCTTCTCCCTCTCCCTGTGTGTTTGCTAGCCTCCTCACCTTCGTGGCCTGCACATTGTTGCACACAAGTGGGGAGATAATGACATTTTTGGTGAGAGGCTGCCCTCTTGACAGCACGACAGTGTGACTTTGTAAGGGCGCTTTATTCACTGCCTAAGCCATGGCGACTGCAGAGGGAGCAGAATCCGGCCCTCTGCATCCTCTTCCCCGGGGCATTAAATATGTATGGGACTAAAGAGCCATGGACCTGCCGGATCTCTGTTTGCAAGGAAAATTAATGAGACGGAAAGACAGCGATTTCCACCGTGCTGCCCCGTGTTCGCATCTGGGAACAGGCACTTTTGGTGCTGAATATCAGTGGTGATTTACATACAGAGGGCAAGTTCGCATCTTGTAGATATCCATCATATCATGAACATGAAGAGATCTTGAAGGTGAAGTGTGGCCTTTCTGTGGCGGTAGCAGCACTGAATGGAATGGGGAAATTGTGATTGTTTTCAAGTTGGTTTTCTGAACTCTCTCCCTTCACCTACCACAATTATATAGTCCCACTTCAAATGTATAGCGTTGGCCAATTTTGCTTTGTGAGGCTGGGTGTGAAGCTGAAATAAACATAGTAAGGTTTTGATTGTCACAGCTGTTTACGTTTTTAGGGCAATCAACCTACTTGCAGTTGACTATTTATTAAAGTGGGATAGAAAAAGACACTGAAAAAAATGGTGCAGGATTTACTTTGAAACGGTTTTCACTCAGAATTGCTAGTAAATTTCACAAATAATAGCAAAGAAATGGCAGGTAACACTTGAAATTAAACGTGAAATATTGAAGCAGAAACATAGTAAAATGGTATTTTCTTGTAAAACATACTCTAATAATCTTTGTTTAATTAACAACTTCAAAAACATTATTTATAGAGACCCAGATTAAAGACATCTCACGTAGCAACATAGGCATATTTTTGTTTAAAATTACATTTTTTTATAAACTTGCAAAATTGCATCTTAACATGTTTATGTCCACCTGCATTTGTGAATGTGTATGTATGTGAGTATGCACATTAAAACATATATTTCATTAACTGATATAATGTTAATGGCAACCACCATAAAACCCTACATAACTGATAAAAAAAAAAAAAAAAAAACTAAGAAGAAACATTATTCACATGAAAAAGCAAAAAATAAAGTCTTACACAGAGAATTCTGGGAACTTGGTATTGCTTAGTATAAAATCTTTACGCATTAATAAGATTACCCAGCATGTGCATATGTGTGGTTATACCCTTTTTCCTGCAAGATACATTTTAGTGTGAAAGTTACTGATCATGATTCGAGTCCTTGTTCATTGCAATTACATGGAAACAAGTCTTCAGAATGTCTCTTTTTATGTTCCACAGAAGAACAAAAGCTCTGGAAGGAAATGAGGATGAGAAAAAGAATTTTCTCTTTTGGATGAACTGTTCTAAACATGAGCAATTCATCCACAGTCCACATGAGAAATCTCCTCTCCACTGTACAGGCACATTCAAGCATTATTTATTACTATTATGGAAATGTTTCTTAACCTCACCTACCCGTACACCAACTCACCCACCCACACACGCTGAACCCGAAGTAGAGAAAGAAACTGGCAAGTGTGAGTGTTTACTCACCTCAGGTAGAGAATAATCTAGCCGTGGGGATTGTCCACCTGCATTTAGGCACGGAAACCAAGCACATGGCCATAAACACACAGTAACCAGTTCTTTCATTTAGCCCTGCTACTGCCAGAGCAGCAGGTACCTCCTTAATCCTTTCCAACTAGACCGGTCTCTAAATCGTTGAAATCAATGGTTCCTGCTTGAGTCCTCTTTAACCTTTCCTGGAAGGGCAGACGGTGAAAGGAGGGTTGGCGGACGAGGCTTCTTTGGCTTAGAGGCTCATATGCCACTCCGTGTCCCTGGAGTTGGCTTATCGTCCCCAGCCCTGGGGCCTTTTTGACACAGCACAGAGGCTCAGCGGAAAGCCAGAGGACAAAGCCAAGGATCACGATCCTATTCTACTGCCGCCGCACGGGCCAGAGATGCGCTCGTGGCCCGTAGGGCACTCATGTGATCGTTGTTTTCCCCTGTCTGGAGCACTTGTAAAACCACAAGCAATTGTTGTCAGCTCTGTGCACACATGAGCGTATTTACCAATGTGTTGTGAATTCCCATTTAGAGACGAGACAGATATGAAATGGAAGATAAATGAAGTTGGATGTGGGTAGTGTCTTTCTCTGTTGGAGCAGTTGGCCATAAAGCCAAGGCATTCGATGTTGTTTCATAATGAGGAGCTCAATATTAAAGATGGCCCGCTGGCCCAGGACCAGTGTGAGAGAGTTTTTGACTGATTTACAGAACTTGTCCTATTGGGCCAGAACTTACAGTGATTCTGTGCATGAAATTTAATGCCTGGTAAACTTGGTCACAATGAACTGGAAGTAGCGGCAGATCTTTTCTTCCATATTTTGACGTACATTTGAGTCTAAATGAATAATGAAAAAGAAAACAAAATGTAGGGTGAGGTGTTTGTTCATTCCACAAAAAGATCAATGACATGCATTTAGAAAATAGACATAAAATTCCATTTCATGCCGAAAGAAACAGTTGCTTTTCTGTGATGTTTGGAATGTTGTCAAAACTGACTTGTGATAGTCAGTAATTATTTTTCAAGAAAGGTGTTTATGAATTTTATTGCTGTATCATTTTTAGCTACAAATATTCTGTGTAAAGAAAGCATTTGAATTAAAATTGTAAAATTGTATATTAATAAAATATTTTAAATGATTTAAAAATTTCTATTATTTAATTTCATAATAAGAAATTTAGGTTTGAGCCACAGAAAATGTTGACAGGGCATCTGAAGAAATCTGACCTGCTGGCAAGGAGAGAAAATCCCCACTGTTGAGCCAATTTGATAAATATTCAATAAATGGGACAGTCATGTTATATTTCAGCAATACTTATTTTCTAAACCTTTGTTTTTTCAACACAAGTCACATGTATGAGCTGTGATTGGCTGGAAATGATGTAACACTGCAACAGAACACACAGAGGCACATACGTCTTGCCCCACACACATTAAAGCAAACAAGCAGTAATTGTGTATCTCTGGAGTGCTGTTTCCTGCAGGTCCAGGCCTGGCCCTTTCTTCCGGTCTAATTCAATTTGTGACCTCCTGATTCTCTCTGCTGTACTTGATGTTAAAGGAGGGGACCGTCTCTCTCTGTGCGCTTACGTACCTCATCCAGTGCTGGAGCTGAAGTTTTCTGCTACACTCGCTCTAGGAGAGGTGATTTAGTCTCAGAGAGTCACTCTCTGATACACACGTACCAAAAGAATCTTTCTTTCCTCATCTATCCTTTACTGTCCATCTCACTCCCTCTGTCGCAGATCTGTATGTCGGATTGGCTCTGTATTTCCATTACAGGCTGTGTCCACACAGGCCCAGACAGACTCCCTGAGCTCCCTCAGGACTGCCTCTAGAACATGGCAGTTAAGACAAGCCTTTCTTCCTTCTGTCTTCCCGAGTCTCTATTCTTCTCCTGAGTGGATGATGGCCACATGCTCTGCCAGATATCTGTTTTACCGAACTAATCCTTCCTGCAGGCTACATTCTGTTAGAGGACATGTACAAAACCTCTGAAATCTAGAAATCTGCACTCTTAAAGGCCATACAATTAGTTCAGGTTGTGAATTACAACATTAATGTTATTAATAAGTAGGGCAATCTCGTAAGGGAAACATCGCTGTAGAGCTGTAGATATTATCACTTGTTTGAATGACGCCGAACATGGAAGTAGATACAGCTGTAATGTGCAGAGATATTTGAGAATAAAAATTCGGAAACCTGACAAAAATATTATAATTCACGTTAAAATCAAACGAAAGAATAACTACACTACTGTTCAAAAGTTTGAGGTTGGTAAGGTATTTTTGATGTTGTTTAAAGAAGTCTCATGTTCGCAAAGACAGCATTTATTTGGCCAAAATACAGTAAAAAGAATATTGTGAAATATTATTACAATGTAAAATAACTGTATAATTTAACATTTTTTTATTTTAAAATGTAATTTATTTTTGCGATGGCAAAGCTGAATTTTCAGCATCATTACTCCAGTCTATAGTGTCACATGAACCTTCAGAAATCATTCTAATATACTGAAGCATTTCTTATTATCATTTTTTATAGGTTCTTTGATTAATAGAAAGAACCTATAAAATGTTCATCAAAAGAACAGCATTTATTTGAAATAGAACTCTCTGTAACATTATGTATTTA
This sequence comes from Spinibarbus caldwelli, assembly GCA_039654775.1. NCBI lineage: Eukaryota > Metazoa > Chordata > Actinopteri > Cypriniformes > Cyprinidae > Spinibarbus > Spinibarbus caldwelli. The sequence continues at coordinate 30,306,623 of CM077233.1, read as the reverse complement.
CTGTCACTTGTCAGTGCATTTGATTAATGCCTCCTTTCCATATAAAAAAATATAAATTTCTTCTACAAAAAAAAAAACATACTCACCCCAAACATTTGAAAGGTAGTGTATATTTCGCTTATAGAAAATGAAATTTATTTTTAAGATCTTTACTATTAATGTTTTTTTTTTTTTTGTTTTTTTTTTACATTATGACATAATTTTTATGAAAATTCTGCATATTTTCAATCAAAAATCTCTTTATCAATTTCCATTATTGATAAATGGGGCAGTATGTATAGCTTTAATGTATGACAATTTTTAATTAAAATTTATAAATGCATTATTTTTTTACTGTGATTAAGTTAATTGTCATGAAAATCTTGCAATAGAGGTCAATGCTTAAAATCAGATTAAAAATCACAGAGTATAAAATCAATATTAAAAAAAAAATGCTTAATGGTTCTTAAATAATCTTCATTTTCTTTATTGAAAAAGTTCTTGCTTTTTATTTCATTTTATGTTGATACTGTAAAAGTGAGATGGTACTGGATCACAGGTAAAACGCACTGCATGTTCAGTATTTATTTATTTTTATTTATTTATTTATTTTGTAATGATAATAATTACTGAATTGTTGTTGTGTTTTGATTTGTTTTGTATCGTACATCTTGAACCAGAGCTCCACATTAAAAAATACTTATCATAATTTGCAGATGTTTTATCCTATGAGACAATATGAAGTAATCATAAGTTGAAAGCCATTGGCGTCAGTTATTAAAAATAAACCTACATCCATTTTGTTATCAACCCAGTCCAGTTGGGCAGCATAAACCAAGATGTCAATGTTTGGCTTGTTAACACGATCCTGTAAGCCTATTGACATCCATTTAAAATTAGCCATGTACTCAGACAAATTTCATCATTTATAGTAGATGTTTTACCAATTCCCAATTGGAATGCTTTTAAAAGCATGAAATACGAGAACCCAATAATTTTGATCCAGCTTTAAAAGATGTGACAGAGGTGTCAACTTTAGTGGCTAAAGTGTCTTTCTAGCATTTGGGGAGTCTTCTAATTGTCTCTGATGAATCTATAATCGCAGGCACAAGACTGCAGGATGGTCCACAGGGACTGAGGTGGCTCTTTAGCTGGAGGTGCTGTGCTGCAGGTAATTAAGAGCAGTGTGTGCTGGTTATTATGAATTAGAATAAAACAGAGCAACTCATTAAGGCTCACTCCTGGGAGAACTATATGAGCAAAAGGAACAGTATTTATTTATATGACCCTGAGAGGAAGACTTCAGTCGAATCTGACTAACAGATGTCACCGCAGTCCTGTATTGACCTGAGTCAACCAGAGAACACACTTGAGGTCAGAGCCACAGATGAGGTCATTGTGCTTTCTCTCCATCTCCATCGTTTCCTGTTGCATCTCTGAAGCTGAAGTCTAATGTAATTAGAGCATTGTTGGTTTTTGGTTGTGCAAACAGCATAACGGAAGGGAAACTCAATGTCATATGAAATGGCAGTGTTTGTCTCACTGGAGAAATCATATTGTGAAGACATGACATCTCTGGTGTTTTCCTTGAGTGTGTGGGGGAATACGGCTTCCAGGAAGAGCTGTGCTGATTTTATGAGAAGCTTATTGATGAAGTCTTTTATTTCTTCCCTTCTATGTGATATAACTTCTTATGATTGCTGAGCTTTGCTTCCTATCCGTTTGATGTACACAGCAATGTCTTGCAACCAAACAATGTTTGTGTCATGCTTCATGAGTTGAAATTTTAGGTAACAAGTAATGAAATGTCCGTTGATCTTTTTATCCCTTGATAAATAGAATAATTGTGTTAAATATAAATTGATAAAATAAATAATTGATAGTTCATACTAATATAGACTTATTTTTCATTGGGGAAAAATGTAAAAACACCTTGTTTTAGAATTTCTTGACAGCAGACAGATGCCAGAAGTTTATTTTTGACAACCGACTGGTGAGGCTGAGTTGCAGCAGGTGCGAAACAAAACAAAACAAAACAAAACAAAACAAACAAAAACATTTTGGAACTGATCTACGGAAGGTGAATATGTTAGTAAATTTTAATGACAAAATTGTCTGAAACATTTTTAAATTCAAATGATTAACAACTAAATATACAACTATGCTAAATAGTAGTTTTTGGTTAGTGCATTTCTCTCTCTCTCTCTCTCTCGCTCGCTATATATGTGTATGTTTGTGTATATATATATATATATATATATATATATATATATATATATACACACACACACACACATATACATATATATACTTACATATATTTAGCACTGTCAAACGATTAATCTCTAAAATAAAAGTTTTTGTTTACATAGTATATGTGTGTGTACTGTGCATATTTATTATGTATATATAAATACAAACTGTGCATGTATATATTTAAGAAAAATGTTACGTTTATATATTAAATGTATTTATATATAATATAAATTATATGAAATCAATATATACGTCAATACATGTAAATATTTTCAATATATATACTGTATGTGTGTGTATTTACATAAGAAATATACACAGTACACACAGATATATTGTGTAAATAAATTTGTTTATTTTGGATGCAATTAATCGTGATTAATCGTTTGACAGCACAAATATATATATATATATATATATATATATATATATATATATATATATAATCAATACAAATTTATATTCTTGACTGATGCTTGACTGATGACTTTCAGAGCATAAAGCCTCACCTTCTTATGAATAAAATATACAGGTATGATCAAATCTAGAGGTGCAAATGTGTGATATTGTATTTCCTAATCCTAAACCCTTTCAAGATTTCATTAGTCACGGCGGTGCTGAATGCCTAAGAACTGCTGGAACAACCTTAACCTTAGTATACCATGGCTTGCACATGTTGATAAATATAGGATTACTGTTTTTAATATTAAATCTGAACTGATTCCCTGAAGTCTGACCTTTTCTTGACAGGTGACTGCCCCTCTAAATAATAGTCTGAAAGATTTAATGTCTATATTTAATGTCTTTTCAAATTCAAAATCAAACCAAAGGTACCGTCACGTGTGTATTTTCAGAGTATTTGAAACTTATAATCCAATATTTTGTGTGCTATGTATTTTTATGTTATTAGAGTGTCGCAACATTAGCTTAGCAACATGCTAGCGACAAACTGATGAAATTAATTGTGAATCAAGGCATTGTAAGTATTTTTTAGGGACTGTGGCTTGTATAAACAAATATTCTTGTGTACTATGTATTTTAAGTTTATTAACGTATCGTAACATTAGCTTAGCAACATGTTACTACCAAACTCAATTGAAATCAGTTGGGATTTAAGCCATTGTGAGTATTTTCATAAAGTGCAGCTGTTATAAACCAATATTTTGTGTGCTATATATTTGTATGTTTAAAGTGTGGCAACATTAGCTTAGCAACATGCTAACACCAAACTCTGTTGAAATCAGTTGTGAGTCAAGCCGTTGTGAGTATTTCCATGGAGTGCAGCTCTTATAAACCAATATTTTATGAATTTTTATGTTTGGCTTAGCAACACATTAAGACAAAACTCTGTTGAAATCAATCCTGAGTCAAGTATTTTCAAAGAGTAAAGCTCATCTAAACTAATGTTTTCACATTTTCACATTTTCACAGTTCTAAATCAATCGCTTATGACATTCCATTTCAGTTAGGATGCTTATAAGGCAGCTGCTTATGTAGGCTGTTCTCTGGGTTTTGGAACAGAGCCACTTTTCACACAATCATGCCTTTATGCGTCCCCCCACACAACATTGTGTGGATTGAATATGAGCACTGACTTCTGATGTACAGCAAATACTGCTGCCATTTTTGCATGCAATTACCCATAATGCAGGTTGCTGACTGGATCATAAGCCCACAGCTGCTTCTTTATACCGTTGTGTTCGCGTGTAGCATTTACATACATTCGCCTTTCTGCTTACATAAAATGGCCTCATTACTGTCTGTCTTCAGTGCCGGTTCTGTTCTTCTGTTGCCTCCTGTTGACATTACGAGTAATCATGTCATTTCCTGTTGACTCCTCCTCACACGTGTCATTGGGTGCCGGCCTTTTCTCTGCAGCCCTCTCCCGTCTGAGGCTGGAGACGGTGTTTTATCTTCACACCATACTCTGCTCATTTGCGGCTGAATTCTGCCGCTGGGCCGGCGTGTCAAACGGATTACGGAGCAGAATGAGATTAAGGAAAACAGCGTGAGAGTGTGACCAGCCATTATGACTGTTTCAATGCTAAATGCCTCCTTCTCCGAAGCCAGTGCAGTGAGCTGGAGCACACAGTTCCTGTCGTTATTGATGTGTATGCTGACGATGTGTAACGTGCACTGAATTTCTCACAGCCAAAAATGTCTCTTTCATTCAATCGCCCTTCTCCTCCCTCTCCAGTCGTAATCTGCGGTTTGTTTGCATGGGTGCCTGAGTGTCGGATTATCCTCAATTATTTCTTCTTTGTGTAGAATATAATTTTGTTTTTAAAATGAATATCCACTCAAAAGAAATTCTGTCATGTCCTTCCAAACCTGTATGTAGCGGTTTGGTTTGTATGTGTATTCGAGTAAATGTGTTTGTTTCAACTGTTTAAAGCACTGTAAGAAATGTTTTTGTAACCTTTAAATAACGTTATAACCATGACAAGAGAACTGCAAATTTCAGCATTTTAATAACATTTCAAAACAATATTCCTACAACAATTTTCTAACCTAAATTTGTTACCTGTAGCAGCTAATGAGATGTTAAAGTCTGCATGGAATTGGAATTGATCCCATTTACTTTATCGCAAGTTATTAGTCTTGAGGTGAACCGTTAATCTCTGTAAGTTTTAATGTTTTTTTTTTTTTTTTTTTTTTTTTTTTGTCTTTGTCTGTAAATGTCTTCGTAATCTTTTAGTCAAAATCTTTTATCAGAATATCCTTAAACTGTCAGTCTGCTGCAAGCTAGATATGGCGAGGAGATTCGCTAAAATCAAACCCCTCTTTTTTTCTCATTCAGTATCGATTCACTCAGAAATATGTCACAATAGTGAAGTGACATTTGTTACAACTTCCAATTCATGAAAACTTTAAAGTTGCTTTAAGGTACTCCATTTTGCTGCACAGCCTATAAATCATCTGTCTAAGTGTTATGCTCGTGATGTTTTGTGAGTGACAAATGTTTTGAGGGTTTTTAAAGTGTAAAATGGAGTGATATTTCGCTGTCTGCTGTCTTTCACGTCACATTTCTGAAGTTGCTAGTGAAGTGCCCATGAGCAAAGACGGCAAAATGCAGTATACTGTATAATAGAAAATGAAAATGTGTTGTTGGTACAGTGATAGTGGTACTTTTATATACTGTACAATGGAATGCTTACTATATTCACGCACCATTTTATTTTAATTTGCAGTAGGAATATGGAAATATAAAGATTTTTTTAATAACTTAAGTTGCAAAAATGGCATTAGAGATCAAAGTTAGTGTGCCCATTTCATGGACTTATTTCAAAACTGATTTAACAATTAATTTCATCACTTAGCAATAGCATATTCAATGAAGTGTCCTTGTGCCATTTTTCCTCAAATACAGTATATGTCTAATACTTATTTAGTACATTTTTACCTTATTTGTATACAACATTTTTCTCTATTGTAAAGTGGCGTTCAAAGGTTTGAGGTAAGTTCATTTTCTTATGAAATAAATGATCTTTATACACTAAGGAAGCGTTAAATTGATCAAAAGTGATAAAGATTCCCATTTCAAATAAAAGCTGTAAATATATATATATATATATATATATATATATATATATATATATATATATATATATATATTTTTTTTTTTACTTTCTATTGAAAAAAAAACATATTACAGTTTCAACAAAAATATTAAGCAGCACAACTGTTTTTAACATTTATAATAATAAGAAATGTTTCTGGAGCAGCAGATCAGTGTATTAGAATGATTTCTGAAGGATTTCTGAAGGATGTGGAGCAATTAAATTACATAAAAAGGCCCAGCCCTACTTCAAAATACACCATGGTATTAGCCTACCATGTCCAAGAAAACAAGGTGAAACTATAGCACCTTTGATACATATTTCTTGTTAGTATATCTTTTCTAGCAGAAATATATTTTTGATGTCATTGTGCACAATTGGTCATTACAGTACTCCATCCATCGATGCAAGACACGTCCTGTCACCCTTGCCCAGCTGCCCATGAAGAGCACGCAGGCAGACCGTGTGTCCCAGCATACACATGCTGTAAAGTGGTCAACAGTGTGTTTGAGTGCTGGTCTCTCTCACCCTCATGTCCCAGAGGGAACGCAACACGGTGCTAATGGAAGAGAGCTGTTTCAACAAGTCCCCTAGCCTTGTGTTTCTCCATTCCTACCTCTTTTCCTTCCCTCTCTCTTTACAGTAGGGTATGAGAGAGTGTGAAGCATTCAGTGATGATAATTGGCTCAGATTCCCAGTTGGTTTTAGTGGCATTAAATATGAATAGCAGGCTCATGTAGACTTGTTTAGACGAGAGGAGTTACGAGCAGAGAAGCGTTTTTTTCATGAAGCATCATCAGTGTGAATAAGAGCAAGCTAATGAAACAGGTCTAAATCAGTGATCACTGGAGTGCTGTTACACACACATGTGGCTGATTGTAATCAGCCCACATCAACCAGGTGACAGAAAAAAATCCTTGTCATGTCGCCTGCGTGTGGGCCAAAAAGTTGCACTTAAACACACTGCAAAGACTATAGCAATTGGCCAACTAGCACATACATACCTGTGTGAGAGCAAATAACTCTCCTCACTGTAAAAAAAAAAAAAAAAAATTGTTGACCTAACTCAAAAAAAATAAGGCAACCTATCGCACTCAACTTGTTAAGTTAACTCAACTAGCAACCGACAACAATTAGTTCATCTAATGAATAAAAGTCAGTCTACTGAGCGTTAAAAGATCTGTCAGTGCAACCAAAGATTTTTAGCATTTAGCAATACTAATCTTTTTTAACAATCCTCTTTCTTTTAAATTTATTTTTATTTTCAAAGCCTTCTACATAATATGGGTAGTATTTACCTCTTAAAACTAAAGGCAAACATTAATGCTGTTATACTGATGTATTAAAAAAGTTGCAATGAGATTCACATATACAGTACCTCAGCACATGATTCTCAACCATGGTGAGGATCAGCAAATTTTAAATCAGTAAAAATATGAACCCTGATCCACTTGACAGCTAACTGACAGTGACAACAGCAGCAGGAGCATAAATTAATCCAGTAAAATTTATAACAATGATAATATTTTAATAATAATTAACATAAAATGTTTTCAAGCTGCAATGCATGCTGGGAACTTGTGCAATATTGTTCAATGTAAAATTATTTGTACAGATGACTCAATTTGAAAAGTTGGGAGAACATTTAGATATGTTGTGAACAAATAAATAAGGTAAACAAAACAACTTTTGCTAGCGACATGTTTAGAGTATTTTTGTTCAGTTCACACAAAAAAATTATACTGACTTCTACTAAAAATTCTTTGTTCAGGCTACTCTACATTGGTTAGTAGAACTTTTCGAAAGTTGGATTTTTTACAGTGTACCAGTAGGTGGCAGTATTCTGTATTCGTCATTCAAAAAGGGAAAACAAAAAAGCTAGGACTGCGAATATACAAACTGCAAAAAATGCAAAACAATGAAACCATTTAGTTGTTTGCTCGCTTTTTTCCCTTGTGTTTTTCATCCCGTGCAGTAGTTGAACTGCCAATCAGAGTGATCTTTCTCATCGACAGTCTCCGCCACCAATTCAACATGTTCAATTGGATGAAAAAGCCACTGACAGAGATCAAACCGGTACCAAACACTAAGCCGACGGGCAGGGGCATAAATTTCATCTAACAGTAGGGGGGGACAAGAAACATAAAATTTCTCAAGAGCAATTTTTGAAGGGGACACAAATAATACAGCCAAAATTGTACTTGTAAGGATAGATATGTGTACACAGCATGTGTAAACAGCATGGAGACCGTGTTTAAATATGAGTTCGGTTCATATGGGTCACCACGCGGTCATATTATAATGATTATTTTGCGTCCTCCATAGTATTTTAGGTTTCGTCTGGGACCGAGTACGTCTCTTTAGATATTCAATCGCATTAAGCCTGCCACTTAACATCATACTGAGCAAAACCCAACACATCGGTAGGTCTATAATATTAGCCTAATATCAGTTCACACACAGGTTTATCGCTGTGTTAGTTGTAGTGGGTGACAAGCTACGGTATTAAGCTTGATAACCTTATAAATTGCTCATAGAAAATACATCGGATATCATTATTTTTTGTCATGACTAATTTATTAATGATCCAGCATATTAAAGAGAAAGAATAATTTCACCCGATGTTTAAAGAGAATAAAACAGCCTTGACAGGCTAATTACTTACACATAACTACTAAGAAACTTTGCTCTCTCCCACCCAGGGTTGCCAGATTTTCACAGCAAAACCCGCCCAATTGCTACTCAAAACTAGCCCAAAACTAGCCCAATCGTTTTTCAGGGGGGATTTCCGGTAAAAATCGCGTTCCGGTGGGATAAAATATACGTTTTTTGGTGGGATTCCCCTAATAAATGTCGCTTTCCAGGGGCTAAATATCACGTTATTGGGGTCGCTCCAACCCGCGGACATGAAAAACATCCCACGGAAAGAGCGTAAACGTAGCCTAATTCCGATGGGAAAACGCGGACTTGGCAACACTGCTCCCACCGGGCTCGTGTCCTGAGTGTATCGAGGCAGTGGAACAAAACCACTGTGAGGCAAGGGAGGGGGGAATCAAAACATTTGTGAACTTAAAACGCTTTTTTTGCGTTTATTTTGTTTTACTACTTACACAATTATTTTAAGTATATGTCCATTATATTATTTTCAAGACACAGAGTTGCTTGTAATGATATTTTTAGGGGGGACAACCCTCAGATGGGGGGGTCCTGTCCCCCCCGGGATTTACGCCTATGCCGACAGGCGCCTAATGATGACTCAGCATTGGTCTACAGAAGACCGTTAGCTTGTTGTGTGACAGTTTTACAGTTAAAGTGCCCCTATTATGGATTTTTGAAAATTACCTTTCATGCAGTGTGTAACACAGCTCTAAGTGAATGAAAACATCCTGTAAAGTTTTAAATCTGAAAGTGCACCGTGTATAAAGTTATTGTCTCTCAAAAGAAAAAGTAGACTCTGAATCATTGAAACGAGTCGTTTTTAAAATGAATCCCAAGCTGTTTCATGCTGACGTCAACATGAAACATTAGCATATTGCCCGCCCACTTGTTGGTCTTTTCGCATTGGTCTGAATGAAAATGCAAATTCATTCTTTGCCACTAGGTGCCGTTTTTGGAGGTAAAATAGCGGTTTCCCCAGCGGTAACGCTGTACACAAAGCAGCACTGCGCTCACAAATGCTGCTTTATCAGGCATTACAGGCATGATGAAATGAAAATGAGACCAATCGGACCAATCACCGCAGATTAGCGTCACACAAATGAGGGGTTTGGAAAAATTAATCATTGAGCGAATCGTTTGGGAGTCGTTGAGCAAGCAAGGTAAAAATAAATGCATATTATAAGGACAATGAAAGTTTTTTTTTTTTGACCTTGCATGCATGTCAACCTGTTATTGGGGACTCCCAAAACCAAAATATGAACCTTTCATTATCCATAATAGGGGCATTTTAAAAGAGCCTGCATAGTTTTTAGCATGATTTGTACATGAGAAGCACAATTTATGTTACCACTGTTTTTAGACTCTATTCCTGATTTGAAAATTGTTGAAACAATTTTACAAACATTAACCTATTTAAATAGGTGGGAGCTAAATTAACTGACTTGCCTTAAAGGATACTTTGCCACGGTATATAGTTTTTGTACAGTAGCAAAATGTGCTAAAGTAGCGCTGCACCATTTGAATTATTTAATTCAGTCTTAATTAAGTCTTTTTCATAAAAAGTACATAAAATTACTAAACCCAGCACTATTTGCCTGTTGCAGTTAATGTTGGATTAGTATAGCCAGCAAAATCCAGGGGATTTCAGTTAAAAAAAGTGCTTGTGTACATTTACTGTTGTTCATGGCATGTAATGATTTATCCAATGAATGGATTGAGTGTTATAATCTAGTCTAGTTTGATCACAGTGATGGACTGCAGCTGTAGAGTGCCATTAAAGTATGCAAGATTGTAGTAAGCTGCTGTGTCTTCCACAGTATAACACTCAGAACCTGCCAGCAAGATAGGGAACTGTGGATATTTTGCAACAGCATTTGCGCTGTTACCACATTTGCATAATTCCCTTAATAAATCAGGCTCTAAAGTAACACAGACAGCACATAAAAATAAACGACACAACAGTGAGAGCAAATCATTCTTAGTGAATCCTCCCAGAGAGAGACCAGCACCTTTCAGACTGGATCCATCTGTTGTATGAGGACTGTGTCTGCTCAAACTAGGGCAAAACACTGCGAGAGCTCAGCTAACATATTTCAGCCTTTTTGAGGAGCGCCACTCCAAACCATGACCTGTTTGCATGCAGAGTCCCTGTAATCCTACCCGTTTCTCTGTGTGTGAGGTTATGAAAAGCCTTGGTGTGTGTTCTTTCAGTACAGGTTGAGTAACATGATGCACAGAGGCTGTTATGGAAACCCATCTCTGCTTGTACATGTGGGGAGTTGCTTGTTTCTTTGTGGAGTCCAAGAAAAATGGGTCTCTGGTTCAGTACCAAAATATTACATCACATTATGATGCATATGTCACCTTGTTTTTTGTTTGTTTGTTTGTTTGTTTTTTTTTCACCTTGTTCAGGAAATTAAATGAAAAAAAAAAGTTTATTTAATATATTAAATTAGATTTAATATACACTATTCTTTGAATTGTGCTTCAATATATATATATATATATATATATATATATATATATATATATATATATATATATTTTTTTTTTTTTTTTTTTTTTTTTTTTTTTTAAGAAATTAATACTTTTATTCAGCAAGGATGCATATTGTTCAAAAGTGACAGTAAAGATATGTATAATGTTACAAGATATTTCTATTTCCAACAAATGCTGTTATTTTGAACTTTCTATTCATCAAGGAATCCTGGAAGAAAATGTATCGGTTTCCAAAAAAAAAAAAGTCATCATTAATTACAGTATATTAAGAATTTTTTCTTGAGCACCAAAACAGCATATTAGAATTAGTTATTTTAAACAGTAATAACATTTGATTCAACTGTTTTTGCTTCATTTTTGATCAAATAAATACAGCCTTGGTAAACATAGGAGACTTCTTTAAAAACTTTACTCTTTCTGAACCAGAGCTTTTTAACAGTAGTGTATAAAATCATTTGTATATTAAATAATCATACAATTGAAAATAAAAGTTAATTTATCAGTTGATTATTAACATTTTTTAATGCAAACCCAAAATATCAGATAACCAAAATATAAATAACCAAAATAATTTATAGCAAAATGATAAAGCTAACATCAGGGCTAAAAACTTGAATTATTCAAAGAAAAAAATCTAAATATTCTAAAAATGTTATAAAAATGTAAATTCTGATTGGATGAGCCAGATTTCCAGTTGTTGTACAATAGCCGATTTGTTATGTCCAAATCTTATTTGAATTCTATATTAATGCACTTGGTTGTGACATTGTTCACCATTCATATCTAACAAACACCCCTTAAAAACAAGTTCTTTCTTCACTGAAAAAAAAACAAGTTAAATTTACTTTTATTTTGCAAGTTTTTTCACTTATATTTTTTAAGTAAAATTAAAATACGTAATTAAGTCAAATCTACTTAACTAAGTTATGTAAAATTAGCAAAGGAAATAAGTAACTTTAACATGGCCAGGTATAGTTTGAGTAATTTCTACTTAATTGTTTTAAGTTTACCCTGCAATACTCAAGTATATTTCACTTAGTCACGGTTTGTAAACTTTACTCAAACAACATAGCACTGAAAAAAATGCCTATAAAGCATGCGGTTAAGTTACAGTCACATATATAAACAAGTAGACAGCCCTCTATTCTTTTTTAAGGTAACATGTTGACTTGATATAGTTATTAACTGAATGAACACAGAGACCTGAATACTTGGCACATGATACACAATGACGGTGACATTGACAATCAGTGAATAGTGTAGTGTTGAGTATGAATGGGTCATTTTGAGTAAAAAATGAACTCCAGATGTCACAAAACAGCAAGTTACTTAACCTAACAACAAAAGCAACCATAAAATAGTGTAAATACATCTCGAAAACAGCAAAAAAAATTTACCTTATTAAAATATTCATGCCCAAGTGCATGATGGGAACAACGGGATCATGATGTTGATATTTACTTAAACAATCTTTGTAAAAATAACAAACAATTCCAAGTAAAATATCCTTATAAGTTCAAACTTTAAATTCTACAAGGTTAAATTGAGTACTAATATTGAATTTACTCTTTTTTTATTCTTGCCTGAACTAAATTATTTAATGTAGAAATTACATTTTTTTTTTTTTTCTGTAGTATTTACTTCACCACAAAATCATTTTTTATCAGTGTTGCTTTGACTGGTTTTGAACACGGCCTGCTCTGAACTTTCTGCATTTTACTTTCTTCATCGATCTCTCTTGTAAATAATGTAAAGCAGTCCTCCCACTGAAAGAGTAGCCACAATATATTCACTGTGGTAAAAACGGTATAGCAAAATCTCTATCGTTTAACACATTCTATCTTCATAGGAGACACATTGATGATGTCAACTATGTTAAAAACTGTACAAGCAAAATATACTTTTAATAATGTGCTTATTGCATCATGTGTACTACCAACTCTATTTTGACCACCTACAATGGATTTAAAGGTGTTTTAGATGCTGGAACCAGAAAGTCATCCAAACGCCACCTAGTCCATAACACACAATGCTGCAGACATAAAATGCGCAAAATAATCTTCTTTTCAGTGCGCTTTAGATAGACCCATTTTGCCTTTGTATCGCAGCCCCAAATGAATCCAGCAGAACAGACTAAACAGCCAATGAGGCACTTGAAACGCTGTAGTCTGCTTTAGAAATAGAGCTTTGGATGGTTCTGGCAGGCAGCTCGTGTCAATGAAGTGAGGTGGTCGGGCTCAGAGCTGGTAGTAATGCAAGCAGACGCCCACATCCCTGGTGGAGGAGAGAGAGAGAGAGCTGCTGCTGCTTCTGCTGGAGGCCTTCACTGCGCCACATTCTCACAGAAGAAGTCCTGCCAAACACATGACCTCTCCACTCTGCTTGAGACTGCATATGTGTGTGTTTGCATGTCAAAGAGACACCGAGAGCATCATGTAAAGAAAAAGTGAGTCACAGAGCCGAGAGAGAGAGAGAAAGAGAGAGAGAAAGGGAATATACCTCCAGTGCTTTGCAGACAGGGATGTATTTCACAGAGGAATGGAGGGAAAAATCATTAGAGGGCAAACCCACTCCACATGCCCCGTGATGCTTCCTCAATCCATCACCTCAGGCCACAAGTGGCCCTCCATCACCTCTATCTCTCCATCTCTATCTGCTCATCTCTCTTAGCCACAAATCTGCACCCTCCATCCTATCAGGGACTCTTCCCTTCCTCGGTTTCATTTGCTCTACCGTAATGTCATTACGGCCCACCTCAATTCAATTCGACACAATTTAAATGGAAAGCTTTTCAAAAAACGCTGAAATTGGCACTGATAGCCATGCGTTTTGCCATAAGTAAACAATGCTCGTCCCTTAGGCATGAAATCACAGCTTGTTGTGCAAATGTATTTGTTGTTCTTGTAAAACGTTGTCTTCTTGTCGTCTGCACATTTGGTTGTTCTGCTTCAGTCGAACTCGGTTGGCTCATGCATTATTGACCCGCAATTGAAATTTGATGAGCGCAAACTCCCCGTCCACCTCATGTATTTGGTGCTGCAGCTGATGCAAAGACAGATCAATGTACAGGAGATTGTGCTACAAGTCAATGTGTTGTTTGTGAGGTAGTTCGAGCATATGTGTGTGCAGATTTATTTCTTTTATGGCTTTTGCAGCTGCTTCTTTTCAAGAAGCATTTTCGCTAGTTGTCACAAGGGCTGTATCTTAGTTACTATATATTTTGGAGTCAGAAACCCAATTACACAAATGATTGTTTACTCTAGCAGTAGTTTTGTATCCTCCAAACTAAATTTAAACTTTTTTTTTCACTATAACAAGTTAATATAATACAATTTAAAGGAAGGCGTCAGCTACAGTGTTCAAAAGTTTGTAACTAGTGTTTATTTTATTTTATTTTTTTTAAGAATATGTCTCTTATGCTCACATGTTCTACATTTGATTGATCAAAAAATAAGGGAAAAAAAAGAAAAGAAAAAGAAAGACCAGTAAAAAATAGGGCTGGCCTCGACTAAGGATTATTCTGGTCGACTAGTAGTCATTCATTTTAAGCATTAGTCGACTAATCGCACGTTTATTGATAAACATCTAAATCTTTAAATAAGTCTTTAAATGACTACATAGCCTAATAAGCACTCAAGCACATGCATAAAGCTTGCCACAGCACACCGGCAGAAGTAAGGATTATTAATATGTCAGGGAAAAACAGTAAGGAGACTGCATTAATATTTTTATAATGAATGTAATGTATGTAATATACGCCTGTATGTTTCATATGGATTACATAATCTGAGAATATTTGTTTTCCATTTGAATTGGTTCATTTGAAAGTAGACATTTAACTCTCTATAGATATATTTTTGATGTCTGATCATCTTGTTTGCTTTCATTATTTTACAAAAGTGCAATGTTTTGTTATTGTGAGTGCACACAAATAAACGTAGAGTCTTTACAGATTCAAAAGATGTATTACTTTTATCTGTATGACCTAAAATGAGGGAATATTTTAAGAACAAGTGAGCGCACCGGCGCCTCCATCTGTCCTGCAGTGAGCGCTGCTGTTCAGCTTACACACTCTGCTCAGACACTTGAATAGCGCACATTTCTCTAAGAGAACATTAGATTGAGCAGCCATGTAAAGTTGCTACTACTTACATTTTTCAGATGATAAGCTATATTTGAGGTCGATGAATGATAGGTGAGCGTTTGGATGTCCTGCCCGATGTACTGTATTACCACAAAGACCAGCCGTTAACGATCTGTTAGTCACGGACTGTATAACATCGCTTATGGATTTGTTTTTTTTCTGCGACTAAGCGACTAATAAAATTTTGGTCCACCAAGCCTCTTCTAGTCGACTAATGGTTAGTCGACTATTAGGGGGCAGCCCTAGGAAAAAAAAACCTAATATTGTGAATTAGTTGTAGTACTGTAATTTATATTTAAATTTTAAAATGTAATTTACTCCTGTGAATGCAAAGCTGAATTTTTAGCAGTCATTAATCCAGTCTTCAGTGTCACATGATCCTTCACAAATCATTATGCTGATTTGCTGCTCAGGAAACTGTAACGTGGGTTTTGTGTCATGTTCATGTTTTCATGTCTTTTATTTTGAAGTTAATTACGGTTTCTGTTTGTGTCTCGCTTCCCTTGCCCTCATTTCTTCATGCTCTTGGTCCCCTTGTTCTTTGTGTCACGTTCTGATTGGTTCTCTTGTTCATTGTGTCATGTTCTGATTGGTTGGTTCTTGTCATGTGTCCAGTCTTGTTTGCTATAAGTAGCCATGTCGTCGCCTTTGTTCCTTGTTGTGTATTGAAGTTGTAACCTGCTGTCGGTGAGTCTAGTCTGTTCATGTCAAGTCTGTAGTGATGGCGAAGTGAATCGCTCTGAAACAATGAAGCTTTCAACCCAATTGTATCGGAAAAAGGTTCATTACTCGAAGCTTTTTAAAACGGTTCATGCTGTGGCCATCTTGTGGTCATAAAAATGAATAACACCTTCCAAAGTGCTGTGATTCATTACAGCTGCTGGTTTCACATCTGGTTCTACTACTGATTCCTTGTTTTAATTTATTGTATAAACATAATGACCATTGTCAAAGTCATTCATTTGTGTCAGTGTACTGCCACTAAAATAATTCAAATAAATCAAACATTAACTCATGAATTAAATCTGTGATCAGTCAATGTTAACTCTGCCTCAATCCTTAGACTGTTATTTCATGGGCAAAGTTCATTTGACCTTAATATATAAATTTGGATAAAAAGAAAACAATGCTAACTCATTATAATGTAATGTAAAGGAAACGGCGCTGAGGTTCGCTTTGTTTGAACCTGATACTGAAGCAGTCACGTGGTTTTCAGGCGAATGAAGCTTCGGACGTCATAGATCACGTGCTTTTGGCAAAACGAATCAAGCTCCGATACAGTGCTTCATTGTGAAATGTGTTGTTTTTTTGATACAAGCTTCGAAGCCTCGGTGTCGAACGTCACATCACTACAAGTCTGTTCAAGTCAAGTCTTGGATTATGTTTGTATTTTTGGATCACTTTGTAAGTAAACTGCACTTGGGTTCTCACTATGCTCGCCTTCAGTGGACTGAATCGTTACAGAAACATTTCATTTAGTAGCTTATGTAATAAAGGTCAGTTTGAACTGAAAGGCTGAACTGAATTGTTCAACATTTTATCAATTAATTTATTTAATTTATTAATAACATTTTTATAACTGAAAAAACAAACAAACAAAAAACTATTTAATATATTTTACAATAAAGTTTTTTTTTTTTTAATAATTAAGTATTATGAATGAGCATCATTTTTTACTGCACTTATTATCGAGGTTAATGTTAATTTATAAATATAATCTTAATTGGCAATTCATGTTTGTTTATAATAAATTACAAAAAAATAAAAAATAAAAAAATAATAAAAAAAAAGTTTAGTGTATGTAGAAATTAACACTATGTATATTATTGACTGCTGTCCAATTATTGACCATTGTTCATTACCTAATGTATCAACTAATATTAACTAATAGAATTGCATCAACTAATATTAACTAATAGAATTAACTTTTAGATTTGTGCTGTTTCATGAATCAATTTGTTTTACAGTTTAAAATTCACTGGAAAGTCTAGAAATAGCTGATTATTTACTGTGTAATGTAGTTTCTTCCTATAGTGTGACAGCATGATCCTCTTATTTATTGCCTCAATAGTGGTGAAAATGTTTAATAGGTTCTTTGTAGTCAAGACTTCAAGGCACATTGGAAATTAAGAAATATTCACAGTAAAAATGTCATAACTCTCAAGTTACAGCTTCATCGGGTTAACACATAGATAATTTTTTTAAGCATCAGCACACAGAGGTCTTATCCAGAATGTATAGAACATTAAAAGGTTATCCTTCCTATGGGTTTTAGCAGAATTTAAACCTTTTTCAGTAAGGTTTACATGCACATGTGTGTAGATGAGTGCATGTGTGTGCAGCAGTCTCAGGGGTTTCTGCTGGAGAGTGAATGTGAAGGTAAGATATGGTAAAGCAGCGGTGACCCCTTACACTCGTTCCCTCTTTTTTTTTTTCTCCTCTCAGTCTAGAATCCTCCCCCTTTCCTGTCCTTTTCATTCTCTGCCTCTGAAAGGATTTGGAGATTTGCTCCTTTAAATATCCAGCCTTGCTAAACGCTGGGTCTCTGTGGACTCTTGTGTCAGGAGATACGTAGACCTGCTCGGAGACACCTGACCACCTGTCTTACATGTAATCAGCCATTCATAACAGATCCATCATTCATAATGCCAGAACAGAGAGATGGGTTCAAGAGAGGATACTGGCAGAGGAACGGAGGAGAGAAATGATGAAGGCAGAATGAGAATTTAGGGAGGTAATTTTAAGCTGCCGGGTCTGGCAGAATTGGGCTGCGGAAGAAGAATGGGCCAGATTTTAATAAAGGGGCAGGAACAGGGCAGTGTTTGAATAACTAAGAGTGTCAGTAAAAAGATATTTAAGACCAAAGATCTTCAGTAATGCTTCAGTTCTATTCCAAAATCTATGAGCTACCTACATAGATCGCACAGGATGTAAGCAATTACAAATGGTAGAAAGTATAATTATGCCTTGTAAGATGCCTTTTTTTTTTGCCATATTATGAGGCGCCAGCATTGCAAGAATCCTTCACAGAGAAGGCAATCCCAAGATCTATTGCAACAATCTCAGTGAAAGAAAAAAAGATGGCTTTATTTACACAAGATGGTGAACGAAGCCAGAGATTCATTCATATAATATCAAATAGTATGAATAAAACAATTATTTTTCTGTTATTATTTTTTTCTTCAAAATGCAAGGTTTATTTTGTGTGTGTGTGTGTGTGTGTAACCAATAGACTATTTTGCATTTTTAAGCTTATTTGAGTGTAATTGTGCATTAATGACATATCATAATTACCGTAATTACTACATGACAACCTGAACATTTTCAGAGCTGGTCACATCCTTGGACTCTGAATTATGCGTTTCTATACCAAGATTATTAACGACAAAGTGAATCCATTGCATAATATATAGACAAATCACATAAAAGTCATTATGCAGATGCCTTAAAAGGATAGTCCACCCAAATTTCTGTCATCATTTCACCCTCATTTTGTTCCAAATCTATACGATTTTGGTTAATCTTCAAAGATATATTTAATGAAACCCAAGAGGCCTTTGTCCCATCATTGCAAGTTCAAGTAAGCAAAATTTAAAAGATCCAAAAAGTTTGTAAAGGCATCATAAAATGAATCCAAATGAATCAAGTGGTTTAATCCAAGTCTTGTGAAGAAATATGATTGCTTGTGTAAAACAGAATTAATTTAGGCTTTTATAAACGCACAAACAGAGCACATCACATGATAATCACAGAAGTTTGTGTGTGAATTGAACTTGTGCTTGAACAAACCTTTATTGGCTCCATGCATTGTTGATCATTGTTTAGATGTCAATAAACCCATAATCTAAAGCGATAATTATATAGAGAAAACGTATTTCTTCACGAAAATTTGATTAAAATACTTCATTCCAATCCATATCTTTACCTAAGATTATAAAATTACCTTTTATAAACCTGTAATAATTTATTATGATTTATATTTTAGAGCTGTTGGAACAGATTTAATGGGTAATTGCATACAAATATTGTTCACCTGTGTGTGTCACCTTATATCTGTAAACAGAGAAAAGCAGCTTTGGCTGTGGGTAGTGTGAAGCTGAAAGTCTGTTGATGCAACGAATAAGAAAAAAATTGATGACGGATCATTCAAAACAGCAAACCTCAAGTTAAAACAATGGTTGTAAAAACCAAACTCTTCTTCATGTGTCCTATGGAAGTTATTTTTTTTAACCGTTAGGGGGTCAAAAGGTACATGGTGTAGCTTTAACTACATTTTACTTTTGAAGCTGCCACCATTTGAGTGTTTTCACATGACATTGTAGTGATCTGGTACAAGTCAGAGCTTCACAAGTTGAAATGACAAATTCTACAAGGATATGAGGCTTTTTTACAAGTCAGAATCTTATAATTATGGTAATACTGACATGGCATGAACCCACATTTACCTAAATAGCTTAGCAGCATGCTAATGCTAAACACTAATGAAATCTATTTCTATTCAAACACTTTTTATGACATATGGAGTTGCTGTATTTGTACAGTGACCCTAACTGTTCACTTATGAGGTTTAATTAGTCTGTGTAGATAGTAGATAGCACTAAGTTTTGATATCTGTGGATGTGGTCTACATTTGGAGTGTGTTTGCATTAATTATATACTGTATGTTGTTATGTTGTATGTACCACAATGAATAAGGTAAGGGCAGTTTTGTATATTGCAAAATTATAAGAACTGAATAACACTGTTTATCCAGTGGAGTAAAGAGAAGAAAAAAAGGTTGGTACAGAAGTGTTTGAGTGAGAGGAAGATGGAGTGGGTGTCAGGGTCACCTTCTGTACAGAGGACATCAAGTCCAACAGATTCATCAGCAGATTTTCACCTCCCTGTCTTACCAAGAATGGCAAAATGCACTTTTAATTTAATGCATATGCTGTATATTGTAAAGCTAGTGAGCTGCCTACTTTTCAGATTTTTATGTGTATCCCTATATACTGTATGTTTCATATATGTTTCAAGGTTGCAAAATAATGAAAAATGGAAGCAACTCTGTATCTGTATCCTTCACTGAAAATTCTTTATTCGGCCTTGGGTTTTCCCCATTTGTTGTTTCTAGGCCATGAACCCAACCAATCAACTCTGATATAATTTGCAACATGAATTATAAAAGCAATGGGGTTTTCACTGTGTGACGATTAACAAAGTTGCTGGCTTGAAATCAGAGTCTCAGATCACCTAGGAGTCCACCAGCACCGTAAGACATTGCAATTTGCTTGTATATTGGTTCTGATGTTGGTTGGCCAAAATTAAATTTCAGGACAATGTCTATTGACAATGTCAATTACATGTAGAATACTGATGACAGCTGATGTCAATATATTATTGGTTTTATGTTGTAATAATAAGTAACCAAAATTCAGAGTCTTCCAAACATCTCAAGTGAACATCATATTGATGTAAAACACAAGATTTGGTAACCAAACCCAATGTCTGCTAAACGTCATAATGTTGATGTCCACACAAAGTTAAGTTATTATTACACATTAATATTTTGTTCATTTAAAGTTGTGCTGTTAAGTAACCTAAATTCAACATCTGATTTGGCTGACATCAAGGCAACAATGGATTTTGACGGCAACGAAAAACCATTCGTCCAGTGTTGGGGTCCAACGTCTTTCTAATGTTACATTGATGTCCAGTGCCCACTGGGCAGTTTATTTATTTATTTATTTTGTTTTAATGGTATATGTTGCATGTAGACAGGTGCTCGAAAAAGCCAAAGAATTTTATTAAGCTATGAGAATACCTTTTGTGTGCAAAGAAAATAAAAATAATGGCTTTATTCAACAATTCTTCTCCCCCACATGCATTGTGGTACTCTCAATAAAGGCGATAGATGGTAACTTGTGGGGAGAATTGTAGAATAAGTCATTATTTTTATTTCCTTTGCACACAAAAAGTATTCTCATAGCTTCATAAAATTAAGGTTGAACTACTGATGTCACATGAACTATTTTAACGATCTCCTTACTACCTTTCTGAGCCTTGAACGTGTCAGTTGTGTTGCTGTCTATGCAGAGTCAGAAAGCTCTCGGATTTCATCAAATAAATCTTAAATTGTGTTCTGAAAATGAATGAATGTCTTACAGGTTTGGAACGACATGAGGGTGAGTAATTAATGACAGAATTTCATTTTTGGGAGACCTATCCCTTTAAATTCTCTTTAAAAGTGAGCTCTCAATGGAAGAAAAAGAAAATATTAATAAATAATGTGTTTTTTTTTGTCGTTCTATAAATGCAAAAAGAGTTAGCCTATAGTAAACATAATTAGCTTTTTTTTTAATAAAAACAATATAAGTCTGTGCTATGTCCTCATTTAGATGCTAAATAAACGTGTGTGTATGTATTCTCTTGTGTATGACCTCGTATGAGTAATCAACATATTAATCAGTCTCTTCTGAGGCAGTGGTGCCTGTTATTAAAACAGCAGAGGACTGCCAATGTCAGAAATTTTGTGTGTGCGTTTGTTCACTTATGGATTCAAATATGTGGTGCTTTGTGTCATTATGCATAAATACATCTATATAAATATGCACATTTGTTCTGTGCATGTGTATTCATGTGAACCTCTTGCCAACAGGTGTGTGTGAGTGTGTATCTGTTGACAGTGGTTGAGTAGGAGTGCAGGGCTGCCCGAGGGGATCAGTCTGTTCTCCGGATGAGGACTGACAGTCAAAGAAAATGAAGAGAGGCAGGCCGTTCACCTAGACATTACCCTCCGCAGCCCAGGGCTATGAGTGAGTGGGAAGTGAGGGTGTGTGTGTGGATCATTGTAAGTGTCAGGTTTATTGTTTGTTGTTTGTTGAGGTTCCCATTAGCTGTTGCCTAGCGACCACTATTCAGCTGCCCCGTGCATCTGCATGAGGAGTGTCTTTGGGGATCTCTCAGTGCATCTGTGTGTGTTTGGCATGTGGTGGAATAATACAATGGTGTGTAAAACATTGGAGGTGTATGCTAAATTCTGGAAGCAAAAGAGTAAGCAAGAATGTGTTTTCTACTTGTAGTTTGGTTCTCTTGGTTCTTTTGGTCTGGATACATTTGTCTTGGTGTTCACACTCATATTTTAAAATTGAATCTAGGATATGGTCACAACTTGACTCGACAGCTTTTTTTGACATATTTAGCCTAGCTTTTAGAGCTTATAAAATGTGTAAAGGAGTCAGTGGCAGGAAATCCTCCGTTGAACACAAAGAGCTGTAAGGAGACGATGGTTCTGATGCCTCTACCAAACTGTAATGGGCAACATACTGTAGCTCTTGTGGCGAGAAGAACCAGGTATGCTTTAGCATTTTTTCCTTTTATGGTCTCATCTTGTGACATCACATCCTGTTTTTGGTTCATTTAGATGTCTTTAATCTGCTTTGCATTCATATATCAGTCAAACCGCAACAGAGATTATTTAGAAGTGGACTGAAACCCCCTGAAAGGTGGGTCTTGTTCTGATCATTTGGTGTGCACCAAGGTTCATATCTTCCTTGAATTTAACACTGCATTCTAAAAAAAAAAAAAAAAAATAGCATTCATGGTGCGAGATGCTGAAAAACATGCAAGATGTAGCATAGTGGCCAGTGGTGTCTATCTGACGTGTACATATTCTAAAGTTATACAGTAGATTTGTGTGAATTACTGAAGGGATGGTTTACCCAAAAATTAAAATTCTCACCTTGAAAATACTAACCTTCATGTTGTTCCAAACCCATAAGAACCTTCGTTCATCTTTGGAACACAAATTAACCTCTTAAGGCCCGAGAAAAAAGTTTTAGGTTTTAGTTTTTTTTTTTTTGTTTTTTTTTTTGTTTTTTTTCTCCATGTCTTTACATTGTTTAGAGCATTACAAATAATATAAAAAAAAATTAAAAAATGATATTTCATTCATAAGTTATGCTATGTCCTCGCTAGAGGACATCGGGACTCAATTTCTTTAAAAAATAAAAAGACATGAATGAACATGCATAGGCAAAAACAATTGATTTTTTAAATCACCAATACATTGTATAAAGATTATTCTCAACTATTTTATAACAGAATGATTCAATATACCATTTTTCTTTCTGCAAAATGTGTGTAAAATGGCCATAAACGGGTTTTCTCATTATATACAATGTATCTATAAACTAAATCTAATTTGCATATTAATGTGTTTTTGGGGCAACGTAATGAAAAAAGAAGTGTAATAATGGGAGTAATAATTGACAAGATTTTCATAATTATATATAATATTTCATAGAATATTGAAATATAATTTCTTTCCCTATTCATTTGTAATTTCTCCCAAAAAGCTTAATAAACATTCTTTTAGTCCCAGTGTCCTCATATGAGGACATGTATGAAATCAACACCCTGTTTCGTCACAGAAAGTCATATTTTGATTTGAAACTCCATAACATTTTCCTGAGATGTTGATTTATGACACACAATTTAAAACTAAGACAGATTTAAATGATAATTACAAAATATTATCATATTTCCATAAGAGTGTCACTAAATTAATTTCAGACATTTTTGAAGAACAAGAAGAGGGAGTGGTCATAGTGAAACATCCAATCATTTGGTATCTCTGAAAAGCCCTGAATGTGCTCTGTACATGTCAGGACATCCAGACTTAAAACTGTGGCATGTAGTGTCTCAGAGAAATTCACTAAAATATAACGTCTTCATATGAGGCCGCAGGGTCTTAAGAGGTTAAGACGTCAAAGACTTACACGGAAGAGAAGAAATGGTTGAATAAAGTTATTTTTGTTTTCTTTGCACAAAAAAGTATTCTCGTAGCTTCATAAAATTACGGCTGAACCACTGATGTCACATGGACTATTTTATCGATGTCCTTGAACATGGTACCTCTGTTGCTGTCTATGCAGGGTCAGAAAACTCTTGGATTTCATCAGAAATATCTTAATTTGTGTTCTGAAGATGAACAAAGGTCTTACGGGTTTGGAACGGCACGAGGGTGAGTAATTAATGACAGAATTTTCATTTTTGGGTGAACTATCCCTTAAGATAGTTTTTATTCATTCAATGAAAATATTGTTCTGTGCTGTAGCTCTCATTCTTGCTTGTTCAAACGTCTGGGGGTTGGTAATAAGTTCTAAAATTTGTTTATTCACCAAGTCTGTATTTATTCAATCAAAAATGCAGTAAAAACTGTAAAAAAGTGAAACATTATTTCAATTTAAAATGACTGTTTTCTACTTGAATATGTTTTATAATGTAATTTATTTATTTATTAAGCTGAATTTTCAACATCATTACTCTAGTCTTCATTGTCACATGATCCTACAGAAATTATTGTAATAAGAAACATTTCTTTTTGTTATCAATGTTGAAAACAGTTGTGCTGCATAATATTTCCGTGCCAATCATAATGAATATATATTTTTCATGATTATTTGATGCATAGAAAGTTCAAAAGAATAGCAAATTTAACTTTTGATCAATTTAATGTGTCCTTACTGAATAAACATATTAATTTGTTGGAAATTAATTGAGAGAGACTGCAGATTACATATTTAATGTTAAATTTGTTCATTTAGTTCATGACCTGTGTGTTGTTGTTTCAAGAAACATTCAGAAAAATCACAGACTAAAAGTATAAGGCTTTTTTCAGTGAAACACATTGCTGGATGAGACAGTTTAAGTCATAAAAACAGCTAAAATAATCAACCGCAGTTTTATCATTGCTTTTGATAATAATTTAATATTCACTGTTACTGGCAAGTGATAAATCTGTCATTCACATGTAGTGCACTTCAAGTTTTCATCCTGTGTGGTGTAAAGTGTAGATGCGTTTTACTACATTGGTTTTCCTTTATTCCTTCAGACCAAGCAAAGATGGAAGAAAGAATGAAAGAGAGAGAGAGAGAGGAAGTGTGGTGTTGCTATAGTAACAGACCCCTGGCATATGGCATCCTTTCTGTCCATTGTCCTCTTCTCCTCGACTCTCTCTTTGAGGATCCTCTCATTGTCACCATTATGTGTGTAAGTGAGTGTGTGAGTGTTTGTGGGTTTATGTGATTGTGTAACCCTCAAAGCTGCTCCTCCTGATGGGCCTCCCCGAGGATGCAGCGGTTTGCCTCTTCTGCACGTGCACAAGCGTGGGATGTGCACACACGTGTATGCATGTCTATATGCTCAGCATATGTTTGATCAGGGCATGCGCGCTCTCTCTTTCTCACAGCCGTCTGATTGGCTGCCAGATTCAGAGGAGAGAGGAAGTTGCTGCATCACAAGTCCAGCAAAGGAGGATGAAAAGTGGCCATGAACGCATCATAGGTGTAACTAATGAGTATGGTGCAATCAAAATGAATGAAAGAGGGACTACATGTTTTTAACTTCACGTTTTTAATTATCAAATGATTTTTTTTTTTTTTTTTTTTTTTTACAAATCAGTTGATGTTGAAGATGTTGGTATGTCCTTAAGGAATAGCTCAATATATTCATCTGGAAAATATACATTGCAATCAATGAAATAAAATCATCATATTTGTTTTATTTATATACTGGCCATTACACTAGAACAAAAGCCAGTTTTTGTGGTTAGCACTAGAGATGCACAGATATTTAAATTCCGAATGATACCAGCAGTTATTTTAGTATCATTGAGATAATATAGTTTTTAGTAATATTTTAAATGTTTTTATTTTTCTATTCTCATTTTAATTTTAGTAAAATAAAATTAAAAGTTTTTATGTCTATAAAAATGTGAGCATTAGGTGAGTAGTAGATGATAGTTAAAGTTCTTGCACCAGCTTTGATGCCAAACGCTGCTGGTTATCATGTGGCTTTAATTATTCCTATTAAGACTGTCATAAATCAGACCTCTGTGGCTCTCTCCGATGGCCACCGGAGGGCACCCTCACCGAAATACTGACTCTCTCCACGGACTCCATTTCCCATACCCCACTTGGCTGCTGATCACCTGCCCAGGTGTGGCTCATCACCTGGCCTTGTTTTTGCCCCGGCTGACATTACTGAGCGTTTATCCTTTTTTTGATTGTTACTCCTGTGTATGAACCTGGACTGCTCTCGATCTTTGGGAACCTTGCCTTGGAACTCTGTACCTTTGCTTGTTGCCCCGACTCCTGCCTGGTATTGTTTACGTCTCTGCCCTGCCTCTGATATTCCTGTTTTTGCCTGCTGACCATTTGCCTGTTTGTTTCTGTCTCTGTCTATTAAATTATACTGCAAATGGATCCACATGCTTCTGACCAGTCATTACAGAAGACTTCGCCACCTTCGGATCCAGCAGCTGTTAATCAACTCTCATCTGAGATCTCAGCTCAAGCTAACATACTAGCTTCCCACCAGCTTCAGCTCCAGCGTCTCACGACTCTCACGGAGGAATTGGTGAGTGCGCTGCAATCCATGCAATGCACAGCGCCGCCTGTAAACCCACCTGCATCAGAGCCTCTTCCGGCGAGCTCAACATTCGGCATCCACGCTGCAAGCCCTCGACTCTCGCTGCCGGAGAGGTTTGACGGGACTCCAGATAAATGCAAGGGTTTTTTACTGCAATGCTCCCTGTTCATGGATCAACAACTTTCACTTTATCCCACAGACATCAGTCGTGTATACTTTGTCTGCTCTCTACTATCGGGACAAGCACTGGATTGGGCTACAGCAGTGTGGGAGGGCGGCAGCCTTTCATTCCCACCACTCAACGAATTCCTCCGGCAATTTCGAGAAATTTTCGAGCACTCGGCCAGCGGAAAGGAGGCTGGCGAACAGTTGCTCGGTCTCCGCCAGGGTAAGGACACAGCAGCTGATTACTCCCTAACCTTCCGCACACTCGCAGCCCAAACCGGATGGGAGAACGGCCCTCTAAAACTGCTGTATCGTAAGGGGTTGTCGGCTGAATTACAGACAGAATTGGCCTGCCGCGATGAGGGAAAGACACTGGAGGAATTCATCAATCTCACCATTCGTCTCAACAATCTACTACGCTCTCGACGATCTTCTCGACATCCTCTCGCTCTCTCCTCAGCCTCCGCTACCGCCCCCGAACCCGAACCCATGCACATCGGCATCACCCGCTTGTCACTGGAAGAGAGGGAGCGCAGAATTAGTCCACAATAAAGGCACAGATGATTTCTATCTGGACATCTGCGGGCCAGCTGTCCCACTCGACCACCCACCAAGAATACCTTTACGGTGAGTCCCTATCCTAACACTTTAATGGTCCCTATCTCTCTCTAATCTTTTCAGAGGTTGCGGTCGAAACGACAGCTTTGATAGATTCTGGGGCAGCGGGGAACTTTATTGATATCAATTTCGCCAATTCTCATAATCTTCCTCTCGTTACATGTGAATCTCGACTGGCTATGACAGCGCTAGATGGACGACCCCTGGGAGCGGGACTGGTCCAATTCAAGACTCAAGAACTCACAATAAGAACTGGCTCCCTACACATCGAACGCATATGTCTCTTTGCCATCAACTCCCCCCAGAATCCTGTAATCCTCGATCTCACCGTGCTCAGAAATCTCGCCCACAGCGGATCTTCCTGTTGAATATCAAGATCTCTCGGAGGCCTTCTGCAAATCTAAAGCGTCACAACTACCTCCTCATCGACCCAGTGATTGCGCAATCGACCTACTTCCTGGAGCGATGCCAACGAAAGGTAAAGTGTTTCCCCTATCTCAACCCGAGTCAGAAGCCATGAGGGCATACATTGAGGAGGAATTGGCTAAGGGCTTCATACGACCATCCACTTCTCCTGCATCAGCCGGTTTCTTCTTTGTTAAAAAGAAAGATGGGGGCCTACGTCCATGAAACTCTGTACCTTTGCTTGTTGCCCCGACTCCCGTCTGGTATTGTTTACGTCTCTGCCCTGCCTCTGATATTCCTGTTTTTGCCTGCTGACCATTTGCCTGTTTGATTCTGTCTATTAAATTATACTGCAAATGGATCCACATGCTTCTGACCAGTCATTACAAAGACTTTAATATTTTGATCACTTTTATTTATTTATTTATTTATTTATTTTGTTTTTTTGACAATCTCTGATTTGGAAATTACCTTACTTTTTTCAACAGGAATTTATGTTTTGAAGCATGGCAACTGGTTTGAACTGGTTTAAATTGGTCCTTAATTGGTTATGAGCTGTTTTAAACTGGTTGTAAACTGGTTATGAGCTGGTTGTAAACTGGTTATGAGCTGGTTTAAGCTGGTCATTTGCTGCTCTTAAGCTGGTCCTAAGTAACTAGCTCCTGCTCAGGACCAGCTCATTACCAGCTTATAACCAGCATATGCTGTTGTTGTTGTTTTTTTTTGTTTTTTTTCTCCAAACAGGGATTACAGTGACTAAAATGTATTTTTCTAAATGTGTTAATATTAAAATTCATCACTTCTGTGTTGCATCAGGTCCTGTTTAGAAGTCATTAGTAATAAAGGTGCTCAGATCATTTAGAAAAGAAATTCAGAATTCTTTACTAACAGATGAAAATTGCTCATTTTTAGGATTGGTTTGTAGTTGTTCCTCTGTAATGATTGATCTTGTGCTGTGAAGGGGTTGAGGGTCAGTACTTTGATCCTACTTCCATCATGATAGCCTACATCTCCATTTTACATGATTCATTCTTGTTTTAAAAAGACAATGAGGTGTCCTTTGTATATAAAAATTGATATCTCAACACTGTTAAGTAAAGGTTGGCAGTATGAACAAGATCTTATATCATAGTATGAGTAATTATATTGATATGTATAGTTTAATTTGATATATAATTATTTTTGGACAGATGAAAGGTACTTCATCTCATTTGAGTATTTATTTATTTTTATTTATCATGTGATGATGCAAACCAAAAGATCAGATTATTCATAACGAATGATAAATCTGGCACCAGCTTAAAAACAACTGCAACTCTTGAGTTACAAACAAAAGACTCAAAGTGGTAAAACTAATATCAGAAAATGGATGGATGAAGGGATGGATGCTTGTGATCGGAAGCCATCTTGCTCTGCAGTCGTAAACCTCTAAACTTTGCTTCCTGTTACATGCTTTAATTTCTTCCTCATCTTGATTTATCTGGGACACATTCTGCTCGGTATTTTCGGACTACTCCATGTTTCTTTGTCACCCTCACACTTAAAGCCACAAAAAAAATATATCTACCGGTTGACAGTTTCTACCATCAGACGCAACTAAGCTGGTTTTATATGAATATGTCCTTTTTTGGCTAAAGTTTGACAATGTGTTGCTGTAAGAGTGAACACAGTCTGTGTGTGTGTGTGTGAGAGAGAGAGATTGGTACAAGCCAGAAGGGAAAAGACGGGGACAGGATGGTGTTAAAAACAGATTTATGAGCCGTGTCACTGGTGCCCTTGCAGAAAGTGATCTTTTGATGGGTGCTCTGCATGAGTCGATGAGACGTCTCTTTGGAGAGTGTTTCCCTCTCTCTGTGAGGGCTGCAGCTGGGGTCCTGGGATCAGTGTCAGTGTGTGTCTCAGGACGGGACAGCAAGGCTGCGGTGAAGGCACAGAACAGGGTCAGAAAGTCACAGACTGCAGAACAGAGAGAGCCAGGACGGGACCAAGACAGCTTTAGCTGTTGAAAGTTCCTGTTTATTCGTTTAGCTGTTGAAGTTCCTACTGAAGATACAACTTCAAGCGAACTTCCTCTATAGGTTATGGACAGGCACATACCGGATTGATGGATTATGTTGTTGATGACAGCAACTACAGTAGTTATGACGTTAGCTGCAACAGCTGAACGCTAAAATTGATCATTATTGGATCAACATTGAATTTCATTATATTTTAGCTAGATTAATCTGCTTTTCAACCTTTGTCAGTTGCGCCACATTAATATAGTAATAAATGCATTTCTATTTTTTTTTTTAAATCACATTGATTTACACAGATAGCAAGAGATTAAATGTTGCTCTTGTTAAAACTGTTTGTATCGTAACCTTTGTTTCAGTCATTTTAAACATATACATTATATATTGATACAGATTTTAAACTTACAATATATGTATATAACATAGGTTTGATAGAACAGCAGTCATGCAATGATACCAATATTTACTGATACAAATCAATAAAAGTGATCAGTTATTTCATTATTGATTAGTTGGGCCATTGCATTGTGTACCTTCATTGAAATAACTTTTGAGTGAGTGAGTGAGTGTGTGTGCGTGCATGTAAAATGATCAAGACATTTACAGTTACAAAATAAAACAAATATAACAAAATGTAACAAATTACAAAATTTTCACATGCTGTCCTTTTGAAACTCATCTATTCTATTTTTTTTTTAAATAAAATAAAATAAGGGACACAACTGTTTTTGACATTGATAATAATACAAAATTTGCATATTACAATGATTTCCATACAGTAATGTGACATTGAAAACTGGAGTAATGTCTGCAGAAAATTCAACTTTGCATCACAGGAATAGACCTATATTACATTTTAAAATATTCAAATATAATAGTTTAGGCTGTAGAAATATTGCACAATTTTATTGAATTCATCTTATTTTTATCAAATAAATGCAGCCTTAGTGAGCATAAGAAACTTCTTATATCTTATTTTAAATGTTTGGTAAGAGCATCTGATATTTTCACAACCCATTCAAAATACGTGCCTCTAAATACATTTCTGCAGCATCGTTATTACTTAACTTACTGCACGTTTCGCAGCAGTTTCAAAGTGAAACGTCCAGTGTTTGGCGCTAAAACACGGGTTCAATACGTGACTCTGACACATTTTTGTTACGCTGATATAGGCACGTATTGCTGTGTTTGTATTACGTTGCTTCATGCTTCGTGGGAAGTCGTGGCCTAATGGTTAGAGAGTCGGCCTCGTACCCTAAAGGTTGCGGGTTCGAGTCTCGGGCCGGCAGGAATTGTAAGTGGGGGGAGTGAGTGTACAGTGCTCTCTCCACCCTCAATACCACGACTGAGGTGCCCTTGAGCAAGGCACCGAACCCCCAACTGCTCCCCGGGCGCCGCAGCATAAAAATGGCTGCCCACTGCTCCGGGTGTGTGTTCACGGTGTGTGTGTGTTCACTGCTGTGTGTGTGCACTTTGGATGGGTTAATTGCAGAGCACAAATTCCGAGTATGGGTCACCATACTTGGCCACATGTCACTTCACTTCACTTCACTTCACTTCACTTCAGGTACGTATTGTGGTGGTTCATAATTCAAATATCTGGGGAGTGTCGCTAAAAGTTAATGCTGTATTGTGTTGGAAATATTCCCAACCCTAAACCTACCCGATAGTGTTAACAAATGAAAAAGTGATATAAAAATGCATTTTTTGATGCAGCAGTGCTATTTTAACTTCCTTATGCGGATTTGAGCTGTTTTGTTGAACCATAGTTTCACGGGGTTTATGCCAAAGCTCTTCATCACTCAAGTGCAACGCCGTATCGCGTGAGCTACCGAGCAAACCTACTGAATTAGAAAACTCATGCATATGAAGCTGGATTTGTGACGCTAACCTTCAAATGCATCAGTTTTCAAATCTTGAATTCATAACATAATATTCCTCAAATAATTATGTGAAAATTAAGCTTTATTAATTGAAACTGTGGACCTGCAAACTTTGTGTAAAACCTGCATACTTTGTGTGAAAAGTAATAAAAGTTGTGGGAGTTTTACTGCCTCTAGTGTTCATTTCAACTGGAAACTGCAGCGATTCGTATGTTTAAGTACGAGTTCTGCAGAAATGTAGGTAGAGGCACGTATTTCTAATGAGCCTATGTTGCATTTCAGCAACAGTGCAGCATTGTTATCATTATTATAAGCATTTTGGCAATAAATATAATAACTGCAAAATCAGCCCTGTTTCCAAATGTTTGAAATTATTCTGTTAAAAATTATTCTGTTTTATAAGCATAAAATAAAGGGGTAGTTCACCCAAAAAAATGAAAATCCTGTCATTAATTACTCACCCTCTTGTCTTTGAGTTCACACTGCACGGTTTTCAAAGTCATGTGATCACCGTTGTTTGTCACTCTGCACAACTATCTGAGGTAACATTCAGTTGCTGCTGTGCTCACATTGCACTATGGATCGGCGACAGGAGGTTACACACTCCACGACTTTACAACAGGAAGAATCGCCGACAACTCTGTCTGATTCTGATTTCATAAAAAAATATATTTGTGTTCCGAAGATGAACGAAGGTCTTACAGGTTTGGAATGATTTTCATTTTTGGGTGAACTATCCCTTTAAGCTACAGGTCTAGTAAATACGAACTGTTTCTGCCGTGGAGAAAGCAGAAGATGCAACAGTCTAATTGTTGCTGTGTCCTTCCTCTGGGAACGGTGGGCAGGCACGTGCTGCAGGTGCACGGCGCTTTCTCCTCTCGGAACAAATTGCACTGTGCCGACAGTTCTGGTTCACAGTGTCTCTCTGGTGGGACGGCAGACACAGATTGAAACCATGACAAGGCACCTGGGCCACGCCAGACTCCATCCGGTTTCAGAGGATGAAGCTTTGTTTTTCTAACTTGCATTGCTTCCTGCAATAATATCTGTAGGGTTTTGTAAATGGTGAAACTAAATTATGCTCTGCTCTGTTTGATGTACTAACCTGATTACTGTGTCTACTTTAAGACAGACCATTAAAGCTAACTGTGGTGTTGATTCTGGAGCCCCACAGGGAGGCTCTCGGTGCTTGTGCCATCATGTAAAGCTTCAAAGGCCAGAGAAATGCATACAACTAGCCACATCTAAGAAATCTAGTAGCTAGAAATCTGTTGACTTCATTAGACACTGGGAGAAAAAGAGAGACAGGCTATATGTGGAATAATTGCATGTTATTCTTATCATTTATGCAGTATATAATACGCATACTGTGCGTAGTATATAATATGCATACTGTGTACAGTATACATGGAATATCTGAATGACCTACTATACTTTCCAGTGTGTGTGTGAGCGCATTTCATACAATTATCCTGCAATGCAATGTTCTTCAGTTGACCTTCCCTTTCCAGTACAATGTCTGACCAGGAAGTAATTATAGCCACAGTTTTTAAAAAGTGACATATGTAATTTCTGCACCACTAGCATCACCAAACCAAAACTAATGACTTTTTAAAATAGGTTTTCCTCTAGCTGCCATTGGTTGGATAAACAAATAGCACCATACAAAAGTAAATTAATATACTAAATAAATTAGATAAAAAATAGTAACTTAATATAAAAATAATATAATAACTATAATAACTGTTAAAATAAACAGTTATTTTAAAATGTAAAAATATTTCACAATATTACCATTTTTACTGTATTTTATCAAATAAATTCAGTTCTAGTGAGGAGAATACTCAGGATCAGGCTGCAAAAAAAAACATACTGTGCCATGAAAAGGTTTTTTCCCCCTTCCCGTATTTTTTTTTTGTTTTTTTTTTTGCATATTTGTCACACTCGGGACAGATGGTGGTGGTGATGCATTCAGCAAGATTCTGAAGACACATTGGAGTAGGGCATGGCTTGATATTCTACCATTTCATGCAATGTGATGTGATTTATATGAAGCGATTACGATCTATGGCAGACTAAACTGGTTAACATCATCTGCAACTTTGGCACTGTGAAGTGCCGTTCTGCTGAAAGTCAGGTTGTGTGGAGTTTCTGACAATGTGTGGACTGCAGCAGCATATTTTTTCAAGGAGACTGATGTCTTCAGAGATGCGCAGAACCCTTCCCCTCCTAGACCCCACCCCCACTGCATACACGCACATGCTCAGAAGAAAGCTGAACAAACATGTGGCTTGACTAGGGTTTCTGCAGTAAACCATGTGCGATGTCTGGTTTGTTGGTGTTGATGGTTTTATATCTGATAAGTATGAACAGTTCACATGTGCTGTCCTTCAGAACAGCTGAGGATGTGCACGTAACTCATGTGTAACATGCGTAGGTGATTCTAGAGCTTATTTAGAGGGACTTAAGCCCAAGTCTTTCATCTCGGCCCCCTAGAAACTAGCGATTAACTCTCAGCGATTAGCTGCCAGCACACACATCTGAGATGGCCTCACCCCTCTTAAGTCTGTGATGATGTAATCCCTCTTAACTTTTGTTGAAAACAGCAACTGCAGTTCAATATTTTAGGTTATTTCACTTTTCTCCTGCCTTTACCAGTCAGAAATGTTCTTACATTAAGTATTGTCAATTATTGTCATTAAGTATGTTTTTTACACCATATGGCACTAGAAATGCTTCAACCAGCAGAGAGTCTGCTTTACCATTTTTACACAATGCAATATTTTTTGACTCGTGTGTCATGGTGTTACAGTGGATTGTTTATGGTTGCCAAAAAATGTCTCAACATGTCAGAGGTGCGTATATCAGCTATTTTACAACATCTTCAAATGTGACTCATCCAAACCATGTTGAGAATTTATTACTGTTGTGAGTCTTTTGTTTTTAACTCAAATGTTACATACAGTATGTGAAGATGCTATTAATGCCAAAGTCAGATTAATATTTAATTTGTTGAGGATAATAGGATCTGTAAGTTTGTCCATCAAGTTCTAGATAAAAAAAATGAGGAACAATACCTTTCATTTGTAAAATATTTTGACTTCACTATTTTCTTAAATTGAGTTTCCAGTAAAAATATATATATTATCATATTATATATATTACTGTTGAAGTGATAATATAATTATTAAATTACCATCTTATATGATTTTGTTACATACACACACACACAGGCACACACATACACACACACAAAAGATGTTTGGACACTGAAATTAAAGCTCCAAAAAATAAACTAAATTACAACCAAGCACAATGTTTCGACCAGTTCAATCCTAATGACGTCCTGATTGTGCCTGATGAAGGACTAACTGGTGCAAACATTTCGCTTGGCTGTAATACATTTTCAGAATTACATTTCAGAATTATATTTCAGTGGGGGGACCTCTACCTTTTGTGTGTTGTCTCTTGTCCTTCACCCTGGCTCAATTCAGGTTTTGGATGTGCACACCTATGTAAATTTGTTTTGATCAGATTTGGTTATAGCATACATATTCTACTCATTAATATAAAGGAAGTAGCGGTGTGCTTGAGACACAAGGGATCCTGCTTTGTGGCCTCTGACTTCTCCAAAGTTGGCATTTGTGGTCAAAGGCATAAGCGAGACTGGTACTGTTCTCTAAACATCTGTCATTACAAAGAGTTGCTTTCAGAGGACAGAGTTCTAAAGCTGTCCGTCAGAAAATGCTGACTTTCCAAACTTCCAAAGGAATTTTTTCAGACAGCAGCCTTTATACTTGAACCGCCCGCAGCTACAACAACTCTTTAATTTCTCATTATTAAGTTCTCAACAGTGCAGAGCTAACAGCAGCCTAACCAAGCTGAACATCTCCCACAGGATCACCAGATGTCTTCTGTGCACACACACACACACATGCTAGATGCGCTGATAGGAATTCACATTGCTAGGATGATGCTAATGAGTGAATTCCTTTCTGCTTGACAACCATGTTTATGCTCTGAGTGAGGGGTCACCTTCCTAATGAGAACAACAAACGCACGTGCCTTCAGAAATCATTTTCATGCTTACCGTATTTCACGGGAAGTCGCACCTGACTGTAAGATGCAGTGGGTCAAATTTGCATTGTTGCAATCAGAGTACAAGTCACATTTAATTAATGTAAAATACTGGTAAATGAAACAAAACATTTAAAAACACTATAAATGCTATAAACATACTTTAGTTCTCGTCAATCCACAACAAAAATCCTTTAAAGGGTTAGTTCACCCAAAAATGAAAATTCTGTCATTAATTACTCACCCTTGTGTCATTCCAAACCCGTAATACCTTCGTTCATCTTCGGAACACAAATTAAGATATTTTTGATGGAATCTGAGAGCTCTCTGACCCTCCAAAGATAGCAATGATATTACCACGATCAACGCACAGAAACATAGCAAGCACATCGGTAAAACAGTCCATGTGACATCAGGGGTTCAACCGCAATTTTACGAAGCTACGAGAATACTTTTTCATTCAGCATGAGCGCGTTGTCTACTGAACGTAAACAATGCTGATTACGTTGATTATGTTCTGGGGCACTCTCCAAAATGGTGGAAGATGGTAACTTGGGGAGAAGAATGCTGAATAAATTTATTATTATTGTTTTCTTTGCGCACAAAATATTCTTGTAGCTCCGTAAAATTACGGTTGAACCCCTGATGTCACATGGGCCACGTACACACTGCAGATAAATTTGGTTGTCAGTTCAGCTTTTACTCCTTAATCGCGTTCTGTACACACATAATTCACTAAAATACAGGTAGTGACAACCGCTTTTTACGGAAATTCTATGCAGTTTGTACGGAACTGAACTGAACAACTAGCTGTTAATGACGTATTTAAACGTGCATCAGAAATGTGTCTTTGTCTGTATGTGAGATGAAAGAAAATAACAGTGAAAGAAGTCTTAACCTTAGCACATTTTGACATGGGGCTAGTTGCACTCACAAGCCCTGCGGTAAAGTATTAGTGTTGCCAGATCTTCATATAAAAAAACCAACAAACAAAGACAAGCACAAAAACACTAAAACACCCAAATGCTTTATGTTTTATAACACCAAAAAAATCTTATATCTCCTATCCACAACAGACCACTTTA
Source organism: Spinibarbus caldwelli (assembly GCA_039654775.1). Classification (NCBI taxonomy): domain Eukaryota; kingdom Metazoa; phylum Chordata; class Actinopteri; order Cypriniformes; family Cyprinidae; genus Spinibarbus; species Spinibarbus caldwelli. Next base: position 30,269,867 of record CM077233.1, on the reverse strand, counting down.
CTAACTCCATAAAGTGCCTAGCTTTATGAGCTAAGACCAAACAACATGCCTAAAAGTGCTTGTAAATATGAGGATATGGCAACACTGCAAGACAGAGCTCTCTAAAGCAGCCTCCCGAGCATAAACTAAGCCCGTCTATCAGTGGTAGTTTAGTTAAAATCGACAGATAAAAAGAGTCTTTAGCTAAAAAATGGCGGACACCAAACAGCTAAATTCTTCTTCACTCCTGCAAGACACCAAAATGTTACTATGGTTACAGATGCGGGAGTGACTGCTGTCCCGTACACATGGAACGATAATTTACGGGACTTATTCCTGCATTTAAATGCGGTTGTCACTCCTGAAACTTGCAGTGTGTACGTGGCCATGGACTATTTTACCGATGTCCTTGCTACGTTTTTGTGCGTTGATCGTGGTAATATCCTTACTGTCTGTGGAGGGTCAGAGAGCTCAGATTCCATCGAAAATATCAGAAGATGAACGAAGGTCTTACGGGTTTGGAACGGTATGAGGGAGAGTAATTAATGACAGAATTTTTATTTTTTTTGGGTGAAATCCAAACCTTTATCCCTTTAAAGGTGAACTATACACTTTCTGTGCTACTATCACCCAGCAGAATTACAAAAATAATACATATTTTAAAACAATTTTTGCAATTACGTTTACGATTATTCTTATCCTAACAATATCTGACTATTTTATTTGGGTGTGACAGTAAAAAGGCTTAAAGGTGCTTTATGTATTTTTTTGACTGTACTAAAGCATAAAAACACCATAATACATTTGCCAGTTATTCTACATTGAAAATGTGCATTCCATATCGAAATGTCTTTTTTTGTTTTGGTCTGTGTTATTCTGTCCACTTACAATTTACCCAATAATACTTCAGCAGCCTGGGTTGCCAGTTTGCAGAAAACAGCAAACTGCAGCCATGAAGGCCAGCAAATGAAGATGAGTCAGAAATCTCAGATTCTACCCAACATAAAAACCCTTGGCATTCATCTAAAAACCTCTATGACCACAGGCATATTAAAATGTGGATAAATTAACTCATAAGTTTACAGTTTAAGGTTCAAGGTTAGTCATTTACATAAAACACATCCAAACTATCTCCACATACAGGGGAGAAGGGCTTTCCACACTCACTTTCCTTACAGCCTTTCATCACTCTCGTTAAACTTGCCACTGTTTGCAGACACACTCTCGCCTATGGAAGCTTGTTTCCACCACAGAATAAAACTTTCTTAAAAAATTATTGTGGCTTTTTATCTCATAATTGCAAGTTTACTTCTCGCAATTCTGACTTTTTTTTTTTTTTTCTCAGAATTGCAAGATGTAAACTTGGAATTGTGAGATAAAAAGTTGCAATTACATTGTCTTGTGGCGGAAACAAACTTTCATATTTTCCCAGATCCTTGTGCAATGCCAAGTGTGTCATTCTCACCAGTTCTGACAATAAACACCTATTATGCAGACCCAGATTACAGACCTCTCATTAGCCAGCTGTGCATACACGTATATCTGTGTTATTCAGAGAAACCTCACAGTTTAAGCTATAACGCAGCTTTTCTCATTCTTTCACTGTATATGATGGAATGTATTTAAGATTAAATAAAATTGTATTATTTAATGATTTTATTATATGTTTATTATATATTATACTTTCTTCTTTTGTGAGGGGGTTTGGCACCACGGCATTTTTGTTTCCAGGTGGAACATTAAAGAATGCGACACACGTGTCTCCCGGAAATCCTGTATAATCTAACCAGTCCGATGACGACTTCGAAACTCCTGAAGTGTTTCCAGCTAAGTGTGTCTTATGCATCAGACGTTCAGCCAACGGTCAGTGGGCGTGACATCTGAGGCTGAGACTAAACACCTTCTGGCTCAGCCTGTGCCAGTAGCCATCCCCCAAACTCCTGCTATTGGTCGAGCTGGAAAGAGACTGATGGATCTGAGCGGACCACATTTTAAATGTTTAATGATGCCATGGGAAGCTCAATGTTTTGAGGGGAGAGAAACCCATTATGGCATACTTATAGTAGTCAGTGAACAACAACTGGGTTAAGAGAATTTATTACAAACTTTCAATCTTTAACAGTTTTAAGCACAGAACAGGAATGAAAAATGTAAGTGTAAACAAATATAAATTATAGTGGCGTACATTATAAACAACATTTATCATAAACGCCAAGCCTTAACAAATTTATTCCAAGCCTAACTGAAATTACCAGCTATAAACTTGGTCTCACATACCTCTTGGTCTCACATACCTCTCTCATTCAGCATGATTCCAAATGTTTTTGTGTGCTCGACGTTAATTGCATTGTGTAATTCGCTTTGGACTATAAGTCACAGCATGTTTAGATGCTCACAACTTATGTTCCAGGAAATATGTATGTTCTCCAGCTTTGCACCTCTCTTCTGCTTTTTCCATCTTTTTCATTCCCTTGAGAGATATATGGCCATGGTGGGTGTGGATGTGTGGTACATTGATCACAAGGGCTACAGATCTCAATGAGCCCACTCGGTTTGCACAGACCCCCACAGGTCAGTGTGTAAAACATTGACCATCACTCTTCATGTGTTGAGGCACAGTAACCTTGAAATGTATGTATGCTGTTCATGCAAGAAACAGTGCTTGTGCTGTAGATTTACAGGAAAGCACTGTGTGTGTAAATGTGGGTGTATGTGTCAGTGGGGGTGCACACTTTGGTAGAAATACCATTAAAAATCTTCGCGAAATAGATTTTTAGCTATATCATATATATACTTTTTAAGATGGGCCTACCATGAGCTGTAGGGTTGATAAATAATGCTGTGTCTTTTAATATTGAATATTGAAGCTGTACCAACCTATCAGAAAAATTCCTTTTATCATGGATGCGGGAATTGCAGATTAGTGAAGCCTAGCTAGGTAATGTTAGCTAGTAAAGTCTTATGAGTTTTTGTTAGGCAGACAATGCATGGAATCAAGTCATTAAAAGAGTATTTACTGCAAAACGCTGAATCTTACAGAATTTGGCAAATTTTAGATGCATTAATCTTAAGTCTTTAAATAATTAAAAAAAAAAAAAATTTGTAAAGGTATTGTCTATTCATTAAAGGGATAGTTGACCTTCAGTTGCTGGTCCCCATTGACATTGTAGAATAGAGAAAAAAAGAGAAAAAAAAAAACACTATGCAAGTAAATGGGGACCAGCTGAAGGTGAACTATTCCTTTAGGTTTTATGAATTCATTAATAAGTTTAATTATAAATTTGTATTAAATCTTAAAGAGCAGAAAATATAAAAATTAAAACAGAATTTATAGGGCCCTATTGTTGTTAATTGGTAAATTAATAAATAAAATAATACAATAAAAATAAATAATAGTAAATGTAAAGAATGAATTATTTGATTAGACATACTTTTAGATTATTACAATTTAATTAACCATTGAAAATTAATCCAGATAAAAAATAATTTGGAAAACCATGAGGTTTTTCCAAGAGTCTGGGAAAAAAATACAACTGATTGCATAGTGCCCTATGGATATTAGCTGTTGCAAGTTGGTTATTAGCTGGTCAGAGCTGGCCATTACCTTTTCCAAGCTGGTCAGTTGGGTGGTTAACCAGTTAATGCGTTCCAAAACCAGGTCTGACCACATTAATCTGATATAATCAGGTGGTAGCTTGTTTATTGCTGGACCTAGATAATAATGTACCAACTTGCACTAGCTATAGCTTAGAACAGCAAGAAATTAACTTCCACATTCCAAAACTACCAGATAAGGCATTTTTTTGTTTTGTTTTGTTTTGTTTTTTTTTTCCAGGTGGAGATTTACCTGGGATAAACTGGGTATACCTGGGTGTTTTATAAGATGATAATACGTTAAAAATACACCAATCTCCAGGCTGATTTGATTACATCATTCAAAATGCTTTTATAGCATGAGTGATTCATTCTTTCTTTTTATAAGTACGCAGTATTGTGCCTGTCTTTTGTTTTTATTTAGGGATTGTCCCGTCTTTTTTGTCTTCCAATTTTCATATTCCATTTTGCCTTGAATCTTTTTTTTTTCTTAAGCAATGACACACTATTAATCAAAAGTGACAGTTAAGACATTTATAATATTACACAAGATTTCTATTTCAAATAAATAATTTTCTTTTGAACTTTTCATCAAAGAATCCTGAAAAAAAAGTATCAGTTTCTACAGAAATATTAAGTAGCACAACTGTTTTAAACACTGATAATACTAGGAAATGTTTTTGAGCACCAGGTTAGCATATTAGAATCATTTCTGAAGAATCATGTGACACAAATAAATGCAGCCTTTGGTGAGCAAAACATTAAAAACTTTGGTAACACTTATAGGGACCAATTCTCACTATTAACTTGATTATTAGCATGCCTATTCGTAACACACTGGCTGTTTATTAGTACTTATAAAGCACATATTCTGCATGACCATATTCTGCATCCCTCATCCTACCCAATACCTAAATATAACAACTATCTTACTAACTATTAATAAGCAGCAAATTAGGAGGTTATTAAGGCAAAAGCTGTAGTTAATGATTTGTTAATAGTGAAAATTGGACCTTAAAATAAAGTGTGACCAAAAACATTTTAAAAAAATCTTACCGGTACCAAATATTTAAAAGGTAATGTATGTATTGTTATTTCCAAGTAGGCTAATTCAGTGGAAAAAAAGTTGTATAAATAAATAAATAAAACCATAATAATAATCAATGATCAAGTGAATAAAATACAACTGACTACAACAGATAATGATTCATAACAAATGAATGACAAGTCTCACATATTATACAATATCATTTACATATACTACCTGTTAAAAACAAGACTCGAAACAATAAAGTATAATAAAAAAGAAATGTGTAAAAGAGCTGTACGTTTAGTAAAGGTGCATGCTGCAGTAAGTTTGTTCTGTTAGGACAGGAAGTGCTGAGGTAAGGTTCTGAATCCCAGGTCTTTAATAATTCACTGGTGCGTTGCCTGGTGTTAAGCACTGTTAATGACTCTAATCTTCACCCTGTGGATGCTGTAATTGCCTGTTACAGCCGGGCCAATATGTGTCCAGCACGGCGGATAGCCCCTCCATCCACTGCCTCATTTCAAAAAGCACTGATGGGGAAATAATTTCTCTCCTTCTTATGTACCTGTGGATGTCACTGAATTGGCAGGTTATATATGAACTTCATTAGCCTCAATTCATCATTATGCAGCTTATTCAGGCTATTCTATCGCATTGTTAATCTCTGCCTAATAATGATATTTCTGGCCAGCGGTTGATCAGTATGGGTTTTTCAGTGTCTTATCCTAATATCTAGACAACAGAGTGGCGGATACCTGATGCAAATAATCGCATAATAACTGTTAATAGTGAGATTTATTTGCAGTCGCTGTTCCCAAAAAAAATGTTCACAAACATCCCTTTTACGTGAATTTTTTTTTTCTTCTTCTTTTTATGGCCAATAATAGTAGCATGCTAATTGCTAATAGTGCTGGAGTGTGTGAATCCTGCAAATTCTATAAATGAAGAATGGGGTATGTTTGCCAAAAATAATGATACTTATTTAATTTCAATTCACATAGCGTATGCCTGCAAATACTGCACAATAAGGTGAAGTAATTGTTTAGTGAATTTACTACTGAATATTTGTCAGTTTTACCCATTTTCTTCAGTATAATATAATATAATATAATATAATATAATATAATATAATATAATATAATATAATATAATCTTTTTGAAGAGACCAGGCCAGTGGCTGGTTTATTCTGTGGTCATTTTGATTAATTCACGTTACTCCAAGCCATAGAATTTGAATCCATTCACCAAAAAGATTTGTTCAGTAGTCCATTCAGCATGTTACATTGTTACTTGTGGTTGATACATTTGTGATATTTGGCATTTTTATCATCACACTGGGCAAAAAGTTTGGCTGATAAGTGATGGAACCAGGACTTTTATATTGACAGAGCTGAGAGACAGAGTGCCTGAACACAGATGCATTGAAGTTATCATTCTCCATCTTCATTAATTTACTTTCTATTGTTTAACAGTTCTGCCTAATAAATTATTTTGCAAGTCTGTTTTAGTACAGCTAAAATAACTTAAAGTGAATGACGCCGGAAGCATTGCAAACATTAAAAAAAAAAAAAACATTTACAAATGGCCGCACCCACTCTTAGGTTTAAAAAATAAGGTGAACATTTTTCATATACCGTTTACTTTCTTTAACATTTCTGTTTAAAAATTTGCTAGTATCTAAACTAAATTCTTTACATCTTTACTACAACCCGAATTCCGGAAATGTTGGGACATTTTTTAAATTTGAATAAAATGAAAACTAAAAGACTTTCAAATCACATGAGCCAATATTTTATTCACAATAGAACACAGAGAACATAACAGATGTTTAAACTGAGAAATTTTACACTTTTATCCACTAAATGAGCTCATTTCAAATTTGATACCTGCTACAGGTCTCAAAAAGGTTGTCACGGGGGCAACAAAGGGCTGAAAAAGCAAGACATTTTGAAAAGATTCAACTGGGAGAACATCTAGCAACTAATGTCTGTAACATGATTAGCTATAAAAGGGATGTCTTAGAGAGGCAGAGTCTTTCAGAAGTAAAGATGGGCAGAGGCTCTCCAATTGTGGAATACTTAAAAAACAACGTTCCTCAACGTCAAATTGCAAAGGCTTTGCAAATTTCATCATCTACAGTGCATAACATCATCAAAAGATTCAGAGAAACTGGAGAAATCTCTGTACGTAAGGGATAAGGCCAAAGACCTTTGTTGGATGCCCGTGGTCTTCAGGCCCTCAGACGACACTGCATCACTCATCGGCATGATTCTGTCATTGACATTACTAAATGGGCCCAGGAATACTTCCAGAAACCACTGTTGGTAAACACAATCCACCGTGCCATCTGCAGATGCCAACTAAAGCTCTATCATGCAAAAAAGGAAGCCATATGTGAACATGGTCCAGAAGCGCCGTCGTGTCCTGTGGGCCAAGGCTCATTTAAAATGGACTGTTTCAAAGTGGAAAAGTGTTCTATGGTCAGATGAGTCCAAATTTGACATTTTTGTTGGAAACCACGGATGCCGTGTCCTCCGGGCTAAAGAGGAGGGAGACCTTCCAGCATGTTATCAGCGTTCAGTTCAAAAGCCAGCATATCTGATGGTATGGGGGTGCATAAGTGCATACGGTATGGGCAGCTTGCATGTTTTGGAAGGCACTATGAATGCTGAAAGGTATATAAAGGTTTTAGAGCAACATATGCTCCCCTCCAGACGACGTGTTTTTCAGCAGGACAATGCAAAACCACATACTGCAGCTATTACAACAGCATGGCTTCATAGTAGAAGAGTCCGGGTGCCGAATTGCCTGCCTGCAGTCCAGATCTTTCACCTATAGAGAACATTTGGCGCATCATTAAATGAAAAATATGTCAAAGATGACCACAGACTCTTCAGCAGCTGGAAACCTATATCAGGCAAGAATGGGACCAAATTCCAACACCAAAACTCCAGAAACTCATAACCTCGATGCCCAGACATCTTCAAACTGTTTTGAAAAGAAGAGGAGATGCTACACCATGGTAAACATGCACCCGTCCCAACTATTTTGAGACCTGTAGCAGGCATCAAATTTGAAATGAGCTCATTTTGTGCATAAAATTGTAAAATTTCTCAGTTTAAACATTTGTTATGTTATCTATGTTCTATTGTGAATAAAATATTGGCTCATGTGATTTGAAAGTCTTTTAGTTTTCATTTTAATAAAATTCAAAAAACGTCCCAACGTTTCCGGAATTCGGGTTGTACATCTTTACTAAATCTATTCATTACGAGTAATTACAATATGGCGTGAATGCAGCATAAGATCTCCTAGCAGAGTTCTCAGCGCTGTCAAAATAAAAGTCACAACGCTGTAAAATTCAAAAGTCCCACTTCCGACACTTATCAGAAAAAAACTTCTCACCGTTGTTAGTATTTAAAAAAGGCCTAATTTCAGGCTTGGTGATAATTGGTCAACCACTACTTGTTAGTACTCACTGCTGGTCAACCAGCATGAATTTTCTTGTGAGGCTGGTTAATCTAGTCAAGAATCCACCAGTGTCCATAACACCACATGCCGGTCTTTTAACAGGGATGTCACTTCTTCAGAGGCTAAAGAGCAAGATTCCAAAACACAAATTTGTTTGTTTGCACTTTCTCACATTGACTTGAAAGGTTATGACAGACATCACAGGCTTGATGAAGTTTACAGATCAGGTCCGCTGGGTGAATTCAGATGAGAGAGTGATGCTGGCTGCTGACTTCCACTTTTGCTTAGAGGTGATAGTACGTCAGAAGCTGTCAGCGAGGCCTCTTGCAAGAGAGTTATTTATAAAATGCTGATAATGACTGTTATAACAGCTTCAGGTGTGGCTGAGCACAAGCATCTCGGTTTGTGTTAATGAAAATTACATTTTTACCTCCCCTTCTTTTGCATAGAGAGCTTTCTGTTCTGCTCGACAGTTTATTTGTTGTTCGTTTTCTATTCTTCCAAGCTTCTGTCAACTTATTGCTCTAAGTTGTGTAACTTCTGACAGCCCGGCTGTCTCTCTCTCTCTCCCTTTCAGTCTCCTATGGGACCGAGTGTCCAGCGGTGGTGCGTTACATTGTTTGTGCCGTTGGTGACAGACAGGGCTCCACGGGACTTCCCCTGTTTACCGCCTGACAGCGGGGTGTCCCGCGGTCTGCTTCTGTCGGCCTCTCCTCTGCCCTCCGGCCCAATACAGTGCTCCCATTGGCCGGCCCGGGCACTGGCAGGCCCAAATATAGCAGCAGAAGAGAAGAACGCAGTGTGAGTCCCCCCCTCCAGCACCTACAGTTCAGAGTTATTGACAAGCGCTGCACAGGCCTGTCAATCAGACTCCAGCACCAGGGGATTGAGTGGCTGAGAAAGACTGTCATTTAGCCAACTGCTCTGGGCACCCACCCTTTCACTATGTGTGCGTCCATGTGTGTGTACAGGTATATTTCCATAGAACACTTTTGAAATGGCAGGATGGTTGACTCAACAATAGACTTTTTTGTTTTTATCTGTTTTTTTTTTTTGTTTTTTTTAGTTGCGGTGTTTTAAAAAAGATTATTTAAAACGATTGTTCCTCCAAAAATGAGCATTCTGTCATTATTTACGCACCCTCATGTCCAAACTGTTATGACTGCCTTTCTTCTGCTGAACACAAAACAACATTGGACCCTATTGACTTTCATTGTATGAAAAAAAAAAAAAAACACTTTATCTGAGACATTTCTTAAAATATCTTTTTTTTTTTTGTTCCACAGAAGAAACAAAGGAGAACACAGGAAAAGCATACCTATACAGTTCACTCAGCTGAAATAAACACTAGTGGCATTGAAACACCAAGATGATTTATTCATTTTTCACACAAATTATTATAACAGGGGCAGATTATTTGCACACTTCCTTGCTGTCACGGTGCTGTGTATAATGAGCTCACACAAAGATGACCGTAAAAGTCTTTAATATAATCCACACAAGGTAATTCACAACAGAAAGTAAACACATGTACACGTTGACAAGACTGGACAAAGAAACACTGAACTGACTACAACTATTATGGGAGAGTAAATGAGGAACATACAGGTGCTGAGGGTTATCTGATAATTGACTAATGAACTAATGCACTAATGACAACAGGAATAGAACCACATATGGGTAAACAGGAACCTTAACCAGAACAGAAGACATAAACTAAATGAAACGCACAACAACAGAGTTCATAACCGTGACACTTGCATAATACTATATGGTAAAAGTGTGTTGAGGTAATAACAATGCATGATTTGTAGACTAATAAAGTTTAACCTTTGAGTTACATCAAATCTGGCAACCAAAAAAAATGAAAATAAATAAATAAACAGTCGAAGTAGTTTTGGAGGACCAAAGAGTGATGTTTATGTAGTGCTTCTGCAGTGGCACATTTTGTCTGTCAGTGTGTGTTTTGTGCACAACAGGTAAACATGTCAGCCAAAGAAGTTTAATGACTCTATTATGACCTGCGAACACAACACCCTGAACAGCGTACCGAGTTTTTCATCCAATTACCCAAATTTAATTACCCAAACTTTAATTCTGGTTTTGATCTTTTGGTAAAATTTCTGTTTGTAACTAATATGTGTGGCTTTTCTAGTGTAGTAAATTTACTTGGTAGCTCACCTGTTACAGCATTGCACTTGTGATGGAGCACACTCAGGTATGAGTCCTGTAAAACATGTGTTACCAGACTCAACAGAAGAGCACGAAGCCTTGTAGAAAAAATGGCATGCTTTCTACAGCAAATGTTTTTTTTTTTTTTTATCTTAAGTGTTTCTTTTGTTCACAGTATTGGTTAGGTTTAGGGTAGGGTTTAGTGAATGTTGTCAGATTCACATTCATCTGTTTCGGCAAAGACTGAAGGTTTTTTTTTTTTTTTTTTTTCTTTTGGACACCACTTACTTTAAACTTAAGTGAAACATGCAAGAATCAACGTAATACCATTTTGCCATTGTTTTTTATTTTTTTTCATGAGACTTGGCTGGGTTTGGGACTACATGAGAATGAGTAAATGTTGACAGAATTTTCATTTTTGAGTGAACTTTAAAAAGAGCTTTATCTTGTCACAGAGGGTTTTAGCTTGTGCAGAATCCGTCAGCCTCTCAAAATGTCTCAGATATGTTACGTCTTTAAATTCATCTGTTTTAAAGCACCACTGCTGCAGTCATTAAAGCTCTTCTTTCATAACAAATTCGCCTCATTCAACAGTAAATTAAAAAACCGAGGAACAAATCATCTGCTGTGAGCAATGTCCCTGTTATTATATAATCTGCAGGTCTCCGTTTTTTTTGTTTGTTTGTTTGTTTGTTTGTTTTGTTTTGTTTTGTGAGAACTATATAGTTTTTCAGTGTGGTTGCATTTTTAGGATAGGGTGTCAAGTCAAGTGTCCAGCTGTGTTTGAACGTGTTTGAATGTGATGTGAATGTGAAAACAGTGTTTGATTGTGACCTTGTGGGCTCTAATTATTCAGAGCTTCCTTACGACTGACTAATTCAACAACCAGTCGATTTTGAAAATATGTAGTTTTGCACATCTCTACTTTTTCTACACAACTGTGAATGTGACTCTAGCACTCTCCCTCTCCATCATTCTGATTAGATATCGGGCTTTGGTTTCATTTTTTCGTCACTCCATCGCTGCCCTGTGGGGAAGTGATTGGATCAGTGTCGATTCAGCATCATTTGCCTGCTGAATTGAACGCTGAGAATCCAGCTTGATAATTTGGCAGAAATTGTGGCGTGATGAACTTGGCTGTTTCATTGGGCCTCTCATTGTGATGTCACACAGTAAACACATGTATAATCAGGTGATAATTAATGATCAGGCTTGGTTAATGTGGCAGCCTGGAAACACTGATGCAGATTCAGATATGTTCCAGGAGCGAGGCTTCGTAAGGGCCAGGGTGGCGTTGGTCCATCCAGAATGATGATTGGTCCTCCCAATCAAAGATACTGGAATACACTAATGGTTTGGAATTTGCATCAATTACACAATTTCTCAACACAGATTTTTCACATTCTGATGTCTTTTAATTTTTTGAAGCCATTTCATTGATTGAGATTAATTTAAATGACTGTTTTGCGTAAAAAAAAACAGCTTTCTCTCTCTCTCTCTCTCTCTCTCTCTCTCTCTCTCTCTATCTATCTATCTATCTATCTATCTATCTATCTTCCATTATCTGTCTGTCTGACTGTCTGTCCATTTATTTATTTGATCTGTTTAAAAAGGTCTGTATCATACAAATTCCATTTGGTGGAATGCAAAATAATCACAGCTCACATGCATGCCATCATATTTATGGTGTATACTTGTGCAGTTATTGGCATCATTCAAGTAATTGTGCAAATAATTGAAAACATATTTCCTCATAAAGGCTAAACAAAAGAGACAACCTTATTACAAGAAGATTTCTGGCCTTGGCACTGTTACATTCACCCATCCTATGTAGTAGACCACAATGTAGTACCCTAAGGAATGAGCAAGTGGATGTTTTGTTTTTTTTGTTGTTGTTTTTTGTTGTTGTTGTTGTTTTTTTTATAGGAGGTCATATTTATTGTAAGAATTACCATTTTGTTCATTCTTAGTGTATGATGAATATTTATGCTTTAAGGCCGCTGTGTAGCAGCTGCACTAGTGTGTGTGTCGCGTTTACATCAGTGAAATGTCAGAACTGAACCTGCTCATTACCGGGACAGCACTATATTAGTGTGTGTCATGACCTGTGGGATACACTTATATTAACAGCGGAAGAGTGAAGTCATTCACATTTTGAGGAAAATGGGTGAGCAAGAACACATCAGGCAGTCATGGTTATTTTTGCATCAAGACTTTATCATCTATATACTCATAAACAAACACATTAGGCTTTCTGAGGACATGTGGATGTGTCTGTGGCCATAGACAGGATGTTCATAGAAGTGTAGAGGAAGGACAAGGGGGAGATAAAGGACATAATATATGGGATAAAGGACAGACCAACCTCTGAGGCTCTACCATTAGGAAAGTATAATGGTCAACTTGGATCATGTGCCTTGAATCACATTATTGCCTTGACGTCACTGAATTGCTTTCTTAGTTTTATGACAGTCAGTCACTATTATGATAGAAATGAATGAGAACTGAATCCTACCTTTTTCAAAATTATCTTGTCGTTTAAAACAGCATTTTTGTTGTAAACTCCAAATATGGTTTATTCCAAAATAAATATTTTATGCCAAACATGTTAATGTCAAATGGACAGGTGAGTAATAAGCCGTGTCCTTACAAAAGTAGTTTTATTTATTTTTTATTTATTTATTTTTTCAGTACACTGAAGCTGCTCCTCTACTGACATCCATTCAAAAAAATACCTCTTGTTATCCTTGCCAGTATAGCACAGCATTATGTTTTTTTTTTGTTTGTTTTTTGTTTTTTGTTTGTTTGTTTGTTTTTTTGTGTTAACCTTGGAGGTATGCCTTAAAGCAGCTCTCTGTCTAAGGTTGCATTCATGGGAAGTTCGTACTGTGGAATAAAATAGATATGCTGGGCAATTTCATATTCCTTTCTTCTTCTTTTTTTTCTTTACATCCCAAGAAGACAGGAGCGTATTTTTTTTATTTATTTATTTTTTTTTTAGCACTGGAACAAAATCTCTGTTTAGTATTATTAGCGATGTAATGATATTAAGATTTAACCCAATACGATGAATTAGTATTAATTTTCATGTTATGACCAGTAACCAATAAATGGCAGATATTAATATTCCATACTTCTTGTCTATATTAAGCCAACATAAAACACTAATAAAAGAAATTAATTTGTTTTAAATGATACATGTGAAATTTGAAATGACAGCATTATATTGTAATGCATAAAAACAGGTATCCATTTTGAGATTTGATTACATTAAGATTGCACTGAAGTCACCATGAATTCATATTTGTAATGGGATATTTCAATGTTTATTATAAATGATTTGTCCATACACATCATTAGGACACTCCTCTTATGATGTTTACACTGATGCGAGTGAAAATAACCACAGGGATCGCAGCAGTTAGCAATTATCCAACGATCCAATTAATTGACCCTTCAGAAAGACCCGCCCCCTTTAGCTACTATAGCTTCGACAAGCCATGCTGCTCTCAAGTCACACATCTTGTTCTTACACACTAAAGAATACATCACGGAGCAACGAGAAAACTGACAGTGCACTGACAGACAAAACAGAGCAGGTTACTTTTGGTACAAAACAAAGTCTCAGATTTCACATTTTGTCATTTTTTAAGAAATTCAAACAGTACATACCATCTAATGTGTTAACCATCTAATCTAATCATACCATCTTTAATGTGTTGTGACAGATCGCTGTAGCGCCTCAGTTAAAGCGGCATGTTAACTGATCATCTTTTTACTAGTTATAGCACAAAATAAACATGAATGAACATCAGAAGGTATTTAATTCAAATGTGGAAAGATGTCAGTATACACCATTTTTAAATGTAAATTCCGCCAACGTAAATCTACTGTCGGTTTTTTTTTTTTTTTTGTCAGACAAAATTGCAGATTCGCCATTATGATTGGTCAGATTGCCTGTCAGTCAAACTCATAGCGAAGGCTGAATTCCCGATGGACAAAGCCAAGTACCAACCTACATTTTTTTCTCATTTGTGAAGCTGTTTCACTCGAATATGTGTTACAATAAGGAAGAAAAGACGATCACAATGTCATACCGACTTTAAACATTTTTTTTTTTTTTTTTTTTTTTTAAGATAAACATTGTCGTTAGAGAGTCTAAAAGGTAACTTAAATGTACAAATTTAAGAAATGAGCGTGGGTAAATATTTCTAATATCGGAAGATACTGATAAATAGGAAAAAAATCTCTGATGCTGTTCGATGTTATGCATCCCTAATTATCATTCTCATCTTGCCACAGAGAATTATGTGAAAAGTATATTTTCATGCAAGTCTTTTGCATCAAAAAAAACAATCTTAGTTGAAGATTCTGGAAATATGTGTCCTACTATGTGTCTTACACAGCATGCATTAAAAAGTTTTAAATGAGGTGTTCCTATAGCTCAAACAATAGAACAACTCCAAGGTCGTGGGTTTTATTTAGGGAAAGCATGACCTAATTAATTGCATACCTTAAATGCAATATAAGTCGCTTTGGATAAAAGTGTCTGCTAAATGCATAAATATAAATGTCCTTGTAAATCTAAGGTTTTATCCTTTCCAGCCCGTCCTTGTGAAATCTACTTGGTCCAAATTCCTGCTCCACATAACTGTATATTAAACCTCAAATATGTTCAAATTTGCTGCAATTCTGCAGCACCAGCTTGTCGCATCATGTCGGGTTAAGACACGGTGCAAAAGGTAAACAAGAACATAAGGCACAAAAGAAGGTCTTTGTGGAGGTTCAGGCTTCGATCTGTTCTAAATATTCCCAGCCACACACAGCCTTTACATAGAACAATGCCAGATGAGCATTTAATATTTCATTAGCTAATTAAAGCTCAGACTTCAGGGCACTGGAGAACATGTGATTATGTGCGCTATCAGAGAGATACGGTCCGGTGTCTCCAAGCGTTCCCTGTTAGATGTCCTCATGGGCCTATGCCAATGAAATTCATCCCTCAAGGAATCATGTAAATACCAAAGGATTATTTCAGTCCTTCCCTAGAGAGAGCGCGTGTATACGTAGCCGTGTCAAGGGTTATTCCGGTCTGCTCCAAAGGGGTGTTCAGAGAGGAAAAAGAGAGATAGAGGCAGACAGACAGAGAGGGAGAGCGAGCGAGAGCATATGTCAGGTGGCGTGCAATCACTGCGGTATTATCATATGAAAGACCTCCCGTCTCTGTGCATGGATTGAGCTGCAGTGGGGTTGTGTTAGGTGACTAGGCTTTTATAATCCCCCGACATATTTTCATGCAGATCTGATGGGCATAAGTACCTGCGGATTGTGTGGCGGTCGTGGGCGCCACGTTTTTCGCCGGGCGCTCACTGAGACCTGACGGGAACCCCTGATTCACGCTGGGGAGATTTTCATAAAGCTGCCTGTAGAAGGAGCGTGTAAATATCACTGTGAATGTAGAGCCCCCCACAGGGAAGAGAGCTATGAACTCAAAGCTGATTGCCAGGTAATCATAGATTTGCATGCAATATATTTATATTCACTCGGATGTAAACGAGGCAGGTCGCAACACAGTGTGTTATTTAACTTGCAGCCGTTTGCCAGCGGGAAGATGTGTAACTACAGAAGCTTTGCGCTGAGTTGTTTGGGAGTAAAAATTGATGTTGTCCATAAATAATTTGCCTATTTCATCCTTATTTTGGCCATGATGTGGTTCAACTTCCTCTGATCCACAGCAGAAATGATGCACAGGCCTGTGAAACTACTGAAAATCATTCTATTTATTTTCTAATTTACTATATTTTTATTTCCAAATTGTATTATCTGCCTAACAAATGAATTGAAGTCCTTCAATTTTTTTTTCCTTCAAAGGTACTACAATCTATAGTACACATGTATACCTAACTGCACTGAAACTGTTTAAGGGAGCAAGGGTTTTTATCCATTGATTTAAGTTATAATATCTAATCCAAAAATGTTTTTGCTTCAAAACACATGAGGAGTTTTGAGTAAATTAATGAAACGATCAACCTCAATTAGCATGACAGTATCAGACTTGAACCAGTGAATTTACACTTAATGTATTAAAATCACCCTCAATTAAAGCTGCAGTCTGTAAGTTTTGCCTCTTTGTCGCCATCTCAGTTTGAAAACCTGCAATTGCAGCTATTTGCAGAATTATCTTCCTTGCGTGGGTTGTGCATCGCCACGGCTCCAGCCCAGATGAATCTAATGTTTTGAGGTGAATGTGTGGCTGCTAGTCACTGCACTGGTGTGGATACTGTACTTCGGAATCACAGATTCTAGCCTACGTCTTGGAATATATGACCCAAATAAGAATTTTCACTAGAGATTGTCATCTGAACAAGTAAGTCACAAGTCTGACACTTTTGTTCTGACCAACTGAGGAAAAAAGCATTACAATAAATCGCGCTACCAGTGGTGATTAAATCTAACGATCACTTAGTTCATATCACATCAAACCGAGTCTAATCTCTAATTGTCATTACCATTCAAATTTCATATAAAGAAATTATTTTAATCCAAAAAGCAAAATATTCTTCCTTCGAAATGGTTCTCTTTAAAATACAAAAACTTGTGTAATCCCACGTAGGCTATCTGTAATCAGATGCACATTTAAAACTGGAATATAATTTATTTTAAGTCACATGTATTTCATAAACACATAATCTTTTCTTGATTACAATCCGCCATCAAAATGATAAATTTAATTATTCCAGCTGCTGTGAGAAAAGGCTATAAACGATCTGCAACCTGCAGTATCCTCACATGCAATATAGCCTCCTAGCCGGGACAACTTCTTTATGTTTACAGATGTGACGTAATGACGCGGCAGCATGATCAAATTTCTTGCAAATTCCTACGAGTACGACTCAAATTAGAAAACATTATTAGAAGCTACCATTGTGAATCGGGTTAAAGTAAGGCGATAGTTTTCAACCCTGGCTGGTCATGTACTTGCTCAAATATTGATTTTGAATCATTTTTAACCAAAAAAGTTACGGACTGCAACTTTAAGCAACAAAGTAACTGAAAGCATAGGACAGGGATTCAAAAAAAATTTTTTTAACCTGTTAATTTACTTGAATATTCAGAACAAATTGATTCTTCATAATAAATCAGACTTTCCTGCACTATGTATGAGAGTGAGGACAATTTAGGATGAACTGATTCACTAAAATGAATCAGTATTTATAAGACAATGTCTATACAATCCTACGTAACAGAGAGGACCATTTATAATGTACCGATTCACTATAATGAATTAGAATTACCAGCGTTTTTATGAGCGTGAGGACCATTTAGGATGTACTGATTCACTACAAGCCATCATATAACATCACATCATATAACATCACCATTTCGGATGTCCCAATTCACCAGAATGAATCAGACTTTACAATATTACACATGAGATAAATTCTTGTGTGCAACTGTAACGTTTACTGCAGTCTATGAGACACATTGTCTGTCGGCTCAAATACACACACTCAGACAAAAGCACTCTCCATGGTCTTCTTTGTGTTTTATGGTGCATTTTAATTGTAATAAAGTAATAAAGCTCTTGTGAGGCAAGGAACACGAGGGATCAAAAAAAAGAAATGACTGTGATTCCTGAAGGGAGGAAGACTCCAAGAAAGCAAAACACACACAAACTATGTCCAGAGGACTGGGTGTGCAAATTAATTAGTAGTCTTGCAGATAAACACAGTCCCAGTGGCTCTTTGGCCTCTTTTATTAGATTTCTGATTTTGTAATTTTTTAAGAAATTCAAACAATACATACCATCTAATGGTTCTTTATTGTGTTGTGACAGATCGCTGTAGCGCCTCAGTTAAAGTGGCATGTTAACTGATCATCTTTTTACTAGTTATAGCACAAAATAAACATGAATAAACATCAGAAGGTATTTAATTCAAATGTGGAAAGATGTCAGTATACACCATTTTTCAATTTAAATTCCGCCAACGTAAATCTACTTTTTTTTTATTATTTGTCAGACAAAATTGCAGATTCACCATTATGATTGGTCAGATTGCCTGTCAGTCAAACTCATAGCGAAGGCTGAATTCCCGATAGACAAAGTCAAGTACCAACCTACATTTTTTCTCATTTGTGAAGCTGTTTCACTCGGATATGTGTTACAATAAGGAAGAAAAGACAATCACAATGTCATACCGAATTTAAACAGTGTTTTTTTTTTTTTTTTTTAAAGATAAACATTGCCGTTAGAGAGTCTAAAAGGTAACGTAAATGTAAAAATTTAGGAAATGAGCATGGGTAAATATTTCTAATATTTCAAGATCCTGATAAATGGGGAAAAAAAAATCTCTGATGCTGTTCGATGTTATGCATCCCTAATTATCATTCTCATCTTGCCACAGAGAATTATGTGAAAAGTATATTTTCATTCAAGTCTTTTGCATCAAAAAACAACTTAGTTGAAGATTCTGGAAATATGTGTCCTTCAATTGTTCGACTTCTTACACAGCATGCATTAAAAAGTTTTAAATGAGGTGTTCCTATAGCTCAAACAATTGAACAACTCCAAGGTTGTGGGTTTTATTTAGGAAAAGCATGACCTAATTAATTGCATACCTTAAATGCAATATAAGTCGCTTTGGATAAAAGTGTCTGCTAAATGCATAAACATAAATGTCCTTGTAAATCTAAGGTTTAATCTAGGGGTAAATATCGGGCGATTATTAATGCGCATCTTGTCGGTAAAGCCGGTTCTCTAATCAGCGGTAAATTCCAACATGTGCAAGATTTCACATTGAGCAGCATTTACTACACAGAGCCGTTGTTCACTGACAAGCTGCGCAAAACCACGCTGATAATGAACATGGATTTGCGCAGCTTGTCAGTGAACAACGGCTCTGTGTAGTAAATGCTGCTCAATGTGAAATCACGCACGTGTTGGAATTTACTGCTGATTAGAGAACCGGCTTTACCGACAAGATGCGCATTAATTATCGCCCGATATTTATCGTGCACCCCTAGTTTTATCCTTTCCAGCCCGTCCTTGTGAAATCTACTTGGTCCAAAATCCCGGGTTAAGACACGGTGCAAAAGGTAAACAAGAACATAAGGCACAAAAGAAGGTCTTTGTGGAGGTTCAGGCTTCGATCTGTTCTAAATATTCCCAGCAACACAAAGCCTTTACATAGAATATAATATTAATATTAATTCACCAGAATGAATCAGACTTTACAATACTACAAATGAGATAAATTTATGTGTGCAACTCTAACATTTACTGTAGTCTATGAGACACATTGTCTGTTGGCTCAAATACACACACTCAGACAAAAGCACACTCCATGGTCTTCTTTGTGTTTTATGGTGCAGTTTAATTGTAATAAAGTAATAAAGCTCTTGTGAGGCAAGGAACATGAGGGATCAAAAAAAGAAATGCCTGAGATTCCTGGAGGGAGGAAGACTCCATGAAAGCAAAACACACACAAACTATGTCCAGAGGGTGTGCAAATTAATTAGTAGTCTTGCAGATAAACACAGTGCCCTGATAAGGAACAAAGAGAAATGAAAGGAGCGTTGAAAGTGCAGAGCAGGTGTTCACCATGTGACTCAAACATGCCTCACGTGCAGTAAACAACACGTTCACAACCCTTACAAAATCAACAAGACCTGCAGGTGTCAACATCCATCTAATTTAGCAAACAGTGTGCAGTATGGAAGCTAAGGGTGCTGTAGCCTATAGTGGTTATCAGTCTGCGTTGATGTAGGTTGTAGGTTCAAACCCTGCAAAGAGTGATGTATGGTCTATCTCCATTGTTTCTTGAAAAAGGGCATTTGCGTCAGGTGGATATTCTCATTAGTAGCACTATGTCCTAAGTAGGTGCAATATGCGATAAGTTTCCACTCATAGACTGATTGATCCTCCATCCAAAACTAGGTAGTCTACTTCAGGATAGGGGTTCTCAACCATTTTTGGTCCATGGTTCAAATTTTGTTCTTAAAGGAGTAGTTCATCCAGAAATTTTTGTCATTATTTACTCACCCTCATGTCGTTCCAAACCTTTATAAATTTCTTTATGTTGAAAACAAAAGAAGATATTTTGAAGAATTTTGAAGAAATTTTGACTTCTAGGAAAATACGATGGAAGTCAGTGGGGACCATCAAATTTTTGATTACCAGCATTCTTCAAAACATACATACATACATATACATATATATATATATATATATATATATATATATATATATTAGGGCTGTCAATCGATTAAAATATTTAATTGCGATTAATCGCAAATTAATCACACATTTTTATTTGTTCTAAATGTACCTTAAATTAATACTTTTCAAGTTTTTAATACTCTAATCAATATGGACATGGACAAATATGGATGCTTTATGCAAATGTATGTTTATTATTATTGAAACCATAGTCAACATAGAGCATGAAGACTAGACATGTTTCAAAGGGCATCGATGTTTTTCAAAGAACTTGTTCATGTCTATTAGACACATGAAAAAAGAAATACCAGGTTCCCATTACTTCTCTTTCTTTGCACTGAGCAATTTACTTAAACAAACCTGTTTACATTTTTGCAGACAGGGCAGCTCTTCTTCTGAACATGCAAAATGTACATATATTATTTATTACATTTGTTTCCCTCTCTGTGCCCACATACTGTATTTTGATGCAGCTAAATTCTCAATAAAACTGTTTTCATTTATACATTTTTTTCTGTTTCTGTTGTCAGACAACGGAATGAATATGAAATAGTGACTGAAACGTGACCCATTAAGTCTACATAACCAGCTCTCCCTTCCTAGATGTTAATCTGTACAAAAATCCTGATAATGGAGCCGTCATCTGATGAAGTCAAATACACATAAGATAAAGACAATAGCTGTACTGTGATTTCGGCAATACTTGCATGTAAAATTAGAGAAGCAACATAATATCTGTGTTTAACTGAAACCGCTGCTCCTCTCCGCCGCTCGCTGAACAGAAACTGAGCAGACGCAGAGAGAGAGAGAGAGAGAGAGAGAGAGAGAGAGAGAGAGAGAGAGAGAGAGAGAGGTGTGCGCGCTGGGAAAGCAAGACCTTGCGCTATATATATATATATATATATATATATATATATATATATATATTTATATTATATTATATTTTTATATTAAAATATATATATATATATATATATATATATATATATATATATATATTTTTTTTTTTTTTTTTTTTTTTTTTTTTTTTTTTTTTTTTTTTTTTCAACATAAGAAAGAAACTCATATAGGTTTGGAACGACGTAAATGATGACAAAATTTTCATTTTTGGGTTAACTATTCCTTTAAGGACCAGTGTTGGGAAAAGTTACTTTTAAAAGTAATGCATTACAATATTGTGTTACTCACAGGAAAAAAAAAAAACTGTGTTAGTAAATCATGTTACTTGTAATGTGTTACCCCAACACTGTTAAAGTCTGTGTAAAGTCAATTCTGAGAATTGTTTGTAAACACATTATAAATGTTAAAAAATGCATTGCTGAAACATGTTACAAAGACTGTGAACTATGCAGTAATTAATTGTGGAGTTAGACCGTTACACAGTTTTTCACCATTTTCGTGATCAGGATTTTTTGGGCGGGGCTAAATCATGGCTCGATGACGCAATCGAGCCACCACGCTCTAATTATTAGGTGTGTTCGACTTCAAATTGAAGCAGCGCTGCAGACCGATCGGTGTGTGACATCAAAGTACAGTGAGAGCTACAGAGAGCAGACGCTCCTGATGCTTTCAAATCGCTCTCGCTGTACTTTGATGTCATACACTGATTCTTCTGCAGCGCTGCTTCAAGTCGAACGCACCTAATAACTAGAGTGCATTAGCATCAGTGGTTCACGGCTCAATCGCGAGTTACTGTCATTACCGTTAGTTACTACAGCCTACAGCTAGCTAGCTATGCCTTCATCACATAAATGCATAATACCTGGTTGCGATCATTTACAAAACAGCTCGGTCTCCTTATTAAATAAGCAGCTAGCTAGAGGAAGACAGCTGAGAGAGACGGCAGCTTTCCCGCGAGTCGGCGTGGTTTCAGCGCCGCCAGCGTTTGAGAGCAGAGAATACTGCTTATTTTTTCAAGATTTTGATACCTTATTTTATTTACTTGGCAGTTTTTTTTTTTTTTAGCATTCAAATTTGGCTGGGTGGTTAATAACACATTTTTCTATGGTGTGACAAACTCAGAACACACATTTAATATTGACTTTACACGGACTTTAAGGACAAATGAAAATTCAATTATACTGTGAAATATGCACTTAGAAAATTATCATATGGCTTTAGAAGACTTAGTAATGCAGAGTACTTTTATGACACTTTTATGGTGTTTGTGTGGTAGTGTGTTATTTTGGAAACTTGAAAGTAAGTAGTGACACTGTTTTTGTTTTTGGGTGATATACAGTATATAGGCCTTTATTCCATGGTCTGTCTGAATACTGGATTCTGATTGACTGGCAGGTATGCAGTAAAACCGATTAATGCACAGGTAATTCCAAGTCAGTTTAATCACCGTTCTATATTAATGTGTTACTTTAATTGATGCACACTAACCAACACGCTTCACTCGCACACACACACACACACACACACACACACAGAGAGAGAGAGAGTTCGAAGATCACAGATTGCGCTGCACACACACATAAACTTGTTGTCAACGCTTTCCTGTGATTTTTATTAATAAAATAGCCTAGATACTAGATCGCTACATTATATTCCTCAGCAACGATGGTAAAATGGCTGTTTTTTTAAGTAATTGTTTGTAGAGAGAAACGCTCGCAGACGCAGGTAATATACAACTGTCATCTCTCTCTCTCTCTGTGTCTGATTTGAAGTGGGCAGAATGCTGAGCTAACAAGCCTTAACTGATGAAAATAACTGTCATTTTTACCCATTCGGTAAAATATTGCGCTGCAAAGAGCAATACTAGTTTTAACTTGTCTATAGCTTGGCAAATTTCTATGGAATAAGAGGGATAATCAACGGCTAGCCGTGCATTAAAGGGTTTTAAATGCACTTCGCGGAGGCGATCAGGTTCTTTGCCTCCACGTCGTGCATTTAAAATCCTTTAATGCACGGCTAGCCATTGATTATCCCTTACATATACCATGCAAAAGCTTGCGTTTTTAAAATCTTTGTAATGTTATGTCACTTATGCTCACAAATCTCAAATATAAGCTACAGAAACTAAGGGATGGCTGTATAGTCCTTCATCAAGGACCTTAGTATAACTGCAGACCAGCCGCTCACATACTCGCAACACAATCACACACATCATAACACGAGCCACAGGTGAGTCTGGCGCTCTTGTTTTTGGCTCCTCACCTCTGTGTGTGCGCTGTTATTGTTACCATAGTGTGTCAGCCTCCTCCTGTGTGAGTCGTGTACTGAGATAATGCTGTTTGGCTTTTCAACAACGCACAGCTTTTATATGTGTGCTTATTCTAGAATAGCTCATAAGTGCTATGAGATGTTATGGCAGTGCAGAAGGCAGACAGAATATGAAAAGATGAGGCATGCTGCTGATTCTTTTTCAATTTGTTGGCCATTAGCAAATGTCTGTCTGTAAACTGTACATGAATGTACTGGACTCAAGGTAAAGTGAATTTTGAAGCAAATATTCTATGAATGCAGAAAAGTTTACATAGTTTACAGTATGCATACTAAATACTGCAGCAATGATTCTAGTACTTCTACATGAAAGTGGACAGAACATGAGCTAGATTTGGGCATAAACTAACCATTGTATCTGCAAACACTGCCTTTATCAGTCACTAGTCTGTGTGCTCTTGCACTGCTGATTAATAATAACACAACAGAGTTCAGCATTGCACAATGGAAGGCCTGGAAACCGAGGCACAGAGATCTTTGTGAATGCTGTAATTATCTAAAACAGGTTCCTCACACATCACGACTCAAGATCTTTTTATAGTCAGTGGCCATGGCGCTAATTCATCTCTTCCCACCTGAGCTCTCCTCTGTCTTCCCACTCAGTTACTGTAAAACACCTTTCATGAGTGTTTTACTAAACAAAATGAGAAATAAATAAATAAATAAGCTGAGAGAAGGATAAAGATAATAGTATTATGAGATTGTACTAGTGAAGGGTGTTAAGCACAACACATAGCTGGGACTTTATTCACGATATAGCACAGTCTGGAGAACCTGAATGATTTTATGTAAGTGTTACTACTATGTTAATAATATCTTAAGCATTTGTGAATATTTTTACTCTCTGACCAGTTTTATTTTAATTCAAAATATTAAGTACTATAAAAGTATAAAAATACTACTGTATTTTTTATTAGTTTTTATTCTAATATTTTACAAGTTTTTATTTGACTTTGTTTTAATTATTTTTTAGTGATTTTGTCATTTTTAGTTTTGCTTGATTATTTTAATGAAAGTGTTAATAAATATATTAAGCATTTTATTCAAATATTTCTACTCCCTGACCAATGTTATTTTACTATTAAGTATATACTGTATTTATTATTTTTTTATGTTTTGTCACTGAAGCTAAGCAGGGTTGAGCCTGGGCAGTACTTGGATGGGAGACCTCCTGGGAAAACCAGGTGCTGCTGTAAGAGGTGTTAGTGAGGCCAATAGGGGGTGCTCACCCTGTGGTCTTTGTGGGTCCTAGCGCCCCAATATAGTGACGGGGACACTGTACCGTCAAAAACCACTGTCCTTTGGATGAGACGTTAAACCGAGGTCCTGACTCTCTGTGGTCATTAAAAATCCCAGGATGTCCTTCGAAAAAGAGTAGGGGTGTAACCCCCGGCATCCTGGCCAAATTCGCCCATTGGCCTCTGACCATCATGGCCTCCTAACAATCCCCATATACTGATTGGCTTCTTCACTCTGTAGCAAATTAGCTCCAAAAGGGAATTGTATATAAATAATTACAATTAATTATGATTAATTACAATTATTTATATCGGCTGACAGTAATAACTGTAGCAGAGTTAAATTGCCATCAGCTGATCTGTTCGTCCAGCGAACATTCAGTGTAAATTCATATCAACTCTAAGAAAGGATATTTCCGTGGCCACAGAAAATATCTTCCTATTAATGCATTAGAGCATGTAGCAAAGGTCAAAATCGTAAAGGGACATTAATATGCAAGGCAGAATCAGAAACTCATGTAATTTCTGCACAAGAGTTTTATTAACTAAACACTAACGTAAACTAGTCTAACAAACAAATAAACAAACACAAAAACATACAATCGCTCATACATGGGGAAAGGGCTAATGAGAGTTGATGGATGAAACCATCAGGAAAACAGAGAATGCAGTTATGGAAAAAGTCATTTAACCACCTGAGTAAAACCATCAGCGCTGTTTATGACAGGGTCTATAACTTGTACTAATAACCTCTGTTTCATTTAGTTAAATGTACAATACTTGCAATGCATTTGGTCGGAATGCAGTCTCAGATGAAGGTCTTAATGGTTTCAAGGTTTTGGACTCCCGATCACGTTCTTCTGGGTTGAAGAGTGATGAATTCCAAAGATGTTCTGAGGTAGAAATGTTCTTCCAGGTAGAGAGTGGAAAAAGAGCTAAGAAAGAGATCTGCTGAGGTCCGAGGAGCTTTGGTTGAATGGAAAGACAAGGCCGTAAGCCTGGCACAATAACTTAAGGGTCCAGAAGAGTTCTAGCTCACATCTTCTTCATCCTCCTAGGGTCTAACAGAACCGTAGTCTGGGTCTTTGTGGTCAAGAGTCATCTCCCAGGCTGGGGAGATCACCCACGGCTCTATGTTGGGGCCGACCGGGCGCGCCCGCACTGGTCCATGCTCTCCGTGAGTCCTTCACGGAGCAATCAGAAGATAGCCGAAGAGCTTTTTGCAGAAGAGAGGTTTTTGCAGAAGAGGGATTTTTGCAGAAGAGAGGTTTTTGTAGAAGAGAGAGGCCGGACCTGTGTGTGAGAGCTTTATCTGGTATAGCGGTCACACCTCTGGGGAGTCAAAGAGCCAATGGACTCCAGTCTCTTTGGAGGGAAAGTTTTACGACTCTTTGTCTCTGAGCATGGTAATTTGCATGGGGTTGGATTGGAAGTTGATATACAAACTATTAAAGATTCTTAGAACACTTATATGTTGCATAGGTAGCAACATATAATATATACTCTCAATTAGATCATCCGAAGACAAATTGATAGAGATCAAACATGATATAAGTGAGGTAATATTAACTAGTGATCTATCATAAGCATGCATAAAACAGGATACAGTACAAAAGACAATATACAAGAACAGTAACAATATACACAATGACCTGAGGATATGTGTGTTCATTCAAAGAAAGGTTTTTCTATGAATTAATTAGAGAAGAGTCCATTTTTATGGCATAATGTCTCTTTCCTAAGGGAAAATGAGGTGAGTGTTGCTCGGCCCGCATTCCTTAGAGCAATAAAACTATTGTTATTAGGTTGGTTGCTATGGAACCGGGGGCCTGGAGTCATCCACAGACATACCGGCACCCAGAATGTGTGTTGGGTGAGGGGTCTGTGATTATTTGTTAATCTAATAACTAATTTGATTTGTTAAATCTGATGAACAAATGTGTGTCTGATTGGTCCAAATGCTACAACTCTCTCTGCTCTCCACCAATAAGCTGGTGTGTGGTGGGCGTTCTGGCGCAATATGGCTGCCGTCACATCATCCAGGTGGATGCTGCACACTGGTGGTAGTTGAGGAGATCCCCCCCTTCTATGTAAAGTGCTTTGAGTACCCAGAAAAGCACTATATAAATGTAAAGAATTATTATTATTATTATTATTATTATTATTATTATTATTAGTAGTAGTAGTAGTAGTAGTAGTAGTAGTAGTAGTAGTAGTAGTAGTATTGAATGTGTATTTACCTTTTTAGGTTAATTTTAGTCATTTTAGTACTAAGTACATTTCACATTTTTTAGTACAACTTAAAAATGTTGCGTAATTGAAAGCTAATTGCAGCTAATTGAAATAAGGTTAAAGTTTGTCACACAAGATTTATTTTATTTTAACTTAATTTTTTTTTTCTCTTTATTTCAGTTGTGTGTGTGTATATATATATATATATATATATATATATATATAAATGACATTTCTACAATGATTTCCTAACCCTCATGTCATTCTGATTGACTTTCTTCTTTGGAACATAAAAGATTTTTTTGAATAATGTATTTTCCTATTATTATTTCCAACTGTTATTTCCGTTGGTCTACCCCATTTCCACCTAATAATGAAAGAGAAGATGATCTAGGTCATGTGATTGCATCACGTGTCTCTGTCGAATCCCTTGTCCACTGCAGCAGGGCTACCTGACCTCTGTGAAGGACATTGAGCTATGTTGCGTGTCACTAAAGCTTGGCTTGGGAAATGTAGTTTTTTTGTGTGGGGGACAGATGATGGACGTTTATTGGGTCAAGCAGACATTTATTGGGTGATTTGCAGTGTGTTGGGGTCTGCAGCGGGGAGCGTGTAAGCTGGGCTCAGCAGGAGAGAGCACGGCAGGGTGCTGAGGTGGAACCGGAGAGAGACTGCTTAGCAACTGCAGGCAGCCCCAATGTGTCACTCACCAAGAAAGCATGAATGAGTTACGATGAAGGTTGTGCGCACACGCACACACGCATCTCCCCCTTTCAATCTTCTGTACATGCACACAAACACACACACACACACATACGCACAAGCGCTCAACTGGGTAATCTGCATGTTTATCAGTTCATAAACACACACATACATAGGCAAATAGGTGTTAACTAATAGAAACAGTGAAAATTGCTTATGCTATAGAAACAGCGCTACATGCATAACGTAATGTGTGAAGATGTACGAATACAAACGCATATCAATTTTGGAAGCAAAAAATCAGTCCATATAATATAGAGCAGTGATTCTGGTGGCCTGTGAACCAAAAATAGGTTGGATGTCTGATAGGATCATGGACAGTGAGTTAAAAGATAGATAGATAGATAGATAGATAGATAGATAGATAGATAGATAGATAGATAGATAGATTCTGACTTTGTCAGAATTGCAAGATATCAACTCAGAATTGCAAGATATAGAGATGGTAACTTGCAACTGTGAGAACAAAAAATTGAAATTACCTTTTTATTCTGAGGAAAAAAGACAGAATTGTGTAAAAGACTGTGGCACTCATCCATTTGCATGTCTTGCCCATAAAAAGAAGGTTCATGGTGATCATTGGTTAAATTTAGTTTACTAGGTCTGTTTAAAAATATATTTTAGATTGTGATTTTTATTTTAAGTTAAGTTAAGTTAAGTTAAGTTAAGTTAAGTTAAGTTAAGTTGCTTGATGCCCCTGGTGTGTGTGCAGTTCTAACTCACACATGCACACAAGCAAACATAAACATTTTGTAGTGCAGAATTCTTTGACATCTGCCCAAGGACAATGGAGCCCTTGAGCAAAAGAGTCACATCTGAACCTCTGCTGTTATTCTAGTTTCATTCTGTTGCAACAAACATATCAGCAACAACAGGGCTCACAGTGATGCCATGTGGCTTGTGATCATCATTTCTTTGCCCATGAACAAACTCATCTATCTGTGTGTGCAGAGCTTGCAGAAAGCTCCACAGATTTCCACAGAATTGGGATGCCCATCATTCAGAAAATTCAAACATTTTGGACAATTTCATTAGGCCTTTTGTTGCCAACAAGTGTACAGTAGAAGAATCCAGTTCTGGATATTTTTTCCTCGTATTCCCCATGTTTTATTTTGGTAGACCCCTTCTTAAACACCATAAAAGTCAAAGCCAAATGATTAACATAGAAAACTCCTTGGAATAACAAGGTTTTTTTTATTGTTTTAATGTAGTTGCTTGGCAGTCCGTTTGGATGCTCTTGGATTCTGTCAGCCAAATTGTAAAAAAAAGCCTGACCTTGATTTTCCCAGACTCTGAGACAGAATTGCATTGTGGTAGCCAGTGACATCATCAAAAAGGGGACACTAATTGAACAGAGATCCGTCGGGTTCCTGTGATCATAAAACATGATATGCTTAACATTTTTCAGCACATGACCTTTTTCCGCAAAAGGTCTGACATTTAAAAGTCAGAAAGGCCAAGGAAGGAAGAGAGAATACAGCATTACAGCAATCTTTCAGCAGCCTTAAAGAATAAAGTGTCAATGATGTAGAACATGAAGGATTACACAGACAATTGAGCCTTTCAATGATCATTAACATGCAACCACACAGTTACTTTCTTAAATACACACAAACACATGCAGACACGCATGCCTGCCAACAGAGCAGGATTACGCTGTTGATTTAGCTTTGGATGGGGTGCGTTTCAAATGACTGCTGCTCAGGCGTGTCTCGCTGTGATGACCTCATCATCAGCTGCTCATGTTTCTTCTGCTTTAAACCTACTAAGCTGCTTACCTAGACAGCTTTCGGGCATGTTTCTAATGCAAAGGCTGTCTCAAATTATTCTGATACCTTCTAAGGTCTAATTTGCATGTATCCTGCATGAATAAGACAATCCCGCAAGCGACAAGCGCAGTGACAAAGTTCTCTCCAAGTTGATTAATGGACCCGAGGTATATATGAGGGTATTTTTATTCAGCTCTTAAAATTATTGATAGGAGGTTGTATTTATCTTTTTTTTAGGTTATCTTTTTTTGTGCTTAAACTGTTGCATCATTGGTTTAACTACAAGGTAATTTCAGAATCATCTCGTGAAGAATTTTTGGTCACACTTTATTTTAAGGTTCATTTCTCGCTATTAACAAACTATTAACTACAACGTTTGCCTCAATAAACTCCTAATTAATGGTTAGTAAGGCAGTTGTTAAGTTTAGGTATTGCTTAGGAATAGGGATGTAGAATATGGTCATGCAGAATATGTGCTTTATAAATACTAATAAACAGCCAATATGTTCATAATAGGCATGCTATAGTGAGAACTGGTCCTTATACTAAAGTGCTACTGAATTTTATTTATTTATTTTTTGTGTTGCCTATGTTATAATTATTATTATTATTATTATTATTATTATTGTTATTTGTGTGTGTGTGTGTGTGTGTGTGTGTGTGTGTGTGTGTGTGTGTTTTGTGCTTGTTTTGTTTTGTTTTATGGCAAGCAGATACATTGTTAGCTAAATAGCTAGTCTAGCTAGCAGAAAGGGGAACATTTTGTTTTGTTTGTTGCAACTAGATACATTGTTAGCTAAACAGCTAGCTAGCAGAAACTGGTATATTTTGTTTTGTTTGTTGCAACTGGGTACATTGCTAGCTTAGTCTAGGTAGAAGACTCCAAACTGGAATGTTTTGTTTTGTATACATTGTTAGTTACATAGCTAGTCTAGCTGGCATACTCTAAACTGGAATATTTTGTTTTGTTTTACTGCAGCTAAATATATCGCTAAATATATAGTCTAGCTATCAAACTCTAAACTAGAACTAGATTTTTTTTTTTTTTTTGCAGGAGGAATCCATATACCCTGAAACAATGAATAATGATGGGAATGACAGTAGTTCTAAAAGATAGCGTATATTTAATTGACATTAGACGAAATATGTTTTTGGTTCACATCATATTAGCTAGTGAGATAACCTAAGTAGTATAAACTCAAAATTGCATTGCTCTTGCAACATTTTTCTACTGTTTATTTAGACTCACACAAGTTCCAGGAACAGTTGATGTTTCCCATCTAGACACAAACATATGTCAGGGAGCCTCAGGATGCATGTGAAGTTATTCTTATGGCAACCAGATACACTTCTAGCTAGATCCACAGAGTCTAACTGGAACATTTACATTTCACGTTTATGCATTTAGCAGACGCTTTTATCCAAAGCGACTTACATTGCATTCAAGTTACAGTTTTTTACATTTTATCAGCTCTTGCTTTCCCTGGGAATCGAACCCATGATCTTGGCATTGCTAGCGTCATGCTCTACTATCTGAGCTACAGGAAAGCTACAGGAACATACCATGGTAGTTTTTTAGTGAACTGTCAGAACAGTGACTTATGAAACAGGTTAAAACACTATCACTGTTGACAGCTAGTCATCTCACTGGGTTTTGTGACATAGCCTTTGTGATCCCTTAATCCCCATTGACTGACCCTTTAGCTCTGTGAGCTACAGCATGCTCTTTTTGATTACTTGTGTGCATTCATTCGTTCCTGTAACCACTCTTACACGCAGCATGATTTATTAATATTGATTATTCTATCTTCTCCTTTTTATAGGAGATGAAATATGTGATCCATGACAAACACGGATGCGCAACTCTGTCTGAGCAGACTAAACTTGTCAGCGACATCATTAATGTGAAATCAACAATGTAGCATGAAATTCATGTTGATTTCCATTTAGATTTCTCAAATTAGGCACGTGCACACATAGACATCAAAGGGGGCTTGAGCACCTGCCCTTTTTCTTCATCGAGAGAAAGTGCCCTTTTTTTCTGGGGAGTTTTTTTTTTTTTTTTTTTTAATAAATGAATATATGTGTGTATATATATATATATATATATATATATATGCATGTGTGTTTCTGTTTGCGCACAGCTTTCCCTGTCAAACAAATAAAAAATCAAAATATCAGGTCAACTCTGTCAAGTTCCGATGCCTTTCTCTCTCCGCATCTCCACGTCTCTGCAGCACAGCAGTGTAGCACGATCTGCACATAACATCCCAGTGTTGCCAAGTCTGCATTTTCCTGCAGAATTGGGCTACTTTAACACTGTTGCTGCGGG
Source organism: Spinibarbus caldwelli (assembly GCA_039654775.1). Taxonomy (NCBI): domain Eukaryota; kingdom Metazoa; phylum Chordata; class Actinopteri; order Cypriniformes; family Cyprinidae; genus Spinibarbus; species Spinibarbus caldwelli. The sequence continues at coordinate 30,237,841 of CM077233.1, read as the reverse complement.
TTGTTTTTCATGTCCGCGGGTTGAAGCGCCCCCAATAACGTGATATTTAGCCCCAGGACTTTTACAGGAGGAACCCCGCCGAAAAAGCTTGTATTTTACCCCCCGGAACGGGGAACCCCCCTCAAAACACAGTTGGGCTAGTTTTGATTAGCAATTGGCAACCTGGCAACCCTGCGACATCACAGACAGGCAGAGAGCCACAGAAGTGAACCCCTCCCTCCCTTTCCAGTTGTGTTTGTCTTGGTGTGGAGGTGAGTGATAATGAACAAAAGACTAAGCTACCTGTGCCTCAAATTTACAGCTAATTATCCAAACGACAAAAGGCAAATATAGTTAATTTGTCTTGCTAACATTATGAGAGCTACCATGTAAGTTAACAGGCAATAGGACGTCTAGGAGGTTAGACCAGTGCGCGTTCTTTCACTGCATGATTCAGTTGAATAAAATTCATTTAGAATGATCACAAAATTCAAGATATGGGGGCAGAAATGTATATATTTATATCATTTCATAGTTAATCAGTATCACGCGAAGACTGACGTCCACCAAAACGTAGCATGATTACAAATGTGATATTGATTTTATACAGCAGTTCAATAAACAATAATTTAATATTAAGACACTTACGTTTTAGACACAATGTTAACTGTTTTTGCTCTGTTTCGTCAACAAATATAATTCCAGTTTGAGTCTCTGAACAACATGACGCTGTTTTGTTCCTGAATAAATCAACCATTTAAATGATTTGGTTCAGTCGCAATGACTCACTCATTAACAGTGACTTGCTGCCACCTATTGGCAATTTTAATTTCACATTTAAAGTATATTTTCATTTTTTAACAAATCATTTCAAATATAAAGATTCAACGTTTTATATTTAAAATATCAAAACAGTATTAATGCATTTGTAACTGCAGGTTAAATGCATTCATGTCCTGCATTAAACAGTATGTAAATGCATCTAAATGCCACTTCTAATGCACCTTCTGTGTTTTCTCTGCATTGCAAAGATTAATTTTGTCAATACTGATTTCATTTGGTTGTTAACAGCCAAAATGACTTATAATTTACTGATTCAATTTAAGAATTTGACTGAAAAGATGATGCACACTTTTAGAAAAAAAGGCTTTATAAAGGTAAAAATGCCCATGAAAGGTAAAAATCAATTTAAACTTATTGAAAAAGATTAATTTCTATCAGTGTGAACTGACCACCACACAGAATATGAAGAATATGAAAAACTTTAGGAGTCAGCTGTCCACGGTAGTCCTTAAGATACCAGCACAATAACACACTCAGCAAAATATAGTCTAATTATCATTATCCTAGAAAATATTGAGATATATTTTTGTCAATATCCCCTCACCCTTAATATATTTATCATTTTATTTAGAAAAAAATTAAAATAAATATGAGAAGTGCCCTTTTTTCCACTTGAGCCCCTGCCCCTCAAAATGTCTGTGCATGTCCCTGCTTATATTGAGATTTCACACTGCAGCTTATTTTGGACCACTTAGACAGGAAGAGACCTTCTGATTGACATGTAATGTATCCAATTAGGGTTTGTTTTGGTTTTACTTGCCGTTTTAGGGTTTATATGTGTTTTAAGTCCTGTGTGCCCTTACTAATTTAGTTTAATCAGATCAGAGCTTGCTGAATATAACTGTCTGATGGTAGATAACAGGCTGCGGGCATCTGGTGGGAGGTTTTTGTTTCTGACATTAAAACAAGAGACTGAACCTCGGCTGCAAATGACCTGATAATTATGGCAGTCAAACAGGGTTGCTTGTCCTTTTAATAAACCAGCTGGATCTTCTCTCCCATCATCATGACCCAACACAATCCTCTCATATGCACCTCTCACTCTTCTAACGGCCACTTACCGGCGTTACTCCGTAATGACCCCTATCAAAGCCGCGCGTCCGCGGTCCATTAATGGTCTGAGTCACTCTCTCATGTACAACTCTGAAAGCCTGAAATGACTCTCTCACCAGGAGCGAACACCAAACATTGTGACGATCCCCCTGTGTTCTTGACAGGTTTCTGTTGTTGTTGTTTTTTTAGTGGGTTTGTGATGGTGGGTGTGAAATGAACATGCTGGTGCACAGATCAGATGGCACTTGTTTTAGACAAGGATCAGTTAGTTTGGTAATGAATAGGTTGACAGCCGGGATCAGACTTTGTGCTCTGATAATGAAAGGTGTGATGTATCATACATCAGAATGCTTTATGGCTCGCTGAACGGCACACAGCGCAAATACAAACAGACTACTGCTGTATTCTGCTTGCTCTGAGTAAAAGACGATGAGGAATTTAAATACTGGGATGAAAACAACAAGAAAGTGTAGGAAGAAAAAAGCCTCAAGAAAGTGTAGGAAGACAAAGAGAGGTAGAAAGTAAAAGAGGGGAAGAAAACAGATTTATTTCACACCCACTCTCCCTCTCTGTACCTTCACACCATCAAATATTTGCAGTACCTGATACAGTCTTAATATCAACTAAAGAACCAGCAGAAATGGAGCTGCAGCTGGCCTGATGTATAGCTTTGATCAATGCTGAAGCAGCTTAATTTTTTTATCCTCTTCATTTCAGTAAAACCAAAATAATGATCAACATGAATAAATGATAAACCCTCTGAGAAATGAACCTGTGACTATAGCCACCAGAAAATGTCTGCTCTGGGTGAGATCTTAAGATGACAAAATTCTGTAATTCCAGACTTTTTTAATTTATTTTTTATTTATTTTTTTTATTTATTTTTTATTAAATTGTGATAAGGTGAATTTGTGGTCCGAAATGACAGGGAGAATGTTATTGGCTGATAGTGAAGGCTTTAATTGATTTAGGAAATGAAGACTGTTGCGTAATCTATTTAGGAATTGAATACTGTAATCTAATTGATTTAGATGTGAGCAAGGCTTTTAAATTGGCTGTGTCTCTGGATGTTTGTGGGAAAGGATTTTACTGGTACAACATCAAAAAACACTGGTACAACATCAAAAAAAAAAGTGTTATTTATCTACTTTTATATTATTAATTCATATTTTGAATTTGCTTTTATTTTTATGTTTTCAGTTTTTTATTATAAATTTAAATTTTAGTAATTTGGTTATGTGCTTTTCTTTTTTTTAACATTTAAACTTAGACCACGTTATTAGATTACCTTTTGACTTTATGAATACTTATAAATGACAGTTTAATTATTATTATTTTTTAGCTTTTTTGTGCAATTATTTCAAGACCACATGTATAATTTTTTGTCACTGGTGTTACCTTCTTTAAAAATATTAAAAGTTTTTATGAAATATTATTTCTCTTTTATTTATTTTTTTCAGCACATGTAGTCAGAGTTACAGAAAAATAATGAAAATGCAAGAAATAAGTAGATTGTGTTTTATTTATTTAATGTGACAGACAAAAACAGTACAGTAACACAGTAACACAGCACGGTAACACCAGCGACACAATGAATCACCGGTGACATACATAAGACCTGATATACTGATCTTCACTGGAGTTAGCCATAAGGAAGGTGACACCAGTGACAGTAACACCAGTGACAATTTTCATGAAAAATGCTGCAAGGTATCAAACCACATGTTGTCAATTATGGTATACTCACTAAATTAATTAGTTTAAACCATTTGTACTATAGTTTTTTTTCACACTTCCCTAACAATAAATAGATCATACCAGTGACGTCAACTAAAAGCTTCATATGAAATCATGAGATAAATGAGAAAATTTCTGATAACTGAAAAGAAACAGTGGACTAAATTTGGGCCTTTTTTCATAGATCTCCAGGAAATAGGAAGGAGGAAGTCGAGTGATGTCATCAGTGTGATTTTTTTTTTTTATTCCAAAATAAAAGATTTTTGTTAAGCGGTAACACCAGTGATACAACTCCAGGGGACCACTGTTTTCATTATATATTTTATAATATTTATTTAGCATTTTGTTTTGTTTTTTATGCCATTTACATAATGTATTTGATAGTTATGAATAGACTTTTGTATTTTAAATGGTAGAAAATCCTGTTTTTGACCTCAAAATAAAGTACTTTCCCTCTGTACATGGCTGTGGGAACAAGCAGTTTTGTGATTCTTGGAATTTTATATAATTAATAAAAAAAATAAATAAATAAAAATTATGCCACATTGGCTCAGGAAGGTGTAATTGTTCAAATAACATATTGTTTCATTTTAAAATATAAAAAAATTGTAACCCTAATGTGTATTTCAATTGTAATATTTCTCAGAAAAACAGAAAAAGTGGACGTTTCTGTAGAATGACCCTGCACTGTTCTAAACATTAATATTTTATGTGCAACAACAGCATGCTGTCTCAGTGGCCTTACACATGATTTTAAATCTATTTTTCAAACTTTATGATTTAAATGGGGATGATTGTACTGAGAATAACTTTCATCTTTTCTTCAACCGAATACTGTTTCCATGCTATTTTGATTTATTTTAAAAAGTTGGCAGTCAAAATTAAAACTGCTGGATGATAGATATTCTTCATTCTTTATGACAAACAAGATAATGTGAATTACAGAATGTACAACGTTTTTTAAATGTATAAATTGCAGTGTACAGCGTTTATTATGAGGGGCTAGAATCCACAGCTCAGTACTCACTACTCAGCACTCATGAGTACTTTTAAATAGGCTACTCTTTTACTCTTACTCAAGTAGTTTTTTGGACAAGTACTTTTACTCTACTCACACTACATTTTTTGGAAGGTAATGGTACTTTTACTTGAGTATATTTTTTCAGTACTCTTTCCACCACTGAAAGACACATATAGAAATAAACATTGTGACTGTAAAATGGAAACTGAGAATTTTAAAAAATTAAGAATGTGTGCTTGTATGTGTCCTTGTCAGTGTGTATGTGTCCTAGTGCATCTGTATATGTGTGTATGTCCTTGTGAGTGTGTGTGTGTGTTGAGAAGGGTCATCTGCAAAAACACTGCAGAGCTCAGTCTCACCTGCAATGCACCAGCCCAGTGTATGCTTACCTGTACATCACTACATCAGCTCTCTCTCTCACTCTCTTTCCCTCTCTCTCTCTCATTCTCTTTCTTTCTCATTCTGGCATTCGCACACATACGGTTTATTTTTTTTAAATCTCAATAACTTTCTGCCCTCTCTTCCCCGTAACAGCTGGGAGGTTTGCTTTCAATGGAATCATCTTCTTGGCCAGCGAGCCCAGAGCTGCAGATGTATCGATCATGTTTAGTCTTTACGCCCCCTGGGGGAGAGCGTGGGAGGAAAGGAGGGAGGGGGGTCTCTGTGAACGTGACCCGGGGTCTGTGGCCATTCATGAAAAAGGCCAAAAAGAAATGCATTGACTTCTTTTATAAACAGGAAGCTTCCTGGCCATTTAAACAGCCCAGCGGGACGCACGGTAAGGAAAGCTATAGTACATGGAGAAGTGTTGAGGTTGAGTAATGCTGTGGGATTTTATATTGAGTGGCCTGTGCTGAATCAGCTTCCTGTGGTACATAAATTAATCATAATTGACTGGTGAAGCGGCACTCTTTGTTTGGACACATAGTAGACATGGTATGGTTCCATGGTCAACTCGTCATGCCTGACTTTGCTGTTTGTCCCTCATGAATTTAGATTAATAATTTAAAAGGGCTAACTGGTCCAGTTTTACTTAACCTTCAGTCTTCAACTTTAAACTTTCCTTCTATTAAATGCCAGAGGCCTTTGTATAATTTGCGTACTACCTTATATGCTATACTATAAAGGACACATATACCCAAATCATATTGCATTAAAAACAATTTGCCAAAGGTGCCTCCCTTGGATTTATGAAGTATAATCTTTGAAGTGTAATACTTACTGAATACAGTGCAGTGTACATTGTATTTTACATATTTTAATTTTGTGTGTATGTATATATATATATATATATATATATATATATATAAGTCAAGAAAGAGATCACATCTGATATTACTTACAATTCATTCATCACATTGGAAATGAAAGGTCAAGTTGGGTGCATTGCATTATGGGTATTTCATGCAAGAAGCTCTTATTTGGCATTTTGTCATCCTGGTATTCTACGTATGCTCTGCACATACTACACATACTGTGAACAGTGTACAGTACACACTATATACGGCATCAGTGCTAAAGGTGTGTTCATGCCATGTTGGAATTATCATAATCACAAGATTCTGGATTGTTAACTTCTCTTAATTATAACTTGTAAACTCAGAGTTTTCTGACATCCCTGATTTGTACCACCTGACCACTGAAACATCATGTGGAGAGAGTCAAAATCACGGCAGCTTCAACAGTAAACTGTAATTGATCCATTATTTTGTATTATTTATATGTAATAAATCCTATAATAATTCTGAAAAGAAATGAACACACTTTAAGACATACAACACACTTTAATGTATCTAAAACTGAGTCGAATGCCTAATGCCTGCTAAATAAGCCAAATAAACATTTTCAATAATGACCATTCATTTTTGTATTTAGGTTTTGTCTGCTGATTACACAAATTACACAAAATTCATTTTGGTGTTAATTGTAATGGATTGAGAGGCGTGAGGCGTGCGGACCCATATGCAGAGCTTTTTATTGACAAAGGCGTGGTCAGGAAACAAGCATAGGTCAAACAATGTCAACAGGTATATCATGGGCAAGTCACAAGAGCAGTCCAGTAAGCAAGCGTGGGTCTACGATTGGAGAACAATATCCAACAGGGCAAGGCAGAGAGATAATCCAGGTAAACAGCAATAGTCCAGGCGAAGCGCAAACACAGTCCGAAACAGCAGACAGAGGGTAAATCCAAAATACACAGGCAAAGAACTTCACACAGGGAAAACAGGCAAGGCAAGACTAGAGTAAACTAGCACTGGCTCCATAAAGTAGCTGTCAGTAATAACTGTGACATACACTAGACAATACGCGGCAGTTTGAACAGGAACTGAGTGGGTGTTAAATAGGCAGCGTGATTGGTTACAGGTGAGCATGTGATTAGGGTAAAATGTATTGTGGGAACTGAAGTCCAGTGTGAGTGTAACAGTCTGTGTAGTGTGAGAGTCAATGTAACTGAAGAGTGACCTCTGATGGAGAGTGAGTGGAAGGGCAGGCACAGGATTCGTAACTTTAATAGCGTTGCCAAAAAATATAATAATTCTAGGACAGGAACAGCTCTGAAAAGAACGTCCCATGTTGTCATCTAGTAATTATGGTAATTACATCATGGTGTGACCATGGCATAAAAATGGTAAAGTAATACGTACAGTAATTGTGAAAATATCTTATGTTCCTGCATGCTTTTTGGCCCCTTGTGCTGCATAAGTTTATGATGTTTCTCTTGCAATTTGGAGAAAAAGTTGTAGAAAAAGTGTCATGAGGCTAGTTGCTAAATCTATTTTAGCTAGCTGCGACTGTATATAAAATATAGAAACTAAGGTAAGTTATCGCATGGCACTGGAGTGGTGGTGGGGTTCCTATCGGAAGCTGATTTCTTACAAAACACACTCACAAAACAATTCACTACACAGGCAAAACCTCTATAAAATTTATTGCATTTATTAATATTGCATTTTCATACTACTACTACTGCTAATAGCATTTATATGAAAGGGTCACAACTCAAATGTAATTGTGTATGACTGTTCAATAGTAGTTATTTTTCTTGAACCTTAACTAGTAGATAATTAATAGTAGTTCTTCAGGAGGTATGACAGAATACATTAGTTATTGATTAGCTAACTGTTACTTAACGAAATCATAAAATTGTATTACATACTGATTAGTTAACACATCTTCCTTAGTAGTTAACAGTAGTGAATTAAGTGTTAATGAATAATTACCTGTTAGTTCTTTAATAATTCCTTATTAGTTATGCAGTAAGTAAGAAACAGTATTCTAAATTGTCACCCATATCTTCAGTGGGATTTCAGGGGTCGATCCATGCATGTAAGTTTTTAAATTAGGCCGAACTGAACAAGCAAGCAAAAACAAGAACACATGATGTCAAATGACAGGGGACAGCGCTGACAGTGGCTGCTGGGATATAACCTCTGTCTATTGGCTGACCAACAATATGCTGAATGGAGATGGAAATCCCTTATCTGTTAAAGTATTGATCATTTTTACAGCTAGATCTGTCTGGCAGAGATAGATGACATATTCAGCCTTCTCCCATGTGCTTTCATCTCAAGCCTTGCATATTATTATGAATACTAAATAGCAAATCTCAAAGGCTTGATTGGATATGTAGTACATCAAACCGCATACATGCAGTACACTCACATACAAGTAAGACTATATAGCAAATCATTACTGTTTGATTGCTCATAACTGACTAAGAGTAATCTTCAGATCCAATCTGAGACACTGTTTGTTGTTTCACTTAAGTGTGCAATCATGTGTACGTTTGCTATAAAAGCAATTCCATCCAAATGCTGCCTCCTGTTTTGAGAGGGATAATTGTTCTCTTCTGTCATGCTGTTAGCACGCTTTATTAATTATTGCTTGATTTAGGATGCATTGAATGGTGTAATCATAACGAAACTTGCGGTTTGAGTTATTGTAATTGAGCTGTCAGTGTCCTCATGCTACATGTCATTCTCAGACAGGAAAACTGTGCGTATTTAAAGTGCAGCAATAGTACAATTACTGACATTGTGGCTCAGGGGTTTATTTATGGGGCATATTTAACTCTGATGTATGAGTGTGCCTTAGCCCATCTCCCCCAGGGCATGTTAGAGGCAATTGAGTGGAAAAAAAAAAGCGAAGAAATTACTTTTCTTGTTTAGTGCTGAAAAGCAGAACGAGAAAAACAGAAGGGCACCAGCATACTGCATGACTGTAATATCAGCGTGATGATGAACCTTGACTGATCTTATTTATGAAGACAGGAGTGTTCATAAAGAAAAAGTGGCTAAGAAAATCAAATGGAAGGGCACAAATGAATACTAAGCAATTGCATTAGTGTTTAGATTGGCCGTTTCATTTAGGTATTGCTGGTGATGTTTAAAGGAGACATGCAATGAAAAAATCAAAGTAGAATGTAGAATGAAGCATTATTGTAACTTTCAGAACTTCTATCAAGTCCAAAAAGATTGTTTAATCCTGTATTACTTTCATTCTTTGGTGTAACACACAAAATTAATATCCTGGCCCCTCTTTTCATAACTGAATGAAGAAGCTCAAAAAGAAGCACCATAAAATGTTGTACAAGTGGTCAATATAGTATTTGTGTGCTAAGTTCCAAGTCTGAAATCATTCAACCGACTGATATTTATGGTGCTTTTCACTGATAATCTTCTCCTCCAGTGAGCTGTTAACTGTTGAGACCAGATCATTAAGTCAGTGAACTAATGAACCAAATCAGTCCAGTCTGTGCACTAATAATTCAGTCGGGTTTTGTGAACTGGAACGATGGATTCATTCCATTTTGAGTCCAAGATTTGACTCAAAAGAGTGATTTAGTTATGAATGGGACATTGACATGTCTCATGAACTGTCAGGATAGTGGGAGCAGCAAGATTTTCAGTTTTCAACTTTCTGATGGATTCAGAAAACTTGGAATATATTTTACCTTGTGAGTCCTATAGAGCACTTTCAGATTTTTCCACTGGCTTTTGAATTATTGCAGAAAATAAGCTCTGTGAACAACAAAAGATTATGATTCTTACACGTTTTGTTCGCTATAATTTTCACAAATAAACAACTATTTGAAACCTAAATACATTCGCCAGAAGTAAAATGCTAAACATGGGCTATAAATGAATTACATCAGTCAACATCACCATCACTTAACAACTGTTTCAGTCTTTAAAAAAAAAAAGAGAGAGAGAGAGATGAGTTTTCATGTTCGCTGTGATTTTGGCCTACAAAAATATGTCTTCCCTGCAGCACTCCATAGGGAACTAACTTACTGTTAAAAAAGTACATTTTATGTAGTATGAATGAAATGCAGACCTATTCACTGGAATATGCCAGTGAATATCATCTGCCGTATCCACTGCCAATCACAAATCCTCTGCCGTGGCCTCATGGGATTGAAAAGTGTCCATCAGATGTGCACTTCAGAATCTCAGCAGCAGTAGTACTGTAGGTCATCAGGGTACTTTTTTTGCCTGCTGTTTTATAAATACTATGAATCTGGACATACTTATTTCACGTTTCTCGCTTATGTAGTAGGAATATTTGGACAAAAGACTACAGTTGTTCATCATTCTTAGCCCTGTGTTCATATTAAAGATGCTTTATCTGCTAATTTGCACAAATGTCACAGCTACTGCATGTTTTTACCCAAAAAGAAAAGTGATTTGTCTGGTAGACTGCTGTAAAGTGGGAAGCTTTTAATTCACCACTATTATCTCCTAGCCAGATTATCCAGCAAATGGCTCTGGATGAAAATCCAACAAAGCAAGGCTGCCAGTGCTGAATGATCAAACCTGTGAATTTAGCTTGCTCACAGAATCTGAAAATTCATCTTTTCCATGACAGCAATAAATTCAATTTTAAAATATATTAAAACAAAAAACTTTATATATTAAAAAAAAAATAAAAATAAATTGTAATAATATTTTGATTGAATGAAAGCAAATAAAAGACTTTCAAAATATCCAACCTCAAACTTGTGAATGGTAAAACTGTAACTGTTTAAAAGAACTGATTTGCATAAATTATTCAGATTTCTCATTACTATTGTACTCAACTGCAAACATGCAGCTCTATCACTCATTTTAAATGTGAAGAGTGTGTTTATACAGGAGTCCTAAAGCCACTGCAGGAAATGGTGTGTTTGATTTAAAGGGATCCTATTATGCTTTTTCACTTTTTGAATTTTAGTCAGTGTGTATTGTGTATGTTTGGGCATAAAAAATATCTACAAAGTTACAAATCTCAAAGTCCACTCCAAAGGGAGATATTTTGTTTTTAAAAAATCACTTTTCAAGAACTACAACGAATGGCTCGTTTGGACTAAAAAGTTGTTTTCCTGTATTTGTGACATCACAAATTGGTCCTTTAGAATATCATTAAAATAAATCCCGCCTCCGGAAATTCGAATGCACGTTTCAAAATCGAATCCCGGTGCGGGTGTTTTTATATCACTGTATTTCTGATGGAAACTGACTGTCTTCAGAAAATTTTGGATGTCATTTTCATTTCATCTTGCATGTAATGTCTGATAAAGCAGTGTTTGTGAGCGGAGCTCTGCTTTGTGTACAGCGTTACCGGGGAAACCTTGCTCTCTCCCGCTCCAACAGCGCTTCCTGCTGGCAGACAATGAATTTGCATATATATGCCGCCACAAATAGTGCAACTCTGTGGGACTATGGTATAAATAAATTCAACTGTATAACAGTTTCACTGCAATTCATGATATAATGTTAGAATTAAAGAACAATAAACATAATACATATTACCATTGCACTTATCTGTACATAGTAAATGCAGTTATTTTTAAGCTGCTGTTGACATCCTATCTAAAACGTGATTTAGCCAAAAAAAACAACAACAATATCGTTACCACTTTAATATGTCTTGCAATATTCGTGCGTGCAAAGGTTCTGCACAATCCTCTTGTTCAATATTCTCGGGGTCTGAATTGATATATCAATATTGACACACTTGCTGCTTTGGTAAGGGGCGTGGCATTACTGAAACACGTCTAAGCTGTTCACCAGTCACAATGCACTGGGACAGCTAACCAATCACAACACATTTCATTTTTCGGGAAGGTGGGCCTTCATCAAACCCGGAACTAATCGAGCCGTATGTGTCAGGCTGGGGAGGAAGGTACTGCGATTTTCGAACCACCAAGCATGAAAGCATGTTCTAGTACACCCACAAAACAAAATCAAGACTTTGTAAAAGAGCATAATAGGACCCCTTTAAAGGATCAAGAGAAAGTGGAACCAATGTGTATGATTGTATTTAATGTAAGGTCAAGTGTGTACAGACAGTTATTGGTTTAGTTAAGTGAAATAGAGTGTTGTGGTTTCACTGTGACCATTTGTTATCTACTGCAGTCACAGTTTTGCTGTATGGAGGGTGTTTTATGAAAGTGCTACATGACCCACATCTTCATCTGCTTCAGAAGCAGTACCTCTTCATAAATGGTAATGCATGTAGAAAATGATGAAGTGCGCTCTTAATGAATGCAGATAGTGAAATGTAAACTCTTCACAGCTCTCACCAGACGGCTTCACCGCGTGTGAACTACATTGTGATGGGTATGTTTGTTTGAAGCACAGTGAATTGTGGGGGACACCTGCAGGAGAATGCAATCAGTTAAAACCAATACAGTAGAAGCAGATGCTAGTGAATGAGGTCTGAAATTGCAGCTATACAGCTGCATTTACATGATCCGTAGTGTATCTGCACTGATAAACTCCCGTCAATCATAATAGATCTACATCAGTCAAAGCAAGCTTGCTGCCATCATCCAAGTCTTCGCCATGACATCCTGAGCTGTAAAACATGTGCTGGCTCACACTCTCAGTCTTATTATACACACACTCACATGTATACACACAGAATCCCTCCAGCTCGCTGCCTGACCTGTTTAATCATGCTGTTCAGCGCTCCAAAGAGCCGTTGACATTCCCACCTCACCCTCTGCTCCATTGTGCATTCAGAGAGAGAGGAACTCAAGTCTCTTCCTCACCCTCCATGTCTTATCCCTGACCACGATTAGGATGGAGAAGACACTGCTGGGTACAATACAGTAACACAGATGGACCAAAACACATTTATGACCTTTCTCAGCACTCTTAATATTTTGTTTGGATGCTGCTTTAAAACGTGGCAAAATACAATCTGTGTTAACAAAATTAAATAAATAAAGTCTGAGTCAAAAGAAATGTGATGTAAAATCATCAAGACTGGAATAGTTCACCCAAAAATGAAATTCTACTCACCCTCAGGCCCTCTAAGATGTAGAGTAGTTTGATTCTTCATCAGCACAGAGTTGGAGAAATTTAGAAATTTAAATTACTTACCAGTGGATCTTCTGCTGTGAATGGATGCTGTCATAATGAGAGACTAAACTACGGTGGCCCAGTAGTGCACAACAAAACAAAATTAAAAAAGCAAACATAAGCTCACAACACAACAAAATTAAAAAAGCAAACAGAAGCTCACAACACAACGAAATTAAAAAAGCAAACCTAAGCTCACAACGAAATTAAAAAAGCAAACATAAGCTCACAACACAACACAACGCAATTAAAAAAGCAAACATATGCTCACAACACAACGCAGCAAACATAAGCTCACAACACAACACAATGCAATTAAAAAAGCAAACATAAGCTCACAACACAACAAAATTGAAAAAGCAAACATAAGCTCAACAACACAATGCAGCAAACATAAGCTCACAACAACGAAATTAAAAAAGCAAACATAAGCTCACAACACAACGCAATTAAAAAAGCAAACATAAGCTCACAACACAAACCAATTAAGCCACAAGACAACGGAAATGCTCCCGACCACTAGAGAACAGTGTTGGCAGTGAAACACCGATACTTCCTTGAGACGCCACAAGATTGATCTTAATATGTTTAATCGATTTTTAAATGACCAACGTGTTTTTACTGAATGTTTTGATATGTTTTGGCTCTGGAGATAATACAGTTGATAAAGTGTGACGCTGAAATCACTGTGAGCTTCACTTTGTGAAAAAAGTGCCCCTATTATGGATTTTTGAAAATTACCTTTCATGCAGTGTGAAACACAGTTCTAAGTGAATGAAAACATCCTACAAAGTTTTAAATCTGAAAGTGCACCGTGTATAAAGTTATTGTCTCTCAAAAGAAAGAGTTGACTCTGAATCATTGAAACGAGTTGTTTTTAAAACGAATCTTAAACCGTTTCATGTTGACGTCAAAATTAAACATTAGCTTATTGCTCGCCCTCTTGTTGCCACTAGGTGCCGCTTTTGGAGCGTTTTAAATAGCCGTTTCCTCGGTAACGCTGTACACAAATCAGCACTGCTCACAATCACAAACACTGCTTTAAATGTAATCGACCAATCGGACCAATCACTGCAGATTAGCGTCACGCAAAGGAGGGGTTTGGAAAAATGAATCGTTGAGCGAATCGTTTGGGAGTCGTTGAGCAAATAAGGTAAAAATAAATGCATATTATAAGAAAATGAAAGTTTTTTTTGACCTTGCATGCATGTCAACCTGTTGTTGGGGACTCCCAAAACCAAAAAAAAGAACCTTTCATAACCCATAATAGGGGCACTTTAACATCTTATGCTGTGGGTGAAACTCATGTCATGTAATAGTTTGTGACATCCATCTCTCCTTTCTCAAGTTGCCAGGTATTCAGGTATATATTCCAAGTATTATACACATTAGTATAAGGATCTATCTTCACTTTAGGCGGCCACGGTACATTACAAAAGTAGCCCAAGAAACCGCAACCCACGGCTCTGTAATTTTATCCACGAATGCAAACCGCAACCCTGGCAACACTGGACTTCCCGGCAGTGCACGCGAATACTCGTGACATGCGCACAATTGCCCGTTTCTGCAGACCAACTGCCCCCTAGTGGTCGGGAGCATTTCCGTTGTGTTGTCGCTTAATTTTGTTGTGTTGTGAGCTTATGTTTGTTTTTTGTTGTTTTTTTTTATTTCATTGTGTTGTAAGCTTATGTTTGCTTTTTTTAAATTTTGTTGTGTTGTGAGCTTATGTTTGCTTTTTTAATTTCATTGTGTTTTGCACTACTGGGCCACCGTACTAAACAGCTGATAAAAACATCACAATAATCCACAAGTAATCCACACGATTTACGTCCATCAGTTAACATCTTATGAAATGCTGTATGTCTATAAGAAACAAATCCACCATTAACAAGTTATTATTATTATTTTTTTTTTTTCAAACGAGTCCTCTATCGGTAATATTGCTTTCTCCAGTGAAAAAATCCATCTCATCTGAATCACGAAAAAAATATGCACAGATCAAACATCATCCAGTCTTAAAACAGTCCAGGTCGGCCAGATCTAATTAAATATATTTGTGGATTTTGATGTGAGAGGACAACAAAGGATGCCCTTTTTTACCTGGAGGAAGTGTTTTTTTATGGATTATGAACTTGCAATTTGGCTAGAAACGCTAGTTTGAAGTTAAAACGCCTTGATGGATTTGTTTCTTACAAATGCAGCTTTTCACCTCACATTGCTCACACGATGTTAATTGGTGAATTAACCAAAGAATTTCATTCTGATGGCACCCATCCACTGCAGAGGATCCATTGGTGAGAAAGTGGTGTAATGCTAATTTTCTCCAAATCTCTTTCGATGAAGAAACAAACTTATCTACATCTTGGATGGCCTGAGGGCAAATAAATTTCCTGTAAATTTTCATTTTTGTGTGAACTATTCCTTTAAATGTCACTGTCTTTTCGCTAATGTATAAAATGTGATGCCAAATTTGACTTTTTTGCAGATAAAATTAATAGGCAATAAGAAACACTATCCTTTAATGCAGTGGTTCTCAACCATTGGCCGGGACCCCTAGGACAGTGTTTTCCAACCCTGATCCTGGAGACACACCAACACAACACATTTTCAAACTGTTCCTAATTAAACACAGCTGATTCAACTCATCAGCTTGTTAGTAGAGACTCCAAGACCTAAAATGAATGGGTCAGATATGAATGTTGGTGTGCCTTCAGGAACAGGGTTGGGAAACACTGCACTTGGGTGCCTCGGCAAACTTCAAAGGGGTCTACATAAAATGATTTAAATTAATATATTTCAACAAATTTGTGGACAACTTGTTCATATGTGGCATGTGTGAATGGAGTGTAGATGCTGAGATCATCACCAGTGTCTTATAGAAAAGAGCTATGATCATCTTCATTGTGGAAACGCTGCCCCAAAGATAGATGAAGTGTGATCAGCTGCCTGATTACTGACAAAGATGTAAATCTTGGCATGAATCTTAATAAAAACAAGCTACTTTAGCTCTCAGTGGCAGCTAATAATGGCTTAATTAACACTGAGCAGAGGCTGCAGTGGTTAGTCTCTGTCTGAAGGGAAGGTTACTTCTCAACACTTCGTGTCTAATGAAACCTGACAACATTTCCACAGATTAACGAGAGAAGTATTTGGCTTGCTGTGTGTTTTCAGAGCTCATTGTTTCATTTGTCACATGCTCGTTTTGAATTGCAGTAAAATATTTATTTTACTACATCCCAAAAGATGATAAAAGATTTCTTAGTTTTCTGAAGTACACGTAAATGGTGCTTGCCTGTGCAAAACTTGTCATCTGTGTTTTGCAGTGCGGTTGCTAATTTGTTTTGGTTGCTAGGTGGTAGCCTTCCAGTCAACAGAGCCTGCAAGTTTCTGTGATGTTGTGGTCCCTAAACAAGTCTCAGGTCCCTCATTAACATTCTTGTCAAGCAAACATGCCTTATTTTGTGCGAATTAGACTTATTATAGAATGTTAATTGCCATGAACTTATACTGTTATATTATTTTCCTCAAAAATATTAGGCACTACAACTGTTTTCAAAATCGATAATACTAAGAAATGATTGAGCAGCAAATCAGAATATTAGAATGTTTTCTGAAGGATCATGTGACACTGAAGACTGGAGTAATGATGTTAAAGATTCAGCTTTGCATCAGAAGAAGAAATTACATTTTAAAATATATATAACATTGTAAGGATATTTCACAGAATTATTGTTTTTACTATATTTTTAATCAAATAAATATAGAAACATCAAAAAACCTTACCGACCCAAAATATTTGAGCGGTAATGTACTTTATAAATAAAACCCAATAAATTTATTTTGCATTTATGGCACATCTGTCCAAAGCAACTTTCAGTGCATTCAATATTAAATATTTATGAGTTAGTTCATCATTCAACGCAGGAATTGTGTGAAAATACACAAAGCTAACTGCAGTTTATTCTTAGTGAATTTCCATAAACTTCACAAAACATTTTTGTATTTTTGACAAGCACATAGAACATTAACGTCATTGTGAGCAGATTCTAAGCTGTATTTACTGTATGAAGGCAAACAGTGTCAAATTTAACTGTATCGGACACACTCTAGAGTGCTGTTTGGTGTGTGTGATATGAATGTGAGTTTTATAACCATGTTTTTTCCTGGAAAATAATCAGACAGCCATGACGTGCATTAATTCTCTCGCTCTGTTGCTCACACACTCAGAAAACACTCCCATGAACTCTCCCTTTCTGTCTCTAACTGAATATGTATGGGCACTATTCGGAGCAAAAGGTTATTTACACGGAGCACTGCGGCGGTAGGGCAGGATGCAAGGATGCCTTTCATCTCTGGGCATCTCTCTGGCTAATGGATCACTTTATGTGGAGATTTCACAGCATTTCATGTTTTTGTTTGATCAGTGGGCAGCAATGGACTTGTGAGACACATGAAAGTCTGGGGATTATCTTAAAAAGGGACTACCTCGTTTATTTTATCTCATTTTTAGATTTACTTTACTGTTGCACATTTAATACGGGTCAAGCTTGTTGTTAAGATGCTAATCAAATGTTTTTACTCGCTAGACAGAAAATAAGCATGACAGTTTTAAATGTTTGATCACAGTGCTGTGATGTCTGAAGTAAAGGTCCAGTGCAGGTTATTAGAAGAATTCGGGGTTGTTTTTTAATCCAGTATTTGTGTACTGCATCTGTGGCCTTGATTAACAAAGAGGATTTTGATCTGTCCTTCACTGTATAAAAACAATTCATGTTTACAGTCTTACTGTGGAAGCTTATAGGAATACTTGACTCAAAAATAAAACTTATTTGCTCACCCTTCTGTCATTCCAAACATGTCCTACATTTTTATTGAAAATATTTATTTTAATATATAGAAAAAGATGTTTCAAATACATCCACCTCAAACAAAACTAATGAAGGTTTTACATGAGGGCAGTACAGTAGTGCAAGAAGTGTTGTTATTGTTAACTAAAACTAAACTATTAAAAAGCATTTTGAAATAAAGCTTAAATAAAATATTAATATTATATTAAACTTATTTCAGTTAGTTTCCAAGGCAACATCTGAAGAGTTCAGATGCAAAAGCTAATAAGTACCGTCTGAAATTTTCTTCTAAAATTAGTATTTTTTGTCAGGCTCCTATGTTTATGTTCAGTTATTTCACTTTAATGACATTGAAAAGAACCTATTCATTGCAACTGAAGTGAAATTACTGAACCTACATATGGGAGCCTCATGAAAATGCTCATTTTAGAAGAAAATTTCAAATAGCACTTAGAGGCTTTTGCATCTGAACTCTTCATTTCTAATTTTAATTTAACTTGAAGAACTAATATTGCTAAAACTAAAATATTTTATTAAATTTAAGCTTTAAATATTTTATTAAATAAATTAATCTTAAAAGACAAAGGCATATACCAAAATTACAAAACAAACACAAATTAAAATAAAAACGAAATACATGTAAAAAGCTAATTCAAAATAGATGGCTATACTTTGAAAACAGTGTAACAGTTGCATAATTGAATTCATTTTATTTAATTGTTATTGGTATTGCTTGCCATTTAGACTATTGTTGTTGATTCTATTGTTTTACTGGAAACACATTTTCCAAAATTCAAAATTATTGTCTGTTGTTATCGATAACGTGCCACATATGTTCTCCATAAACATTACATTGAAAATAACCAGTAGTGATGTTTCTGTGGACAAACTCTTTGATAGCTGAAGTTGTGGCCCTGTGTGTTTCTGTGTAATAAAATCATGACTGTCCATTCTATAACATAGACATCTCACAAAACGTCTTTGTCGGAGAAAGGTAAGATCTATAAAGAGGACAGCATTGAACTCAGGTTGAGCAAACCCCAGCATACTCCATGGGTCTGTGGTGTGTTTCTGAGATGATACTCTCAGCTTCTCTGAGCTATTGTTGGAGCTGTGCTCTGAAATCGATTAAATGCCATTGATAGTGAGAGTGAGATGCACCCTGTACTCCACAGCTCTGCCCCGGGGTTGAAGGATGTGGACTGCAGGCGGTCCGCAGCTCACTGCTTTTCTCAGAAAGCACTGGAGGAGAAACATGAATGCTGTGGTTCTACTATCCTCAATTAAAGCTACATGCTGTGGGAGATGAGAATCTATTTTAGAGTTCAGAGGAAACCAAATACCAAACAACTATAATGTGTTATTACTGACTAATTACTGTATGTTGACAGTATGCATATTAGTAATTTACAAATATTATTTAATTCACAGAATTATAACAGAATAGTAGTTTAGGAGCAATTAAATGCAATTAGATGGGCATCTTTAACTGTTGCAACTTAATATTTTACGGTGTGTGTTTTAATGCTGAATGAGTGGACTTACATACTGAATCGTTGTAATTAATATTAATGTAGATACCACATTAGCTTTAGACAAATCCCCCCCCCCCCCCCCCCCCCCCCCCAGCTGGTGGACCTTTCTGGGAATCTCTCTCCCACTTTGCTTCCTGTCATTACTTCTGTCCTATCAGAATAAAGGCAAAAACACCAAAAAAAAATCTTAAAAAAAAAAAATACTTTGCTAATTATATGAAAAGCAAATTGGTGGAATTTGTTATGTATTTGTTACAGCTGGAAACAGGGGGAGTTTCAGACCTCAACTGTCTTTGATACCCTGCAGTTTAAGGAGAAAATGCTCAGCAGTTGTGTTTTCAGGTAAAAATAAAGTATACTTGAATGCACTAAAAATATACTTAAATACCAGCAAGTACATTTGTAGTACAGTACATTCTTATTTGTGCTAAATAAAATTTTAAAAGTTATACACTATAAATAGACTCATTAAAAGTATATTCTTACTTCAGCAGTACTTCCGTGCAATTGCAAAAGTACATTGAAATACAGTTTTTAGTACACTGAAATAAAGTGTACTACCACAAAAATATATAGAGGATTTTATAAGTATATTTCTTAATGGTGTGCTTTGAATGATTTAAAAATTAGTTCAATGTTAGTACACTTTTATATAGTTATCTAGTTGTATAGTTAAATTGATTTTATTTAAAATATATTAGTAATAGTTATACTGTATGTATATTTTCTAGGGGTGACCCCGAATAGTCGACGATTCGATGCTTCGATAGGAGGAGCCTGATTCGACTTTCAATCTCACAGTCAAATATTCGCTGGGTGGTATGATCATGCCATTTTGGCTATATAGGGGTGCTCAAATGTCTGATTTCACATAGAACTACTGGTTTTCTCCCAGTAGTTCTATGTGAAATCAGACATCAGGCAAACAACAATGCATAATATTAATAACTATGACTGGGACTGGCACATATATAACATTATAATGAGAACACTATTATAATAAAACGCTGCAAATTTTTAGAGTTTAGTTGCCTGTTTCTGCACGTTGTTGTGAGAAGAACGCGTCCATAAAATGAGTTAGGCTAATTCAGAGTTGAGCAGAGCAGACACGTTCACTTATGCATTCGGGGGATTTTGTGCAGATAGCCTATAAGTCGTAATATTAACATTATGTTGTATAAATAACGAAGCGTATTCTATATGAGATAAGTTAAATCCCATTGATTATAAACCTGCTATCAAATGCTTCATTCTACTGGTCATCTTCAGCGTGCACAGCTCAAAACAGAAATTCAGAAGATTAATAACTACTATCATTTACATAACGTTATAATGAGAGCACTATTGTAAGAAATGTTGTGAATTCTTAGGGTTTCGCTTACGTTTATGTTTTGATTAAAAAATTGTTAACATTAAAGCATTATCTGCGAGGCATCCGTTACATCTTTTCCCTGTGTTCACGTTAGTAATTATGACTGTGGAATGTAATGTATTTTGGCCCCACCCCCAAACATATGATTCGACTATCAGTCGACTATCGGCAAGATTCGAAAATTCCGATTCGAATATGAAAATCCTTAGTCGGGGACACCCCTAATATTTTCCCAACTGTGCTACTTAAATACACTAATTAGCACTAACACTAAAACTGATTGTAAGTGGACTCAGATAAAGTACCAGAAGTGTTTTATAATTGCATTGCTTAAAAGTTTGCTAACAATCTCTTTACGTAAAATTTTAGTGATTTTTTGTATGTACTATCACTAAGTTCTGTTTGGATTTTCATGAAAAATACAGCATTGTATTACTTAAGTAAAACTCTATTGTCACACCATCCCACTGTTTCCACTGTTTTCACTGTTGAGTTAGTTGTCATGGTTTCTGATTTGATTTCTTCATTAGGTTCAGGTGTATCTTGTTAATTATCCTTGTTTGGTCTGTGTATTTTTAGGTGCATTCATGCCATATCATAATTACCATTATTATGAAATAACAACTTGTAAAAAAGCGTGCACATCTTCGTAAGAATAGTTATTACAACTTATGAACTGGGAGATTTTTTTTATTTATTTTTTTTGAGAGCTACGAATTGTACTACCTGACCACCTCAGATTCGTTAGGCGCTATGTTTAGGAATTGATAGTGCGATAGCTCCATGTCTGAGTCCAAGGGTGCAAATGGCTCCAAGTAGAACGTCATATGTTGTCATCTTGAAATAACTGTAATTACAACATGACGTGAATGCAGCATAAGTTCCTGTCGGTTCACTTTGAGTTTGTCAGGTCTTGTCTATGTTATGTGTGTTACAAGCCTTCCCTCTGTCTGGATTTTCCTTCTGTGGATTTATGAAAAACTGTTTATCTTCATCGTCTTGTGTGTTTAACAACACAGTAACCGTGACACCTATAAGTTAGTATATAGTCTACTATAAATGCACATGATTGGATTCATTCATATTTGTTTAGATGTGTATAAAAATTCACAATTTAACAATAAGCATACTTTTAGCATAAAGTACTTGAAGTGCTATATTTTAATGTAGAATAAAGTACTAATAATGACATAGTGTACTTGATTGGACTATTTAAAGACCCCATAAACATGTAGTTAAGTATAAAGTATCATATAAAGGGAAAATTAACGTATTTACAATACATTTGAAATTAATTATTTAATCTATAAAAATATGTGGGCAGTACATTATAAATACATTTTGCACATATTCATTATCTATAATAAGTGTATTTTCTATGTATGATGAGTATATTTAAAGGGGTCCTATTATGCTCTTTTACAAAGTCTTGATTTTGTTTTGGAGGTGTACTAGAACATGCTCTCATGCTTGGTGGTTCGAAAATCGCATTATTTTTTCGCATAATTTACATTATTACAATACCTTCCTCCCCAGTCTGGCACAAACGGCTCGATTAGTTCTGGGTTTGATGAAGGCCTGCCTTCCGAAAAATGAAATGTGTTGTGATTGGTTAGCTGTCCCAGTGCGTTGTGATTGGCGAACAGCTTAGACGGTGTTTCAGTACTGCCCTTGCCAAAGCAGCAAGTTCGTCAATATTGCCATATCAATTCAGACCCTGAGAATATTGAACAAGACGATCGTGCAGAACCTTTGCACGCACGGATATTGCAAGACATATTAAAGTGGTAACGATATTGTTGTTGTTTTTTTTCGCTAAATCACGTTTTAGATAGGATGTCAACAACAGCTTAAAATAACTGCATTTACTATATACAGATAAGTGCAACGGTAATATGTATTATGTTTATTGTTCTTTAACATTATAACATGAATTGCAGTGAAACTGTTATACAGTTGAATTTATTTATACCATAGTCCCACAGTGTTGCAGTATTTGTGGCGGCATATATATTCAAATTCATTCTCTGCCAGCGGGAGGCACTGTTGGAGTGGGAGAGAGCGAGATTTCCCCGGTAACGCTGTACACAAAGCAGAGCTCCGCTCACAAACCGTGCTTTATCAGTCATTACATGCAAGATGAAATGAAAATGACATCCAAAATTTTCTGAAGACAGCCGGTTTCCATCAGAAATACAGTGATATAAAAACACCCGCACCAGGATTCGATTTTGAAACGTGCATTCGAATTTCCGGAGGCGGGATTTATTTTAATGATATTCGAATGGGCCAATTTGTGATGTCACAAATACAGGAAACATCTTTGTAGTCCAAACGAGCCGTTCGTTGTAGTTCTTGAAAAGTCATTTTTTAAAAACAAAATATCTCCCTTTGGAGTGGACTTTGAGATTTGTAACTTTGTATATATTTTGTATTGCCCAAACATACACACTACACACTGACTAAAATTCAAAAAGTGAAAAAGCATAATAGGACCCCATTTAAAAGTGTATGAAAGATGGTTTCATTTGTACTACGAGGTAACTTTTTTTTTTTTTTTTTTTGCAGAGAAAGTATGTTAAAAGCACATTTTTGTTCATATTCATGATGTCCTAAAATAGCACAGTGGAGTACACTTAGATGTTTTTTAAGATTATCTTAAAAAGTACTAAATAATAATTTTTAGTTTATTACGTACAAAATTAGTTTGTGAAAATAGAGCACTTTAAGTACATTATGGAAGTGTACCAAGTGTACTGAAATAAAGTGTATTTTACTGCATTTTTTCAACAGGGGCCTGAAGAATTTACGCATGGTTTGTCTTTATTAATAACACCAGACAGACTTTTAAACAATGTTGTTTTCACCTTGTTCCTCTTTAATTTTTTTCAAGTGTTGCAACTACCTCTGTGTGGTTGTATGAAATTCAATACATACTACTATATATATTTTTCCTCACAGCAAAAATTTGCAGTAGTCTGTTGGAAAAAAAAAAATGTAATTGCTCTACTTATGTTAGACAAGTGTTTAGCTGTTGTTTTTATAAAGTAAGAGGGCATGGCAGGGCATTTACTTCAATTAACGTTAAGTATAACACATTGTGCTTCTGAGCCAACATGTATTTAAAGGCATTGGCAGCCTCGAAAGACATAATGCTTATGGAAGAACCAATAGTGCTAATGAAAATCTCCCGTGGAGCCCATAGATCCTCTGGGTGCACTCCAGCTTTCTGTTTTACTCCACATGCTGATTTACAGCCATGACAGTGTGAAGAAAGCCAGTGAGGAGTGAAAGTGATTGAGAGGGAGAAAATAAAAGAGCGCTTCACCGGGCCGCTCGCCCCGTGTGCCACGCTCAACCATTTGTGTATTGTGTGATAACATAGAGGACTAATAACCCCTCTCTCGCTCTCTTTAGACATTCCACATTGATCCCAACCCTCAGAGACCTGGGCTCTCAGTGCCAGCATTACTAAGAAATGAATGGTTGAAGAGCTTTAATTCGGCATATTAAGAGGGGAGCTATATTAAAGGCCCAGAGTTCACAGAGGCGGGCTACGTGCACAGTGTGCTGTTTCCAGTAGATAAAACTCTGCAGAGAATTTTCAATAGGGATGAGAAGTTGACATGTCTAGGATGTCATACACATATAAAAGGTAGTGAACTGTAATATTGACAATCAAATGGTGCATTAGTAAAGAACATTGTATAAGTAGTGCTCACATCTATGTACTGTGTGTAGCACCTACAACTCTGCATAGCCTCTCAGTGAATACCAGAAAACAAAGTCACTGATCATTTCAGTTGTATCATTACATTATTTTTTTTTTCTGAATGGGGTGTTTTTTGCAGTTTTTCTCTAGAGAAAATTTACTTAAAACTTATACAGAAAATAAGTTTATTGAAGGATGGAGCAGTTAATTCCACAGTATATTAGGCTTGACAACAAACCCACAGCCTATATCAGTACAGCAACATGCTGTTACTCATTTTACATGTGAAGATGGCATTTATGAGGGAGTAGTTTGCCCAAAAATGAAAGTTTGCTGTTAATTTCCTCAGCCTCTGGCCATCCAAGATGTAGGTGACTTTATTTCTTTAGTAGAACAGTAAAGATGGTTTTTAGCTGAAACCATGGTGCTTGGTGTTTCATAAAATGCAACTCAGCAGCTACTGGCACTTGAGAGTAAAAAGAAAAAAAACTTCCAGGCAAGATCAAATTAATACTCACGGCTTCTGATGATATATTGTGGTCTTATGAAGCAAAACAATCAGTATGTGCAAGAAAATAAACATTATTTACAACACTATAACTTGTAATCCATAGCCGCAGGCAAACGGTCTGGAGTGATGTCCGGTTCGCGAATGAATCATTCTTTTGAACCAGTTCAAAAGATTATCAAATCTGAACCATTTGAAACAGTTCACAGCTCCCACAGATCTCCAAGTCACTGCCAACTCATTCAGCGCTTCAGTTACTTCAGCAGTACACCGAACAGAGAAAACAGTTAACTTGGATCAAAGCGCTGATAAGCTGTTGATACGAACAAGCATGAACCAAGCAGTTTAATGAAGGAGTTTTATGGTTTCTTGTGGTTTATGTAAAAAGGTGAGTTGATTAAGACTAGTTTATTCACTTTATATGATTTAGATATTTAAAACATCCACATTTCATAGTAATTTGGCAGGGCAGTACAGTGGCATTTTGTTCTCTTTTTTCACTTTAACCCTTAAAATATAATTAGCATAACACTGAGCATGAACAAATTTATTCCTGTGCTTGTATTGAATGATCTCTGCTAATGGTGAGGAATGACAGATGGATTAATTGAGAGAGAGGACAGCTATTGATCCCAGTCAGCTATGTCTTTCTATGCACTGCATTGATTTTGTCATATGATGGGTAACTATGCATCATAATCTGGTTAACTGTCCGTCTCCCTCTATTGTGAGACTATGTTTTGTATTTGGGTGAGGGGAAATGGCTATGTTGGTTGATGTGAAATAGCCCACCGCTTTATAGTAATCCATATTTGCCGCCGGCGGCCTTTTTGAGCAACCAAAGCACTTTCTTCTTCAAATGCTTGAGTTTGATTTTCAGCTGTGTTTACCTTCATCCTGCTCTCTGTAGTTACTGGACAAAAGAAAGAGGATGGGGAATTGGATCAACCGTCTGTGTGCATATTATGGTTAATTCATTTGGACTCAGGGTTTTACTTTTAGTTATTCTAAAATAGGAAACTATTAATTAGCTAAGCGTCAATGAGACGTCCAGTCTCTTTCTTTTTGAACAACCGTATGCTGATGGTCTTATTTAAAATACTTTGTTTTTATGGTCAAAAACTCCCTAAAGAGGCTTTTACTCATGACCAGAAATTCAGAAATTATTCTAGGGATTCGCAATAGTATCTGTACCATATTTGTTATCTGCTGATATTACAGAATTTCTTTTTCATTTATCAGCTGAAGTTAATTGTTAAAAACACTAATAATTTACTAACACTGTTAATATTAACTTTAGCAAATCTCAATATTAATATTTATTTTTCATGCTTTATATTATAATGTGAAGCATAAAGTCACGTGTAGCATTTGAATTTAGTTTTTAAGTGAATAGTTTATATATTTAGGCACATTTTAAAATTGGCTATAACATGAAAATAAGCATTGCCTAAAGTGTATCAGACAAAATTTTAATATAATATATAATGCATCCATAACATATTTAAGCAAAATACTTCTAGTATATTTTTTACACTATTTTATTTTATACAGAACATATGGAAACATATGGTCATAATAGAGATACCATACTAAAATTTAGTTAAAATCTTTTTCACCCAGTCAGCTGAATTTATAACTATTACAATGTATAATCCAGAAGCAGTATGTTCATGGATTTTTAAATAACACAAACAATTTTCTTGATGAACTTGCCATGCACTGTGGTATTAACATAACATCAATCCTCCACCATGAGCGGTCTCAGGTGGACAGGACACACTGTGAAAGGCAGCACCTGTGATTATTTCCTCATCTCAGACTCAATGACCTTTGAATTGACGCAAGCATTGCATCATGTGTAGACATACATGTGTACAGCTTCATTAAGCACACATCATCAGTATTCATATCTGTCATTGCCAACAGTTATGGACGTGTCAATACTAGGTCGATAAGAACTAGCAGACAGTGAAGTGTGGAAACTGGTCCTGAGGTTAAATTGGGTTTTATAGGTGGTTAATTTAATGAATTATATTAATTATATTAGAATTAAATTACGTAAATGATTATTAATTTATTATCTAAGTTTGGGGTATTTTGAATGTAGTTGCTTAGGCTGCATTTATGTGATAAAATTCAGTACAAACTGTGACTGCAATATTGTTAAATATCATAATTTAAAACTACTGTTTTCTATTTGAATATATTTTACAATGTAATTTATTCCTGTGATTACAAAGCTGAATTTTAAGCATCATTACTCTAGTCTTCAGTGTCACATGATCCTTCAGAAATCAATGTAATATGCTGATTTACTGTTCAGGAAACATTTCTTATTATCATCATTGTTGAAACAGGTGCAGTGCTTAATATTTTATTTTTGTGTGTCCTAACAATATTTTTGTGTGTTTATATTTATACCTTATACAGTATGCCGTACCCTGAACATGGCACTCTAGAATATATCACCTCTACCAGGGTCCATCACCAAGAGTGTGTAAATCGTGTAAATCAAACTAAACTGGAGCAGACAAGAAACATAATTGGTTGTCAAACAAGCTGACAATAATTGTTGTCTTTTTTAAATCAAAGCTGAGAGAGAGAGTCCATTTAACCCTTAAATGCATACCTTGGGATGTTATTCACTACCCTCACTTTCACTCATTTTTTAAAGTTAGACATCAACCTTCTTAGTTCCCTATCTGTCGGTCACTACGAGTTATGTCGTGACGACATAGGGGATTTACTTGGAAGCCCCAATCATCTCTGACTTTAAGAGAAAACGCCAATGAATATTGGCTAGTGGATTTTGCGTACCTGAGCCACTCCCCGTGCCCACGGGTATAAATAGGCGGCAGGTGAATCCACTCATTAGATTTTTGCTTTGGAGCCGAGTGGATGAGAAGTGTGCTGATCTCCACAAAGCCTTTCATCTTTTATTTGTTCCTGGTTGGCGTCACGGTGCAGTCAGCGGAATCCCTCTCAGCAGCGATTCCCCTGGGCACTTCAACTGAAAGAGCAAATTCTAAAAGAGCAAATCACAGACGGTTGTGTCTTTTTCAAGATGCCGTTCTGTCCGTGTCCTCTTGGTTGCGGTCGTTTTCTGTCTGCAGATGACGGACACGATCGTTGTCTTCAGTGTCTGGGCCTCCAGCATGCTGTAGATGCGTTCGTGGATGACTCATGCGTCTGTTGTGGGAATATGAGCATGACCTCACTGCGATCTCGCCTTTCTTTTCTGAAAAGATTGGCACCCTCTGCCGCCACCCATCCCGGTCTCTCTGGCTCGAGCAGAGGACTGCCGGCTGGCGCTCTGGGAGATCTGAGGGTCACAGTAAGAGCCTCTCCGCCGGGTACGTCCCCACAGACCTCTTACTACTCACGCAGCGAATGTCCCATCCGGCTCCCGGGTGATTTCGCTGGTTCGTCCCACAGGGCGGCCAGCATTTCATTCGGTGCGCCGCCTGAAGACAGAATATCGATTGCAGCATCGGGGGATGGGCTTACGTCCTCTGAGGATGAAGGTTCGGCGGGGCTGCCCCCCTCAGGTGTTGTCGCCACCGCCGCACCGGACCCAGAGCTGACGGCCATGCTTGCCCGGGCAGCCGTGAGTATCGGGCTGGAGGTCAATAGACTGACCAGTCCCGAGCCCTCGCGACTGGATGATTGGTTTCTCGGAGCGGGGCGCGGCTCACAAAGCGGTGCCTTTTTTCCCGGAGGTGCATGAGGAGCTGACGAAGTCGTGGATGGCCCCTTTCACGGCCAGAAGCCGCTTGACCGTCTCCTCCGTCCTCACTACCCTCGACGGCGGGGCTGCCAGGGGGTACACGGGCATTCCCCAGGTGGAGAGAGCAGTCGCGGTGCACTTGTGCCCGCAAAACGTCGCCACTTGGAGGAATCGTCCGCGTCTCCCATCCAAAGCCTGTAAGCTGACGGCTGTGCTCGCGGCCAAAGCTTATAGTGCTGCGGGCCAGGCAGCCTCTGCCCTGCATGCCATGGCTATCCTGCAGGTACACCAAGCCAAGGCACTCAAACAAATGCACGAGGGTAGTTCCGACCCGGGGTTGATGCAGGAGCCGCACACGGCGACTGACTTCGCTCTACGGGCGACGAAAGTCACGGCGCGGTCCCTCGGGAAGGCTATGTCTAACATGGTGGTCCAAGAGCGCCATCTCTGGCTCAACCTGGCTGAGATGAGGGACGTCGACAAAGCACGCTTTCTTGACGCCCCCATCTCTCAGGCTGGGCTGTTCGGCGACACTGTTGAGGGCTTTGCCCAGCAGTTCTCGGCAGTGCAGAAGCAGACAGAGGTGATCCAGCACATCCTGCCCCGGCATGATGCACCGTCAGCCACCGCTGCCCCCGGGGCCAGGCCTCAGTCTGCTCGTCGCCGTGGGCGCCCTCCTGCGTCCTCCAGAGCTGCTCCGCCCCGTGCTGAATCTACACCTAGGCCGGTGAGTCGAGCCTCTCGCAGGAGTGCGGCGCCCCCCGCGTCCCAGCCGGGCCCCAAATCATCCCGGAAGTCGACCAAGCGGCCCTGACGCAGGCAACCTGGAGATGTTGGAGTTTGCTCTTTCTCAGGAGACGGCGAGGACAGCGTCGCTCCTTCCCCCGGAGGAGGGCCGGGCGGAGAATCCTGTGTTTCATTTTGTTTCGTTTTGTTTCTGGTGCCCACATATTCAAAGAAAGAGCAATTTCCTTTTCCTCCGGGTTTTCAGGTCCGCGGGCCGACAGTGTGGGACGTGTTGCCTCCTCACTCTCGCCCGCGACCCATCTTGCCAGTGGCCAAGAGAGTGCGGTTCGGGGACGCAGTGCTTCCCCACGCACTTCTAGCCAGTTCCCCCTGGGACCCAGGGAGTTCTGCGAGGATGCCTCAGAACGCGCTGCCTTCTGTACCATCCAGCTCTACTCCCCTTCGCTGCACCACCGCGGGTACGCCGATCGTGCCATTGGAGCCACTTGCACGGTGTCTGGGGGCGTGGCTCGCCTTGCCCAGCCCGTCTTGTTGGCTCACGCACACGATTCAACTCAGCTACGCGATTCAGTTCGCCAGGCAACCTCCCAAGTTCAGCGGCGTTCTCGAGACTTCGGTGGCAGCCCGGAACGCTCCTGTCTTGCGCGAGGAGATTGCTGTCCTTCTGGCAAAGGATGCAATTGAGCCGGTCCTTCCAGCCGAGATGAGGCAGGGGTTTTACAGCCCTTACTTCATCGTACCCAAGAAAGGCGGTGGTCTTCGACCAATCCTGGACCTGCGTGTCTTGAACCGGGCCCTGCACAGGTTCCCATTCAAGATGCTGACGCACAGGCGCATTATCAAATGCATTCAGCCCCAGGATTGGTTTGCAGCGATCGACCTGAAGGATGCTTACTTTCATGTTTCGATCCTTCCGCGACACAGACCGTTCCTACGGTTTGCGTTCGAGGGTCGGGCATGGCAGTACAGGGTCCTCCCCTTGTGGCTCTCCCTGTCTCCCCGTGTTTTCACGAAGGTCGTAGAGGGCGCCCTTGCCCCATTACGGGAAGAGGGCGTCAGGATCCTCAACTATCTCCATGATTGGCTCATTCTGGCCCGGTCGCGAGAACAAGTTGTGCGATCACAGAGACCTGGTGCTTCGGCACCTCAGCCAGTTGGGGTTTCGGGTCAACTGGGAAAAGAGCAAGCTCTCCCCTGTGCAGAGAATCTCTTTTCTTGGTGTGGAGTTAGACTCGGTGAGTATGACGGCCCGCCACTCGGATGAGCGCGCCCAATCAGTGCTGAACTGCCTGAGTTCCTTCAGAGGCAGGACTGTGGTTTCACTGAAACAGTTTCAAAGGCTCCTGGGGCATATAGCATCCGCAGCCGCAGTCACGCCGCTCGGATTGCTTCAGATGAGACCACTTCAGCACTGGTTGCACTCCCGTGTCCCGAGACGG
Source organism: Spinibarbus caldwelli (assembly GCA_039654775.1). Taxonomy (NCBI): domain Eukaryota; kingdom Metazoa; phylum Chordata; class Actinopteri; order Cypriniformes; family Cyprinidae; genus Spinibarbus; species Spinibarbus caldwelli. The sequence goes on along the minus strand of CM077233.1, from coordinate 30,206,970 downwards.
GCATGGCACCGCGGTACACTTCATGTGAACATCACACAGGAGTGTCGCCGCTTCTTCAGCCCCTGGATGGACCTTGCCTTTCTACGGGCCGGCGTGCTCCTAGAACAAGTGTCCCGGCATGTTGTTGTCACGACAGTTGCCTCCAGCACGGGTTGGGGCGCTACATGTAACAGGCAGGCAGCCTCGGTGCTCTGGACAGGCCCTCGACTGCTTTGGCACATCAACTGCCTGGAACTGTTGGCAGTGCACCTCGCCTTGCGGCAGTTCCGGCCACTGCTTCTAGGCAAGCACGTGTTGGTCCATACAGACAACACTGCGGCTGTCTCGTACATCAACCGGCTGGGAGGTCTACGATCACATCGCATGTCACAGCTCGCCCGCCAGCTCCTCCTCTGGAGTCACACACAGCTCAAATCATTGCGTTCTGTCCACATTCCGGGTGATCTCAATCGTGCAGCTGATGCGCTCTCGCGACAGCTCACGTTCACCGGAGAATGGCGACTCCATCCCGAGACGATCCGTCTGATCTGGAGTCGATTCGGGGAAGCTCAGGTAGACCTGTTTCCTTCCCGCGAGTCCTCCCACTGCCAGCTGTATTTTTCCCTGACCAAGGCTCCCCTCGGCACGGACGCACTGGCACACAGCTGGCCTCGGGCTCTACGCAAGTATGCGTTTCCCCCAGTGAGCCTGCTTGCACAGAAACTGTGCAAGGTCAGGGAGGAAGAGGAGCAGGTCCTGTTGGTCGCACCGTACTGGCCCACCCGGACCTGGTTTCCCGAACTCATACTCCTCGCGACAGCCCCTCCCTGGTACATCTCCTTTCTCAGGGGCTCGGCACCATATGGCACCCTCGTCCAGATCTGTGGAACCTCCATGTGTGGCTCCTGGACGGGACGCGTCAGACTTGAGTGGTCTACCACAGGCTGTGGTAGAGACCATCACTCAGGCTAGAGCTCCTTCAACAAGGCAAGCCTATGCACTGAAGTGGAGTCTGTTCGCGAACTGGTGTTCTTTTCGCCGAGAAGACCCCCGAAGGTGCACGATTGGAGTAGTGCTTTCTTTCCTGCAAGAAAGGTTGGAGCGTAAGCTGTCACCCTCCACCTTGAAAGTGTATGTGGCTGCTATTGCGGCCCATCACGATGCAGTGGATGGCCGGTCCCTGGGAAAGCACGAACTCATCGTGAGGTTCCTGAGGGGTGCCAGAAGGTTAAATCCTCCTAGGTCACCCCTGATGCCCTCCTGGAATCTTTCTGTCGTCCTGGCTGGACTTCAGAGGGGTCCCTTTGAGCCGCTGGACTCAGTCGAGCTGAAATTTCTGTCGGCTAAGACAGCACTCCTGACCGCGCTCACTTCCATCAAGAGGGTTGGGGACCTCCAAGCATTTTTGGTGAGCGAAGAGTGCCTTGTGTTCGGGCCGGCCTACTCTCACGTTGTCCTGAGACCCCAGCCTGGATACGTGACTAAGGTTCTCACCACGCCCTTCTGCAATCAGGTGGTGAACCTGCAAGCACTGCCCACGGAGGAGGCAGATCCAGCCTTGGCGTTGCTGTGTCCCGTAAGAGCACTGCGCATATACGTGGACCGCACCCGGAGCTTTAGAAGCTCTGAGCAGCTCTTTGTTTGCCACGGAGGTCAGCAGAAAGGGAAGGTTGTATCCAAGCAGAGGTTGGCCCACTGGAAATTGGATGCCATCGCCTTGGCGTACCAGTCTCAAGGCGAGCCGTGCCCCCTAGGGGTGAGGGCTCACTCCACATGGAGTGTTGCCTCCTCCTATGCGCTGGCGCACGGCACCTCTCTGGCAGACATCTGTAGAGCTGCGGGCTGGGCGACACCGAACACCTTCGCGAGATTCTACAGTCTCCGCGTTGAGCCAGTTTCTTTCCGTGTGTTGGGTAACAGGTAAGTGGCGGGAAGAGCTGGCCGGTGTCACGCTTGCTGTGCCATTCCCCCTCACCCGGGGATACGAGCGCCTTTTTCCTCCACCAGTTCAGTTCCCCGGACGGCGAACCCTGGTGGAGTTCCTCCAGCACCCCCGGCAGTCAGACTGGGTGGAGCAGTCTGACGCCAGGCCCAGTACTGGTGTTAGCTCGCCCGGGTCTCCGGTCAGCCCCTGTACTGGGCTAGGTGTCCATATGGCTTGATTCCCTTCGGGTAATCCCATATGTATATTCTTCCACGGTAAGGTTTCCCTCACGGTAAACCTGTGTCTTCCCTTGACAGAGCGTTCTGTCAGGCCCTGCTGGCAGCTCTCCTCCCTACCCCTAGGTAGGATCTGCCCCAGGGTCCAGTCGTATGTAGTACTGCCCCAGACCTGGGTCAGTCCATATCAGTGTTTCCACATGTTACCTCCCTTCGGGCAGGATGTGGCCTCCGTATCGCCTTTCTCCGGAAGGCTCGCTTCCCCGTTGTTACTGCCAAGCTGTAACAACAAATAGGAAAGACTTGAAGCTATCTTTCATTGAAGGTCGAAATCCCTTCTGACTTCTGTGGGGAAAGGAACAGCGGCTTGGCTATCTCCAGCAGCGATATACTCAGTGGTCCCTGCGGGCACCAAGGTTAGCGAATTTGCGTTGGGGCGATGGGAAGGTTGTAACCTTTGCATGGCATTTGTCTGTCACGCGCTCGCTTGTCAGCATCTGCATGCCACAAGGTTGTGACGGGGGGTTCAGGTTGTGGCGCTTTCCATAGGACCCCTATGTCGTCACGACATAACTCGTAGTGACCGACAGATAGGGAACGTCTCGGTTACGTACGTAACCCTCATTGCCTGATGGAGGGAACGGAGACGTTATGTCCCCATGCCACAATCTTGAACCATCGCTGGTTGCCAGGGACTCGTTCTCGGCTCCTCAGCGTAAAACCTAATGAGTGGATGCACCTGCCGCCTATTTATACCCGTGGGCACGGGGAGTGGCTCAGGTATGCAAAATCCACTAGCCAATATTCATTGGCGTTTTCTCTTAAAGTCAGAGATGATTGGGGCTACCAAGTAAATCCCCTATGTCGTCACGACATAACGTCTCCGTTCCCTCCATCAGGGAACGAGGGTTACGTACGTAGCCGAGACGTTTTCGTTAATCTATTCATTATAAACAATATGACAAGAAAAAAAAAAAAAGAATGACTGTTTTTTTTTTGTTTTTTTGTTTTTTTTTTGTGTAAAAAGTGTATAGAGTGTACAGTATATTTTTCCTGCGCAACAATGATTAAATATCTGATGGCTTTATAAGTGAAATTCACCTTTATTCTACAGTTTGATACACAATCGTGATGTGATGTTTCACTCATAATTACCGCAGGCATAAAACAAAAGAATATCGTTAGGAAAAACTGAACTGGCTTTAATGGCTTTACTGCAGAGCAATTACTGTACGCAATGAAATATATGTGTCACTGTTATTTGATGGTGGATGTGGTGAATAAGCTGCCAGTGATCAAAATATTGATTTTGAAGATGTTGAAAATGATAGTTTTAAGAATATGGTTGAGATCGTGAGTATTAGCCAGATGCTGATTGCCCTGAGGAAGTGTGCTCTGACGATGACAGTGATTGTAAAATCATATGCTCAAATTGAAGTCTCCAAGTTTCAAAATGGTTATTCTTTTGAAGTTGTTATTAAAATATAAGGAGAATTTTATGCTATTGCGGCAGTTAGAGATCCATCCATTGTAGATATATAGATCTGGGTTGCTAAAGACCCGAATATGTAATAATGATTGGTGAAACATTCATGCGTTTAAGGGTTAACCCCAGGGTTCTTCATGAAATATTGAAGGAGTCATAATGTATGTAAAGAGCTGGAAGTAAAGTTTTCTAATGGCCTTTTTTTGCTCCTGTCTGCTGGCAGGGAGAAAGTTTTGATCGTTTGTGATCAATTGAGATTAATATTTTAGAAGGTTACATCGCCTCATAAGTTTAATCATAGATAATTGGAAGGAAATTTTTCTCAGCTGGCCTTATGGGTCTACACTAATGCAGACGGGCTCTTATAATCTCTTTCACCCATTGCTAAAATACTGGTCTATCTATTCCAAACCCTCTTACTGTACTGAGTCTCAGTGCCATTATCTCAGAAGCAGATTTCTCTGGAAGTCCTTGAGGCTGAAAATATAAAAGCACTCTCTTCATGCAGAGATCAGCAAAGAACGTTAAAGTTCACCAGACATCAGTTATGGAAAAATGTCCTTTTTTAAAAGTAGATGTGGTTGCCCTAAATCTGTACATATATGGGCATTTTAATGGTCTGGAATTAAATCCTTAAATTACTTAAATTACTGGCTTACCCAAACATGGCGTTCCATGTTTTTCATTGACTTTCTTCTGTGGAACAGTTAGCATTTTTAAAGAACATACTGGAAGTGAATGAGGACTGGGCTTGCCAAATTCAATATTAACTGTCATGGGCCCACCGGTGGGCCCACTTCCCATTACATGTTTTAAACAGTAATATCCAGTGGTGTATAAAGTACCTGAAAGCCATACTCAAGTAAAAGTACAGATATCTTACCAGAAAATGACTTTGGTAGAAGTTGAAGTCACCGTTTAGAATATTACTTGAGTAAAAGTCTTAAAGTATCTGATATTTATTGTACTTAAGTACGAAAAGTATTTTTTTAATCTTAAACATAAGTATTGAAAGTAAAAGTACAAGTAAATGCAAAAGGGAAAAGAAGCAAATAAATATATAAAAAGTGTTCATACACAGCTTGAGTAGCAAGATTGTGTTCAGTTTTAACTCTTTCTTCCATTTTGTATTTTTGGGTAAGAATAAAAAGCACTTCATCCGGTACTTAGTGTCTTTCATTCCAACATAAGAAACATTTCTGGAATCTGCATCTGAAATATCATTTAGATGTATTTACACAGTTTATGTATCTCAGAGGGGACATGGATGCATTTAAACTGCAGTTACAGATGCATAAATAGGCCTAATGTTTTGTTTTTAGCAAAACGTTGAATACTGATATTTGAAATCATTTAAAATATGAAAAAAATAGTCGAAATGTGAAATTAAAACCGCCAGTAGGTGACAGCAAGTGACTGTTAATGAGTGAGTCATTGAGATTCAACCGATTAATTCAAACGACTGATTCTTTCAGAAACAAAGCATTTGACTGTGTTAATGAGTGAATCACTGAATCATTTTTATCATCCGATTTGTTCAAAAAGCTGATTCATTCAATAAGTAAACGCTGTCTATTGCTCAGAGATGCAACAGTGATGTGATCTTTGTTTGGAACTATTTTCGTTGGCAAAATTGAGCAAAAACAAGCAATATTATTTCTAAAATGTAAGTCACTTATTGCTTTACTGAACTTGTATAAAATGATTATTAAATGTGTTCATGCTGATATCAGCAGAAAAATGGTATAGATTAAGTTAACTATATTAAATTATATAAATTTAAAAAGCATAGAAGCATTTTTTGCATTCTACAATTTAGAATGCCTGGAATTTTGAGTTTTAATAGACTAATAAATCAACGTGCGTGCACTCTGTGTGTGATTTGGTGATATAGCCTACTTGATAATTTCAGATCGCACATCATTACAACAACACTTACCATATTATTGCAGACGATGCTGTATATCACACACCCCAGACTCGACTTGAGTGGAAAATGAAATCATCCGCGGTCGTGCGCGCACTTGTTGTTGCACATGAGCAAAGGTGTTTTTAGGAGTCTAACTTGCAAACCCCAGACCACTGATTCGTCAAACCTGTTTTCCTGCAGTCCGTGTTCTTCCGACTTCTGACTATTTTGTAGTAAGTAACGAATATGCTTCGGGGAAATGTATCGGAGTAAAAGTATACATTTTAATTAGGAAATGTAGTGGAGTAAAAGTAAAAGTTAGCTGAAATATAACAACTCAAGTAAAGTACAGATACTCCCAAAAAATACTTAAGTACTGTAATGAAGTATTATTACTTCGTTACAATACACCACTGGTAATATCGTAGTCTGAACCTAAAGCAATCCTGACAAACTATATATCGTTTGAAAGCTTAAAGACTCTAGTTTTCATATTTGGTGACTGATTTTTGAAATATTTTACAGAGCAACTGTAATTTATTAATCTGTAAGAAGAGTGCTCATCAGAGTCAGAGAGCGAGTTCTGACCTTCACTTTGAAATAGTGATACATATATAAAATCATGAAAAATCAGTAAAAATCTCCGTTCATGCTCATGTCAAGTGTTCAAAAGATAACATTCATTCTATTTTTTGAGAAAAAAAGGTCTAAAAGTGTTTCGAATATAAAGAAAAAACAATAGGTTCTCAATTTTTGATGCAGCGTGAACTATAACGTACATCCAGGGTTCTTGTGGGTTAATGTGTTTTTTAGAGGTTGAATTGAAATCAGATACTGCCATACTACCCTTAATAGTTCTGAATGTGATGTCTACTTCATAAATATTGAGAAAAGTATGGAAAAACATGTTTCAGATCACTCAAACCATATATGGAAATGGAGGTGTGCTTATATGGTTACTAATGGGGTTTGATGGTCATCTAGTGAAAACGCTTGGTACTATACCCAAACAAAATTTCACTGAAAGCTCATTTTTTGAGATATCAACCTCAAATTTGGAACACAATGTCTTCAGATTTTTGGTTTTGATTTTCTAGCAGTTTTAGAGTGAAACATGTTTTGTAAAATATATATTTTATATAAAATATAAATATTTTTAATTTTTACATTTTATATTTTCATAAAATTAAACTTCCATAACTTTTTTTGTAATATAATTTTTATAATGTTTTTCACCTCTCCAATAATCAGCCAAGTATCTTCTTTAAAAAGAGACCAACCTTAAGTCTCTGCTCCAAAGCATTCAAAATGTATAACCATTTAAGTTGGAAATGTCATTTTAAGGCCTATACTCAAAACGTGGAACCGACAGTTAACAGTTTAAACAATGTACCATTTGTGTTCCATGGGAGAACATATTTCTGTCAATTACAGTGTGATTAGTGGTACAGTTTTGTTATAGGGTCTGATTGTGTATGTATGTATACAGTATAAAGGCTGTTTTTGATTTCCACATTACTCTAATTATACGTTCAGTGAGATTTGAGGTCATTTAGCCTATTTAGCCTTAGAATTAATTCATTAATATTATAATTATATGAATACAAGGCATTTAATCTTCTGCTAGAAAACATACCAACATACAAGTGAATGTGATATATTATTTCAAGGACTGTAAGAAGCATGGAAAACTTGATTAGCATTTTCTGAAGGAAATACTTGTGCTTACAAGGCAGAAAATTGTGTTATGTCTTATGGAAATATATACTTTATACTTATTTCTCTGTAAATTAAATGCTTAAAGTGTCCCTATTATGGGTTATGAAAGGTTCATATTTTGGTTTTGGGAGTCTCCAAAAACAGGCTGATATGCATGCAAGGTCAAAAAACACTTTCATTTTCTTATAATATGCATTTATTTTTACCTTATTTGCTCAACGACTCCCAAACGATTCTCTCAACGATTCATTTTTCCAAACCCTTCCTTTGCGTGACGCTAACCTGCAGTGATTGGTCAATTTCATTTAAAGCAGTGTTTGTGAGCTTTTAACGCTCCAAAAATGTTGACGTCAATATGAAACGGCTTGGGATTCATTTTAAAAATGACTCGTTTCAATGATTCAGAGTCGACTCTTTCTTTTGAGAGACAATAACTTTATACACGGTGCACTTTCAGATTTAAAACTTTTTGCAGAATGTTTTCATTCACTTAGAGCTGTGTTACACACTGAATGAAAGGTAATTTTCAAAAATCCATAATAGGGCCACTTTAAAAGCATGGAAGTCTACTGTGTCTGTTTTCAGCTGCTGCACACAATAATCAACACATGGGGCTATAAATGGTTAAATATATACAAAGAAAAGAAAAATATATTGCTAGGAATTCTGTTTAGATTTTCTATGTATGTATGTATATACAGTATATGCTGTTTTAAACCTTGATACTAATACATGTTTCTTGAGCACCAGCATGTTAGAATGATTTCTGAAGGATCATGTGACACTGAAGACTGGAGTAATGATGCTGAAAATTCAGCTTTGTCATATCAGGAATAAATTACATTTTAAAATGCATTAAAATAGAAAAAAAGAATAATTGTAATACTGTTTCACAATATTACGGTTTATTTGATCATATAAATGCAACCTTGGTGAGCAAAAGAGAATTCTTTCAAAAGCATTACGTTATCTTACCAAATCCAAACTTTTGAACGATAGTGTACAGTACATATACATGCATATGCATGGGTATTGATGGCTGGATGGATTGTGAAGAATAAAGCATTTCTGGGCAGGTGTACATGATCATCAGTCATTTGGCATGGTGCCAGTAACTGTGTCCGCTGCCTCATTGTGGATAATGACTTGCACACGAATGTATTTATTAAGATGATGAACTGCAAAACAGAGAGTGGGAAACTTGGTGGCTCCTCAGTTGGAGAAACTGCATGCTCTCACGTGGAACAAATGAATGCAAGAGATGAATATGGAAGTGACTCCTCTGTGAGTGTGAAATTCAGATGATGTGTCCAAAGGAGGTATATTCATACTGTGAGAGTGTGTCAGAACGCCTGCTCCACCTTCAAACTGAGTGCGCATGAGTGTCAGTGGGGGCTGTGCTCTCCACGGGCAGTATAATAAAATTAATATACCTATGCTAATTCACCACTTCAATTTTGTCACCAAACCTCTGGATGCAGAGAAACCAAATTAAGGACAGTTCATCCGGGGTCTTACTTCATACCTAAGGGGTGCGTTTCCCAAAAGAAACTATGGTCGCAAGTTCCGTCAGAGTTCTATGGAATTAACGACCATATTTAGCTAACGATGCTTTTAGGATTTATTTTGTGTTCCCATGGGCCCTGTTTGAAATAGTGTAAATAGCACAAATAAATAAATAGAACAAAGATACAAATTAAGCAATGTTTAAGTTTTTTCCAAGTTTGCAGGTGCTAAGGTACAGAAACGGAATAATCAAATGTATAGCATTGCATAATCTTCACTGTATAAATTAAATATCAATTAATTCTTGTTAAAACTACAAAGTAATTCAGTCAAGAGCAGTGAGTGATTTACTCTCTTTTATTTTCTTGGATATCAGCTAGTAGTCTGTTCAAGCGCAAGAAGAGGCAAAACTCAATTTAGCATTCAAGAGCTGTGAGACGCATGTGTGCACAGAACAAAGTGATGAATTAAGCTCTTTCGTGTCTTTTTGTGCTTGCATGTTTAAATTGGCGAGGTGTATTTGTTCGTTCAAAGGCAAGATGACACGAAAGAGAATTTAATTCTGTGTTTGTGACCAGTCTGAGATGCGGCTTTCTGTGTGCGCACCGAACACAGCATGCGAGTACTCAGTTGAGTTCTTTTGCATCTTGTGCTTGAATGCTTTAAAATCTTTTGAGTCTTTAAATTGGCAAGGCTTAAAAACACATGCAAATTATAAGCTTTTGTGACGATGTGCAACAGTGGGCCATCAACTGTTCTGAGCGTCTTTCATGCTGGCCTCGGGCAGTCGGTTGAAATCACCAAGGAGCCCCCCACAGCCACGGGCCCCTATAATCATCACCACCTTTCACCCCACTAGCTACGGCCCTAACCTCAACTGCAGGGTTTATGCATCTGTGGTTGCCATTGTCATCTCATCATGATCACTGGAAGAGAAAGTGTTCAAGAAGGTCCATGAACTGTGAACATTTTATCTTCAGAATGTCATTTTTAGGTTTGTGCTCAGAAAGTTTAGAATGATGAACTACTAAAGGTGCATTATGTGAATACCAGATAAGTGGTGATGTGGTGGACTGGTTGAAGTTGATTGCTGACTGCAAGGCTGTAGTTTCAAAACCAGGTTAATGTAAGAGCCATCAAAACTGGGGCCTCCAGCAAGATCAATAGTTCACCCTCTAACTTGCTCCAAATTCATGTTTTTTTTTGTTTTGTTTTGTTTTTTTGAGTAACACAATAGGAAAAATTCTGAAAAGTCGTCATACAGCTCTCTTCTATATAAAGTCAGTAGTCCGTGCTGTTTTAAAGAAATTGATATTATTTTATTCAGCAATTAAATCAAATGTGACATTTATTATTTAAAAAAAAAATCTATTTAAAAATGCTGTTCTTTTGAACTTTCTATTCATTAAAGATATATATATATATATATATATATATATATATAGTATGTAAAATGGGTGTAGTTTTTGTTTTAGTCCCAACCCCCTGTACTTAAAATAAAACAAAAATACTAAAAATATAATTTAAAAATGTAATTTAATATAATTAATTTGCACCAAACGGGCAAAAAATAAATAAATAAATAAATAAATAACATCATGAATTAGTCCATACAATGTGTACACTATATTTCAAGACTTGTGAAAATGTCAGTTAAAAAAAACAAAAAACAAATAAATAATATTAATTACAATAATAATAATAATAATTTGAAAAGTTCCCTTTGGCACTGAAATGTCAGTTCTATTTGTGATAATAAGATTAAAAATTGGCACATAATTGATGCCATCAACAATTGCAAATACCAGTGATTCTCACATAACTGAATGTGAATTGTAAATACATGAGGGTGAGTGAATGATGACAGAGAATTTTAATTTTTGTTCTATCCCTTTAACCCTAGTTTTCTCTATGTGAATTGTCCCTGTTATAATTGTATTGCAAATGTCTTCAGATAAAAGCATCTTCTAAATGCCTGTGCACTCTGAGTGTGCACTAATACTAGAAAAGAGACTGAGAAATGGAAAAGGAGAAATTCTGCTCATGCCTGTTCCACTAGATCACAGCGTTTGAGAAGGGAGGGGCTGAGGGTCTTAGAGGATGCCTGTCTCCATAAGCAATGACACTTCCGCACCCTATTAAAAAGATGCATTAGCCCCAGCGCACTAGGCGCTAATGGCTCCAGAGTTTGGATGACTTTTTCTATTATTAATATGCCTGCACAGTTACAGAGTTATTCGTCTGGTAATTAAAGACAGAGTGCGCATTGATTTCCACCGAGTCCGAGAGCATGTGTGGAGCCACGCATCCCCCGTGTTGTGTGTTCACCGACAGAAGCTATCTGTCTTTTCCCGAATAGGTTCACAGGGGAGCTGGCAGATTGAAAACATACTTTCTGTCATAACTCTGGTCACAATTAAGCTGTTAAATTCTGTTTCACCACTATATTAGTGCTGACAAACCCAGTGTGGAAGCTCTACTCAATGCATCAATGAGCATTAGCTTAAAATAACACTGGAAACAACACCATAGTAAAATCTCTCTCTCTGACAGATATCACTGTTCACAAGCTTCAGGTGTTGATCTTTATAAAGATCATCATCACTGGCAAATGATAAGATGTATTTCAGGCTCATTTTCAGTGGATTTTAGCTAAATATTTCACTTTATCCACTGTTTTACGTTACATTTTCATGAACCAAATGATTTAAATTGAATTGCAAACCGATTTTCCAAACTAGTTTGATTGATTCATTGAATAGAACAGATGAGTGAATTATTCACCATTTGAGCTTTACAGTTCAAAGATTTTAAACAAGCAACAGAAAATCACGATTGCTGAGATACAGAAATATTGAATGTTGGAAAAAAAAAAAAAATGTAGTTCAAAAGGTCATAGGCGTGCTTTTAAAAGTAATTCAAGCAGCTACTTGAATGGGGAAGAACTAAAATCTCTAGAATTGTTATCCCCAGATCTGCCATGCCAAATTATCTGTCAAACTGGCAAAGAATACTATCATAAATTTCAGTGCCTGTAATGCATAATACAGTGGTTTTAGTCATTTGTTTTGCAGATCCGTGTGATCGGTCTTCTGTGCTGCTTTCTTTAGAGTAAATTTGATTTTTTTTTTTTTTTCCAGACTGCTTAAATTCTCCTGCTCCTTAAATTGTTTCTAATCAGGCCAGGTCGGCTGCTCAAAAAAAAACAACAACAAAAAAAGTGTATTGAAGAATACACTTCAAAAAAAAAAAAAAAAAAAAAAATGTGCTGTCAGTCATTGAAAAACAACATGCCATCAAACCATCAAATGGCTTGATTGATAAAATGATTGATAATAGTGCAGCTACTATATCATTTACTGTTTGTGATTCTAGTATTTTATTGGTGGAGGTTGCATTGAGTGTGATTAGTTAAGTACAGTGTGGGTAGAAGAACAGACCTGCTTTACACAAATGACCTTCCCTCTCTCTCTGTATTTGTTAGGCCATCTTGTTCCTGTCTCACTGAATATGCATGAGTCCACACCAAAGCGAGTCCCGCACCCTGGCTCAAGTTCCTCATGAATGCTGTTCTGGCTGATCCATACATGGCATCAGCATCACGATAAACACAAATTGGAATGGAGTATGATTGCTTCCTGGTCTACCTGTTTGAGCCAAAGCTGTGCGTGAGGGATAAAGAGGCCGTGATCTTCTTCCTAAATGACGTTTTAATTAAACAGCGTGCCTGCCACATATTAAACTATGTACTATCTATCTATCGTTCTATCATTCTATCATTCTATCTATTGTTCTGTCATTCTATCTATAGATCATGCTTTCAGTCATTTGTTCAACCGTTCATTCATCATTCATTCTATCTACCTATCATTCATCGCACATCTGTCTGTCTGTCTATCTATCTGTCTGTCCGTCCATCCGTCCATCCATCTATCTATCTATCTATCTATCTATCTATCTATCTATCTATCTATCTATCTATCTATCTATCTATCTATCTATCTATCTATCTATCTATCTAACTATCTATCTATCTATCATTCACTTGTTCTGCCATGCATACTATCATTCTGTTTGTTTGTTTGTTTGTTTGTTTGTTTGTTCTATCTGTTGTTCATTCATTCCATCTATCTTTATTTGTTCTATCGTTCCTTCTATTGTTCATTTGTTCTATACCTTTTATTTTTCTGTGCCGTGATCTGTGCTTAAATGAATTCATCTCACTAGCCATATTCTCTCTGTCTGTTTCTCTTACTCATGTGATTTTTTTTTTTTCAATATACAGTAGTGCATCTGATGTAAAAACAGCACCTGTTGAGACACTTCATAAGCAGATGATAGCTCTATGTTCCCAATGTTTCTCTGTTTGGTTAATCGTCTGGATTCCCTTTTGGGAATATTTTGGCTTACTTTATAGCACTGGCTATTCTGCCAAATGTCAGCTACAGTGTGTGTATGTCTGTTTAAATGCTTACGCACAGATAGAAGTGGTGTGAATCTGTATCAACACCCTTCCTTTACCAGTTCACATGACCGAATCCATCCTGATCACACAACAACAGTGTCCTGTTCAATTTAAACTAGCTAAATAACAGCCAAAATGAAGTAAATATGTGCAAACACCTTACAAAGACATGTGAGAAAGTAACTATATTTCAAACAACTTGAATAAATTGACCTGTTCGTGGGCAACAAACTCATCTGATTACAGACTGTTCAATGTTTATGAATGGGAGTGTCTTAGTCTATGCATTGTCGTGTGTGTGTGTGTGTGTGTGTGTGTGTGTTTGTTGTAACCTTGCACCAGAGGCTGTGGTACAGTTCTTGGCTCCTAGACCATTTGTCATGTGCCTGCTGTGGCACACACTGCAGAGAGAGAGAGAGAAAGAGAGAGAGAGAGAGAGAGAGGCGGTAGCAGAAAAGCAAATCATAGCTCTGCAGCACTAAATCTAATAAACAAATTTCTGTCTTTTTCTTTCAGTCTTCCAATCCCTGAGCCCTCCCTCAACTGTGACCCAGTCCTTTATCATCTAAAGATGTTGGAAATTGCCTATTAAAATATTTTCAATGTTACAAAATGGCATTTTATGTGTCATATGGATACACATATAGTATATCAATCGTATATCGTTCTATATTTCTATCTATAGTTTTACCATTCTGTCTGTCCATTGTTTTATCTGTCTAACACTAGCATGGTTTTGTCAGTAGTGGCCATGTTGCTTGTGATTGCAAAGGCACCTTGAATATAATCCATACTTTATATTTAGAATTGCTTAAAGCAAGGTTACCTCTTTCTCGGCCTGATTTCTTTTTGGCAGTTTATTGGAAGACTGTATAAACATTGTGGAAAAGTGGGTTTGAAATGTCATCTGTAAATGCCAGAAAATGAGAATACAGCAAATTGTATGGGTACTGGACATTGACTCAACCAATGATGTGAATATTGGGGTTTGTATATTTGACCTAAAGCTGCCTTTTCACAATCTTGCCAAACAACAGAGCGGAAGTCATTCACTTTGAATCGAGAGTAGTATGGGAATTTTTGGATCTGATTTGAACTTTCAGGCATTGAAATATTTGAACCTTTTTAGCTAGACTGTGTGACCAGCAAAACGGATGTGAAGTATTTTAATGAAAACTCTTGAGTGTGAGGTGAGAATTGCCGGTATTTTTGCACAAAAATGCAAACCTTTGTATACCATTTCTGTAAAATATGCAGTTATGATTATTATAATTATGTCCGAAATAATTATTGAATAGTTGATACATAATTATTTATGTCTATTAGCTCTAAGTGGTTTTCTTTCAAAGGTATTGTTGGTCATTTGTTTTTGGATGTATTCATACATTCATTATTAATTCATGTTACTATACATTATTAATTTAATTTCCATGATTATATGGTGAACAGGGGATGTGTAATGACTGCCACTGTAAACGCTTTGTGAACAACTTTTTTTTGTATTATTGTGAACAGTCAGTGGATGCAATTCCAGGAGATGTTTTATATTGTAATTTTGCATCGAAATTTGCTTCAAAATTACACATTACAGAAGTAAAACCGATTGCGAATACCATTTCATGTTAACTTTGATTGTTTTCATGTATTCAAGAGAGATGCTGCAGTAGAAAAAGCTCATTTTTGTTCTCTGTGCGTGAATCTGCTCTTCATAAGCCTTGCTTATGCTGAACTGAATGCCATGTTTAATATTTGATCGTGCCGGTTCTTCTGGCTGCTCATGTGAAGTGCTACTGCCTTGTACAACATAATGGAACAGAAGCTTCTTGTCAGAAACAAAATCACAGCAAAAGTTCAGTTTATCACCTCATATCATCCCTTGATATTTATTCTGCTCTCTCAGTAGTGCAGGAAACTTCATCTGACCAGTGCATGACACTTCTTGTATTGTAGTTAATCCTTACTAGGCCACGAATCCACCAACCCTGCAAAAACACAGATTATGTCACTCCTTGTTTTTTGCAAGTGCTCGATTTGCCAGCTAATGAGCTCCTGTCCAAAGTTCATGCCCCTGTCCTACATTCTGCCCCTGTAGCATGCTTCAATGGGTAGTTTTATAAAATGCTGTTGTCTTTCTCTCTCTGTCATTGTCTTTCTCACCCTCTCTGTCCTCTTAGTAGGCAGTATTCACTCTGGTCCAGGCCGTCTCTCTGTGTTTTTCTCTTATCTTGTCACTCTAAAGGTTCTCCAGCTATTGATTCTCATTGTAAGGCAAGCCAAGGGGCTGACTGTAATCTTGACACATTATAGCTTTATTGAGTGGGTTTGGGCCGAGGTGACACCCATCTGTGCTCAGCACGGCCAGTTCTACCTCTTAATAAAGATGGCAGCAGCATGTCAAGGCAGGGTTAAGGACAAAAAGAACAGTGCTGGTTTATTTGTCAAACACAAATCAGATACATAAAACAATGAAACACAAATACCTAAAGCAGACACTGAAAAATAAAGCAATGTACTATTTTGTTCCACTTCAGCTGTTAAAGCGATTTTTCCCAAAGAGTTCATCCAAATATGAACCATTATTTACTCACTCTCATGTCGTTTCAAACCTGTAGGACTTTCTTTTATGGAACTTTTGTTGACTTTCAATGTATGGACTAAAGAAGTTAAAACATTCTTCAAAATATCTTCATGTTCCCCAGAAGATCTTCATACAGGTTTGGAACAGCATGAAGGTGGATAAATGATGACAGAATGTTCATTTTTGAGTGAACTGTCACTTTAAAGCAAATACAAATTGAGCATCTCTGCAAATTGAATAAATTAATTAAAGAAAAGGAAAGATACATTTTTAAGATGTAAATACATTTAATTGTGTGCTGTCCTATTTCCAACCCAACCTCAATGGATAAATGTGTTATGACATTTCTGAAGATGACATTATGTTGCTTCTTGCACATTTTGCAACACTTTCAAGTGAAATGTACTGTAAAAAGTGGTTGTAAAACCACATGGATTTTTTTTTTTTCAGAAACAGATGAACATGAATGTGGCAACATTTATTGCATTATTTGTATGCAGTTCAGAAATTAAATGTCCAATGAGTGCCTCTAATGCTCGTTAAAAGGTTAAATCACCAAAAAACCTAACTGCTAAATTAACCATCCCATTTTAGCGTGCTTGTACAAGTTTGTGAGCTCTTTTATTGTGACTTGTGTTTTACGGGACCCAATTGCTCCGCATCAAAAGTGCAGTGCTATACCAGGTGAGCTACAGAGCACGTTTACTATGTAAGAAAAGCCATATATATGAAACTGGCTATGTGATGCAAACATCAAAATGTATTAGTTTACAACTATGGTAAAAGTGTTTTGAGGTCTTAACATGGTAAAAAAGTATTTATTAATCAATAATCTGCCCCTGTAATTATAATTTGTTTGAAAGGAAGAAAAGTTGTGGGTGTTTTACTGCCATTTTACTGTTATTTTATGCTGGAAACTGCAGTGAATGAAGGTTTTTGGAGTTTTTGCAAAAATGCAAGTAGGGGTGCGTTTTTCAGTGAGCTTGTGTTTCTATTCCTTTGCACTAGTCTGTGTCCTGTGTGACAGCTCCTAACCCTCTCTGTGCACTAGTGTGGAAGAAATCCACTCAATACAGACCAAAACACTAAAGGTCTACTACTTTAGGGATGTGCCATAAAATATACAGCACTGTGATTATCTTCAGTATGGTCTATGATTGCTAGTAAAGTCCTCTTACATACACACAAATGGAAAAATGCACTTTTCTGAATGCCTAAATGATGCATATGGTGTCGATTTCACATTATACTCACATTTAAATCATTTAGCAGACGCTTTTACCCAGAGTAACTTAAAAAAGTGCTTTAGCCATGCATAAGAGACCAGCAGAGATCAACAGATGGTGAGCATGTAATCTGGAACGAAGTGCTTCCTGTATGAATACAAACAAGTGCTACTAGTACAATAAACCTAATACAGATAACCTAGCACAATATAACCTAGAGCAAACAAGCCAAACAACCAGAAATGAATTGCAATTTAATATACTTTTGTTAACCCAGTCACAGCCTAGCCACAATGAAACTGTGCACACTCCATTTGAATGATTGAGTGCAGTAATATGTAATAATATGATTTAAGCACTGAATCCAGTACAAACCACAGCAATATCAGCATATTTTGAATCACTTGTTATAGGAGCGATTGGCTTTTTCATGGAGTTTTTTTTTTTTCCTATCCTCTCATTCCCATAAAGTTTTTAGAGCATTTTTCTAATTTCTCACTTGCTCTGACCTCTTCCTCTGCTTTCAGTCCCACAATATATGGTATTAAAAGCAATTCATTTAAGCAGTTTATAACATAACAGTGTTGCCGTATCCTCCATTATTGGCATTATATAAAAATTAGTTTGTTCTTTTTTGCCTAAAACATGAGAAGTCATAGAGGTTGCATTTTATTTATGTAAATCAGAAAAATAATAAAAAATAAAATGTAATCAAATAAAATAAAGAAAATATTAAAATAACTGAGTCACTTTTTGTTAAAGGGATAGTTCACCCAAAAAATGTACAATTTACTTTTATTAAACGGTGACTATCCATGTAAAGCGAATACAGATTGATCGTCTCTGTAAATTGAATAAATAAATAACATTTCAGCACCTTAAAAATGCAACTGTATAAAAATGTATTGTTAGTTTGAATGCAGTTTAAATAGTTTACATTTGAGTTGTGTGCTGTTCTATTCTGAATCAGTTCAATGAAATAAAAATGGAGTCACTTTTTAGACTTTTTATTAGTAATTTATGAAGGCAATTTTGGGTTTCTTTTATTAAACCAGGCTGCTGGTTGTTCTTATGAGATCTGGCAATGCAAGGATGTATGAATTAGTGTGTGAAATAAACACTTATTTTCTCACCTGATTCGTCTTTAAAGTGAAGCTATCTCTCTTTTATTTGCTCCATCTCTCTTTCTCCCTTTTGGTAGTGTTAGCATACAGAGAGGTGCCCACTTCACTTAGCTCTGGCTGAATATGATTTGGTCTGAGTCGTGTTTTTAATATTTAATAAGCTGTGCAGCGTGTAATCAGGCCTGCCTGTTGATAATGATATTTACATGGCATGGGCATGCCATATCAAAAGGCTGTATTTATTATCAGACAGACTGCGGGAAGCAGAAAGGTCTCGGTCATCTCGTTTCTTCAGCGTGTCGTGTATTGCAGGTGAAGCGCCGGCTTTGTGTGACTTCAGTCACTCGACAAATCTCCACAACCCCCTCCCAGTTCCCAGCTGACTATTATTGCTGTGCACTGCGAGGGCAACACGAAGCTAATCTTTCTCCTTGCACCTACTACCGTGTGCAGTTTGTTTAGGGCAGGGTGTTATCTGGGGCCGTAATGAGGAACGAGGGTTGCCTAGCCAACCCCTGCGTCCACCCGCTTTGTTTAGTCTAAAATTACTGTTGCTTAGCACGCCGGTTCTGCTGGCTGAATAACAACCATTATTAGCCTGTACATCTGTATCTGTTATCACTCAACACACATAGCGTACTGTTAGCAAAGACTTCAACAACAGTTTGTGTGTAGCTGCATTATGCTAATTTTTATGACTTCTAGAACTACGTTTGTTTTGTTGGGATTGTTTGTTCAAAAACATTGCTCTTGTGTTTTATTGCGGATATTCGGTTTGACGTTTTGGAAATGTACTTTGTGCTGTGAGCCCCAGTCGGATCCTAATTAGCTTGTGTTGTTTTGTGCATCTCCAGTGAAACTAGGCTTTGTTTATTTGGGCTGACTATGGTGATTTGTAATCTTATAGCAGAACTAGGAGGATGAATGCATGTTTAAACTGTAATAACTGTATAGTAGTTTAATTGCTACATGCTTCATATTTCACAAATCGCAGGGGTTCAGTCTGCTCAAGTTATGGTTCTGATGTTACACGAGTGTCATTTACTCACACTCATATCGTTTCAAACCTGTATGACTTACTTTCTTCTGTGGAACACACAGAAAAAGGATGTTGCAAAAACTTTCTTTCTCTGTGTTTGTTGACTTTGTATGGAATAAGCAGTTGAACAGAAGCAAGAAAGTCATACAGATTTAGAAAGAAATGAGAGCGAGTAAATGATGACAGAACATTAATTTTTGGGTGAACTATCCCTTCAGAGCAATTACAGATTGTGTAGAAGCTTGTGTAGAAGGCATAATCATGACTTTTTTATCTCACAAGTCAGAATTGTGAGATGTAAACTCAGAAATTTGAGTTATAACCTCAAAATTAAAAAACAAGAGTCATAATTGTGAGATAAAAAGTTGCAGTTACTTTCTGTTTTGTTTTTTTATTCTATGGTGGAAACAAAAAAATGATAAAAATATTTAGAATTCTTAGAAAAATAGTCAGAATTGTGAGTTAATACAATTCTAAGAAAAAAGCTTTTTTGAACAGTGTTTTTATTAAACTTTTTATAAATATAACAATATACACATAGCATTTACTTAAAATATTAACACTCAAAAAATAAAATAAAAAATAGAAAAAAGCTTTTTGTTTATTTATTTTTTATTCAATGTTGGAAACAAGCTTCCAAAGTTTAAAATTAAATAAATTAATAGAATAAATAATTAGGCCTACATCTTTTTTTATGTCTTATGCCATGAGCTGCACTTTTTTTTTTTTTTTTCTGTCACTCAAACAGTAGAGTGCTAGCAATGCAAGGTCGTGGGTTCGATTCCCAGGGAATGGGTGAACTGCTAAAAAATGTATACTGTAGATCAAATGCAATGTAAGTCATTTTAAAAGCACAAATTGCACAAATGATAGTTCTGCTGTTGCACGAGTACACATTTTAAAAAAGCTTTAGAAATGGATATTGATTTCTGAGTCTTGCTTGATTTGAAGCAAATTTCTCCCATGCTGGCTTGGTTTTCATATGCTGAAATGGTGTATTTGCACCACTCCCCCTCAGATTTGTCTCCTACTGATTAAACTGGCTCTGGTTTTGTGTGTGGTTGAATGCAGGACTGAAGATTGCGGAGTGACCCGTGATCTGGGCCGTGTTGTAATTCACTCCTGCTGCGGTAAATGTGTGGACTGCTCTTTGACCTGCCTTGAATTTGTTTACACCCTCAGTCACTGGGGATGATGGCAGCCTCTGACCTCTGACCTCCTCATATCCTCTGGAGGGTTCAGTCTCTGTAGTCTCAGGATGGCTCTTCTCAGATGGTGTTAAATAGACCGGTGATTCCCAACCAGCAATACTTTAGCAGCTTTCAGGGCGGTAATTGGATAGATTTCAGTTTTGCTTTGTTAAAGGGGTAGTTCACCCAAGCGCGGATATTTTCCACTGCATAGTAGCGATGTATGATTATGAATCTTTCATATGAGGCAGATGTAGCGCCCTCGCCACCTGATGAGGGGAGATGTGAATAATAAAACACAGGACACGGAGCTGCTGCTTCACCATCAGAGTCTCTGTATTTTCTTTTTTTTGATGAACATTAAAAGCATTGCAACACATTTTATCAAGTTTTTTTCCATTTCAACATTGCTGAAACTGAAGCTGAGTGACATGAGAGTGTTTTAACTACATGAAATACATTTTCAACTGGCAACATGTTCATCGTACTTTCCTTTAAAATGTTCTTTGAAACATATGAACAGTACAGGTATTCAAACACTTTATACACCCTTTTTACCCATTTAGAATATTCTCAGTGTTTCTTCTAGGTTTCAGAGAACTCATAACAGTTAAATTTAGACAAATAATCATTTTATATACTCACATAATGTGAACATGACTTAATGAACTGTTACAACCGATTTGATGTACACATTTTAACTGATAAGCTCTTCGGGATGCCATCTGCATTTTTTTAACACAGGAAAGTAGGTGAAACTTATTCAACTATTTAACTTTTAGAACACTTTTGTAACTGATACCGTTTTTTGTCACATTTATCACAAATGTGTTATATTTGTATTTCGCTCAAATACATTACATCGCAGTCATTGACTACGAGAACACGTTGTCTCCATCATTAGCATGGCATGTGTGATTAGCACACGCTGAACTTGATACAAACTTTTTAATATCCGAAAACAACAACATATTGACCCTTTAAAGGATAACATTTGCATTTCTCATAATGTCTACACATTAGGAAGGCATTCTCTTTTGACATTTTCAAGAATTTTATACCTGATGAGGGGAGATGTGAATAATAAAACACAGGACACGGAGCTGCTGCTTCACCATCAGAGTCTCTGTATTTTCTGAGCAGCGCGCCCCCTCCCCAAACAGGTGAACACTTCCCAGGGAAAAACAATCAAGCAATCAGTGAATCATTCAAGGCTGAGCAGGGAACATTAATCGTCACAGATAGGACCCTATAAAGTGCATTCAAAAAAATACATTCACTTGTTTTAAGTTCAGTGTTACTCTAATATAATTTATTTACCTTTTTTCTTAGTTTTACACATTTATTTATTAATTATTATTTTCCTTTTTTTTCTCTTTTTTTGAATCACCACACTCTCCCCTTCAAAAATAAATGTCGTCCCGACATTACACCCCTTTTTTTTCTTCACAGTTGATGTTGTGTTATCCATATGTTGTATGTTCTAAGTGTATGTACTGTGTTTTACTGTATCTACAGGTCATCAATTAAGGTTTATTTTGAGAAATGCATAGTCTCTTGTCTTCCTTATGGACACTTCCTTTTCACCTTTTAATTCATTCTCTTCAGTATGCATATAAGTCTTTATATGTGTATAAATATACTGGCTGATATGGTGGTACTGGGGGAGCCCATTGGGTCAAGTTCTGCATCTCATATTGAATGGGCTGAAACGTTCCTGGGTTTAGATGCTCTACTCCATAGCATGCCGGAGTACCAAGGTAGTCATAGGTAAACGTCTTTGGTGGTCTCCTCTCTCTCCTAGGCCATCTGCACTCCTTTTCCCCTTCATCATTAACTTCACTCGAGGCTACATGTCCATCTGCTACAACATCAGCTGCAGGTTGTTCCTCCGCCCTCAAACCTTCTTGCTCATTTCTTTCCTTCTCCACTTCGCAAGGCTGGACAAGTGGTGAGTTTGTTGCCTCTAGTCCTTCATTTCTCTCCACAGATTGCTGATGCTGGACGGCAGGTAAGTTTTCATTTTCTAATTCATTGTTTCTTCCCACTGGTTGCTGATGCTGGACTACAGGTAGGTTTTTATTTTCCAATTCACGATTTCCTCCCACAGGTTGCTGATGCTGGACTACAGGTAGGTTTTCATTTTCCAATTCATTGTTTCCTCTCTCAGGTTGCTGATGCTGGACCACAGGTAAGTAATAGTAGCCACGTTCTTCATCTTCTTCATCTGAGCTAGGATCATGCCTTTCCATGGAAGTTGGCCCCCGTGTTTTCCTCTTCACTCTTGGCTGTGGTTGGAGTTCCAATTCCAGTGGTAGGTAATCGCATGGTAACAGGAGATTCCGGTGTAGAACCCTTGATCTCCCTTTCCCTCGTTCTGGTTTCACTTCATAGACAGGGCCTTCTTCTCCCACTTGGCGAACAACTGTGTGTATCGCTTCCTCCCAATGATTCCGCAACTTCCCTGTGCCTCCTCTAGGTGTGAGGTTCCTCACCAGAACACGATCTCCTGGGTGCAACACTGAGCTCCTTACTTTTCCTTCATGGTTCCTTTTGTTTCTCTCAGCCACCTTTTTGCTGTTTTCTTTAGCAATCTCATATGCTTCCCGCATTCCTTGACTCCATCTCTTTACATATTCCTTGTGGTCCTCAGTCCCTCCTTCTGGTGCCAATCCAAAAAGCAAGTCTACAGGTAGTCTTGGTGACCGCCCAAACAGAAGATAGAACGGCGAAAATCCAGTTACCTCACATCGTGTACTGTTGTAGGTGAAGGTAAGTTTGTTCAACGATTCCTTCCAGTTAGACTTCTGTGTTTCCGTCAAGGTCTTTAACATCTGGAGCAACGTCCGATTGAAACGTTCCACCTGCCCGTTTCCTTGCGGGTGGTATGGTGTTGTTCGCGATCCTGCAATTCCACAATTCCTCTTTAACTGAGAAAGCAACTGATTTTCGAACTCGGCTCCCTGGTCATGATGAATCCTTTTGGGAAATCCGAATTTCAGTGCATAGTCATTGAAGATTCGTTCAGCAACAGTTTTGGCAGATTTCGATGTGGTGGCGTAAACTTGTGCAAACCTCGTGAAGTGATCAACTATCACCAGGATATATTCATATCCTCCTTTGCTCTTATCGAGGTGCAAAAAGTCAATAGAAACAAGCTCAAACGGGTGGGTGGTGACAATATTCATGAGTGGTGCTCTAGTTTCTTTACTCGGCTTCTTCTGTTTCAAACAGGTACAACACTTGGTCACAAAATATTCAATTTCTCCCTGCATTTTTGGCCAGAAGAACCTGTCCCCCACTAAGGACATGGTCCTTTCCACACCTTGATGCCCCATTTTACTATGTAACTCCTGCAAGACACGTTGTTTGTATCTTTCTGGCAGCACAAGCTGAGTTCGGGTAGCTGTCTTTCTGCGAAGGATTCCATCCTCTCCTAAGGAAAGCTTATCCCAGTGGCGCAGCAAGCTCTTACTCTGTGTACTTAAAGTCTTCAGTAGGTGTTTGGAGGGTTTTTCACCAGCCAACTTACATTGTACTATTGGTCCAATGTAGGTGTCTTCTCTCTGTGCTTGTCGTATCTCATCAGTAGAGTAGGTTCCACTTGACTCTGCACTCTCTGTTGGGTTATGAAGTGAGGTCATGGCTATCCATGACATGGTCAAATCTTGCGCTTCTATTGCCTGCACGGTTGCCTCAACACAATCAGATGTGAGTTCCTCCGTACACTGCTCCATCATTGTTTCGATGTCCAATGGCATTCGGGATAAACTGTCCGCATCAATGTTGTCTTTTCCAGGGCGGTATTTAATTGTGAAGTGGAAGTCCGCGAGCTCTGCCACCCATCTGCATCCAGTCACGTTGAGTTTGGCACTGGTTAGCACGTAGGTTAGCGGGTTATTGTCGCTATATACGGTGAAGGTGGGTGCGTAATACAGGTAATCGCGAAACTTCTCTGTAACCGACCACTTCAAAGCTAGAAACTCCAATTTCCCTGAATGAAGATGGTAGTTTCGTTCAGCGGCTGTCAATGTGCGTGATCCATATGCAATGACTCTAAGTTTCCCCTCTTGCCTTTGGTACAGAACAGCACCAAGTCCCAGGTTTGAGGCGTCCGTGTGGAGTATGAACGGTTTTGAAAAATCAGGAAATCCCAGGATTGGGGGTTCTGCCAAGCAGTCTATTAACTTCTCCAACCTCTGCTGATGATGTTCCAACCATAGAATGGGCTTCTGAGAAGGTACTCCTCTTTTTTTGCTCTTTACCCATTTACTTGCAGCTCCACTACGTCCCTCTTCCTTAGTATCAGCTGCTCCTTTCAGCAAGTCGTAGAGAGGTCCCGCAATCTTGGAGAAGTCTTGAATATACTGCCTATAATAACTCAACAGGCCAAGTACAGCTCTCAACTGTCCCACCGTACTGGGTCTTTTCTCTTTCAGGGCTCTTACGGCTACCGTGTCCGCAGGATCCATTTTACTGCCCTCCGCGGACACAATCCTTCCCAAGTAACGTACTTCCCGTTTAAACAGCTCACATTTGCTAGGCTTGAGTTTAATTCCATATTGCCTCAGATGCTGTAGAACTTTTCGCACATCATTGACATGGTCTTCGAAGGATTTACTGAACACTAGTGTGTCGTCAAGGTAGGGAATACAGCAGTTGTCTCTGAGATCTTCCAAGCACTCTTCCATGCAGCGTTGGAAAGCCGCAGGAGCGTTCATTAGACCAAAAGGGATACGGATCCACTCGTAGAGTCCCCATGGTGTCACGAAAGCCGTCATGGGTCTACTCTCTTTGGCCATGAAACCCTGGTGATATGCTTTCCCTTGGTCAAGTAACGAGAACCAGGTGTTTCCTCCAAGACTGTCCATGATGTCTTGAACGCGTGGAATGGGCTGTCGGTCAGGATTTGTCTTCTGATTCAATTCCCGGTAGTCGATACACAACCGTAAACTACCATCCTTTTTTCGGACACAAACTACAGGTGAGGAATACGGTGAGTTTGACTTCTGAACCCATCCCTGGGCAATGAGATCATGTAGGTAGTCTTTCATCTCTTCGTACAGGGGGCGAGGTACTGACTGGTAAGTACGGGTGACGGGGGTAGAGTCTTTCAGAGAGATGTTCAACTGCAATCCTTCTATACAGCCAATGTCGTCATCGGATCTTGAAAAAGAAGCTGCTTCCTCTCTCAACATCTGCTGTACAATTTGTCTTCTTGACTCACTGAGATGGCTTAAGTCTAACGGTGGGTCCCATGTTGAATCAGGATTCTGGGTATTTTCATTTATGATTTGACTGATACTTACAGACTCAGAGCGGGGTGTTTCAAGAGCAGCGGCTGGGTATACAGCCTGTACTGGATGCACTGTACCAATAACAGTCTTGCCATTCAACATTATATCATGGTCGGTAGGGTTTTGAACAGTGACAATGACATGTGGTGAGGTTTGTCGTCGCAACTTCACAAGAGTTTCACAAAACTCCAATCCCTCAGGCCAGGTAGGATTCACATCAGGCTCATAGAGTAGCACCCTTTCTTCCTTTGGTGCCGATGTCTGTACTCTACATTCAACTTGAACAGAGGTGTGTTTAGGCACATGAACTCTTTCCTTTGTGGTTTTAAGTATGTACTCGCATGACATTTCGGCCTGGACTCTCTCGATGAATGCTGTTATCGTATTTCCTTCCAAGTTGGGAATGGCTGTCGCCAACATCTCACTACTATGTGGCTGGGTTAATCCATTCCTGTTGGCTACCTGCTCAATCACATTGTACCCGATGATGGGATGACACAGATGTCCACCTCTCATCACTAACACAGGTATAATGAGCTCCTTGTCCTTTCGTTCATCAGGCACCAGTCCAAACGTGACTTCCATCCATCCAATGAATGGTATATCCTGACCATTCGCAGCTACAAGGCGGAGTTCTTCGGGTGCATCGATTGCTTCTGAAACATCCCTTAATCGTACATTCGGCAAGTGCTCATTTTTCCACACCTCACCAACAATACACACTTGGGAGCCTGTGTCCCATAATGCTTCTACAAGTAACCCTTGAAAATAGCATTGCACAAGGCACTGTTTTCCAACAAGCGCAGCACAAGTGGATTTGTTTGACTGCCGTGTTATGGTAGCTGAGGTAGGGTTCACACTTATTTTTGAATACAGTCTACACTGTCTCCTATGATCTGCCCAGTGATCTGCTTGACATGCTTTTGAGCAGTATAACGTCTGCTTACAGTTTGCACAGTTTCTCAACAGTAGGTCAGAACGGATGGTGCCACAATATGTACAGCTTTTAGGGGACTCTTCTTCAGCACCGGTCACTGCCTGTCCCGCGGTCGTGACCCAGCCTCGTTTAAAGAGCCTTCCTGATGCGTCATGGGTATCCGTGCTCGACAGCCAGCTGAGAAATGGTCACTACCCCCGCACTTGTAGCAGTGAGTACAGTAGACATCTAGTCCACTTTGTTGACATGCAAAGCATTTCCTTACTCGACTTGGAGGGGGGTGATAACGTTGCACTGGGAACCAATGTGGTCGCTGAACTGTCACTCTTCGCTGGTCGTACGGCTGCCAGTAACCTGGAGGTGGATACTGAACCTGTGGTGAAGCCGTATTACTGACATCTGTCACTGGAGGAGGACACAGAGTAGACATGACCTGAGGTTGTTTCATTGACTCTCGGATTTGAGAAACTTCTGCACTGAGGTCTTTTAACAGGGCCATGCCTAAACGCATTTCTCTCAGCTCAGTTAGAATGTCAAGTTCAGTCTTTTCCGAATTTTTCTGACACGGTGGTTTCCCTTTTTTCTCGATAACAGTGTCACTGGACTGAACGGCATGAACTTTAGGGGCACATGGCTGGACAAGTTTCTTTTTGTTTTGACGCTCGGTTTCATGGGCACATGCCTGATTGACTTTGTCGAAGAGCAGTTCATCACTTACATCAGCTTGTGTCAAATAGGGTCGCAAGTCACCTCTAATGCTGTCGTTCTGCAGACCTGTCAGGACAGTGTGAAGAAACATACTCTGTACTAACTTTGGGTCATACTTCAAACTGGATTCGGCTTCCTGGGATGCGAACAAAATCTTTTGTCTTAAATCTAGACAGCGGACAAGAAAGCTTTGTGGGGTCTCCTTGCTGCTTTGTACCTCTGAAGTAAGTTGTTTATACAGCTCAGTCGCCCCTCTTTCTTGGAAATGAGCTCGGAGTATCCGTCTTAAGGTGGGCAGGGTAAGGTTTGTTTTTCCCTCCAAATAACTACGAAGCTGCATGCCTGGTGCAATTGCTCGTATGACAGCATCAATGACTTCAATCTCAGAAAAACCCCTGCTCAATCCATGTTCGATTTGGTGAGCTAGACTAGAGAAGGTGAGTTTATCCTTTTGCCCAGGTTCACCTATCTGGCCAGATATCTTGAACTCTCTATTCCATGTCGGCATAACTGGTCGAGTCGATGCTGAGTGCCAATTCAAGTTAGTATTTTGCTGTGGGTCATAGCTTAGTTGTGTGTTTGTGTTGGGTGTGGCACTAACACTCTGTTGTGTGCTTGTAACAGTATTCTGTTTTTGTTCAATTAATTTTTGCAAGGCTAATTGCAACTTGTCAATTTCTTTTTGTATCTTTTCCTGTTCGGTGGCCTGTACTACTGATTCTACAGTCACCTGCTGGACCACCTGTGCTGTCTGTTGCTCTGAGGTATATTCACTACCCTGCTGAAGTTCACAAATTTTGTCTCTCACACACAACAGTTCTGACATACCCTCATCTTCCAGTTCTTTTAACCCCTCCCTCTCAAAATGTCTCACCAGGGCAGAAATAACAAATGAGCGGCTTTTGTTGATAACATTTTCGCTCTCTCCAATATTCAAAAAGTCACACAATTTCACAAGATTTTCTCTAGACAATGAATACAATGTCCCTATCACTTCCAGTTTTAAGTCCTCTAACTGATCCATGGTTCACTTGGGCTTTTGATGTGTGCAGTGTGATGCAGAAGAGCAGTCTTAGCTGACTTGGAAGATGACAACGCTCCAGGTATCAATAGTCAACCTCAGATAGTGCGTGCTTTTCCTCCAAACTCAACGTGGACGCTGGACGTTCCCACTCTGCTGTTCCCGTAAGCCACAAGTTAAGATGAATGACACTGGAGGTAGACCATCATCTGTGGACGCCGACCTTCACTGCACTTCATCCCAGCGGTGCCTCCAAAATGTAGCGCCCTCGCCACCTGATGAGGGGAGATGTGAATAATAAAACACAGGACACGGAGCTGCTGCTTCACCATCAGAGTCTCTGTATTTTCTTTTTTTTGATGAACATTAAAAGCATTGCAACACATTTTATCAAGTTTTTTTCCATTTCAACATTGCTGAAACTGAAGCTGAGTGACATGAGAGTGTTTTAACTACATGAAATACATTTTCAACTGGCAACATGTTCATCGTACTTTCCTTTAAAATGTTCTTTGAAACATATGAACAGTACAGGTATTCAAACACTTTATACACCCTTTTTACCCATTTAGAATATTCTCAGTGTTTCTTCTAGGTTTCAGAGAACTCATAACAGTTAAATTTAGACAAATAATCATTTTATATACTCACATAATGTGAACATGACTTAATGAACTGTTACAACCGATTTGATGTACACATTTTAACTGATAAGCTCTTCGGGATGCCATCTGCATTTTTTTAACACAGGAAAGTAGGTGAAACTTATTCAACTATTTAACTTTTAGAACACTTTTGTAACTGATACCGTTTTTTGTCACATTTATCACAAATGTGTTATATTTGTATTTCGCTCAAATACATTACATCGCAGTCATTGACTACGAGAACACGTTGTCTCCATCATTAGCATGGCATGTGTGATTAGCACACGCTGAACTTGATACAAACTTTTTAATATCCGAAAACAACAACATATTGACCCTTTAAAGGATAACATTTGCATTTCTCATAATGTCTACACATTAGGAAGGCATTCTCTTTTGACATTTTCAAGAATTTTATACCTGATGAGGGGAGATGTGAATAATAAAACACAGGACACGGAGCTGCTGCTTCACCATCAGAGTCTCTGTATTTTCTGAGCAGCGCGCCCCCTCCCCAAACAGGTGAACACTTCCCAGGGAAAAACAATCAAGCAATCAGTGAATCATTCAAGGCTGAGCAGGGAACATTAATCGTCACAGATAGGACCCTATAAAGTGCATTCAAAAAAATACATTCACTTGTTTTAAGTTCAGTGTTACTCTAATATAATTTATTTACCTTTTTTCTTAGTTTTACACATTTATTTATTAATTATTATTTTCCTTTTTTTTCTCTTTTTTTGAATCACCACACAGACACTTTCAATGAATTGGTTCATTTGGTTAAAAAAGCAGCATGAATGAATCATTCAGTAAGTATAACCTGAGTTGTGCTGAAAAAGCCAATTGTTTTTTGACATAATGTTGTGACTACTTCTACCTCTGCTCCGGTCTGAGCTTTGCTTTAACTGCAAGGGTTTTTAACGGAGGGCTTGGTAGTTGTCAGAAGAAGAGGAAGTGAGTGAGGTGAAGAGAGTTTAACTGGAGGTTTGAGCAGTGTCTTCTGGTAAGGGCTTCAGAGGAAGAGGCAAATAAAACATCAAAGGCAAGGCACTGACAGGGCAATGGAGGCTTTTAAAAAGCAATACTGAGACTGCAGAAAGGCCTTTCGTCAATTACAATGTTATTAGCCTCCTCATAATGGAATAATGCAGTCCTCCAGGACAGTTTGGCTAATGCCCGAGAATGGAAAGTTAAACACACACTGTCAGATTAAAAGTGACGAGTGAAAAGGAAGAGTGATTAGGGGGAGGCGAAAAATAAAGAGAAAGAAAGAGAGGGGGCGAAAGGAATGAAAATTTTCAAATCATGTTAGCGGTTTTACACCAGTATTATTCATTATATTCTATTTTAATTTGTATTATGTATTTGATTATGCAATTATTTTTTATAATTTCCCGTTTAATTTTGGTTTGATTTAGTAATTTTTTATGTGCTTTTGTCATTTTTATTATTTGTTTGTAATATTTCTATTTAGATTTAATTTAATTTAACGTAAACTTAAATTCAGTTAGTTGTCATGACATTATTTCTTATTTTTAAATCTTTTTTTAGATTTTAAATTTAATATGTAATTTCAGTTTTAGTAATTTTATTGTTTTTGACATTTTTTTATTTTTATTTTTGAGAATATTTCTGTTTAGCTTTAATTTACTTTGACATTTTTTTATTTTTGATAATATTTATGTTTAGCTTTAATTTACTTCAACTTCAACTTATTTTAATTGTCACGTTAGTTGTCATGTTTTTTATATTATTTAAATTAAGATATAATTTTAGTTTTATTTTTGTATTTTCTGTGCTTTTGACATATTTATTTGTTTGTAATACTTCTATTAAGCTCACATCAACTTAAACATTTCTTATTTCTTGTAAGTGCCAAGGCAACAATTCTTATTTACTTACTTATTTATTTATTTGTTTGTTTGTTTGTTTGTTTGTTTATCAATCAATCTATCTTAGTTTTTTAATTTAACATTTATATTTAATGTTTTATTTTAAGTTTTTAATAGTTTTAATAGTTTAATCGTTTAGTTTACAATAACAGCATTGTTTACAAACTTCTGCAGCTAGAGTGCTGCTGTTGTACTGCAAATGACATTGCAACATTTTTATTAAATTGTCATGTAATTTATGTTCAATTTTAAAAATGTGAACACAGAAGCATTTTCACTAGCTGTCTCAGACTTTTGGACCCTTCTGTAGTGTGAGATAAAAATACTGTAGGGAAAGGAAGGGCAAAGCCTACTTATGTAAGATGGAAATGTTCCTCTCTCGAGCTTCCTCACATGCTGTTCTGTCTAAGGCATCGTGGTCATTTATCATGTGAGCAGAAGCAGTGTTAGATGTAGCAGGTTCGGGCAGGTCCCTGTGCAGGCAGCTGAGGGTTTAGGTAAGTAGGGCAGAGACAGTATAGCAGCCGGCTGATTCTCAGAGCTCCTCTGCCAACACTCCCTCCGCTCTTCATACTAATGAGATCACACCATCCTCTGTCTGCTGCAGCCTCAGAGCGAAGAAGTGACAAAGCCTGCATCAGAAACTGCCCTTAATTCCGTCTGCGCTCCTGCCCTGTTTTCCCCCCATCACGCCTAGATTTAGAAGTGAGGTTTGCGCTTGCATTTTTAGTCGTGGTACTGAACGAATCCTTCTCAGTTACTTTGATACACTGACTAATTTTTTCCTTCGCAAAGCGATTGATTGCATAACATGAGTTGAATCTACTGAATGAAGAATAAACCCTAGTGTTTTGAGAGAGACACCCCAAACTATTATATCAATTATAATTACGCATACGCTGTCATAACGACAAAAGGACGTTATCTTTATAGCTTGATAAATGTCGAGCTTAGCAGCTGACAAAACTGAGTAAAAATAATATGTATTTGCTTCATTGTCAGTAATTTAGAAAATGTTTTTGGTGATTAAGGCAAGACTCTACAGGCAAAATCATTGGGGTTTTTTTTCATACACTTGTCAGTTTTGAGATTCTGGGTTGTTTTGCTTTCATAACATGTCATAGTCTTTCTGACTAGTGGAATGAAAACATACAAAATAGGCATTTAAGTGTTTATTTTATTTCAGTTTATCTCTTGTGGATATTTCAATTACAGTACAAATCTTTAAAGACCGTTTTCTCAAAATTAGATTTTTTTTTTTTTTTCACGCACAAAGCCAGAAATCTTCCTTTCATTAGTACTTTCACCAAACTTTCTAGTTTCTTCATATCTATATTTTGAAGGTTTTATAGAGTGGTTTGTTCATGTCATTCATCTGATTTATACATATATATTTTTTCTTTGGCCTTTGAAAGTATTTTCTGATTCATGGAGTGATAAAAAAAAGAGATATCCAAACTCTATCTGGAAAAAACATTAATATGTCAACAAAAAAATTAAACATTTTTGAATGTAGCTTTATCCAGTGTTCATATTTCTGTTTTGGAAATGTATGCAAATTAGAGTATATTTAATTAGATAATTAAATTTGCATATTCACATATATAACATTTCACGAAGCGTGTCTTGTCTCGTCTTAATGAACTGATTAATCAGCAAGGGGAAGTACAGTATGGTGATATTTATTAGTTAATTTTTTACCCTATTCACCTGTGGTATTTTAAACATTATTTCTCAAGATCTGTTGACATTTTACTAAAAAAAAAAAAAAAAAAAAAGAAGAAGCTAAGACTTTTTTTCTAGGCATGATCGATGTTTTTGAATGAATAAGTTGACTAAATGATTCAATAACTATTTCATAACACACATTTCATTCTCCACCTACTGTTATTATGATGTAACCTGCAGAAAGAGTCACCAAATTAATAAATTAACAAATCTGAATATTTTTGGAGATCAGAATCAAAAGGTTTGAGTCATTGGGATGAATCAGAATCACCATTTTCAGCACATGTGATACAAAGCACCTGGAAAGTGGCCCAAAAAAATGGGCTTTTGCAGCTCAAGGCTACAGTACATAATAAATGTTTTGGCTGCTGTACTACATCATTTTATCAATATTAGATGTCATTTATGCTTTGGTGATTTGCTCAAAACAACCTGGCTAAAGACCTGAGTGTCAAAAGATGGCGTATTTCAAATGCCCTGCTTCCAGGTGGTTCTGAGACTTTGTGGCATTGAAATGAGTGGGATTGCTAACAGATACTGTAGCTCTCTCCAAGTATTTTACATCTTAAAGTGAATGAGATACTGCTGAGTGAGGGAATCAGCAATGGTTCACCTATCATGCTAGCTCCATCTGCTGGCTACTGTCTGCCACATTTGCAGTACATATGAATGGAAAAAAATGATTACATATGCTGTCCGATAAATGCGTTCTGTGACATCAGATTAATTGACTGATTAAATTTTTAAAATACAGAAAAAAATTAATTATATTAGCCATTCAGATGAACTGAATTGAGGCAAGTATTCAGGTCACAACTGCGCAAGTTTATAGAAGCCGGCAGTGCAGATTTAACCAGCTATTAGAAACATAAATGGCCCTTTTTAATGCAATGTCCTTCAGCGGCATTCAGCAGAAACTGAACGTCTGCGATGCAGCTCACCCCGTCGCTCAGGTTGTGTTTAGCAGCGATAATGCATTTATACTCATCTGAGTGGACTCACCCCTCATCACATCTCTAATGGAGCACTGGACAGCAGAGAATCAGGGGGTCACGCCAAACTCACGCTGCAATAAAAAATATTCACCAGCCGTGAGAGGTTTCGGTAATGTTCTACACAACAATGGTTAGGATATGAAAGGTGTTGTCCTGTAAAATGTTACACAGGAATAAGTTGTTTTTTATGTGATTTATTAGGAGCATTTGTTCGGTCTCCCCAAAGAAAAGGGGGTAAAAAAATCACTAATGGCATCTTTTTAATGTAACAACAGTGAGAATTAAAAAAATAATAAAAAAACACAGATTGAGATTTTGAGATCATCGTTTCTCTTTATTATCACAAATTTTATTAAAATATCAACAATCAAAGTCTTTTGATAGGAACCTTAACATCATCACATTCTCATCAAATTTGAAAGAATCCATCCAATATGGGGAAAAATTTGAGAAATGTCTGATTATAAATATTTCTTTCAGTAATGGACAGTATAGATAAAAGTAGTTCCATGTAATGGACTTTTTTGTACCAAATATTTTTGAGTGCTATTACTATTTATGATAATTAGAGTATTGTATTAGCTTAGCAACATGCTAACTCTAAACTCTATTTAAATCAAATATAAGGGAAGTCATGTTATTTAAAAATGTAAATGTAAAATGTAAATTTATTTTTTATTGTAATTAATACTTTTATTCAGCAAGGATGCATTACATTGAAAAGTATCAGGAAAGGCGTTTATAATGTTGCAAAGGATTTATATTTTAAATAAATGCTGTTCTTTTAAACCTTCTATTATTGATCAAAGAACCCTGAAAAAAGTAGTACCGTTTCCACAAAAAATATTAAGTAGGACGACTGTTTTCAACAGTAATATGAAATGTTTCTTAAGCAGCAAATCAGCATATTACAATGATTTCTGAAGGGTCATGTGACACTGTATCATAATGACTTCTGAATATTTAGCTTTGCACCACAGGAATAAATTACATTTTAAAATCCATTAAAATAAAAAAATGCTTATTTTGATTTGTAATAATATTTCACAATTTTTACTTTTTTTTTTGGCAATAGTTTGTGTCTGAACCTTTGCCATCTCTGTGTTGTGGTTGGTTGTTTTGGAAGCATTGATCAGATAAGGCCAATACCAGCATGTAAGGACCTCAACAGGAAATATTAGTGCTGATTGGACAAATTAAGGGTCCAGATGAAGGATGTGACATTCACATGTTGAAGGCTCCGTTTGTGTAAAACGCCCAGGAATTAGCTCCTCTCTCTCTGTCTGTCTGAGCAGGCCTGCCACACTGTAGCACTGCAAATGAGCTCTGGATTAATGTCATCATGTGCCAACTCCAAATGCCACCAGCATGTCGCCACGCTCACAGTCTCCAGGGCCCTGCTCATGTGTGCCACGTGCAAGCGGGAATGTGTGTGTGCCCATCTTTAGTGAGCGTGACTTGGTGAGGTGTAGGCTATGTGTGAAGCTATCATCGCACTGCACTGCTCCACTTTTTTCTAAAACTGTCTGTCACTGTCACAACACTTCACCCATCATTCAGCACTAAGGTTGTCAGGATCGTCACCAATTTCGATACCACAGCAAAAACTAATGTACTGAACACTCTCTGTCATTCATCAAATGAATTATAATATTAATTTAATAATATAAATATTAACAAACTAAATTAAAACAATGGCATTCCTAATAAAGTAAACAGCTTTTTCCCAATAATTATTCAAATATACGGTATACAGTAATAAAAAAACAAAGAAATGCAGTGAATTAAGAATGGATTGTATTTATCTGCTACATTATAAGGCACTATGCATACTAATACAGATTGGAGCAGACATTGTGCAGGTTGTGAATTGAGTAGGAATTTGTCCTCAATACTATAGAAAGGCTAGTGTCATTGTGGCAAACATTTTCATTTCATGCGAGTTCGCAAATAACTTAAAAAGAATAAACCATTGGTACCCTTCGTAAAAAGCATTGTTTAAAATGATAGCATTTCATGGTGAAATTGTGATTATAAAAATGACCAAATAACCAGAAATGGTGATTATAAAAATAGGATAATTCAATAACAACGAGTATAGGGTACAAAAGGTCTAAAGCCGCACCGGGGTAAAAGGCACATTTGATTTTATTTTCCTTTAAACAACTAGATGGTGCAAAAATTCACCCTAAGCACTTTTCTTAAAGGGGTCATGAACTTTTTTATTAATTTGTACTGTTCTCTGAGGTCCACTTACAATGTTATCAAGATGTTTACATCAAAAAAAAACAGAATTTAGAAGTAATATGTGCTGTCCTGTTTTAACCCCCCTCATCAGAACGCTCTGTTTGAATAGGCATGGCGGATTGTAGACTCGGAAGTAAACACCCACTGCTATGATTGGCTAGAGTTGTGTGTTTGACAGCCTACATCCTTCACAGATGGATGGTGCTGTGATTTAGGTTAAAAATGCATAAATACTCAATACATATCAAACGATCTGTAATAACAGACAAAGCAATAGTGACCATGTAAAAAAACAGTTAGCCAGACATTACTGTCTGATCAATATAGTTGGCAAAGCATCGTCTTTTAGCTTCAATCTTTCTGAAAATCCCGTGTCGAATTATGCCTTGTTTGTAAACGAATCCACGGTAAAATTAAGTGAACAAAGGACCGAGTTCTTACTGACATGGTTTGGATCTTCATTAGAAATAAATTCCATCCACTCTTTCCCTAATGTTGGGATCAGAAAGGAAGGCAATGCAAAGACTGTTTTTCCACAGCTTGGCACTGCACAGCATCTTTTTGTCTTCGGAGCATGTTTATCATTTGATTTCTGCGTAGAACTACGTTAGCCTTTCTCCTTATTTCTTGTTAATTACATGTGTAAATTGGTGGGCGGGGCTAAACAGGCAGTGATGTAGAAGCAGGCATTGATCTTCTTCTGCGGAGGTGGTGTTTACCCACACTATTACATCATAAAGTGGCACATTCCACAAGTTGTTGTTTTGGCAGACTGCCTTCAGTATAAGCTGTTAGACTAAAGAGAAAATTTTGAGTTCTGAAAGTTACAGGATGTTTTTATAGTACAATGACCTCTTATATGTCAAAAAATCAAGGAAATTTTGATTTCTCAGTTCAGGACTGTATGTACATGGAAATTTAGCTGATCTGGTTTTCTGGATTTGGCTGGTCCTTACAACAATGCAAAGTTGATTCTGCGTTAATTTAATTTAATATTTTATGTTGTTGTTGTTGTTGTTTTTGTTGTTGTTGTTTAATTGTGTACATTTATGTTGCAAATGAGAATCGCTAAATATATTGACTATATTTTGTGACAAACATCTTGATAATGTTCTTCAATTTTGTTCAATGTAATTAATGGCAACATTTTTTCAGTAACGGAAGACTAAGTAAAATTATGGTATTTGCGGTAAAAAGCTTATGCTAATAATCAAACATGCTGTATGGTTCTGCAAAAGTAATATTGATGCAGCATGGACATCTTTGCTGTTCAATACAGTCGTCCGCTGCTTTTTTTCTGCCTCTGTAGACCGTAGCCAGGGTAGTGCCATATTTAATTTTTGACAGGAATGAAAACAAAGCTGTGAGGGATAGAAATTCAATGCATTTAATGGATTGTACATACAAATTGTTCAGCTGGTGAAATGTTTTTTCGGACATTCTAAAGACTGCAAGTCTATCTCTCACAGCCTTGTTTCCATCCGCACTAAAATTCAAAATAGCGTCTAACCTGACGGAGGTTTACTATTGGTCAAATCTAATGCTGACTCGAGATCATCACAGTGTCCTCAGATAACTCCTACAAAAGCTTATTTCACCTCAGAAAACTGTTTGCCTTGCATGTCAATCAGACCTGTCTGAAATGGCCCGGGGAGGAGACAGGAGGCTGCAGTCGTACCCCTCTCTGTGATCTGTCATCCTCCACAAATGTCTGCTTTACCTCTGTCTCAGGAGGGATTCATTATATGAACAGGCATTAGCAAACGCCCGCTGAGAGGTGTGCTCTCTGCAAATCTAATAAGCACTTACAGGCAAACCAAAGCGGTAGAGGATCAAGGCTGAGGAAGGAAATGTGCTTTTTAAAGAGTTTACACGAGTGACGCCACATAAATATTTCATTGGGGATGGCGCTGTGTGACATGATGTATAGCTGTATGCGGCAAGGCGCTGTGCTTAAGGCAAAGACAGTGATTCATTGCACTCATAATTGCCTGAGCTGTTGTTGTAGATGGAGTTGAGGACCTGCCTATGCTCTTCTCTCTGCTGACAGCGACGTATTGCAGCTACAAGTCCATGGTTTGTTCGGAGAACAGTTTTAATATGCGATGCAGGAGAGAAGGTGTTTATGTTTGTTTGAACTTGTTTCACTGTGTTTTTGTCATTCTCTCTCTGAATAAAATGAATACAGAATCGTTCCATTAGGTTTCTGATGGGAGAGAGGATATGATGTCATGTGCTGGCTCAGCTGTAACTAATGGCTGCTGGAAAACTTGCCAGAGATTCTCCTCAGTCTTTTATAGAAGCACCAACAATGCATTACGGTCCATTCATTCAGTATTTTAACAGTGGGTAGGATATTATGTTGTACATTAAGGAAACTGTTAAAGCAAATGGTATTGGTTTGATGTATTTCTTCCTCTTGTTTAACTGGGCACATTTATGTTAGTTCGTGAGAAAAAAAGTGGAGGTTTTGGTGTTAAACAAAACAAAAACTGCTTGTTTACATGGTTATTTATCCAATTTAATGCCTGCTGTGCTGTTGCAAAAGTATAATGGGCCACAAACGGAACCCTGTTGCACACCGTCTACAAAAGAGCTCTGCATCATCCCAGAGGAATATTTTATTGTTTACTTCTCAGTAATGTTTAATATGAAGCTGAAATTTCTGTGCTAATGCCACTAAACAAACTAATAAAAAATGTTTTCAAACATCCAAGTCTTCCATTGGTCAAGAAGCAAATAGTCCTGCCCCAAACTCACAATATTGGTTGAGCCAGTGTTGTTTGTGTCAGGAATTTCCCAAAAGCATTGTTAGCCAACTATGGAATGCTGGTTTCATTGTTAGCAACATAGTTCAACAATTCTGGTTTTCCTGTGAAAATGTTTTTACATTAACATTCACAAACAGAATCGCAAATTATGTGTAATTACTAACCACAAACTATGCTTCTAACCACATGTGAACTTAAATAGATGTTCTTGAGCAAAACAAGCAAGCTAAGATGCAATAAAACTTATATATTTTTTTCAACATTTATATACACATATATTCTATGTCTTTTAGTTTGTCATAAGAATAGTTTGTCAAAGCGCCATTTTTGAAGAGTACTTAAGTGCAAATTGTACCCAGGGAACCTGGAGTGTGACCTCAGAGGGAGCCTTTGATTTAACCAAACATCTGGAAATTAAACAAACCGTAACTAACCTTTAGAACAATATTCTGACATTAATTTGATCTTGACCTAATACATTAGCAGGCTTTACTCTACAACCTGTGTTAATTAATTTAAAACAGTTCTACTGTTAAACTAAAGTGGTTTGAAAATGGAAGTGTGACAGAGTTATTAGGGTTTCACTGTTTGTTAGGCAGCAAGTTACTAGTTTGGATGCATCTATCTATCTATCTATCTATCTATCTATCTATCTATCTATCTATCTATCTATCTATCTATCTATCTATCTATCTATCTGTCTGTCTGTAGAATCAAGTGAGGCAGTGGTTGACACATAGTAAGAGTATAGAGTTAAAAAAAAACATTGTGGATAGCATGGTGTTTGTAAATTAAATTTTTTCGACCTATTATTACTGATGGACAGTGGTGTTGAATTTTATATGAGTATAAAATCTGTGAACAAGAAAAATATACATAATGCAACATAAACCAACATAAACGTTTGACTGTGAGTGACTGAAAAAAAATGATGAAGAGGAAGAAGGCTGCAAGGTTGCCAAGACACATAGGTGGGAGAGCTTAAGCGATGATTGTTACCGTGGTACTGATGATGTAATCAATTGCAAAGGACACCCAGACTGAAGCACTAACAGCTCTCCTTCTGTACTTTTCTCTCTGCACAGACTGTCTACAAACACTGGCTCTGTGCCCAGTTCTTCCATACCACACAGATGCACTGCAGCAACAGGATCCCCTGCAGGAAGTACTGCCTGGAGGTCCAGCAGAGGTGTCCCTTCATATTGCCTGACAATGATGAGCTCATCTATGGAGGAAGCCCCAGTTTTATATGCACAGGTGGGCACTTTGACCTTTTCTGATACAAACAAATCACCAGTGGTTTCCCTCTTCTTAAGAGGACTGAATCATTAGCTGTGACCGAAACCAATGGCAACTGCTCCAGTGCCTAGTCAGTTAATAAATTAAACAGATGTTTTTTTTGTTTTTTTTTTTTCGTTTGTTTTGTTGTTGTTTTTTTATGTTATACTGTATTTATAAAATACTGTATTTATAAAAGGTTTTACCTGGCTTTATAGTGTATTTTCAAAAACTAGTCCTTATAAAATATACTAAAAGTATATAGAATAAAATAAAATCTAAAATTAAACAAAAAATGTGAGAAAAAATAACAAGAAATATGTTTTTTGTATACATACATATATATTCAAGCACTGCATACCAGTGTTGTTTAATATCACTGATATATAATTATAATATTTGTTAGTTTCAGTTTTAGTTGTTTGAATACTTCAACTTAAACGAAAATGAGAAATGTTGCCATGGCAAGTGGCTGATTTTTATTTAATTTTTTTAATTTTTTTTTTTATGGTTTATTTGTCCATTTTTGTCCATTTATTTATTTATTTGTCCACTATTAAATTAAATACTAACAATTAGAAAAAATAAAAAAGATGTTTATATACTCATGTATGTTATATATATATACACACATCTAAGCACATGTATACATTTATGTACATTATGTACATGCACATATACACATTCATATGAAAGAGGAGGCGAGCAAAGCAATATCAGCAACACACATTTTCATTATCATTGAGATAGACAGTGTTTTGGTATGAGGTCACCCTTTAAGAAAACTGATTTTAGACCGGCTTACACGGCACTAAAATGTCACGTCTGATGGAAAAGAACAAATTCAAATTAACTTTAGAGACATATAATAACTACAATGCTTATTGTCATAAATTCAAGAAAAAAGAGACAAAATTACATTTTTATCCTCTTACTAACCACCCAAACACACATACAGTACAGAATTGTGGGATGTCATAGAAAGCGAAGGATTCAACCAAATAAAGGCATCACAGTAGACAGGATGTTATGCAAACATTGGATTTGGACCATTTATTTCCTGAGTAGGCAGCATTTTCCATTGGTATTGCTGATTTTTTTTTAAACACTTGGTCTCTGTTGCCTCCTAATGGCTAAAACAGGAAGTACAATTCTTCCCTCTTCTTTCAGCTTTTACACTTTCATTGGATGAATGAGCATGATCATATCATATTTGCACAAAATTTGAGTTGACTCATTGGATTCATAAATACTTTATCTTTAAATTATCCTCCATTTGACTTGAATAATTATGCCGATCATGAGTATGAATACAAAGGGCATAAAATAGGCTTTCTCTGATCTGCATGTTAAGAATAAGGCTGGTGTACTCAATTGCCCTGAACAGTGTTTGTTGGGATATGCTCCTCTCCTAATCTCAGAGGGTGCATGCTGAGTGGTGCATGTGAATGAGTGCTTTGGCCACCCAATGGCATGCAGGCTTGTGCTATAATGAGACAGACTGATGATAAATGGGGAATTGAGAGCAGAAGAGCACAGACCGGCTGAGTGGTCACACTGTAATTACCTGCCCTTTAATTGCGTTAAGTATGCCCACTTAACACAGACTGGTTTCGCAGTGCTAAACTTTACACCACCGTAAGCCTCCATCATCATCACAACATGACCATAAAACACCTGTCATCAATGATGTATGTGTGGCAAGGTCAAGTGGAAAAGTAAATGATTGGCCCATATTAAAGGAACAGTTCACACCAAAAAAATCATGTTAAAAATTTATCTATCTATCTATCTATCTATCTGTCTATCTGTCTATCTGTCTGTCTGTCTGTCTGTCTGTCTATCTATCTAATCTTTATCTTTTAACAAAACTATTGAACTGGTTATTAAAGGGATAGTTCACCCCTTGTCATTATTTACTCACCCTCAAGTCATTTCAAACCTGCATGAGTTTCTTTCTTCTGTTGAACATAAAAAATATATTGCATAATGTTGGTAATCAAACAGTTGTGGTTCCCATTGAATTGGAAGTCAATGGAAACTGAAACTGTTTAGTTACCAACATTCTTCAGAATCTTTCTTTATGTTACACAGAAGGATGAAAGTCAGTTGGATTTGGAACGACATGGATGCACAAATGATGACTGAATTTTAATTGTATTAATATCGATCAACAAAGTTGGGTGATCACAGCAACATGCAGAAGTATGAGAGAGTAAACAAAAAACATAAGCAATAATATCATAGAGGTAATATCATTTATTTATCAATCAAACAAACAAATAAATAGTCCAAACCATCCAAAATCAACATGAACAAAAAGTGCAAGAATTAGATTTTGAAAAGATTTATTTTATTTTATTTTTTTACTTAATGGTGAACGTTTATCCTGGCCCTTAACTTGTGTCTTTTGCCGCCCCAGGGCTCCAAGAGGACAACCCCTCAGACGCAGAGACAGAGTGCTGCGATGTCCGATGGGACAGCAGGGCGGACAACAGCTCCAAAGGCACTCTCAAAAGAACTCACCCGTCGTGTCAGCACGGGACATCCCTGACCTCGTCAGCGGCCTCTAGACTGTGCAACAGCAGACTCAAACTCTGCCTGCTGGTCCTCGTCCTCCTTCATACTGTTGCCACTCTCACAGCATCCCACAATCCCACCGGGTTCAACCTCACCTCCAGCTCCTCCAACGAGGAATGACGGAATAGCCACTCGGTTACAGTGCCGATTCCAGCGACGTGATGGACCGTGGGTAACTTGCTGGGACCTCTGGTACAGAGACTGGGGACATGCAATCAAAACAAACCAAGCAAACTGACTAAGCTAAACAAACACTGGACAAATCCAATCAAGCAACAAGAACAAGGGACAACACCGTAGCCTTTGTTGAAAGAGGCTTCTAGGGGGCGGAGTTCTCTCGCACCATGTTTTTTACACTGTGTCTATGGTTTGGATTTCTGTTGCACTAGATGACTACAGAATCTAATTCATGTTTCTTTTTGTTTCATTTGGGTCTTTGTGCAGGGAGGATTGGAAGAGATGGATGAGTTAAATGTGCAGCATCCAAGTGAATATTCAAGACTGAGCGTGTGTCAATGTGAGCGAATGGACGAGTGCGTGTGCATGTGTGCCTGTGCTTGCATCCGTGTGTCCACTTAGATGTTCTTCTCGTTTCTCTTCGCAATCACAAACT
Source organism: Spinibarbus caldwelli (assembly GCA_039654775.1). Taxonomy (NCBI): domain Eukaryota; kingdom Metazoa; phylum Chordata; class Actinopteri; order Cypriniformes; family Cyprinidae; genus Spinibarbus; species Spinibarbus caldwelli. The sequence goes on along the minus strand of CM077233.1, from coordinate 30,163,872 downwards.
CTCTGAATGCTGCTCTATTCATTATGAGGGTTTCTATTGCAGTTTATCCATTGACAAATCTGCCTAGACAAATACCAAGACACCCAATAAAACCCCAGGTTCAAACTCAGATTCTCCCGTTAAGATCCTGTAACCTTATTAAGGTAGCCTGATATTTCTGTTGTTGGTATGATGTCATTTCCTGTGAGGTCAGGTCAGTAGCTTTGGGGGTCTGGGTACATTAATGTCGCTTATTTGCTTAAGTGCTCGACTGAAAGGTCTAGGTATCCAGACTTCTGTGTGTTCCCTCAATCTGCAAAAAGACGTCCACAAATCTGTTTTAGCACCATTCGTGTTTTATATATTATAGTAAGATATTATATTCTCTACCCTATATTCTGTAACTGCATGTTAGAACCAGAGTTTAGACAATGCTGCTAAAGTTTTAAAGAAATAAACCCTAATGATCTGAAAACAAGAGGAGCTCTTACTCAGAGTACCATCCAAATTGCTATTTGGCATCATGAACCCAGCTAATCAGAGTTTACGAGACAAATTACCCCAGTCGCACAGAGAGGATCCATCGTTCTTTATTACAATAAAGGGCTTACCCATCATCCACACGCATTCAAACACTCCTGCATGTAGAGATTCACGTGGCATGAATAACTCAGTGAAAACAATGTTAATTTGTTGCAAACCTTGAGATCAACAGGAAGTTGAGAAGCTCAATCACGAGGAAGAACGAAGGCCCGTCTCAGGTGACTGGGCTGAGGAATCTGTTTTTTTTGTGTGGAGGAGAGGCTAAGTTAAGGGCTGATATATTATTTTATGCTTTTATTTCTATAGGTATGCTCTAATGAGGATGTGTCACTGTGACACAAACACAAAACGAAGCCTTGCATTTAAGTTCTCTAGACAGCCTCAGTGTGATCCTGTTGAAATAGCAGGCCTCACACCTGTGTTTCCATCTCATAGGACATGACTAATAGTCGTTAATGTTAATTACACATACATATGTCATATATCAATCACAGCTAGCTTTAAGGCTAAGTATGCTAACTAAAAAAAAAAAAAAAACAGAAAAACAAAGTGTTTTGTAGCCATATTTCAATTGTGTAAAGCAGGCTAACATAATGCATGCCATAGGAATAAAATGGCGCACATTAATTTCATGTAATTTTATTCCCTCCCTGTACATATCTGTAGATTGTCTGCATTAAGGTGCGGTCACATTTACTTTGTATGGTGAAATTCTGTGTAGTCAGTTAGCCCAATCTGGAATTTCACACGAAGGGAAACTTTTTCCCATGCAAAATTTGCATCGGATTCAGGTTTGACAAAATTTGAGTGTACATTTGTAGTGAATTCCGCATCATGTTCAGATTTCTTAAACTTTGAATATGCAAATTCATTGCAAATTTCACATCGGATTCAGATTTATTAAACTTTGAACATGCAAATTCATCACATTTGCCAATATTAAGCTGCTTAGTTTGGAAATTCGCTCAAGTTTTGCCAATGTGACCGCGCCTTTAGACTACATTTAAAAAAGCTGATTTTCTCTTAATGTGTATTACCATCACATGCAATACCATTAAACTCTGAAAACTGACTCTGAGGCAAATTTAACAACTTGCATTTTAAGAGAACAAATCAATCCATTTGCCCTTTTGCTGTTTAAACTACCATTAGCGGTGACCTTTTGAGGTGTCAGAAGCACAAAGTGATTTTTTGTTTTCTGAAACAGACTGCTAATGCAGTTCAGTTCAGCTGATAGAAAATAGCATTTAACCTGAACGGTCAAATGCTGGGAGAGAAGCTCCTTTTATTCCACCATTTTTAAATTTCAGAATTTTCAACTAAATGTACTCAAACCACTAATTCTTGGCTGTTCAGGGTTTGTGAATTTGGGCAAGCTGAGCTTTATCAAACATAACTGATAATAATGACTTTTAATATCCTTACCCATACAGCTCTGACTTATTGCCTTTAGGTCCATCTTGTCATTTTTCCTATCTAGAAAAAAAAAAAAAATAATAATATTATATATATATATATATATATATATATATATATATATATATATATATATATATAGGTCATTTCATTTTTCTTCTTTTTTTTTGTTATTATTATTAATTCATTCATCTATTTCATATTAAACCAATATGTTACCAGAAACACCATACTCTAGAGCTATATGTACACAGTGCTATGTCATGCTTATGATGATAGCCTAACCAGCAAATTTTGACCATATGACAAGGCACTGTCACGGTCCTGCTGGTGTGCCGTGGTTGGCCACCAGATGTCACTGTGTGTTTGTTTGAGCACATGGCTTGTTTGTTGTTGGTGCCATGTGCTCTCCTGTTTATTGTCTGACCCCGCCCTCCTTGTTATCTCATTATTGTTTCAGTTACTTCACCTGTTTCGTCCTCGTTTGTCTCCCCATTTATTCTCCTGGTGTCTGGAGTCTTTTGCTGTTTCGTTGTTTAATGTCAGATGTTTGACGTCGTGTGTGGGTATGTGTGCATGTACTGCAGTTATCTGCCTGCCTGTTTTTTCCCCCTCGGGGTGGTTTTTGTTCATTTTTGTTTCTTTTTATTATTAAAAACACCCACTTTCTCCTGCACTTGAGTCCTCGCCTCATCTCTCTTCCAGAGCCCTGACAGAACGAAACAGCCAAAGGAGGACTCAGCGGAGAATGGGCTCACACCATCCACCAGCCTCTAACGTCAGCAGCCCCCTCTACCAACGCATCCTCCAGTTTCAGGGCCTGAGTTCCCTCCGTCAACAGGGCACTGACGTGAGGAAGTTTGCCCTGAGGTTCTGTGGTGCAGCAGAGGGTTTGGGGTACAATGATGCGGCCCTCAAGGACCTCTTCAATAGTGCCCTTGAGGAGCCCCTCAACTGGTGGAGGATGAGGGGGTTGGACCACCTGACGTTTGGTGAATTTGTGGAGTTCTTGGCACGTTCCCCAGCTAGGATGGCTGGTGTGCCTCAGGCAGTGCTCGTCGAAGCTGCAGCGTACCCAGTGGCGGCTGACGAAGTTGCAGCGCCCTCAGCGGCTATCGATGGAGCTGCAGCGCCCCCAGCGGTGGCCGACGAAGCTGCAGCATCCCGCTCTCAGAGACGGAGGAGGAACAGGAGGAATGCTTCATCCACCCTTCAAGGCCTGGAGGCTGTTCCAGAGCCCGCTCCAGTCCGTGAGCCTACAGAGTCCGCTCCAGAACCTCCTCGGATCGTGCCGGCCACTTCCAGATTCTCGGGGTCGTTCTTTGGGCGCCCCGGGCTGAGACGCAGCATGGAGGATCCTCCGCTGATGTCGGTGAGGGAGGCGGTGGCCGCTCACGATCCTCTCAAGGCGGGGGCGCCCGCTCACAAAGCTCCCGAGGCAGCGGCGCCCGCTCACGATCCTCCCGAGGCGGCGGTTCCCGCTCACGATCCTCCCGAGGCGGCGGCGCCCGCTCACGATCCTCTTGAGATGGCGATGCCCGCTCACGATCCTTTTGAGGTGGCGATGCCCGCTCACAGTTCCCCTGAAGCGGCGGTATCCACTCACAAAGCTCCCAAGGCGGCGCCCGCCCATAAGGCTCCCGAGGCAGCGGCGCCCGCTCACAAGGCTTCCGAGGCGGCAGTTCCTGCTCACGATCCTCCCGAGGTGGCGGCGCCCACTCACGATCCTTTCGAGGCGGCGGTGCCCACTCACAGTTCCCCTGAGGCGGCGGTATCCGCTCACAAGGCTCCCGAGGCAGCGGCGCCCGCTCACAAGGCTCCCGAGGCGGCAGTTCCTGCTCACGATCCTCCCGAGGTGGCGGCGCCCACTCACGATCCTTTCGAGGCGGCGGTGCCCACTCACAGTTCCCCTGAGGCGGCGGTATCCGCTCACAAAGCTCCCGGGGCGGCGGCGCCCGCTCACAAAGCTCCCGAAGCGGCGGCGCCCGCTCACAGAGCTCCCGAAGCGGCGGCGCCCGCTCACAGAGCTCCCGAAGCGGCGGCGCCCGCTCACAGAGCTCCCGAAGCGGCGGCGCCCGCTCACAGAGCTCCCGAAGCGGCGGCGCCCGCTCACAGAGCTCCCGAAGCGGCGGCGCCCGCTCACAGAGCTCCCGAAGCGGCGGCGCCCGCTCACAGAGCTCCCGAAGCGGCGGCGCCCGCTCACAAAGCTCCCGAAGCGACAGTTCCCGCTCACGCATTCCCCAAAGCGGCAGTGTCCGCACGTAAAGCTCCTGAGGCGGCGGTGCCCGCTCACGTTCCTCCCGAGGCGGCGGGGCCCACTCACGATGTCCCTGAGGCGGCGGTGTCCGCTCACGTTCCTCCCGAGGCGGCGGGGCCCGCTCATGATTTCCCCGAAGCAGCGGTGTCTGCACGCAAAGCTCCCGAGGCGGCGGTGGCTGCTCACGTTCCTCCCGAGGCGGCGGGGCCCGCTCATGATTTCCCCGAAGCAGCGGTGTCCGCACGCAAAGCTCCCGAGGCGGCGGTGGCCGCTCACGTTACTCCCGAGGCGGCGGTGCCCGCTCACAAAGCTCCCAAGGCGGTGGTGCCCGCTCATGATGTCCCTGAGGCAGCGGTGCCCGCTCACATTCCTCCCGAGGCGGCGATGCCCGCTCACGTTCCTCCCGAGGCGGCGGTGCACGCTCATGTTCCTCCCGAGGCGGCGGTGGCTGCTCACGTTCCTCCCAAGGCGGTGGTGCCCGCTCATGATTTCCCCGAAGCAGCGGTGTCCGCACGCAAAGCTCCCGAGGCGGCGGTGGCCGCTCACGTTCCTCCCGAGGCGGCGGTGCACGCTCACGTTCCTCCCAAGGCGGCGGGGCCCGCTCATGATTTCGCCGAAGCGGCAGGGTCTGCACACAAAGCTCCCGAGGCGGCGGTGCTCGCTCACGTTCCTGCCGGGGTGGTGGGGCCCGCTCACAAGGTCCCCGAGGCGGCGGTGTCGGCTCACGATTTCCTCAAGGCGACATTATCCGCACACAAAGCTCCTGAGGCGGCGACGGTGTCGGCTCATGATCCTTCTGCTCTGCCGGCCCCGCCTTGGCCTCCTGCTCTTCCGGCACCACCCTGGTACCCTGGTCTACCTCTGTCTCCAGGCCCTCTGCCGCTACACGGGCCTGGCCCACCATCCCTCCCCCTGATCCGCCTCTGACCCACCTCCCTCCTAGACATTTTGATTTCAGTTTTAGTGTGTGGAGCGTCTGGAATCCGCTCCTTAAAGAGGGGGTTGTGTCACGGTCCTGCTGGTGTGCCGTGGTTGGCCACCAGATGTCACTGTGTGTTTGTTTGAGCACATGGCTTGTTTGTTGTTGGTGCCATGTGCTCTCCTGTTTATTGTCTGACCCCGCCCTCCTTGTTATCTCATTATTGTTTCAGTTACTTCACCTGTTTCGTCCTCGTTTGTCTCCCCATTTATTCTCCTGGTGTCTGGAGTCTTTTGCTGTTTCGTTGTTTAATGTCAGATGTTTGACGTCGTGTGTGGGTATGTGTGCATGTACTGCAGTTATCTGCCTGCCTGTTTTTTCCCCCTCGGGGTGGTTTTTGTTCATTTTTGTTTCTTTTTATTATTAAAAACACCCACTTTCTCCTGCACTTGAGTCCTCGCCTCATCTCTCTTCCAGAGCCCTGACAGGCACAACAGGCCCATTTGAGATGTATAAGGGCAGTCCGGCTTGCAGTGCTGAGGACTTTGCTAATGAATAATTAGAGGAAAGCACTGAGAGATACAGTATACCCTCTCGAGAGCTTATTAGTTGGTTTATAACCCTGGACATTCAGCTTGGACCACCTGCTCTGGAACAGCAGACGGATCAGAAATGACTCCCTCTGCTCATCTCCAAACAAAACTAATTCTGGCTCTCCAGCTGGGCCTGACCGTGAAGGAAGAGATGAGTTAGAGAGAGGTGGGCTAATGACAGTGGCGTAGCACTATTATTCATTTGCTTTGAAGTTCAAGACAAGCATGCACACACACTGTAATACACACACATACATGCTTGTTCACTCGGGATTCCTTTGTGTATATAAATATATATATATATATATATATATATATATATATATATATATATATATATATATATATACATATATATATACTTGGCAACACTCTAAAAGTCAGGAAGGATTCGAGTTCCGTCAGTTTCAACACTCATGTCAATTTAATCGTTTGGTTTGCCTCGTAAATATTTGGTCTAATGCAACATGTTGAATCGGTCACCAAACGTACTTCAGACGACACCATTCACAACAAAGTGTTGACTAAAACATATTCCTAAACTGAGAGCGACGTCATGGTTGCTCAGATCTGTCACGTTTGTAACATGTTTCTCTGTGTTTGTTGGGATTCAATCACCATACAGTTTGTCTAAGCGACCATCGAGATTGAATGTAACAGATGCCTGCTAATATCGCTAAACACCACCAAACCTACTATAAGATGTATTTTATGCTTGCACATGTTTTATGGTCATTTCCAAGTACTGATCCAGTTGTGTAAGTAGTATTCCACATTGCATAATCACTTAGCAAGCAGAAATACTTTCTTTTCTGAATCCTGTGGACCTATGCAGCCCTCGACCTCAGTTGTTTTTCTGTTGTAAATACGTTACGAGAATGCTAAACAATGTGTGTCTGTTTGATTTGGAGGTTTCCTTGTGTTCTGAGTTGGTGTCCTTTTTTAAATCCTCTTTTGTAAGTGTCAGAGATCATTGGTTGGTTTGTGCTGAGATGGATACTGAGAGCGGAGTGGTTTCATCACAAGAGCTGTCCTCTTGGTCACAACCTCGGCACCTGCAGGCTGTGATGCTGTGTGTGATGGAATGTGCAAAGCAATGACTTTAAGAAAAAAGATAAAGGTTTAAAGGCATATAGAGATAACATTATGACTATGAATACTGAAAAAAAAAATATTATATACTACCGGTATATTGTAATATTATAGATGATTTAGTTCAGTAACCTATTTAATTTTTTTACAAGCAACTTTGATGAAATAATTTATAAAACAGTCTCACAAGTTATGATCTTTTCGAAGGTATGATTATACTGCTAAAATGATTAAAGTTGTGTTCTAATGAAATAACAAATATCATCTGTTCATTTGTGTCTGGATGCTGCTTCATTTGGAGTGTGTTGTCAATCAGATAAATTGTCGTTCAAGGCCAAAAGAGGTTACAAACCATTGTTTTATGGGAAATGTGGGTGTCATACTTACAGTAGCTGTATGTAAAATAATAACTATATAAAACAACTACATTTTGACATAATATAATGGTAGATTTTACACATAACACAGCACTGCACTGAGTTCAAAATATCAAAAACTTTCCACCACATACATTTTTTTTTTCATCCACAGAATGAGAATTAATTTTTTTTTTTTAATTATGTTTCGGTTTTAATGACAAGAAGTAGAATTCAAAATGTAAAATGTAGCCTACAATCTGCAACAAAGTGGGAAAAGAGGAAATCAAGATTATGCATAAAACATTGTCTTCAGAATCATTAATACATGTCAAAATTGTCTGCAAAATTGTCTGACTCAGACGAGGATAGGAATCATGTGTTCATGGCAGTTTTCTGGTGATTAAGGGATCTACAAGACTTCTTCAGTGAGGTATGCATGTTTATCTGCCTGAAGTGACCTATTAGTTATACAAGTTTACAAGTTAAACCTGATCAACCGGACTGACACACCTGAGGGTTAACAGAAGTAACAAAGAGCAGTCATGATGAAAGGACGAAAGTAAAGCCAACAGTCCTATAAGCTGACACAGAAGTTGACCTCACAGGTTATTCCTGTTTGAACATAGATTTGCCCTAAAATTATTATAGCAAATATCCAAGACTGGGCAGTTTTGAAAAGACTTATCACAAGACAAGATTTTCTTCAGTGCAGTACCAGTGCTGAGAATTAAGTCAGCCAATGTCTCAGTCCCTCTTTAAATGAACTGAGCATTCATGCAAAGCTTACATATAATTTTCCCGCTATATCAGATGTCATGTACTTGTGTTATTTGTGTATTCAAATTATAATTATCACTTTGACTACTTTTCCATTGTGATTGTGCATGAGGAAAAATAAACATGCAAACTATGAAAGCTCAAAGGAAAAATCATTGAATGTAAATGCATTCAATAAAATGTAGCTACTGTATATTTTTATAGGCTATCTATTATTATAGTTTACAATACATTTTTTATAACAGTGAGTTACCACAGCTAAATTATCAGGAAATGTATTTTATTTACCTTTTTTAACATGTACATAAATACAATACATCTATTATATTTATGGGGTGGGGAGACTAGGGAAGTTGTGACAAGGACAATAGCGCAGTAATAGATATTAGGTAAGATTCCAGTTACTTTAAGTACTACTATCACAGATGGTAGATGCTGCACTGCCATCTATCGACATCGATCAGCATGAAGATTCTCTTAGACACATACTGCCTAATTGGGAACAGGCCTGAGATTTTCACTCAATAAATAAATAAATAAATAAAATCCTGGGCCAGTGCCCAGATCTTGGTTCTGAACCGTCATGAAACCTTGCTGGTCTTGATCAAGGGAACATCAGCTGGCGGAGCTTCTACTACAGGCCACAGTTTAAAAGGCACCATTTTTAAAAGCCATCAGAATTCTGGTAAATTAACAACATCAACACAATTAAATATGTCAGCTCAGCAAAAGAGACCAACGCTTTCAGCAAGAGATAACAAGCGAATCTGGTCATCTGTTGCTGACATAGCAGGTTCTCCAGCTCCAGCTCCAGTAGAAAAACAGTATGATGCCCAAACCAGGGCCTGCGGACGACCTTTGATTGCCATATTACAAGAGGAGGTTAAAATGGAAAAAAAGAAGAAAAAGAAAAAAAGCTTAATTATATAAATAATAATGATAATAATAAAAATCTTAATTTATAATTTGTTTTAACTTTTTTTAGTTTTATTTTTACAGTGAAATGTACAAAAAAAGCATTAGAAATAATTAAAAATGTTTAAAACAGTGTTATTTAAATTTTTGTTTATTTTTTAATTATATATATATATATATATATATATATATATATATATATATATATATATATTAAGATAATATGTGACCCTGGACCACATAAGTATAAGTCATAAGTAGCATGGGTATATTTGTAGCAATAACCAACAATACATTGTATGAGTCAAAATTATTGAATTATTGATCTTTTATGTCAAAAATCATTAGTAGGCTATACTAAGTAAATATTGTGTTCCATGAAGATATTTTGTACATTTCCTGCCATAAATATATTTTTGTCATACTTACAAAAATATATTTTTGATTAGTAATATGCATAGCTAAGGACTTAATTTGGACAACTTTAAAGGCAAATTTCTCAGTATTTAGATTTTTTTGCACCCTCAGATTCCAGATTCTCAAATAGTTGTATTTCAAACAAATATTGTCCTATCCTAACAAACCATACATCAATGGAAAGCTTATTTATTCAGCTTTCAGGTGATGTATAAATCTGTTTCAAAAAAATTACCCTTATGACTAGTTTTGTGGTCCATGGTCACATATAGCTGTAAATAAATCATCACCTCAATTCACTGTTAAATTACGTTTTTGTTTTTTTGTGTTCTCCAAAATAAAATACCATCTAATATCATCATGCTTTTTGCTTTTTTAATAAGTAAACACAATAGACTACCAAACATTCACAGACGAGTCACCTACACAGAAGGATTAGGTATTTTTCATAAATATGGGGGGAAGCTGCCAGATTTTAATTGTCGCATGTGTTTTAAGTGTATTTAAAGGTAAACGATTTATAAATAGCAATGTTATTAGATACATATTTGTAACAATTACAAGAACAAGCACTTATAAACACGGACGTTGAGCTCGCAGCGCGTGCTGAGCGTCAGCAGAAGGTTCCGCTGCTTCCGCCCGGAACTTCTTAGAAGCGACACCAGCGTACAGCAGCAGTCCGGCTAGATTTGCTGCTAGCTACAGTGGATCAGCTGATATTTCAGGAGATGTTCGTATAGATGACCGCTTCACCTGCCCGTGAGCTCAGCTCTGTGAAGATGTGCCGCTGAAGAATGCGATAGATGTGAGTAGTCTTGTATCAGACAGTGAGCAGATGTGTTGTAGACGTGGCTAGCAGCTGTGTTAGCAGTACATGCAGTCCAGAGGGAAAAAGCTGCTGTCAACATCAATCTGTCATCGGTGAGTTTAGGGTTCGTGTCAGCTGGGTTTGGACTTCAGGGTGTTTTCTCTCTCGCTGTGTCAACAGCTGCGTGGTTTAGTGCGGATCTGCTGACAGTGTTTTGTTGTAAGATTTGATATTGAGGTCAGATCGTGGTAACAGTTAACGTTACAGCTTCTATTGCATTACATGGCGAAAGTAATGGTGATCTGGGCTCGATTTGTGAGCTGAATGTTTCTGTGTGTAGTATAGATGAATGAGTGTATACTGATCCTCATCTGCTTTCCAGTGTAATTGATTGGTCAAGACTGGATTTGGTCCCTAAACACCTCGAGGGTTCAAGACTGCACTGTGTTGTGTCATCAGATAATACCTTAAAGAATTTATCTCTGTGTTTAGATGACTCACAATGTATATGTGCACCTACTCTCTGCTTCTGCAAAAGGTGCTGTGGTGAGACCATGGTGCAGTGATGGTATCAGAGGGTAATACCATCATGGTAGGTGTAGAAGGTGTGACCAAAATCCTATATCACAAGTAATTTTATATTATGGCAGCTGTGTATAATGCAATATAGTTAACAAAACAAAATTATATATTACATAACCTGTGTTAAAGCCTGTTTTTGGATATATCCAGTGAATTAAGTACTTTACAGATGAGAAGCACTTCATCTAATTTGATTATTGTCTCTTTCTATTTGAAAATTTCCATTAGGGAAATAGTCTAAGTGAAATTTAAAGAGAGAGAAAACGGTAAGACTAATATTATAAAACAAATAATTCCAGCTTTTTCTGATTGGTTTTGCCACTTTCAAAGTTGTTGCAAAATAGTCAAGTTAAATTGAAAGTGTTCAAAGTTTAATCATATATTAGAATTATAAAATGTTTATTATTATTATTATATATATATATATATATATATATATATATATATATATATATATATATATATATATATATATATATATATTTTTTTTTATTTATTTATTTATTTTTTTTTATGCAAACGTTAAAATTGTTGTCATTGTTTACTCACCCTCATATCGTTCCAGAGCTGTATGACTTTATTTATTCTGCTGAACACAAAAGAGCATATTTTAAAGAGTGTTGATAACCAAAAGTTTTAGTCACCATTGATTTCCACTGAATGGAGGAAACAGAATTTTCTCAAATTATACACTTTTCCTCAGAAGAAAGTAAATCATTCTGGTTTGGGAGGATTAATGACAATGCGTTTATTTTTGAATGAACTATCTCTTTAATGTTTCATGTTTCAATGTTTCGTGGCAACTACAAACAACCAGAAAATGCTTTTCTACTTTTACAAGTGCACACACACACACACACAAATTGGTTCTTCAGCGCTTCTTTGGGGTGGTTGAGGTGCTATATAGCACCACTGCCATACAAAGAACCCAATAAGCCCCTTTAGTTCTTTAAAGGTTCTCTAACTCTCTCTTAGTCCTTAGTTTAGTTGGGGAAAGGATTAAAAAACAACATTAAAATACAGCGTTTTTCCTGAAGATAACGCGGTTCTCAACCTTTTTGCCCCCAAGTCCCCCTATAAGGAAGTATTCCAGGGCAACCTCACTAGACGTTTTGACCTCAGAAAAGCATAGAAGTGATTCAAAACAGCTTTTGCCATTGTAGTAAATTTCAATTCATAGCAAACATATGAGTAAGTGGAGTAACATATCTAAAATATATAGCACCTTTAGAAATAGGTCCTATATAGCGCTTAAAGTGGCACCCCTATGATTACTAGCCAGTGCACCTTTAGTGCTATTTAGCACCATATATGTATTTTTATTTTTTAATTATTTATGTTTTTGTAGTGTTTGTTCCTTCCCTGATTGCAAAGGTCTAGAGAATAGGAAAGGCAACATTAGTTCACCATAAAACAAAACACACTATAAAACACTGGAAGGGGTAAATAAAGTAGTGTTTAACAATGTGTTTATTCTGTTTACAAAAATCAACAATGTGAATAAAAACACAAACAGATTTATGTACAAAAAAAAAGACTAGGTGTGGGGAAGAAAAGGGATACTGGACAGTCCCAAAGAAAATAACAAAAACAATCTTTCTAACCCCTTGTCGACTTAAACTATCTAATAAAAAAGAAAAACTGTAGAAACAATGTTTAATGTTTTTGATGCCGTATCTGTACTACACTGACTACACACACAAAATACAGCTGATGGCACTGCTACTTCATCTATACATCTAAGTGTGCACAATGTACGTCATATGACATACCAATCCTTTTTCCTCCGACCAACACAAACAGAGCAATAATAATCACAAATGATGAAAAGGAAAAAGATAAGGTTTTTAAAAGTGACTGCAGTAACATACTACAACCAAAAAAATAAATAAATAAACACTCCAATAATTCAAAACAAATCAAGATGAATAAACACAATAAATTAACAGAAGAGCATGGTGGCAAACCTCCATATGAACGCCAGCATGCCCATTTTCTAAGTCCCTGGGATTCCAGCAACGATTCATTGGCAAAGCACCTCCTGACATCAGTAAAACAACATAAAACAGAGAGTGTCAGGAAAAAATGCACAAAAACAACACATCCTAACATCACATAGGAACGTAACAACAAGAAAAGTAGTTTTAGAAGAAGATCAAGTTCTTAGTCTCAGTCTGGCTCCATTATGGTAATGCCCACTTTTCATAATCCAATCAATTCATGATTTTAAATTCTACTCTACATTTCGTCTTGCTGAAATTATGGAAGTGACATACATTGAGAGTTGTAATTCACATTCTCACACAGTCTGTTTGAAGCGCCACCGCTAGTGTAGTAAATTCTGAAGTTTAATCAAGACGAGCCTTAATGCAAAATAAGAAACACTTGCATTAATATGTAACATGATTTACAGATAAGGATATAACCGTAAAATGAAAGTTTTGCTCTGAAGAATCATATCACACATTAAACACACACATCTGTCAAAGCGCCTAACAGGACGAGCTATGTTACGCTAATGCATTAGCTTGAAATTTAAAATAAAGCATTGGCATGTTTAGCTTGGATCACGCACCTTTCCTGAATCAGCTCACTCTGTTTCTTCCAGGATTAGATTCATTTTGTCCATAGAAATGTGTAATTCAGTGGTATAATTTGACGTGACTGGTGGACGTTTTCCTTGCACGGTGAGCAGATGCGACTAATCGATAATGACATTCATTGTCGATGAGTTTCATTATTGATTATTATCGATTTTATCGATTAGTTGTCACAGCCCTGTGTTATAGTAAAATATAATAATACCGCCCAACCCTACAAACCTACCTTCTGTGTTTCCCCAGATTACACCTGCAGTGAGTTTTGGAGACTCTTGTCATCCCAGTTGTCATGGAGAAGCCATGGAGGTTATGGGGGGTACTGGAGGCATGTTTGCTGACTATGTGTGCCTGGTCCTGGGGAGTCTGTCGTGTCTCCCTGTTGGCCCTCATTCTGACCTTCCACCTGTACGGAGGCCTCATCCTGCTGGGACTCATCCTGGCCTCTGTGGCCGGCATCCTGTACAAGTTCCAGGACGTGCTGCTCTACTTTCCTGACCAGCCCTCATCCTCGCGCCTTTTCGTTCCAATGCCAACGGGAATCCCCCATGAGAACGTGTACATCCGCACCAAAGACGGCGTGCGGCTCAACCTCATTCTGCTCCGTTACACTGGCGAAAACCCCGCCTCTGCTCCCACCATTTTATATTTCCATGGCAATGCGGGGAACATCGGCCACCGTGTCCCGAATGCTCTGCTCATGCTGGTCAATCTGAAGGCCAACGTGGTGCTGGTGGACTACAGAGGCTACGGAAAGAGCGAAGGAGAACCTAGCGAAGAGGGACTGTACCAGGACGCCGAGGCCACCTTGGATTACGTCATGACCCGGCCGGACATCGACAAGACCAAGGTGGTGCTATTTGGTCGCTCATTGGGTGGAGCAGTGGCCATCCGTCTGGCATCGTGCAACCCGCATCGAGTGGCCGCCATCATGATGGAGAACACTTTCCTGAGCATCCCGCACATGGCGGCCACGCTGTTCTCTTTCTTCCCCATGCGTTACCTACCGCTCTGGTGCTACAAGAACAAGTTTCTGTCGTATAGACATGTTACACTGTGCCGTATGCCATCTCTCTTCATTTCAGGCTTATCAGACCAACTCATCCCTCCGGTGATGATGAAACAGCTGTACGAGCTGTCGCCGTCTCGGACTAAACGCCTCGCCATCTTTCCTGAGGGTACGCACAATGACACCTGGCAGTGCCAGGGTTATTTTGCTGCCCTAGAGCAGTTTATGAAAGAGCTTCTTAAAAGCCATGCCCGAGAAGAGACGGCCCAGGGGACGGCCAACGTCACCATAATCTAGAACAGTAACTACTATTGACTGCTCTAAATGTGGACCCTCTCAGATAGAATGTACAATTTATTCTCTCTTTTTTATTATTTCTCTTCTCCCCAACTTCATAAGCCCTTTCTTTCCATTGATCACAAACCAAGAATTCATTAGTTACAATTTCATTTAATAGAGAAGGCTGAATTTTTTTAAGACTTCAGAATATTTTTTGTCAGTTTTTATATTAAGTATGAATGCATCTGCCTCAAGAGTTTAATGCCCTCTTAGTCCATTTCTTTATTTGCTGACAGTTTCTCAAAAGTATACTTAAATCCCTACCACCTACAAATGCAATTGGAAATAGTTATTTGCCTAATCACAATGGTCAGAACTACTTTCTGAGCTTGAACTGTTCAGTTTAAGCGTCGGTTTTAGAGTAGTGCTTTAAAATTCATGAGTAACACAATAACGTCTGTGATTAACATTACTTGAGACTGTCACATTTGTTCTACCACTTAGCCTATATTTCATACATAAAAAAGTGGGTAACAGCAAGGTTAAAATTGCTAATAAAATAATTTGACATTTACACATTAAAAAAAAAAAAAAACTGCTTTAAAAATCACGTTTGAAGTATGACTGTATGTACATTAAGTTGTTAACCACTGATTTTATTTTACTCATGAATGACAAACTACTACTCCAAAAACTCCTAAGACTACTGAACTAAACAATTCTAACAAACTACTAAACAAACTGAGAAGCTATATTCTTATTTATTTTGTTTTTATGGAATATACAGTCAGGTCCATAAATATTGGGACATCGACACAATTCTAACATTTTTGGCTCTATACACCACCACAATGGATTTCAAATGAAACGAACAAGATGTGCTTTAACTGCAGACTGTCAGCTTTAATTTGAGGGTATTTACATCCAAATCAGGTGAACGGTGTAGGAATTACAACAGTTTGCATATGTGCCTCCCACTTGTTAAGGGACCAAAAGTAATGGGACAGAATAATAATCATAAATCAAACTTTCACTTTTTAATACTTGGTTGCAAATCCTTTGCAGTCAATTACAGCCTGAAGTCTGGAATGCATAGACATCACCAGACGCTGGGTTTCATCCCTGGTGATGCTCTGCCAGGCCTCTACTGCAACCGTCTTCAGTTCCTGCTTGTTCTTGGGGCATTTTCCCTTCAGTTTTGTCTTCAGCAAGTGAAATGCATGCTCAATCGGATTCAGGTCAGGTGATTGACTTGGCCATTGCATAACAATCCACTTCTTTCCCTTCAAAAACTCTTTGGTTGCTTTTGCAGTATGCTTTGGGTCATTGTCCATCTGCACTGTGAAGCACCGTCCAATGAGTTCTGAAGCATTTGGCTGAATATGAGCAGATAATATTGCCCGAAACACTTCAGAATTCATCCTGCTGCTTTTGTCAGCAGTCACATCATCAATAAATACAAGAGAACCAGTTCCACTGGCAGCCATACATGCCCACCACCACCATGCTTCACTGATGAGGTGGTATGCTTAGGATCATGAGCAGTTCCTTTCCTTCTCCATACTCTTCTCTTCCCATCACTCTGGTACAAGTTGATCTTGGTCTCATCTGTCCATAGGATGTTGTTCCAGAACTGTGAAGTCGTTTGGCAAACTCTAATCTAGCCTTCCTGTTTTTGAGGCTCACCAATGGTTTACATCTTGTGGTGAACCTTCTGTATTCACTCTGGTGAAGTCTTCTCTTGATTGTTGACTTTGACACACATACACCTGCCTCCTGGAGAGTGTTCTTGATCTGGCCAACTGTTGTGAAGGGTGTTTTCTTCACCAGGGAAAGAATTCTTCGGTCATCCACCACAGTTGTTTTCCGTGGTCTTCTGGGTCTGTTGGTGTTGCTGAGCTCAACGGTGCGTTCCTTCTTTTTAAGAATGTTCCAAACAGTTGTTTTGGCCACGCCTAATGTTTTTGCTATCTCTCTGATGGGTTTGTTTTGTTTTTTCAGCCTAATGATGGCTTGCTTCACTGATAGTGAATGCTCTTGGATCTCATCTTGACAGTTGACAGCAACAGATTCCAAATGCAAATAGCATACTTGAAATGAACTCTGGACCTTTTATCTGCTCATTGTAATTGGGATAATGAGGGAATAACACACACCTGGCCATGGAACAGCTGAGAAGCCAATTGTCCCATTACTTTTGGTCCCTTAACAAGTGGGAGGCACATATGCAAACTGTTGTAATTCCTACACCGTTCACCTGATTTGGATGTAAATACCCTCAAATTAAAGCTGACAGTCTGCAGCTAAAGCACATCTTGTTTGTTTCATTTGAAATCCATTGTGGTGGTGTATAGAGCCAAAAATGTTAGAATTGTGTCGATGTCCCAATATTTATGGACCTGACTGTATATTGACACTTTTTTTTTTTTTTTTTTTTTTTTTTTTAATAGAACAGAGGGCTCATTACAATAATTGTTTGCCTTTTAAATTCCAGTGAAATACACTTAAATGGACCAGGGGCAACTGATCCTAGTTCAGTCATTTTTGTCTATGGCATTTCATGCATTCAATCGTCTGTACCCGGCTGTAATGTGTTAGAGCTTTATTTTATCACACTGCCTTCTTTTTTACGGAAGGTATAAAATCCACTCAGGAAATCGACTCATTGTGGTTTGATCCCATGTTTTGAATTTGCATATGGAGCTGTGTGTGAGAAGTATAGATTTCTATACTGATTTTCATGTGGGCTACAGTTCATTGTGAGCACTGAATGAAAATACCAATACAACAAGCCTAAAGTATGTTTACTCTCTCTCAGGCTTAGTGATCTTCTGAAAGTTAGAGTGAAATCGCACATAGCAGCTGCTTGACAGTGTTCCAAGCACAGTCCATTTGCACAACTTGTAAATAAGATCTTTCCCTTCTTTTAATAAGGTCAAGTGCTTAACATCAGATCTTTACCAATGACCTGTTTTGTTTGGATCATGTTGAAAAACCTGCCCATTGGTGACTGTTGCACTGTGTCACACATCCATTTTCTTGCATTTTTCTTTTAAAAAGCAGAAACATTCACAACAATGTAAGGATTAATTAACACAAAAATGAGACTTGCCATCATTTACTCACCATTTATGTCTTTCCATACCTATGACTTTTTCGTCAGTGGAACAAAAAGGAGAAACTTTGAAGAGTACGTTAGTCGCTTTTCCATGCAGTTGCAGGTAGAAGCCTCAAGCTTCTTCAAAAGGACTCATTGATAAAAGTCTAAGTATCGTAAAAACTGACCATATGACATGTTGAAGTCACAACAACTGAGAAGTTTTGCCATTCACTAAAAACTATTTTCCAGTGAGTTGAATCTGTCAGAATTATGAGATCTTTGCTGCAAAACAGATTCTTTCTGAAGAAACTCTCATGATGATTCAATGAAGAACAAATAAAATTTCAGTCTGTTTGAAATTATAGAAAGCTATTATATGTCTACGGAAGACTTGGAATATAGACCGCAAGTCATCTTGAAAGATTCTGTCCTCATTCATTGTAGTTGAAGAGCAACCAGCACTTTCTTTGAAATGTCTCCTTTTGTGTTCCACAGAAGAAAGAAATCATACTGGTGTGAAAGAGTAAATGCTGGCAAAAGTATCATTTTTCTCAACTATTTAATGTATCGAATCGGGGTAAAGACATGAGGTTTGTGTTTCTGTAGTCTCACATTGGTGGTTGACTGTCAAGCACCCAATAAAAGTGAACGGTGGACTTTGCAAACCTGGCCCATTATGTAGTGTTGGATCAGTGCACATCCAAGTCTGTAATTATTGCATGCTTTAGATGCTCAGCTCATTTCGTTTAGCTCTGATGCACTTTTACGCTCACGTCTGTTGTAATGCGTGAAAACTGCCTGTGAATTTTAAGATGACAGATTTCAAGGCAGAGTGATCCTATGTCAGTTTGCATGCAAATATTGCTATCTTCAAACCAGAGGTTATGTCAGGCTTCCAAAGTCCACCTTTCGCGATATTACGGGCTCTTTTGGGCCCCGTCGTTCTCAAGGGTGCTTACAAGATAGTATAGTAGCACAGCTGAGCTCTAGATGTCTTCGGTTATGTCTAGTATTATTTATGGTTATTAGTTATGTAGTAACAGGACAGTTGTAATTGAGTAAGAAGTGGAACCAGCCAATGCAAGAGAAAAAGTTCCCAAGACTTAGCTTTTGGATGGTTTCATCCAAGATACTTTTGTACATCAGTTTATTGACCTTTTGATTTTAAAAGAAACATTCGTAATGGTCATTATTGATCGTATAGGCCTAATTCGTAAGAACTGCCTCTAAACCTTATAGGAAATAATTTCAAATGAAATGATTTGCAATGTGACATTTAGTTGAACTCAAAGTGACGTGCCATGATACCTTATTGAATGTCTGTGTGATTGAGTGTAAACCTTGAAACAAAAATGCTGAAATATGATAAAATAATGAAAATACTACTTAAAGACTTTACTAGATTTGACTAACACACCATTGGCATGTTCTGGCCATTCTCTGGGGCTAGTTTGTATGTTGAAATCTCATTTCATCTTGTTCATAAACTGAATATGTGAAATAATATAAAGTGCTGCTCATGTTTTATATTTGCTTAGCAGAGCGGAAAGATTCAGTTCTGAATGTGCAAGGAGGGTTTTCTTATTCTTTCGACATTTGTGTTTTGAGCTATGGATTTTCTATTCGAATCATTTGTTCATGTACATACAATTGAATCACACTTTCTATTTTCTGTGTGGTGACATGCAATAAAGAAATCAAACCCTTCTGATAACTTGGCTGCATGAGTCTTTGTACTTTGAAGCCTCTGGTTCCTTTTTCTGGTTGTCATTGTGGAAACTCCACTTTAAAAAGAACGAAACTGATGACTTTATGCCAAGAATGGCTTTCCTTTTGCTTGTCACTGTCATTTATATACTTTCCTATGTGCTATTAATTTATGGTTAACAAGTCTAAGTCTGACATTTTAATTTATCTGCCATTTATCTTTGTACATTTGACGCAGTTTGTCGGAACAGCCACAAAGCAAGTGGTGACAAAGCAACTTTCGGTTGCAATGCAGTGTTAAATACGGAGGGTGTGGACAGCTCGGCAGGAAAGGGACTCAAAAACCAGACTCTTAGCTGGAGAACCGTAGCAGACAGGACATTTTTGGTGAGTACAGTTGCTTTTGAACTAAGTTTGACTTCAATTGTAGATCCCAGGAGTTTTCCCCTATTCCACATCAACAAATAGCTTGAAGAGGAAGGGTAGATATGTGTAAGAGGCTGATCCAGGATTTTTCTGCAAGAAATGTATGCTAAGAACTTCAGAGGAATATTCATGCCATATGAAGGTGAATTGGATTCAGCAGGCATAACAAAAAAACTCCAGACAAGCATTCTGAGTAGAAAACTTTCACTGTAAGGATGACGTTTTGAGGTGGGTTGAGGTCTTTAAAGAAATAGAGCTTCTTCAGAACCTGTCTATATGCCATTCAGGCTACATTTATTCACTAATAACCATATTTTCTGAAAGTGTGTTTCCACCATGCGTGCTGAAGATGTTGGTCCAGGTCGGGGTGAAAGGAGAAGGTTGCCCTGGCTGTTTCTAGTGCTGGTCATTGCTGCCATCACCTCCTCTTCCCTGTCTGTGATCTCCCTGTACCATGTCCTGGCCCTGCAGGCTGAGGTGGAGGGTTTGAGAGCTGAGGTGGTCCGCAAGAGAGAGGAGCAAAGTGGGACACTAGAAGAACCCGTGAGGGGGGCAGAAAAACAAACCCATGAGCTGGAAGAAGAAGAGACCAAAGAGAGAATTGAGGTTTGGACCACAATACATGTACATCAAATGTCCTTCTAAAATGTTGCTGTTGTAGTTTTTCATTTGATGGAATTTGAAGGAATTGCATAAATAGCAGTTCATTTGTCTGAAGGTTCATATCTCAGTTACTGTAATGCTTGGAGTCAACAGTTCAATTGGTTGTTGAAAAACACATGGCCTGTAAACAGGAAATTAACAGTGTTAAATAATGTTGCAGTTCCTCAGTTACGAAACTAATAATGTCGATTTTCAACTCAAGTCAGTTCGGTGTTGATTGAGTTCAGTTCAATAACGGTCAATGTTGTAAAATTCATCAGCAGCAGAGCTGGGTAGTAACTGATTACATGTAATCTATGTAATCAAATTCCAAAAATCAAATACTTGTAATTAGTGTTACATTTTATAATGCTCATTAATGCAGATTAGTTACTTTTTATGGATTACATGATTACATATGATTCACACAGTGACAGTAATTCATTCATAATTTATTGATTCTCCCTAATTCTTCTTTAAATGGATTCCCAAATGTTTTGTCTGCCAAAACAACTTTGGATTGAAATATCTCTAAGGAAGATAATATTTCAGTAATTTTACAACAAATTTGCATGTTTACAGTTTGATGTTGCTTAATGGTCGCATTGACATGCAGGTAAACAAATTAAATATTTCTATTTTTAATGTTTAATTAATGATTATTATTATTTATTTTACTTTTTTTTTTTTTTTTTTTAAATCAACTCACTGACCCACTGCAGTTCTTATATTAAGCCCAATTTGGGAAACCCTGGTTTAATATAACGTTTAACACATTTCATGTTGAAAAAAATGTAATATATTTTCTTTCTCTTTGCTTTTTTATATCAATATGGTATTTCCAATGGTAAGTTTAAAACAAGTTAGATTTATAAAAAAAAAAAGAGAAAAAAAAAGTAATCTAAAAAGTTGTCAGAATAAATTACCTACAATAAGTAACCTAGATTACGTTACTTACTACAATTTTCATCATGTTTCATAATGTGTAATCAGTAATGGCTTACAATTTGTAAGTAATCTACTCAACTCTGAACAACAAGTATGAATCAAGTTCAATTCTACTATAAGCAGCTCCGCAGAAGGCAATAATGTCATTATCCAGCTCAGTTAAGTTAAAATTTTTGCTGTTTAATGAATTGTTTGGTGCTTCATGCTTGTATTTTAGTTACAGTTACTGTTTCAGTTTTGCTGAAAAGTTGTTAAATAGCCTATAATAGGCTGTTTAATAGCAGGTTTCCATTTTGACATTAGTCAGTATTTTTGTTGTCAAAAGACTTTAAGGTAAGTCCCTATACAGAAATGGACTTTTCAGAAATATTCCTGACATAAGAAAAATTCATTAGAGTAAAAAGTCCAACAGCTAGCCCCAGTCCCATCTACTTGTTTCAAACTAATTGTGTAAAAAAAATAGCTAAACTGGTTTGGCTAACGACCAACCTAAATGCAGATATATTTTGAGCAATTTCATGCTGGACAAATTGGCCATTATAATCTACCACACACAATGACCATCTTTATGAGTACTATGCCATTAACAGTCCATCTTGAAACTTAATCTTGTAGAAAATGTCTGAGCTGTTTATATTCAGCAGGATTTCTGTTTGTCTGTGTACAGTATCTGCAGCAGACTGAGTTGGATGATACCGTAAAAGACCATACTGTCCTGTCAAAAAGGAGCCTGGGTCATACGTCAAACAAAGCAGGCAAGCGCACACTTCTGCTTATTCCGTGATGCTCGTCTCGGCTTTTCTTTTTTGAGTGTTAACCGAAAAGAGCTGTGGGTTTTTTTGTGTATACTGACAGGAATGGTGCGGAGCACAGATGGTGTTAGATTAAAACCACTAAATAAATAAAAAATAAAAAAACATGCGCATGGTGCAAAAGTGCACCGTTAGACATTTGCATATCCTGTTGCTTTATGAGTCACTGAATGCAAACCCCTTTTAATATTATTATTAAAGTTGCACCACCGTAATCATTCTTCCCTTACAGACAATACTTTAAGAAATGTTTAACAATAATACATTTACATTCTGTCATTTTTCCCCTATGAAAACATTTTTCCACAGAATCCCAGCCCTGTTTACAAATGATGGCAGACAACAGGAGAAAAACCTTCCAGAAAGGTACTGAAGGAGTTTGTAGAATTGTATTATTGTAAATTTATTTTTATAACATGAAATTTGGCATAGACTTAAGTTAGATTACATTCAAGTGATCCATTTAATCAGTTATGACCTTGCTTTTTGCTAGAGCCATGAAAGAGTTCATAGTACTTTGAAAACTCACTGTAACTGTCAGAACTCAAAACTTCATTTCCAGTCCAAAAAGAGCATTTGTTATAACTGGCCTTCAATTACATGTTCTGAACTTCTGCAACTTTGTGGCACCACATCGACAAACACGTCATCCATAACATGTCAGTGATGTCTTTCCAGAAATGTGCAGTGGTGAGGTATTAAGAGGAAAGCTGCAGAGATGTAGCACCTACTACTCTGCATATCCATCGGAGAAATCCCAGTGTTAAAATAAGGCAGAGCATTTAATTTGAACAAAGTCCCTGATTATTTTGATCTGTTCTTACAGCCCAATCTCACGGGAAAAATGAATTAATTTATGAGGTGGCAATTTCGTATGAAATTGTACAATGTGGAATGTATGAAAATGTCAAAAAAAAAAAAAAAAATGGCCTATTCCTAACCCAACCTCTAAACATAACTGTCACTGGGGTGTGAGCAGATCGTACAAAAACTTATGAATCGCTAAAACGTAAAATAGTTATGAACTGCCATGATTTCGTGTTGGATCTTAACAGTTTGAGCGGCACATGCCAGCTCAGATTGTTTTATGTTTCTATCATAACGTTTAGACTATTGTGGAAGTAAGAAACATTTAAAATCTTTATCTGACCCAACAGCAAAAAATACTTATTACTTATTTTGTCAGAGTTTGCTTTGGAAATATGCACAGCCATCCCATGGCAAGTCGGACTGAAGCGTGGCTCAGCTCTGGAGGAAGAGCAGGGCACCATTTTAGTCAAAGAGGAAGGATTCTTCTTTATCTATAGTCAGGTATATACATTCTCAATGTATGACACATTCTTGAGTTTTTTGGCCTCTTTGAAACATCCCAACACAGTGCTCAGTGTTTTTTCCTCATTATTTCAAGCTCTCCTTTTCCCAGGTTTACTACACAGACTCTACATTCGCTATGGGCCACATCGTGATTCGTATAAAGAAGAATGTCGTAGGAGACGAGAGTCAGCACGTTGTTCTGTTTCGTTGTATTCAGAGCATGAATCGAGTCAACCACTTCAACACCTGCTTCACCGGAGGTGAGCGTCTCTTTTACCAGTGTTACAAAAAAGTTACAATGTGCAAATACTCATTACTGTAATGTATCTGGACATTTTACTTCCCAGGTTTTTGTAAATCTCATTATTTACAAAGTATTTTATATATTTTATAATATATTTATAAATTCAAATTCAGAATTGCTTTATTGGCATGACTGTAAACAATACAATATTGCCAAAGCTTGGAATATATGTAAAATACATACATATACACACACACAGTAATGAGAATTTTTTTCATGTTACGATAACAAAAATGTATTATATATTAATACATTTTTGTTATCGTAACATGAAAAAAAAAATATATATATATATACACACATACATAATAAATACACACACATACATAAAATATATATATATATATATATATATATATATATATATATATATATATATATATATATATATATATTATTAGGGCTGTCAATCGACTAAAATATTTAATTGTGATTAATCACATGATTGTCATGAGTTAACTCACGATTAATCGGAAATTAATCGCACATTTTTATTTGTTCTAAATGTACCTTAAATTAATACTTTTCAAGTTTTTAATACTCTAATCAACATGGACATGGACAAATATGGATGCTTTATGCAAATGTATGTTTATTATTATTGAAACCATAGTCAACATAGAGCATGAAGACTAGACATGTTTCAAAGGTCATCAATGTTTTTCAAAGAACTTGTTCATGTCTATTAGACACATGAAAAAAGAAATATCAGGTACCCATTACTTCTCTTTCTTTGCACTGAGCAATTTACTTAAACCTGTTTACATTTTTGCAGACAGGGCAGCTCTTCTTCTGAACATGCAAAATGTACATGTATTATTTATTATTACATTTGTTTCCCTCTCTGTGCCCACATACTGTATTTTGATGCAGCTAAATTCTCAATAAAACTGTTTTCATTTATATATATTTTTTTCTGTTTCTGTTGTCAGACAACGGAATGAATATGAAATAGTGACTGAAACGTGACCCATTAAGTCTACATAACCAGCTCTCCCTTCCTAGACGTTAATCTGCACAAAAATCCTGATAATGGAGCCGTCGTCTGATGAAGTCAAATACACATAAGATAAAGACAATAGCTGTACTGTGATTTCGGCAATACTTGCATGTAAAATTAGAGAAGCAACATAATATCTGTGTTTAACTGAAACCGCTGCTCCTCTCCGCCGTTTGAATTTGCGTTAACTCATTATTAACGCGTTAACTTTGACAGCCCTAATACACACACACACACACACACACACACACAGTAATGAGAATTTTTTTCATGTTACGGTAACAAAAATTTAGGAACCTTTGTGGTCCAAAAATAAGCTCCATTTTCTTTAAGCAAAATATAATTTCTTACTCTCTTATTGCTATCTTGTGGTTTTGGGTTGAAATATGACCCAAACATGTTCCTTTGTGACAAGCACCCAGTTACAGATTCTAGACCACATTTGTGACCACACATTCAGGAAGTCCAAAAATAGCATAAGACCAGTAAATGCTTGACAAATATATTTCAAATATGATAAATATGTCATATAATTATTTTTACTTTCAAACTGTGTATTTTAAATATAATGTACTGCTGTGAATAATAGTACCATTCAAGTAATGTAAATGTCTCAAAGAGAAGTGCTATGCATATATGGAAAAATATATAATGTACCTATTATTACAAATGAATGTAACTGAGCATGTGATGTGCAGGCGTAGTGAAGTTGGACTCTGGGGACAGACTGGAGCTTCTGATACCTCGTACCCATGCAAATATCTCTCTGGATGGGGATTCCACCTTCTTAGGAGCAATAAAACTGGCCTGAAAATGGAAAAAGGCTTTGGATCAGACATTAAACGAGATTGGATATGCTATTATAATTATTCATAAGGATAATTATTGACATTCACTGGACTTCCTGAATACAAGAGCTGCTTTATGCTGCGGAGTATTTTTGAAAATGTCTTCATTGAACTACTTTGCATCCAGGCTTTTTACATTTCATTGGCATTTCATCAGACATGCACAAAATTGACTTTATTCAACATATTGCAGTTCCTCTATGTCGCAATTCATGATTCATCAGTCTTCATAATGTTTTATCAAAATATAGTAACATCTCAGAAATGACTTCCCTCTCTAAAGCCGTCTTTGTTTTTCACATCTTAAACTGCCTGATTCATTCAGGTGTGTAACAATCATTTTTCACAATCCAGTCAGTTCCTGATGGATAAAATCAAGTCCCACTCAGCATTTTTATTTAACAAATTTTTATTAAACACATTATTTATAACACATTTTATTCTCAAATGTGTTATAAAGACCATGATGGTTTGTGAACATGTACCCTGTATTTAATGTTTTATTATTCAGAACATCTGTTGCAGAATACCACCTCAGCATGTGCTTTGGTTTTAACGAAGTACTTTGACCTTGTAACCATGAAAGTGTACTTTCATTCATCAGTATGTTTAAAGTTTGCACTGAACATGTAGCCTCCATGATTCTACCAGCAGATGGAGACAGTATCACACTGTGGAAGAGCATTGGAAAGCACTTGCTTTGTGTTGAGTGCTTCACACAGCTTTCATAAAGACAGTTCTTTCTATTCATTGAAAGAGGTTGTATGCTTCTGGTGTGTGAATTTGTCAGCCGCATCTCATATAGAAACAATCATCATAGTGTCACAGGCCTCGAGATGCTGGAATTCTGCATGTACTGTAAACACAGTGTCTCTTAACAATAAATCATCAGCTCCGCTGCTTTGCCCTGCTTCACACATGACATGTTCAAGGAGAGTGGTCTTGGATCTCGGCGGCTCTTGTTTCTGAAACAGATTTTTATGGGATGCATTGTTTCATGAGCACTAGGGTAAATAAATAAATAAAGAATCCTGTGTACATCATGCAAACAGTGCTTTGGCTTATCATGTGCCTATTTAACAGAGAACAACTAAAAACTGAACTAAATAAAAAGCTGAATTTGGCTTATCATATGCCCATTTACCAGAGAAAAACTAAAAATGTACTTTTAAAAAAAGCTGGCTTATCATGTACCCTTTTACCAGAGAACAATAAAAAATGTAACTAAAAAAAAAAAACTGAATTTACTTGATCAGAAACCACAAAAAAACAATATTCTAAATGTTATAGAAAGCCTTTAATATAGGAAAGTTAGTTATATATGTATGTATGTACAGATGGATAGATAGAGATAGAGAGATAGACCGACCACTACTGCTGGCTTAGCTTTTATTTTCGAGTAATGAAATGAAATACAGTTCCTATGCGTCTTTCAAAAAATGATGTATAAAGAATCACCTGCTGAATCTCTGAGGAAATTTAAAGGCCTTCACACAATTGTGCTTGCTTTGCTATTTCCGGGGCAGATCCTTTTCTTTGATTTAGACCACTCAGATGTAAAATGGTCTGTTGAGAGACATGCATAGAGTCTGGTGAAGTCTTGGTGTAAAATAACCAAATCCTTGAATAGTTCACCTACAGAGAGACTACGCCTCTAAGCCTGTCGCTTGGGGAGCCTGAGGAAGTGATGGGTACTTTAAGATTGTCTCTCAAGCTGAGGTATCGACGACTCAGCAGGGAAGGAACGACTCAAGATTCAGAGATCAGATCAGTCAAACACACTTGGACTCTATTGGGAGGCTGAATGAAGATCAATGAGCAGCGTTCAGCAATGCTCCTTGCTGCTTTTCTTTTGATTATTTTTCAAAAAGGAGATTGCTCAGCTGAGACTCTGGGTTTTTAAAAGCATGCTCTATTGATTTTGCTCTCAAAATGATGACTTTTCTTTTTAAAACAGACTGTCATTGTGGTAAACCTCACAGACTGTCGTGCTGATCATTTTGATGTTCATCTCTCCTGCTATTCAGCTGATCCCTGTGCATTGTAAGACTCCAAACCGCTTTACTCCCTCTATTACAGTGTTTCCCAACCAGTGTGTTTTTCACCCACAGCCCCATTACACACACACTACAGTCCAGTAGTTTTTGAAAGAATTCATTTAACCAATGCTGCATTATTTGACCCAACATGCAGTTAAGAACAGGGATATTGTGAAATATTGTTACAATTTTAAATAACATTTTCTATTTTAATATATATATATATATATATATATTAAAATGTACATTACTAGTCATGTAATTCTTCAGAAATCCTTATAATATGCTGATTTAGTGCTCAAAAAAAAATTTCATACATGTTGAAAACAATTGTGATGCTTATTTTTTGATTATTATTATTATTATTATTATTATTATTTATTTATTT
The DNA here is from genome assembly GCA_039654775.1 of Spinibarbus caldwelli. Classification (NCBI taxonomy): domain Eukaryota; kingdom Metazoa; phylum Chordata; class Actinopteri; order Cypriniformes; family Cyprinidae; genus Spinibarbus; species Spinibarbus caldwelli. The sequence continues at coordinate 30,135,802 of CM077233.1, read as the reverse complement.
ATTTATTTAATTTGTTTTTTTGTGAGCACCATTATTTTCAGGATTCTTTAATGAAAAAAAGAAAACCATTTATTTAAAATTAGCATTTAGAGCAATTTAAATAATTATCGCTAAAGTATTAAATCATGTTTAAACTAGGGCTGGTAATTTGACGCGTTAATTAGATTAATTAATTATGGTGAAAAATAACGCGTTAAAATTATTAACGCATTTAACGCACTTGCCCCACCCCAGACCTTTGTGGGTCATCTGACATTTCATACAGTTGACTGATGACAAAATGAGGCAGGGCAACAACTCACTGTGTGATGAAGCCTAGAGAATGTAATTAGAATGTCCCTAAAATTCAAGATATGGGGCAAAAGTTTTTGTCTCATATTTACATCATATAGTTAAGCAATATCACACAAGCAATAGGCTACACAGCAAAATGTCCAGTGTTGTTTAGAGTTGTTTTTATGGTGTTCATTTTCCAGTGTTAAAAAGTGTTGATTCTGGTGTTGATTTGAAGGACATTAACACTTGCAGTGTAAATCGGTGTTCAGAGTCAGTGTTATTACAGCGAGTTGACATAATTGACTCTGGTGATGAGTTGATCCTATTTCCGGTCCTTTCGCATTATTTCCGTTTTGATTAATGGCGGATGACCATGAGGAGCGGAGAGTGATCAAACACAGGTATAATATATTTTTACCCAATTAATTCTATTAATTCTATTCTATTAAAATTCTACTTAAATATATAAACACTTCACACATTCTTTGAAGGCATCCATAATGATAGTGTAAAAGGTTTATCTGTAGCCCTGTATGAATTAAGCCTTGACAGACATGAATCATGGAATTGTTTTGCTTTTCTTTCTTGGTCACCCACAAGATCCTCAACCCTCGGCACAAGTACTCATTCTTTCACTCTCTTCAGCTGACCATAAAGAGACAGAGCAGTGCAAAATCAATAGGCATCCGCCAGCAAAAGCTTTAGCATAGATGCTAAGGCAAACGGGTATGCATGCATGTTTTTCTTAACATTTGATTTGTCTGTGTAATAATTCTCTTCAATCATTTTACTAGTCTTAAGTTGTCTCTTGTATTGTTGTCATGTTTAATCAGATTGTCCAAGACGCCCTGGAAAAGCAATACAGTGATGAGGATGAAAACTAAGATGAGACAGACTGCACTTCCATAAGGTAAAACTCACAATACTGTTGCAAATTTGTTTTTTGTTTTGACTAAAGGGTTAATTTACTGAAATTAAAGTAGTCATGTACTTACCCTCATGTCATTCCTAACACATAAGACTTTTGTTCATCTTCAAAACACACAAATGTAATTATTTTAATGAAATCTGAGAGATTTCTGTCCCTTCATTGACAGTCTACACAAATACCACTACGATGGTTCAGAAAGTTCATAAAGAGATTGTAAAACTAATCCATATGAATTTATTAATTTATTCTATATTTTCTGAAGAAACTTGATGTCTTTGTATGATGAACATATTGAATTTAGGCTTTTTATTCGCATATAAACATTTATCAACACAAACATCAGATATGGTAAATGGAAGCTCAAGCATGAGAACCAGTGAGGTTCATTCTCTGTTATGCAGTATTTGAGCTTTCACAGGAACTGTTTGTTTGCTGATCACTGTGAATAAAAGCCTAATTTCCGTTCATCATAAAAGGCAACCATGTCTCGTCAGAAAATTTGGACTAAACTGCTCAATTCCTACAGATTAATTTTACAATCTCTTTATGAACTTTTTGAAGCATCAAAGTGGTAGCTGTGTGGATGGACAAAAACACTAAAGTATATTCACTTGTTTCAAAAATGAACAAAAGACTTACGGATGTGGAACAATATGAGGGTGAGTAAAAGATGCCAGAATTTTCATTCTGGGTGAACTAACCCTCATCATCAAAAGTTCCTAGTTTATGCATTCATTGTTGCACATAGTAATCTTTTTCCACTCTTTTTCTTTGTTTAAACTAATTTGTTTTTGCTGTTTGCAGTCCCGCACCTGCACCAGTATTGAAGCCCATCTCAGTCAGAGGGAGGACCACCAGTCATACCTACTGGTAATGAGAAGGATCAAGGGCAGGATCACCTTATTCTATGTGGTCGGACAAACTTCTCATCCCTTCTGAAGGAACCAGCTCCTTGAATACTATTGAACTCTAAGTCCACTGTTTTCAACCTGTTGTATAAGTAGGTCCTTTTCAATGTCTTTATCTTCCTGCTACACTCTACAACATTGATGTTGGTCATACCAGTCGCCAAGAGTAAAGGAATTGCATGCAAAGCATTGACAAACTTTTGACACAACATTTTTCAGAGCATTGTGTATTTTAATTACAAAGATATTTTAAGTTGAGAACACTTCTAACAGCCAGCATTTTGAAGTTCTACAGGTCTTTTGACCTGCAGACTTCACATGGGTGATATGATGGTGAATTTATCTTTGTTTTAAGTGTTCTTTTAAGTTTTTGAAAATAAAGGTTCAAACTGATACAACGTGTTGGCTGTTATTGAATATACACATTATGTATTTGTAATTGAACTGAATGCAGATTACAATTAATGACACATCAGTGTTTGTATGAACACTATATTAGTATGGAAATAACTCCCTTGGTGTTAAGCTAGTGTAGTTTCACCTAGTGTAGTTTCAATGCTATTAGTGTGTTCCCCTCTTATTTACACCAAATTAGTGTTAATGGTGAACACTTACAGTGTTGTTTTAACTCTATGCAAGTGTTAAAAAAGTAACACTATTTAAAGTGTTAGTTTAACTCTATTTGGTGTGGACCTATATAAACCCCGAAAAAGTGTTAATTTTTACACTGTGAGTGTGAATTTAACACTTTCAAATTTGCTGTGTGATCTTATACAACAGTTCAGTAAGAAGTTAATATTGTGTTATTTTAGACACGTTGTCTGTTTTGCTCAATTTTGTCAACGAAAATATAAAAGACAAAGCAGAAGTGTTCGTCTCCGACTCCGAGCAACACACAGCGGCATTTCATTTCTTAATGCACGTTTTGAACGAATTGGGTGAAGCATTTGGCGCTTTGAACCATTGGCCATAGAGTGGGGGAGCTATGACGTCACTTTGTAGGCAGATTGGCTGTTAGCATGAAACTGGTTCCCTCGACAAAAAGCCAATGGGATTTTTCCATAGGCTTTTGGATTATCGCAAAAAATAAGCTCTGTGTTCAATCATAGTTCATGAAACTTACACATTTTGTCTATCAAGATAATCTTCACAAAATAATATAACTTTGACGAATTTTGAAGCCTAAATAAAAGCGGCAGAATTTAGAAGCTAAACTTAGGCTATAAACGAACTACAGCACCACGGTCGCTCGCCTTTAGCGTCACCACCAGCGTGCTCCCGACAACTTTCTCAAACTTACGGTGCGTTCCAAAAGGGATATATCGCCCTCCGAAGGGCACTTCGGAGTGAAAACAATCATGGCCGCCATATTGAAGGGTCGTTCCAAACCGAAGTGCTCAAAACTAGCCACTTCAAAGGGCCCTTCGGAATGAAGGATTTCAAAGGGTACAACTGATGGACACTTTGGGCTCCCATGATCCTTTGCTCTGATTCTTTGCATGATGACAGTGCTTCCGTATGATGACGCAGAAGGGCACTTCAAGAAACAGTTGTTTGATCCCCTACATCCTTCAAGCCTTCGAAGCTCTCACTCCGGAGGGTAAAGCCCTTTGAAGGGATTAGGGCATAGGGATGAGCCCTTCCGAATGGAACGCAGGGTTATTTTTAACGTTCAGTGAAAAGTATTTACTCTATATATGAATTTAAATCCACGCTACATGACCCTTTTCATATAAACTGGAATAAATACAAAACTAGAGCCAAACTAAAACTGAAATGAGACATTAGTAATAAATAGTATAGTGAATAAATGAAATAAACTTAACTAAAGGACATTTGAAAGCATGTATTTCTGTACATTTCGAAATAAGGTGCATTAAAAGTCAATAAACACTTGATTAATATGAATATTTTAATTAAAAACCGTATCCCCACGTACTATTCAATAAAATTCTAGTGCATTTAATCTATTAAATAACAGCAGAGTGAGCGAGTTTTTGGATATGGTAAGATTAAACTTATTTTAGTGAATAAAGTACCACATTTCAGCTATCGTTTTGTTAGGGTGGGTACACAAAATGTTATTGTATCCTTGCTTCTAGGAAATCCTCAATCTATATGCTTTCTAACAGCTTCATGTGGCCGCAAACATTTAATTTTAACGTGGCTTTAAGCACTATGCATCATTAAAGTTTCACTTTCACCACGTAAAGCCGGTAAATGTGGTGTTTACGATGAAATAATCGTAATATGAGTTTACCTTATGGTCCGAACCCAGAGTCTCTGTATCAGTATGAAAGCGATAAAACGAGCATCTTCCATCCGAAAACTTGTTGCATTTCAGGGCAAAGCAAAAACACATTGTCGAGCAACAATATAAAATGCGGGAAACATTCATTGGTTATTATACAATTAATTGTATTACAAATTATACTACAATTGGAAAATACAGTAAATTGACAATCTGTTTGGCGTGATGACGTTGAATGTCTCCGACAGCGCCTGTAGTCCCATTTAGCAACTTGTTAGCAACCGTCTTTTTTAAGAAACATAACAGTTTAAAAAAATCACGAGTCGGGTGTAACTGGTGTGTTTTATGTCGTAGAATAAAACACGAAAGTATCTTGAGCCTGTGTGAACCCACAGACCTTATTTAAGGGATTTAACCAAAATCCCATTCAAAAAACCTATTGACTCTGGGACGATGGAACCGGAAGTGCTAAAATGCTAACTCGCTTCTGGGTTTTCGCCTACAAAGTGACATCATAGTTCCACCACTCTATAGGCGCGTTGGATTTGAAGTGGCGACGCACGGATCGATCTGTTACCACGAGTAGTACAGCAAGAGCGATTCAAAAGCACAAAAAATTGTGAACTTTTTCAAATAAAATGATGGTATTTTTTTAAGAATTAAAAATAATCTAATTTTGGAGTTTAACAATGAACACATTGCAACCATGGTTGGGACGACCCTGATTGCAACACAGCCATACAGTACAGTTCAAAATAATGTGGGAAAATATGAACAAACACATTCAGAATAACACAGAGATGAACACAGCACAACTCAACACAACTCTCCCTCCACACACAGCCCTCACAGAACACGAGAGACATAAACAAGCCGAAATACTTTACATTTCTTGAACTAATAATATGCTGATATGGCAACTAGTAAATACATTGTTTGAATTGTGTTTACATCCTCGATCTTGAAAATTGGATTTCTCGACTGTCATTGTGAATTATTTGAGAAATAATTGACCATGAGCTGTTAAATTATGTTTGGCAGCAGCGTCTCTACTAATAGCAAAACTGCAAGTATAACTGCTTCAAGAAGAGCAGTATTACTACCTTGCTACTGCAAACCTTCCTGTAGCTTTTTTCAGCTGTGAAACTGTTATATTGATAGTCACAGGTCAGTGCTGATTCTATGTGCATCTATGTGTCTGTATTGCATGTATGTGTATTTGTATTGGAGATCATTTGGCGAAGTGATATGGAACTGTAATGCGGTCAAGACCTGCCTGTAACTAGTTTAGCCATGTGTTCCCTGAAAAATAATTGCACACTGTAGAATATTCTTCACTGACCACTAACAGCAGTAGTCAAATGTCCTTTCCTGCTGTTCAAATGGCAATCTAGATCAGATCATATGCTCTGTTGACAGCCCGTTTTATTTATTTATTTATTTATTTGTATTTATTTATTTTTTTTAATAGGAGTATGCTGTAGGACAATATGTGGCATATGTATCCATAGAGAATCACTGTCAATGTGTAGTTCAGCAGAGTTAAATGAAGACTGTGAGTTGTCTGCATATGATGATGATGAAAGATGCATGTTAATTCAGTCCTCTAAGTAAAGTTCGGATGAAAGCAGCACTCTTTTCTTTTTTTGTACCATATTTCATTAGTTTTTCCCACTGTGATAAATGGAAAGCGAGATAAGCAGAAGGGACATGCGAAGAGTGTGTTAAGCGTGGAGAAATCATGAGGAGAGGAAGGAAAAAGGTGCAGCCTGCAAGGAAAACTCCCCGTGACCGGCATATCTCCCACTTTCAAACCCTTCACACATTCCCTGTTACTGTTCATTTATCCTAGTTTTACCTTTCCCAGCACCATCCCAGAAAATTCTAGGTAGGAAAAGACAGACGGGAAAGGGAAGGAGAGGATGATAGTGAAAGAATTGAGAAACTAGCATTTTCACACCTGCATTATTCACATTTCATCCACCTAAACACATGTACTAGTTTACTTGAGGCAGTTTTGTGGTTAGTTCTTTTTTTAAATGCATATATAGTCAAAGTATTTTATCCTACAAGTCTGCCTATGAATTAATCATAAGACGTGTTATGACAGGTCCTCTGCACAGTTTAATCCTCATTAAGTTTAAATATTTAAATTTGTTTAAACATTCAGTATCAACATGAAATATGAACTTTATGAGAGGTTGTGGAGAGTTTTAAGGATAAACTATTTTATGTAACTCAATATTACTCAATGTATCACTATATCCAGTGTTTCTAAGGCACAAGCAGCCTAAATCTTAAAAAAATAAATAAATAAAATACATTTACACACATCCTGTGTTGTAGAGGACACGGGTATATAGATGCAAATGCTTAACAATTATATTAATGATTATATATTAGCATTATTGTATTAAGACTATATTAATTATTAGTAGTATTTTAGTAGTAATTAATTAATTGAATTAATAATTCAATGTGTATTATATTATAGTATATTATGCAATGTAAATTATTTTGTATTAAAGCGTCTGCCAAATGCATAAATGTATAATTATACGAGCTTCCACTTTGTAGCAGAATGAGCTGAAATAATGCAGATATTGTGATAATGACATTGTAATATATGCAGATAAATGAATATTATTAAATAGAATATATTTAAATATTTTACAAAATATTTTGGAATCTAAAACTGCAAAACATCAAAGCCATATATCTAACATATAAGTTACGTTCCAAACTTGAAGTTGATATTATAAAAAATGAGTTTCCGGTGAGGTTTTGTTTAAAATAGGCACCAGTTGACACCTAAACTTCATTTAATTTGTCACATATGTATAAATTTATTTTACAACATTAATTCTATTATCTTCTGTCTACCTTTCCAACAATATATGTTTAGTTATGATTAGAAAAAGTTTTGATTAAAATTGTAGATAAATTTGTAATATGATATTTGACACTGCCCACTCATTAAATGTTTAATGAACCAATTCCATGGTAAAGCAATATCCAATTTCAAAACAGTTTTCACAGGATGAAATGAATGATATCTAATTTAGGGTGATTGCTAAAATATGAAGGAAAAAAAAAAAAAAACTACAAAAAGAGCGCCAAGCACAGTTCACAGGTTAAATTGTTCTGGCACAAAAGAGCCTTAAAGGGATAGTTCACCTTCAGTTGCTGGTCCCCATTGACTTGGATACTGTTTTTTTGTTTTTTTTTCTTCTCCATACTATAGGGATCAGCAACTGAAGGTGAACTATCCCTTTAAGAATGAAGGTTATGCATTGGAGTCTTAGATACACAAAGCTCTAGAATTAGAAATAAGACATGTAGAAATCAAAATAATTGTTTCTGCATTTTTAGTATTGTAAATTTCCAGATTCACTGCACAGTTTGAGAAGCACAGTCAGAAAAACAATAGAAAGGGCCAGAGTACACTAGGGATGGCTGCGGTTCAGACTATAATGGACAGCAGAGAAAAGGCTGGGCCAAGTGAATAGCCAAACATGCAATCAGCCAATGTCTTTAAAGGCTTTACAAACAGAGCATCTGGCGGTGCAAATGTCTATTGAGTGCAGGGTGAGGGGATTGGTCGGCCTCATCTCTGAATGTGTCAGCCAGGCAATGCCCCCCCTCCCAAAAATGTCTTTGTGTGCTGCCATGGCAACTGCTGGTGTGTTGGCGGAAGCTGATGTCATTGTGAATGTGCTTCTGAGGAGAAGGGAGGCGAATGGGGTGATGGAGAAAAAGCAGGAACGGTGGAGACATTTTTGTCCCACAGGAAATGAAACAAGCTGTGCACACACTGCGGCTGGCCAAACACTGATGAACTCATTCACACACTCATTTACATACACACTCTCTCACAAAACTCCGGCCTGCTTTCAGTTTGTTTCCCCAAATCAGCATCCAAGTCTCTTCCTTTATCTGCCCTCACATCTATGTTCTGCTATTTATTTTTGTCTTTATTCTGCCTCTTCCTCTATAATAACTAGAACAATAGGGGATTAAAATCACTGTACACTGTAAAAAATCCAACTGCACATTTTCCAATTCATGAAACCTTTTGAGTCTCAAATACTAAAAAAAAATGCTATTTTCTTGAAACTACATAAAACCCTTGTCAGACCAACAAAATTCCCACAAAAGTTGTCCCAACTAGTCAAACACAGTTGTCTGAACAAAGAATTTCATATTGTTGAAATGTTAAGGCTTTTTGAGTTCCCAGCATGCATTGCAGGATGAATAAATTATGCAGTTACTGTTATAGGATTATTGTTTTGCTGTTTGCTGAGTTCATTTAAACTTTTTTTTTTGTTGTTATTTTATCATTATTGTTAGTTATTTGTTGTACTGTGATGCAAAGAGCTCATCTTTTTAACATTTGTTGATTACCACCGTTCTTGAGGTTTGTGTGTCTAGTTTAGGGGTGGAACGGTACACGAACGTCGGTCCGGGGGTCACAATTCGATACGATTTCGGTACGATAGGAAAAAGTAAATAAATCTAATATGCTTGGTTACTTTTCGTTTATTTTGAACAGACAGTAGTGCAAATTACAATTTTTCTTCGCATTATTAATAAGACAATAAGTGTTTAAAATTGATTCTGCTGGTATAAGGAAACAGCTGAAGCGATCGCGCAGGTAAACACACACACACACACACACAACACATCAGTTCCAGCTTAATTGACAGCGCAGTTGGTACTTTATCAAAATAAAATACAGTGAACCAAACATCAGCGCGCCCGCCTCTGTGTCACCGTTGGAACGCGACTGAAGTACAAAGCCTATCATTTACATAAATAATAGTTTAGCATTCAGATACGCTACATCGCAAATGTGGAAATATTATGGAATATTTGAATTTGTGCCGAATGAGAGAGGTAGGGTGCACGAGCACAGCACAAAGCTCCATTTCGCAAACAGTTGAGTGCGCAAGCCTTTAAAATATTCTCCTTTGTCAGTCTATGTGAGAGATGCATTCAGAATCAGCACATAGTCTGCGTCCCAATTCAAAGACTGCATCCTTCGAAGGACGCTCCGAGTCTAGCCTTCGCAGGATTTCCTGATTGCACCAGCAGGTGTTCCCGATCGCCGCCCTGTCGCGTAGCAACGGTGCGAGAAGTGAACAGCCATAGATGTAATTTGTTAATGAAAAATGAAAATAACTGGAGCCTAAATTGTTGGTTTTTGACTTTTAATTACCGAATTACACTTTAAATGTAAGTATTGGGTTTCGACTTACTTGAATATTGTAATGACATAAAAAAATACAAAATATAAAGCTGTTAAATGTTGATATATCTTACCAAAATTTGATTTTATGTAGTTTATTCTATTATTCATTATTATGTACATAAATGGACCACGGTGAACATATTTAAACAGATTTTTAACCCTGTTTAGTTTTATGCAGTTGAATATAAAAAGTCCACTTACAAACGTTACTGCCGCTCGTCAAGGCAGCTGTCAGTTGCTAGTCAACAAGAACAGTCCTCCATAGGCTAGGCAGCTGTAGTTAGCAACTATTTGTTAATATCCTAGCAATAAACTTTGTTCGTTTCATTTGCAAAATAACAAAGTGGTGGAGTGTAATGAAATACATTCCTTGTATTCACATACAAATGAGAAGTAGTGTTTTTTTTTTTCCTTACAAGACAGCAACAAACATGATATTTTACAATATGATGCACTGTTGTACATTAAAGTGCCCAACAGTAGCCTGCATAAAGTATTTTAAATGTAACAACCTTGAAAATATTCAAAAGTAAAATGCAACATACAGTACACAGTAGTGCAGCAGTGATATTAATGCAAGACCATCATATTCAAATTTAAAGTATTTTTTTTCTGCAGAATAACTACCTTTACTTATACTCTTCATACCGTAAGTACATTAAAGATAATACTTTTAATTAAGGTTTTAGATGCATGCAGTTTTTCCTCAATGCGCTATTTGTAGTAACTGAAAGTACTTTACTAAAGTAACTCAATATTTTTTCCACCAATTACTTTGTCAGACTCATAGCTCTACACAATTAGTCCTTTCCTCCTTTCCTTAAATCAGACCAGACCCCTGTACTGTAGGATAAACCTGAACGTCCCAGTGCTGGACAGTGGAAATATTCAGTGGAAATACTCCAAACACTCTGGAGCCCATCCCAGATGATGTCCCACTGGCAGAGGCCACACTATTGTGGCAGCCCATCCAGGTCCAGCAGCTCCACCAGGGTCTCCCTGCTCAGCTGAATGAAAGTGCACATAGGTCAAATTTTTTGTACAAATGTTTTTTGGTTTTGTTTTTTTCAATCTGTTTTATATATTAATTTATTTTTATGTTGTCTGATGTTGAATTGAAGTTATTTTGTAATTAGTTCTAAAAAGTACTTTTAGTACAGAACAATTTATTTTCATTTACAAATTATAACTTGCTTTGCAAAAAGAAACAATTTCCAGGACTACTTATTGTCTTTTATTTACACGTTTCAACTTATAATACAAAAACTAAAACAATGCACATTAACTTAAATTACAAAAGTAATGTACAGAACAACTTCATTCATTACATTTTTAAGTTTCTCAGCAGCCCCATTTTCTCCAGAACTGTCCTAAAAGAAAAGAGAAATACTTATGAAAATTATTAAGACAGGGCTGCAATCTTAAGGTTAGAAAATATGACACAGCAGGACATGCATACAAAATACTCCAGAAATCATATTTCTGGATCATCAAGTTTGCCTAAAACATTTGTGAACATATCTAGCATGACAGCACTACAATAAAAATAAATAAATAAATATATAAGTGAAAGACTTATCTAATTATTAAGTAGCCTTATCTTCTTCTTGTCTTATTGTTGTGGACTGGCAGAGTTTTTATCTCCAGTAAAGGAATTATTCAGCCCTCAATTTAATAAATACAAGAACTTATGCCTCAGAGCACCTAACAAATTAATCTGTGCAGTGGTATTGCTAGTTTAAGTTCACATTTTTTAAGACCTAACATTTAACATTTGTTTCGCTAGCTATTGGAGTAAATTAAAACACAATACTTATATTTGTAAGTATATTCATCGGCCGCCACAGAACCATCACCGCTATTTTGTTTGAATAAAAGTCTGGTCGCCACCGGCACGCTGTGAATTCTGGGATAGGGTAGGCTGCGAAGTGTCCATCTGATGTATCCTTCATTTGCTCGCGAAACGGAGGGCGCATTTGAAGTCGCGTTTGAATTATGGCAGCTTTCGTCGCGCCACGGTGACGCAATCGGCCGTCAATAGCAGCCTTCAGAGGATGTAGCCTATGAATTGGGACGCAGCTATAGTCACTAGCTGTGTCCCAATTCAAAGACTGCATCCTTCGGAGGACGGATCCTTCGAAGGATGCGGCCAACTTGGCCTTCGAAGGCCACTCCTAGACTTAGTTCACACTGCAGGTCTTAATGGTCAGATCGGATTTTTTGCGCTGTTGTTCACATTGTCATTTAAATGCGACTGCCATCAGTCTCATGTGTGAACCGTATACGGCCCTGAAGTGACCCGCATGCACAGAAGAAGACGTGACGTCAGACACAGCGCACTGTGTTTGCGGAAATAAAAATGGATGCTGCTCGTGTTAGCATGTGTTTAGCAATTTTTAAGTTAATGTGCAGTCGGAGCCTAAATAACAAAGTGATAAGAAAAAGAATATTAAGAAGAGGGAGAGCACGATTTCCTCCAGTGCAGAATTGTGACATCTGTCGCATTTCAATGACGTAAAAATCGCATTAAATGCGACATGGCCGTTCAGACTGAAGTCGCATTGCAAAACATCGGATATGTATCTGATTTAGGACCACATATGAAAGTGGCCTGGGCCTGATTTGAAAAAATCGGATTTGTGCTGTTCAGACTGTCATAAGAAAATCAGATATGGGTCACATTTGGGCAAAAAAAGTCGGATTTTGGCTACTTTAGCCTGCAGTGTGAACTAAACTCTAATCTAGCCTTCGCAAGATTTCCTGATTGCACCAGCAGGTGTTCCCGATCGCCGCTCCTGTCGCGTAGCAACTTGCAAGAAGAGAGCTGCCATGGATGTTATTTGTTAATGAAAATGAAAATAACTATGGAGACTGAATTGTTAGTTTTTGACTTTTAATTACCAAATTACAATTTACATATAAGTATTGGGTTTCGACTTGAATATTGCAATGACATGAAAAAATACAAAATATAAAGCGGTTTAAGGTTGACTTATATCTTACCAAAATGTGATTTTATGTTGTTTATTTTATTATTGATTATTATGTGCATAAATGGACCATGGTGAACATATTTAAACAGGTTTTCAACCCTGTTTAGTTTTATGCAGCTGAATATAAAAAGTCCACTTACAAACGTTACTGCAGCTCATCAACGGCAGCTGTCACAGTTGCTAGGCAGCAAGTCCTCAGTAGGCTGGACCAGTCGGAGTCCTCGGAAGCAGCCTTCGTTATCGGACGCAGTTGTAATCAGCAACTATTTGTAATATATCAATAAACTTTGATCCTTTCATTTGCAAAATAAAGTTGTGGAGTGTAACGAAATAAATTCCTTGTATTCACAGCCTTCAGATCAGTGAGGTTTTTTTTTTCCTCACAGGACAGCAACACTACAAAACATCGTCTTTTATAATATGATGCACTGTTGTACATTGAACTGCCGAACAGTAGCCTATATAAAGTATTTTAAATGTAACAACCTTGAACAAATTCAGAAGTAAAATGCAACATACACAGTATGTATAGTGCAACAGTAATATTAAAGCAAGAATTTTTTTTCTGCAGAATATACCTTTACTTTTACTCTTCATACCTTAAGTACATTACAGTAAAGATAATACTTTTAATTAAGGTTTTAAATGCATGCAGTTTTTCCACAATGCACTATTAGTAGTTACTGAAAGTACTTTACTAAAGTAACTTAATATTTCTTCCCCCAATTACTTTGTCATAGCTCTACACAATTAGTCCTTTCTTCCTTTCCTTAAATCAGACCAGACCCCTGTACTGCAGGATAAACCTGAACGTCCCAGTGCTGGACAGTGGAAATATGCACTCAAACACTCTGGAGACAATCCCAGATGATGTCCCGCTGGCAGAGGCTGTACCAGGCTCTCTGTTGTGGCAGCCCATCCAGGTCCAGACTCCACCAGGGTCTCCCTGCTCAGCTGAATGAAAGTGTACATAGGCCTACAATTTTTTTTTTTTTTTCCCCAATCTGTTTTATGTACTGTTAATTTATTTTTATGTTGTTTTTCTGATGCAGAATTGAAGTTGTTTTGTAATTAGTTGTAAAAAAGTACTTTTAAGTACAGACCAATTTATTGCTTTTTGCTTTGCAAAAATAAACAATTTCCAGAACAACTTCTTGTTTTATTTCTAAGTTTCAACTTATAATACAAAAATAAAACAATGCACAGAAATGACATTGCTTCATTTACAAATAGGCTAACTTAAATTACAAAAGTAATATACAGAACAGCTTCATTCATCATATTTTTACATTTCCAAGCAGCCCCATTTTCTCTAGAACTGTCCTAAAAGAAGAGAAAAAGGAAAGACTTATGAAAATTATTAAGACAGGGCTGCAATCTTAAGGTTAGAAAATATGAAACCGATGCATACAAAATAGGCTACTCCAGAAATCATGTTTCTGGATCATCAAGTCTGCCTAAAACATTTGTGGACATATCTAGCATGACAGCACTACTACTTAACTTACTTACTTACTTACTTACTAACTAACTAACTAACTAGCTAAATACATAAATAAAAAAAACAATTGAAAGACGTATCGAATTATTAAGTAGCCTTATCTTCTTCTTGTCTTATTGTTGTGGACTGGCAGAGTTTTTATCCCCAGTAAAGGAATTATTCAGCCCTCAATTTAATAAAAACAAGAACGTATGCCTCAGACCACCTAACAAATTAATCTGTGCGGTGGTATTAGTTTAAATTCACATTTTTTAATACCTGACTTTTAACATTTGTTTCGCTAGTTATTGGAGTAAATTAAAACACAATATTTGCATTTATAAGTGTATTTGTCGGCCGCCACAGAACCATCACATGCTATTTTGTTTGAATAAAAGTCCCGTCGCCACCGGCGCGCTGTGAATTCTGGGATAGGGTAGGCTGCAAAGTGTCCATCTGATGTATCCTTCATTTGCGCGCGAAACGGAGGGCGCATTTGAAGTCACTTTCGAATTGCGCCAGCGTTCGTCGCACCACGGTGACGCAATTGGCCTTCAAATGCAGCCTTCGGAGGATGTAGCCTACGAATTGAGTCACAGGTACTGTCTGGGGGCTTTGTTTTCAAGTGCGCAATTCATGACATTCCCTGTTCTTCTGCTGGCGGTTATCAAACAGCGTTGCATTACTGCGGGTGCCCCCTTCTGGATTGGGGGTGAATTGCCTGTATTCGTTGTAAGGCCTCATGCACCGAACCGCGATGTCCGTACCATGACGGTTCGGTACGAATACATGTACCGTTTCACCCCAGTCTAGTTTTGAGGCCTAGAGTATGTTCAACCAATTATGTCCATTTCCTGGATATCTTAGTCTTGTAAGTTGTCTTACAAACAAAGACCTCACCTGAAATGTAGGCGAGAGTAGGCGGCTGAAGTGAGGGGAGGAGTGAAATAAACGCAGTCAAGACAGACAGTTCTGACCTCTCGAAGTGGAAGATAACTAAGAGATCAAAGGCGGATATCATGTTATTCACATTCAGGTGCTGTGTTGCTAATTAACATGATATACTGTAATTTCATCTCTGTTGTTTTATATGAAAATAAATAAGATGAACAAGACACTCAAAGTGCTTGCTATTTAATTCCATACGAAAGGCGTATTTATCATCCATTTTTACTTTAATACAAACATGTATTTTAGATTTTTATAGAAATATGACAACGATCACATATCTCACACAGAGATCGCACTGATATAGTGTTTGGGAATAATCATGCATAATTTAAATACATAATCACATGAAATCAGATAAAAAAAAAATAAAAAAAACATTTTAGAAGAGAACGCAACATCACAATTGTCTGAACCAATGAGCATTAAGCTGTGTCGTCAGCCAGTCGTTTCCCATCATGCTTTTGGTCAGCGCAGTCGGTGGAGAGCAACTGATTGCAACTGCGCAATCCGACACAGCCATCTCGCCATCACGAGAGTTTTTTGGCACACGTCAGCATGACATCAGAGCAAGGCGGACGTAACTCGGACACTTTTCTAACCGGCATGCATCTCGCGGTGATCACCGGTGGCAGATATTGCTCATCTCAAACAAGCCTAATGTTGTCTACTTATTAGACTAAGTTATTACGGAGTTTGTCTTTTTGTGTGTGTCTTTTTTATTCAATCAAACATTCTGTGTTTGAGAGCAAAACTAATTATTTTGTAATTAAAAAATAAAAGTTTGCAAAAAAAATCTTCTTAAGGCTCAAAAATAAAGAAACTGTAAACAAAATAATTTGCAGTGCATGTAAATCTTTGAAAAATCATATTTTTCTTTGTGCACTTCAAACACTTTTCATCATGAAACCACAAATGTTGCTCTTTTTTTTTGCGGGTGTAAAACTTTTGTTTGCGAGTTGAAAAGTTTTGCTTTGAAGCTGTCTCAGTGGGCGGTCTCTACCCACCAGAATGAAAGGCCTTGTTCTATTGGTCACTCTCGATTGAAGTCACAGGTCGACCATGCCCACTACAGTTTGTTTTGTACTATCTTTAAGACCTGTGCACTGACAATTGCAAATACTTCAATACTTCAATAGTATTACTTACTTCAATTACTTCAATAGTAATGAATGATAATCAGGACTTCAGCCAGTACCACTGTAGCCTTGCAGAGACTTTGCTTTGAAGACCTTTTAATAAACTAACTTCCACATTTCAATATGACCCTGACTTCTAAGGGGTGTTTTTATTTGTGACTACTCCCAACAGCCTAGAATTCTATCAGTACAACATCACATTTTACTTTTCGGTTTGCAGGAAGAAGATTTGGTGTTGATAGAGGCGGCGACATCTTCAAGGCAAAACCTTAGACCTGATGCAGCATCATCCAATGTTGCAATCACCCTCAGGAGGTACACAAGCAAAAGCTAAAGTGAACATTGTCAATTATCAATTCCTATTTTACAAAAATTTGCCCTGCATACATTTTTGTCTTTAATGTGTAGGAACTTGAAGCCCAGTGCCCAATATGCACAGGAACATTTCCAGTGTCAGAAGTAGAACTGTCATGCCAGCTTTTGTGGAGAAAGGTAATAGTAATAGTGACACACATTAAAGCTTAAAAACACCTAAAAAAAAAAAAATTAAAAAAAGCTTTAAAAACATCTAAAAGGGACACTTACAACTGGAAAAATGATGATGAACATTTTGCTTTATTGTTTTTAGCTTTATATACAAATAATTAGGACAGCAGAAAGGATAATAGGTGTGCACCTGCCCAAACTTCCGGACTTATACAACTCCAGAGGGAAGAAACATTATCACAGACCCCTCTCACCCCGGACACAGCCTGTTCGCACTTCTCCCCTCAGGCAGACGCTACAGATCTCTGTGCACTAGAACATCTAGGCATAAAAATAGTTTTTTTCCCCCCATGCCATCTCCAGCCTAAACAATACTTGTAATTCAATACCAGTAATTCTTGTCTGTAATTCATTCTCCATCTCTAATTATTGCCTCTCTCTCTCAAGTACTATGTAAATGCATATGCATATTTTTTCGATACAGCTTGTATATATAGAGTAAATAATGCACAAATCTGTACATAAATCTTCTGTTCCAGATTCATATATAATTATTATTTATTATTAAGTCTTACTATTTAAATGTTTCTGTTCTCATGTCAGATATGTATGTATATATATATATATGTATGTCTGTATGCATGCATGTACATACCAAGAACTCCTTAAAAAAACACAACAAATTCCTTGTGTGTTTGCGCACACTTAGCGAATAATGCTGATTCTTATTCTGATTTTGATCATTTTATTTATTTATGTTTAGAGGCTCTCCAAGGAAGGGGATTTTCAAGGAACTGACAGGGCTTCCTGTTTTTGATGTTTCCACAACTTCAGACGTGTTATCTCGTGACAGATTTCAGATGTTTTTGTGGTGTTTATCTGTGTTGCTGCATGATGAATCACATCCTCCTCACTGTAAAAATAAATAAATAAAATTTTATATATATATATATATATATATATATATATATATATATATATATATATATATATATATATATATATATATATATATAAAGCTAAAAACAATAAAGCAAAATTTTCAGCATCATTACTCCAGTCTTAAGTGTCGCAATATGCTTATTTTTTTTCTCAAGAAACATTATTATTATCAATGTTGAAAACAGTTGTGTACAATTTTTTTTCACAGGATTCTTTAATGAATAGAAAGTTCAAACAAACAGCATTTATCTGAAATAGAAAGATTTTGTAACAATATACACTACTGTTCAAAAGCCTCCTCTATCAACACCAAATCTTCTTCCTGCAAACAGAAAAGAAAAATGTGATGTTCTACTGATAGAATTCTAGGCTGTTGGGAGTAGTCACAAATAAAAACACCCCTTAGAAGTCAGTGGCATATTGAAATGTGGAAGTTAGTTAATTAAAAGGTCTTCAAAGCAAAGTCTCTGCAAGGCTACAGTGGTACTGGCTGACAAGTCCTGATTATCATTCATTACTATTGAAGTAATTGAAGTAAGTAATACTATTGAAGTATTTGCAATTGTCAGTGCACAGGTCTTAAAAATAGTACAAAACAAACCTGTAATTAAAATGCACAATACATAGTCTTGCAGACTAGGGTGAAGTCAGAATGTATGTCAGGTGAAGTCAGAATGAAGTCAGACATCAGTCCCAAGTCGTTGTATTTTAGAAAACAGCTCTTGGGTGCCGCGAATAGACTTGAGTGTGCATATGGTCAGGGCCGTAGCTGGGGTTTGTGGGGCCCCAGTGCGGGTTGTACCAGTGGGCCCTGTTTGAAATTGTTTAATTTTTATGTTCATTCTATTTATTTATTTGTGCTATTGTGTTTTTCCAAGTTTGTAGGTGTCCAGGTACAGAAACCATATAATCAAATGGTAGCACTGCATAGTCTTCACTGTAAAAATTAAATATACAGTCAAACCAAAATTTATTCAGACACCTTCAACATTTCTCACACTATCACAGTTTATTCGCTATAGTTTAGAAAATGGTAATAAAATATGACAAGAACTCAGAGTTAAACTGTCAGAACAAATTTATCTTGATAATATCAGATAACTTTGATAGAAAGGTATGTAATGGATTACAATCAACCAAAAATTCAGACAGCTGTTAGTATGACAATATTTACACAACTATCAATACTTTGTTGACCAATTACCAAGCAATGCTTAATTTTGTTCAGTCTGTGGTGTAAAAAGTTTGCATTAGCAATTAAAGAAAAAACACTTAAGCAAAACATGCTCAGGTCAAAGTGTCTGAATAATTTTTGGTCCCCCAAATTTTTTTTAATCAATTTTACTGGTAGTCCACTGTATGAAGATTTTATTTATTTATTTTTTGTTATAATATGTCAACAGTTTATTTATTTTGCTATACTCACTAAATGAACTGTCCTGCACCCACTAGGAAAAAAATATCAAAAATTATATCTGGTGTCTGAATAATTTTTGGTTTGACTGTGGATTAATTCTTGTTAAAACTACAAAGTAATTCATTCAAGAGCAGTGAGTGATTTTCTTTAATTTTCTTGGAAACCGACAGCAGCTAGTAAATTAGGCGCGGTCACTTTAAGAGACAATGCATCGGTTATAATGATACACATCCAATACACTCATTTAAGACATAACCGACAGTTTTTTTTTTTTTTCGAGAATACTCTTCAAGACGGGTATTTTGACATAATTTTGTATGTATTTGTTGGTACAAGCGCAAGAAGAGGCAAATTCGGTGTTGAAGCGCTTTGAGAGGCGTCTCTCTGCGTGCGCCCTGTGTGCACAGAACACCGTGCGCGGGTGCTGAATTGGGCTCGTTCACATCTTTTTCTGTTTGCATGTTTAAACTGCTATTTGTATTTGTTCCTTCAGGTGCAGGAGGACGCAAAGGAGATCTGGGTTCGGTGTTGCTGTCCGTGAGATAGGGGTGTTCGGTTCCAGGTTTTTCTGAGTCGACTCCGACTTCCGACTCCCACCATAGGAGTAACCGATGGCACTTGTGGAGTAAGAAAACAAAGTTCTTTTTATAACCAGCAGGATTATTTGTAATGTAAATGCAATAAAAAAGCCACGAGATGGCTGTTTCTAATTTAAAATTGCGAGAGCCTACTTTAAACATAAGAAAATTAGACTGTACCCGGACTGCACTGCAAACGGATCATCGCTTGATTTCGTTCACTCCTTGCTGATGTAGCCTACAGCACTCAACTGCCATGCACTGCATTTGAGAATCTGTGAAGACATCAACGATTTCAGAGTCGATACCAGTGCTGGAGTCGACTCCGACTCTAGGGCTATTCAGAGTCGAGGAATTGACTCTTTTGGAGTCAACTCCCCATCCCTACCGTGAGACACGGCTCTCTGCATGCGCACCGAACATGGCGCGCGAGTAGCCTACTCAGTTGAGTTTTTCCATTGTGTTTGAATGCTTTAAACTCTTTTGAATGTTTAAATTGGCAAGGCTTAAAAACACGTGCAAATGATAAACTTTTGTGACGACGCACAGCAGTGGCCCGTCATCTGTTCTGAGCGTCTTTTTAGGCTGGCCTCAGCCAGTCGGTTGAGATCGCCGGGGGCCCCCTCTCAGCCGTGGACCCATATAATCGTTACCACCTTTCACCCCACTAGCCACGGCCCTGCATACGATCATAATTTATGAATCATAACCCGCCAAATGGGCTAGTTATTTGATGTGCGTTGCCCACTTGACTTCACTGGAGCAATAATCTATAATCTCTGAAAATATTGGCCTGACTCTTTGCTATTGGGGCTCTGTCAGCTAGCTATACTGTTGGCTAATCAAATCTATTCAGACGGGCTTAGCTAACG
The DNA here is from genome assembly GCA_039654775.1 of Spinibarbus caldwelli. Lineage (NCBI taxonomy): Eukaryota > Metazoa > Chordata > Actinopteri > Cypriniformes > Cyprinidae > Spinibarbus > Spinibarbus caldwelli. The sequence continues at coordinate 30,115,330 of CM077233.1, read as the reverse complement.
TTACGTAGGCCTATTTAGATGGGAGAGCATGAGAAGAGAACATAGTTAAGTTCACTTGTCACTGAGTTTAAGACGTTAAATTAGTTATTTTACCCAGTAAACGACCTTGTTGCTCGCCATGATACAACCTCGCTCGCTCTTCTGTCAGACTAGTGGCGGGGATTCCCAGGAAACGTAGTGGGCGTGGTCGACCTGTGACTTCAATCAAGAGTGACCAATAGAAAAAGGCCTTTCATCCTGGTGGTTAGAGACCGCCCACTGAGATAGCTTCACTGGCAAGCAAAACTTTTCAACTCGCAAACAAAATTTTCGTGATGAAAAGTGTTTGAAGTGGACAAAGAAAAAACATGATTTTTCAAAGATTTACACGCACTGCAAATTATTTTGTTTTCAATTTCTTTGTTTTTGAGCCATTAAGAAGACTTTTTTTTTTTGCAAACTTTTATTTTTTAATTACAAAATAATTTGTTTTGCTCTCAAACACAGAATTTAATAATAAAAAAAAAGACACACACAAAAAAAACTCCATAAGTTATCCATTAACGTTTGTCATTCATAAACAAAGGCCAAGCAAGGCAAGTTTATTTATATAGCACATTTCATGCTCAATGAAAATTCAATGTGCTTTACATAAAAGGAAGTAAAGTAATCATAAAAAAATAATCACAACAACAAAAAAAAAAAAAAAAACTGAAATTTAAAAACGTTTAAAATTATTTAAAAATTGATTTAAAATGAATTTAGAACTGTTAGAAATAAAAATGATTATACATAAAATACAATGCAGTCAGTTCGGATGTAGCACAGTGCTCATTCAACAAATACTAAACAGATGAGTTTTGAGTCTGGATTAAATGTGGCTAATGTAAAGGGGGACTCCCCTTGTTTTGTGTGAACCGTTGGTATTTCTAACTGACTCGATCCTAATGATCTGAGTGGTCTGTTAGGTTTATATTGAATGAGCATTCCTGCAATGTATTTAGGTCCTAGGCCATTGAGTGATTTATAAACAAGTAAAAGTACTTTAAAATCAATCCTAAATGTAACTGGAAGCCCGTGTAAGGACCCGAGGACTGGTGTGATATGCTCAGATTTTCTGGTTCTAGTCAGAATCCTGACAGCAGCATTCTGGATGAGCTGCAGCTGTCTAATGGTCTTCTTTGGAAGGCCGGTGAAGAGACCATTACAATAATCCACCCTGCTTGTGATAAAGTCATGAACAAGTTTCTCCAAGTCTTGACTGGAAACAAAACATCTAATTCTTGCAATGTTTTTGAGATGATAGTATGCTGATTTAGTTACTGCTTTGACATGACTACTGAAACTAAGGTCTGTCTCCAGAATCACCCCAAGATTTTTGACTTGATTTTTAGTTGTTTGACCCCTAGATTGAAGGTCACCTGGATTTAAATTCACCTTGAGAACTTCATCTTTGTTTCCAAATGCAATGACTTCAGTTTTCTCCTTCTTTAACTGAAGAAAGTTCTGGCACATCCAACTGTTAATTTCATCAATGCATTGGCAGAGGGAGTCAATGGGGCTATAGTCATTTGGAGATAAGGCTAGGTAAACCTGGGTATCATCAGCATAGCTGTGATAGGCAATTTGGTTCTTTCTCATTATTTGACTTAGTGGGAGCATATACAGTCTAAACAAGAGCGGTGCAAGAATTGAGCCTTGTGGGACTACGCATGTCATGGATGTCCACTTAGACTTATGCTCTCCTATACTCACATAATAACATCTCCCTTCTAAGTATGACCCGAACCATCTGAGTACCATCCCAAAAAGCCCGACCCAGTTTTCCAGTCTCTCTAGAAGTATGTTATGATCGACAGTGTCAAACGCATCACTAAGATCTAGTAGTACCAGTACTGATATTTTGCCAGAATCAGAATTAAAGCAAATATCATTTATTATCTTAATGAGTGCTGTCTCTGTGCTGTGATGCGCTCGGAAACCAGATTGCAAATTGTCCATGTATCCATTTGAGTTTAAGTAGTTGTTCAGCTGATTAAAAACTACCTTTTCAATAATCTTATCTATGAAATAAGATTTGATATTGGTCTTTAGTTGTTCAGTATGGTGTTATCAAGAGTTTGCGCTTTTCAGAAGGGGCTTAACAACTGCAGTTTTCAGGGAGTTTGGAAAAGTCCCAGAAATAAGTGAGGCATTCACCACTTCTAAGAGATCTGCTTCTAAACAGTTAAGCACACGTTTGAAAAAAGATGTGGGAAGTGTGTCAAGATAGCAGGTTGGCGATTTAAGGTTTCTTTTTGAAATTGCGGTCGAATCTGTGTGACCTCTGCATAACTTGAAGATGTGCCAATCGCCTTTCTGATATTATTGATCTTCTCAGAAAAGAAGGAAGCAAACTCATTGCATTTGCTGTCGGAAAGCATTTCACTGGGAATCTGACTTGGGGGGGTTTGTTAAACTCTCAACAGTAGCAAAAAGAGTGCAAGTATTGTTTAAGTTACTGTTTATAAGGTTTGAGAAGGAGGTCTGTCTAGCTATGGCTAGTTCCACATTGAAAGCATGAAGGCTGTCTTTATAGATGCTATAGTGAATTTCAAGTTTCATCTTCAACATCATCCGCTCAGCTTTTCTGCATTGTCTTTTCATACTCTGAACTGCTGTTGATTTTCTCCAAGGTGATTTCTGTCTGCCAGTCTTCTTACTGACTTTTTCAGGACAGGAGCAATATCATCAATAACATTCTTAACTTTTGAGTTAAAGGAATCAAGGAGAATTGAATTGAATTGAGTTGGTGTTAAAGATGTAGCCTCCATAAATAGCGCACTAGTGTTCTTGTTAATGCATCTCTTTCTGACAGAGACAGATCTAGATTCAGTTGTAGCAGAGATCATTATATCAAAGAAAATACTGAAGTGATCAGATAGTGCTACATCCTTAATAGCAATGGATGAAATGTTTAGACCTCTACTGATGAGTAAATCTAGAGTGTGTCCACGGTTGTGTGTTGGTCCATGCACATTCTGAATCAGGTCAAAAGTGCTTAAAACAGTTATAATTTCTTTTGTAGTTTTGATTTCTTTAGTTTCTATGTGAATATTAAAATCCCCTGCAATAGCAAAACAGTCAAACTCTGAGGAATCATTGATAAAAGTTCTGTGAACTCTTCAACAAAAGCTGGAGAGTATTTTGTAGGCCTGTAAATAATGATAAACAGAATACATGGAGTAACTTTCAGCACAATACCTAGGTATTCAAAAGACAAATACTGACCAAGTGACACTTGCTTGCATTGTTAAACATCTTTAAATAGAGCAGCTACACCTCCACCTCTCCTAACAGTTCTGCAGACACTTATAAAATTAAAGTTAGAAGGGGCTGTTTCATTGAGGACTGTTGCACTGCAGCTGTCTTCTAGCCATGTTTCATTTAGAAACATAAAATCCAGGTTGTTTGTGGTTATTAAATCATTGATCAGAAATGATTTATTTTTTTTTAGTGAGCAAATATTTAAAAATGCTAACTTCATGGATCTTAATTTGATGCATAATAGGCCGCAAATTAGATGGGTCAACTGTACGGCTTGAGATGGCCTTAGACTTTCTATCACGTGATAAAAATAAATAGAGGAAGCTACAGGCACACTGGGTTCCTGCTTGTTCTGTAAATATTTGTGACAGTTGCTGCTATTATAGCGGGGACCCGACACATATCACTGAGAGCTGTTATCAATTGTTTTTGGTTCACCTACAGCAGATGGAGGAGGATTTGGGCCCTGGCGTTGTGGCAGCGGCCGGAGAGCTCTCACGGGAGGAGGAGGGCGAGCTGGGCCCACAGGCTTTGGTGGTTGTGGAGCCCGCCGTTTTTTAGTTGGTATCTGGGGGCTTGCAGCGAAAGAGTGGGAGAGTTTGGTCCCAGCATATGTAGGCATATAGATTCAGATAGCCATATATATATATATATATATATATATATATGTGTGTGTGTGTGTATATATATATACATATATATATATATATATATATATATATATATATATATATATATATATATATATATATATATGTGTGTGTGTGTGTGTATATATATATATATATATATATATATATATATATATATTAGTATTATTAATTATCATTTATTAAATATACTGGTGCTTACTTAAAATTTACGTACACTGTATAATGATGTCTATTATAACATCACTTAGACCTGTATACACTGGCGGGTGACGCTAGGGGGCGATGGTGAGCCGCAGGGAGTTTCACTCATTAATGAAGAAGTCACTGCCAGTCATTTCAACAGGCAATGAAACTCTGTCTAATTTCTTGTTGTGTTTATTAATTTTGCAGAGTGTGACAGTAATAAAAGACTGTAATTGCCACCAGAAAACTCTGCCTACTCTGTGTGTGCAACACATACACAAGTTCCTCCATTTTCTGTGAGAAGCTTAGAAGTGGAGATGCTGGAGAGAGGGATAATGTGTTTGGTGAGATGGGCTCTGGTGTTTCCGGTGGCTGTGATATTTCCTGGCTTCCCTGGCTGTTTTCCAGAAAGTCGTCCTTGGGTGCTGAGTCTTGGAGCTGTTGTAGTACGTCACAGTCTGTCTGTGATGAGCTCTGTGGGCAGGACTCAGCCTGGATAGTTTCCATGAGCAGTGCTTGTTGTGGCTGCGTGGCGTTATCAGTGTCCTTGTGGGATGTCAACCACATGATGACTCGGAAGCTGATAAGAAGTCCTGTGGTTACTCATACTCCGTACAGGTGAGTGTGTGCCATTCAGGTTGAGTGGATTGGCACACATTACTGAAGGATGATGGAGGGAGAAGTAGATATTGTCCTTTAGCACTCTTGCACCAAGTTTGTCTGGGTGGAGGCCATCCAGTTTGAAGTTGTCGATGAAGTTGACTCCTTTTATACTGCAGGTTCTTTGAAGCCATGTATTCAGCCCAAGCAGCCATGAAAACATGCTAGTTCCCCTTGCTGGGAGTGGTCCACTGATGAACAACTGAACTTCAAGTCTTTGAAGTGTTTCAAAGAGTTCACTGAAATCCTTCTTAAGGAGTTCTGACTGCTCTTTCCGAATACCATTCTTCCCCATATGGATGATGACTCGATTTGCAGTCTTGTGCTTCATTAGAATGTTCCGAAGTTCCTTGTTCACATCAGAGACGGTTGCTTGAGGAAAGCAGCATGTCGTTGTAGTCCTGCTACTGATGTTCCTGATAATAGAGTCGCCCACTATCAGAGTCCTGGGCTCGGCTGCGCTCTGAGCTGAATGCCGCTGTCTGCTCGACCTCGAGCGCCTGTTAGTAGCAATGTTAGCTGCTGGCTGATACGATCTATGTTCAGTCACATTTGGGGATTCCTCACCCACATTCATCAATACTTCAAATCTGTTCTCAAGATGTATGGGGGTGATAGAACACCAGTGTTTACAAGCCTTGTCGTAGCCGTATCTGGGGTAGAGGTTGCTACCGCAGCAATACGAGATACTCGTGACAATCTGATGTCTCGATTGCCTTTGGGTCTCGCTCCCTGTTTGTGCCATCGATTAGTCTGTCGATCAGTTTCAGCTTGTTCCTCTACACTTGGTATAAACTGTTGTGATTCACTAGATTCACAGGACTCACCGGCTGTATGCTGAGGGTGTCCATGATGGCCGTCTTCTGTGTGTTCCGCCTGTTTTGGAAGTCCAGCAAGTAGTCAAGAACCGCAATCTTTTGTAGAAGTCTGTGGCAGTTCATGCAGCAAGTAGATTCCACAAGAGGCATTTTCTTTCTCATCTGTTTGAATGTCAGCAGCTGTGTTGTCCCATCTGTAAGCTGCTGGCAGTGGGAGGCAAAGAGTCTTATTTTTCGTCCAGTCCCAAAAAGTTTTTAGTTTGGTGTTTGTGCCAAAACTGTGTTGTTTGAGCACTGTGCTGATCTGCTGAAGTTAAAATCTTAGAAAAATCGGAGGTAACTACATAAACAGGGAGCAAAGCGCAGAGCAGTAAGCAAGAGCGTCCAAACAGTAGCGAAGCCGGAATCATAAACATAAATTCAATAGTGAGGTGACTTTGTACACATTCTTTTTTTCTTCCAGGAAACAGAAAAAAAACAATTACCTCAACGACAGTAATTCTTGTTTCAGTTGCTGTGACAAGAATTTTTCTATTAGCAAAATAAGACAATCAACATTGCATTAACAAACAAATTTACATTGGCTCAACAAAGTATCTTTACTGAGCAGAACTAAAAAACTATTGTTGAGAGCACTTGAAAGTCTTACTGCATCAAGTTGCCTTATTTTTTACATTTGCTCAACTATTTATTTGTTAGAGTGTACATTAGGAACAATTCCAGAACAGAAACTGGAAAGATTCTTGTTTCATATTTTTGACGTATTACATTTAAATGTTTTTACAAAGGGGATTTTGGATATCTCTTTTTATCACTCCATAATTCAAAAAAAAAAAAAAAAAACACTTTCAACAGCTATCTATCTATCTATCTATCTATCTATCTATCTATCTATCTATCTATCTATCTATCTATCTATCTATCTATCTATCTACAGTATGACTTACTACAGCTATGCAAACAAATTTAAAGAACCCAGACCCAAATGCATGTGCATGATATTGTCATTCTCATCAGCGATATTAGTCCCATATTGTGTTTGTTACATCAACATGGCCATAATAATAATAATAATCAAAAATCTCTTTTCCTCAATTAATCTAAATCTAATCATCTTTATTTAAACCTTCAACCTTCAGTCTGCTGTTTAGACAAGAGTTGTTCAAGAATTAAAATTTAACCACAAGTGACAACTTTGTTTTTAGCTAACACATTGCAGTAAGTTCTCTGTAAGTTTTTGTAATTTTTCTTGTTGAATCTTATGGCTCCTGATTCTGTGGATAGCAAAATGCCCACTGGTCGCACACTTCAGAATCTCAGCACATGCACTTTGTCATCCAGATATTGCTTATATGCTGTATCATGGCTACTGAGTATTCAGGAATGCTGTTCATTTGACATTTTTGTATACTGTGTAGCAATATGCATGCATGTATTCAGAAGCAAGGTATTTCCACATATGGTGAAAGTCAATGTAGTACACCAGAGTGGCCAAACTCTTTTCGGATAGCTATGAGTCCCATTATCTAGCTGTGTTCAGCTTTTTATTTTTTGTCTTTATACTCATTCAGTATTTTTCTTCCCCATTTTTTTTTTTCAAATTATTCCATACTTCTTGTTCTCATCCCCATGAGTCTCTCTTTGCACCATTTCTGTTGTTTAGTACTTGTATCCTCTTGACTATGAGGTGGTCCTGAATCTGGATTATCCTTCATCTACATCACAGTCTCCTCCCACCAAAGTCCCCTGGCTCCAACCCTAATTTCTGTTCTAGCTCCACATTCTGGACTGCATGCATTTATGCCAATATTACTGTCTATGCCACCTCAAACCTGACACCTGCCTCAGGTGTTCATATGATATTTCTTAATATAAATATCATTGTTATATTGTTGTAGACATCCAGATTCGGTCTTGGCAGCTAAACACATTTTGGCTAGATGTGAATCCCAGAGTCCTTCTCAATCTCTTATGAGTCTTTACCTGCCAAGAGTGTGTATCTCAAATGACCAAGGGGGTCAGTGTTACACACAGTAGTCTGGTACAACTCATCCATTGATAATCCATAAAAATCATTTAGACCAGAATATCCTTAAAATCATGTGAAACATAAATTCAGTGAAGCGTGTCCAAACTTATGACTGCAGCCGTTCTGAGATGTATGGTTGTAATGACTGGATAATAACATGCTGGTGAATGTAATGAAACTTTCATGTATGGTCCGTGTCTTTAAAGTGTAAGATTTTGTTTGTATCTCTGCTGGTTGTTTATTCATGTGCTGTTTGTGGTTTTACATTTTCACCGCCGCAGCCAGAGCCACTGAAATTGGCTTTAATAATTCATGTGTCTGCGAGGAGGGGAAGTTAAAGACTATTTATCAAACCCTCTGTCACAGGACAGAGCAATGAAAAATCACTCTCTCACCACACTCCATTCAAGGCCTTTAGCTTGAAGGAAAGGATAGAAAGGAGGACTAACACTGGGGAATGAATATAAAACAACAAAAATGGCTGCTTTGACAACTTTCTTCAGTTGCTCTTTCATATCTGCTTGTAGATACTCTAGTCCAGATCTGGCAGAAGGATGTTTAAATTTTTTTTTATTTCAAACAAGCAAACAAGCAAATTATTTAATTAATAGATAAATTAGTAACCAAGCAGTTAAGCACTGTCACGTTACGCTGTGTAGGGAACACGCAAGAGGCATGAGGAAACGTTTTACAGTCTTTAATCAAGGAAACACTAGGAATAATCACAACAGGAGCTTGAGTAACACATGTAGCAAACAAGTAGACCCGACAAACATGAACTGAACAAACTGGGGCTTATAAACTCAGGATAACGAGGGACAGACAGGTGCGGGGAATCAACTAATGATCAAACTAAACAAGGACAGAAAGTTGACCAAATAAGGCAATACAGGAACTGAAACACATGACAAAACGGGTCCAATCCTGACATTTCGCCCCCTCCCGGAAGGTGCGTCCTCGCACCGTAGACAACAAGTGAGGGAGGCATAGGTGGGAGATTGGGAGGAGGCTCAGGAGGAGGATGGACATCCGGGAGGAGGACGATGGGCAGAGACCAGGGAGGCGACGAAGGAGGGAGAAGCCAGGGAGACGCCAGGAGTGGCCCGGAGCAGGAGGAGCACAACAGGACCCAGGCCACAGCCATGATGACGGGCCACGGTAGAGCCGACGGAGGGAGGAGCCATGGAGGAGGAATGGCCGCCGACTCCACGGGGCCAACAAACAGCGGCGGAGGAGGAGCCCGAGGCAGAGACGGAGAGCTGATGAGCCAGGGCGACGGGGAGGATCCGGGGGACCAAGGTGGAGGAGATGGTGCCGGCGACTGAGGCGGAGACGGGGATCCAAATGGCCGCAGTGGAGCCGGAGTGACAGAGAACTGAGGAGGAGCCGAAGGGATGGAGGAGCCTGACGGAGCAGGAGGGACGGAGGGACGAGGCACAGTATTGTCGACGACAGACCAAGGCGGAGCCGGAGAGATGAGGGAGCCCAGCGGAGCCAGTGGACAGATGAGCCATGGCGGAGAGGAGGGAGCTAGGAGCTATGGTAGAGCCGACGGGTCAACGGGCCGAGGCAGAGTCCGGAGCTTAGAGGGTGGAGGCGGAGTCAAGGGATACTCCAAATACGGCGATGCTGGAGAATGGCAGTCCCGCGGAGTTCGCACCATATAGATGGTGGGTTGAGGGCGAGCAGAGGGGCTGCCAGACGACAGCGGAGGAGGAGGCAGGAGCAGGTGAGAGGGTGGGCATTTGTAAGCCTCCGGGCTTTCAAGCCTGAACTCAGGAATAGGAACCCTCTCTTCCTTGGTGTGGCACAGTCGCCACACCATACTCAGCTCACCCTCAGCCACGGTGCAGGGAGCGGAGCTCCTCTCCGCGCTCTCACTGTCCGTGGCATTCTCCCTCTAGGCGGGCGTTGTTGCTGGCTCACGCACCTGGACTGACGTCACTAGCAGCTCTGGCTCCCACGGCGATCTGTGGCCCTGTCGCTCCGTGCGGTGATGGCTCGTCGGTCGCGCCGGACTCTGGGTCTCCGTCAGTGGTGGGCTCGGGCAAGCGCTCCATGCAGCGGGGAGATGGTGGGCTGGGCTCTGGGTCCAGAGTGGAACTGGCGAGATCCTCCTTGGAGCTGACGGTGAACGGGGATTCATTTCTTGCCAGTGTCCACTCCACGAAGGCGGCGAAATCCTCTCGAGGACCATCTTCGGACAACGGCGCTCTGCACACGGTGTTTAAACTTGCGTCGTAGAATGCACAGAGCGTGTCGTCCGGGTAGCTGGTGGTGTTAGCTAGGAGCAGGAACAGTTTAGTATGGTCCTCGAGAGCTTTGTCCCCCTGCTCCTGCAGGAGGAGGAGGAATTCGGGGTGAAGAAGGGCATCCATACGGGGAACACAACGGAAAGAAAAACACTAGTGAAAAAACAGAAACAAAAACGGAGGGTAGGCACACGGAAGTAACTGTTTAGGTCGGGTCTTCTGTCACCTTACACTGTGTAGGAAACACGCAGGAGACACGAGGAAACGTTTTACAGTCTTTAATCAAGGAAACACTGGGAATAATCACAACAGGAGCTTGAGTAACATATGTAGCAAACAAGTAGACCCAACAAACATGAACTGAACAAAACAAGGACAGGAAGGTGACCAAATAAGGCAAAACAGGAACTGAAACACATGAAAAAACGGGTCCAGTCCTGACAAGCACCTTCTCATAAAACAATTTAAATGTGCATGTTTTTACTGTGTAATATCCATAATATTTTTTTGTATTATTATTGTTTTAGCAGCATAATGAAATGCAATCAAATTCTCATAATTTGATCTCTTTCTGCCTCAGAGAGATTGTAGCTGCACACTTGAGAAACTTCCCTTACACTACTAAGGGAATGAAAGTCATAAAAATAGATTTGTGTGAAGTGTTGGGGGAGAAGGGAACAACAAAGATCAAAGGATTTTTTTTTCAGAAACTGAAATAACTTGCTTTTAATATTTGGTTTTTAATATTTTGTTTATTGTGGTTGTTTTGAAATGAGCATATTTGAGCAATAAGCTACATACATTTGTATATCATATTATGTATGTCATTATAATTGATTATTCCTATTATTATTCCTATTATTATTATTATGCAAACCTTTATTGATCTTCTTATATTCTCTTGTGCCATGTATGCTGAATATGCCCAACCAATCTGACTCTTAAAGGGATTAATAATATATGAAAATAAATAATTATTTATTTTCAATAGTCAGAAAAGCAAAAGCAAACTCGTTTGTCCAGGGAACCTACAGTGATAATAATGAGAATGAGTGGGTGATGAAAGGGAGGAAAGGTTATTTCACATAATGAATGCTCTAATAGGGTGTGTGTAGATGTACTCTTAGCTAAAAGCACAGCGTGTAGTTACTCAGGTCATTACTGACCAGCACAGGTCATTACTGACCATGACCTGCTGAAATAATGAAGGTTATTCAGCAAACACAGAACACAATTGAGCATTTTGGAAATTAAGTTTATTATATATATATATATATATATATATATATATATATATATATATATATATATATATGAAGAGTTTATTTGCAAAAACAGATAACGTTTTTTAAACTGTTTTTTATTATGTTATCATGCTTTTATTGTGTTTTATTGTGTTAGTTAGCTGTATTTTTTAGTTATTTTTTTTTTTAAACAAAATAACCCAACTGCAGCTTGATTGAGATTTATTGGAATGCACAGTGAAAAATCATGATTTTAGAAAACGGTTAAAAACGGAGTTATCTGTTTTTGCAAATGAACTCTTCATGTATATACAGTGGCATGCAAAAGTTTGGGAACCCCTTGCAGAATCTGTGAAAATGTGAATTTTAACAAAATAAGAGAGATTGTACAAAATGCATGTTATTTTTTATTTAGTACTGTCCTAAGTAAGATATTTTACATAAAAGATGTTTACATATAGTCCACAAGACAAAAAGATAGCTGAAATTATTAAAATAACCCTCTTCAAAAGTTTGGGAACCCTTGGTTCTTAATACTGTGTGTGGTTACCTGGAAACTTTTGAACAGCTAGCATTTCATTCTGAACACAGCCATACCTGCACATCAGCCTTTTTAATTCTAAGGGTCAAATAAAGGTGGAAAATGGCTATGTAATATTTATTCTATCTGGTTTTAGTGCAACAACTTTTCTACCTGAGAATTAATATTAAACTATTAAAATAGATAACATACACCCTTTAAATACAAAATGAATGCTGTGAAATAACGTCAAAATGATTTTGTGTGATAAATGGCAGAATGCTGTATTTCCTGCCCATATAGAAAATTCTTTTAATAATGGTTTGAGAAGCACTTTTAAAATTATTGAAATTATTATAATTATTGGAGAAATAACACAGGGATGTTTAATTTCAGTGATGCTGTGTATATTGATTGATGTCTGTCAGTGCCACCATTTATTTTGAGGCTTATTATCTGCACAGATGATGTTATTATTTTAGTTGAGTGCCAAAGAGATTGACAAATTTTATAGTCAATCATTTGGGAATTTAGTGTCATATCTTCAGCCAAGTTGAACCAGGCAAATGCAAAGCTGTAGCAGCTGGAGAAAGGGAGTGAGATCTCTGGGAATGAGAAGGTAGCATCTGTGCTGCTCAAGCTCATCTTGGAGTTCATTCAGAAAGAATTTTTTAAAAAGTGCAGTTGGCTAGAGAAGTGGAAATGGTACAAATGTATTCTTTTTATTCTGTATTCCTTTTTATAATGGTTTATGATCATATACTGTCAGCAGCCAATTATTCTCCACACAACACAATATTTTGTCTCAAATTTGCTTGTTGCAAGTGATTACACATTTGATATACTCTTGCTCTGTTTATTTGTTTGTTTGTTTGTGAGGTTGGTTAGCCATACTTTTCTGTTTGTATTTAAATGTATGTATTTATTTGTTTGTTTTATTGTTACTTTTTTGTGAACTCATTTATGTATTGCGTATATATGTGGTGTACTTTTTGTTTGTTTGTTTATTTGGTAGGTTGTTCATAGTTTTCTTTTTGTAAATATATATTTTTATTGCTCATTCTGTAAATTTAATTTTTTGTTTGTTCATAATTTTATTTTTGTGAACTTATTTGTTTATTTTTCATACTTTTGTAATTTAATATAGTTATTCATTTATTTGTTTGTTTATTTTTCATCATTTTATTTTTGTAATTCTATTTATTTATAGCCTGGTTGAACTCTTATTTAACGGAGAGTTCAGTGGAAAATTTCAAAAGTTCAGTTAGAATCAAAAGTTCAGTTAGAAATTGGTGGGGTTCTTTCTGAGGAAAGTTTTAAAAATGGAGTCCCTCAGGGAAGTGTTTTAGGTCCTCTTTTGTTTCTTTTATACATAAATGACATGCAAGCAGTTCATGATTGCAATTTGTTTTTATATGCTGTTGATTCTGCTTTATTAATTTCAGACAAGGATGTTGGTATAGGATACAAGTGAATTTAGATAAGGAGCTTTGTAAGGTAAGAGACTGTCTTTCTGAAAACAAACTGATTTTGCATTTCAGCCTGGTCTCATTGTTTAAACGTAGTTATTAATAGGTAACATTTACAAACATTTACAATGTACATTTTTGTACATTTTTATTGATGCTAAAACGTACAATTTAGACTTATTTCAACGTTTAAAATGTGCACATCGCTACATATTCTAAGCTAAAACACGTAAAATGTAACCATATATTTTTATATTATTAAGATATTTGCATCAATGCATTTTTTATCATTTTATCAATAAGCGATTTAGATTTTAAGCCCCCTTAACCCACCCAAAACCTAAACCTAAGCATTTTATAGCGAATATAAAAGGATATAAAACGTAATTGACGGAAATATGCAGGGAAATTACCATTTTAGTAACAATATAGCATTAAAAATATTTATATTTGCTAATCCCACTCCTACCTCTAAGCCTAACCATAACTATTTCTGTAGGCCTACAGTATGAGGAAAACATGACAGACAAGATAAATGCAATTACAATCTCCTTTATTTATTGCAAAAATGTCAAAAGCAGTACCAAAAGTAATCCAAATGACCATGCGCGTTGCAGTCGCAGTCCTCTGTGGCAAAATACAGTAGGTTTGTGAGAGGTGCGGAGCAGAATTTGTTGTTAATCGCTGAAAATATTATCCAAATGATTATCCTGATCCACTCCGTGAAGGCGCGCGTGCACATCATTCAAACACACCTCACCAGAAACACAGCATGTTGCAATCTTATCCTGCAGTAAAACCTGTCATTTCTTGAAGGGGCAACATTTGAATTTATGAAGAGTGCATCAGCGCGGGGTTTAATGCTTACGGTCGCTGGAGTCCTGCTCAGGATGGAGATGATCATGAAGATCGCCGAATAAAGGCTTGAATTTGGGTCTATTCCTCTCACTTGCATGGATTCTGAAGATTTGGATTACAGCACACAAATAAAATTGACTCCTTTTGTAATTATGTTGAGTTTTTGGTGTATTTATGGTTCTATTGTCAGTCACAGAATGTTGGGGAAAATACCTTTTGTGGCCAAGGCAAACAAAGTAAACATTAGGCCTACATGACAAGTAAAAGTTAAACGATTGCAGAAATGTTATTCCTTTTAAGGGTTTAAAATGCAGTCTTGTTTAACATTATGTAGGCCTATTCTTGGAAACGAGCTGGTAGCAGAAATCACAGAACAGAACGAAATGTTATCATTTCATATTAAGTAAACGAGTAAACAATTTAATAATGCAATTGAAAACATGAAGCCATTGAAAGGACAACTAAATGCAATAAAATTAATGCTGCGATTTCAATATTCAAAAGGATTCATAAATGCTGAAAATACATAAGTATTTGTATGTTTAGATGCTGAAAATACGTCTTTAGTATTGTACGTTTTAGTGCCTGTAAAAACGTAAGTAAATGTACGTTTTGTAGAACCACATTTTACGTAAAATACATACGAATTATCATGAGATCACGCATTACTTGCACCATGTTTAGTGTTATGTCATTTTGAATATGCATGCATTTCTTGAATATCTGATTTGTCTCGTGATTGGTTGGATAAGTTACAAAAATCTCTATAAATTGATATGGTTAGTTTTAGGGTTTAGTCGTTTTACACATTGATGTTTCCCATTTTATACATATTAACTGGTTACAGAAAGCAGATTAGAACACATTAAATTAGAAATGGTACAAAAGGTTATCAATAATAGAGCTCGTTCATATCTAAATGCATTTTAGGGTAAATGAGCAACATTGTTATAATACTTGGCAGAGTCTTATGGATATTACATTATGTCATTTTAAAACTATGTATGGTTGTAGGTCTTGTGAATATTCTGGGGCACAAGTGTGGAACAAGTTACCTCTGGATATTAAAGGTATTCTGAATATTGTTAGTTTTAGTTTAAAAGTTAAAAGTTGGCTCTTAAATAGATCTATCTATCTGTTCTTTTTATTCTTTTTATTTTATTGTATTTTTTATTATTTTATTATTTTAGAGGGCAGATAGATATACAGATTGAGAATAAGAGCATCCTAAACTACTGTATGGACAACTTATGTAGAAACCTGCAACCCAACTACTGTCATTCATTCATTTATTTATTTACTTATTTATTCCTTCCTTCTTTCCTTCGTTAGCTTTATTTTGTGAATTGATTGTTTGTAGTTTTCTTTTTGTAATTCTTTTTATTTCTTTTTCAGAATTTTCTTTTTGTACCTTTTTTTCTTTTTCATTCTTTCTTTCTTAGTTCATTGGTTGGTTGACTGAAATTTTGTGGGAATTTAAAACTTTCTTGCTCACTCTCATCGCTTCTCCATCTTTTTGTCAGTGTAGAAGGCTGAAGTGTCTTTGTTATGCAGATGGTGACCAGTAACAGTGAACGTTAAAGAGAGACTGCTACCAGTCTACAGTTGATCTCTCCTCTCCTGCTCTGTTTATTTGCTAACTGAAGTACATATTGTATGTATACTGTATGTTTGTACGTTAGACGTTTCAGCACCCCTCGACCCTCGCTCCCCTCCCCCGATACAGTTCCATGGCCAGCAGAAGTCCTGTGTCACTGTTTCAGAGCAGCTGCTCTTTACTAAGCAGATGTAATCAGAGATTTAGAGTGTCTGTCATTCTCAGTTCGTCTGTAGTCTAGCACACAGCTCTATTACGATCAATGTGCCCTTCTTTTTTAATACAGGCTCATTCTCATCAAATTGGATTCCATTGTGACTCCTCCCTCCCTCTCTCCTTCTCTCTCTCTTTTTCTGATACGGCTCGCTCAGTCGGATGAGTTAGTTGTGGAAGACACCAGCCCATGGGAGCTGTGTGGAGTGGAAGCAGCTTAGTAAATCACAGAGGTCTCTGTGCATGTGAAATACAAAGAGAGTGAGGAACTGTAATCAGTTGAGGTGTCTAAAGCAATGCAGAAGATCTCTGGATTATACAAACTGCATGAGAAGAAGAGATCAGGACCATGAGGTGAGTGTGCGTTTCATTGTGTTTATGTGGCTATACTTTGGGGACAAAACTATCCACACTCACAAAGTTTGGGGACAAAACTGGACATGCACGTGATTCATAATTAAAACGGTTTATAATTATTCACCTTTAAGACTAGGGTTGGGGTTAGAGCTAAGGTTAGTCTATTTCTCAGGGTGATAATTATGACTAATTCTTAAACTTTTAACATTTTGATGTTAGTTAATCCTTGATAGTCAATATGAAATTTTTAAAAGTTTGGGGTTGGTAAGATTTTTTTTTTATTTTATGTTTAATAGAAAGTAGTGAAAGTAGCCTATTATGTTCACCAAGGCTGCATTTATTTGATCAAAAATACAGAAAAATATTACAATTTAAAAGAACTGTTTTCTATTTATAATGTTTTAAAATGTAATTTATTCTTGTGATGAAAAGGCTGTTTTTTTTGGGGTTTTTTTTTTTTATCAGGAATTCCTCCATTCTTCAGTGTCAATTCTTCTTAGTATTATCAGTGTTGAAAATGTTTGTGTTGCTTAATATTTTTGTGGAAACCATAAGCTGTTTGTTTGTTTGATTTAAAGATTTTTTGAAATAGAAATCTTTTGTAATATTAATAAGGTCCTTACTGTCAAGTTTGCTCAATTTCCTTACTGAATAAAAGTATTCATTAAAAAAAAAAAAAAAAAAATTCTAAAACCCTCCTGGACATCTTTTTTATGTAAGTAAGTAAGTAAGTAAGTAAGTAAATAAGTAAATAAATAAATAAATAAATAAATAAATAAATAAAAGTATATTGCATTATTGAAAAAAGTTTTCTTTTAGAGTGATGGTTAAGTTATAAGCTATAGTTTTAGTTTAGGTTGTCCTCATTTAGATATAAATATATTTAGATATATTCACCCCAAAATGAAAAATTTGTCATCATTTACTCACCCACATGTCCTCCCAAACCTGTATGAGTTTCTTTCTTATGTTGAACATAAAAGAAGATATTTTGAAGAATGCTGGTAATCAAACAGTTGATGTTCCCAATTGTTCTGGCACAATATTTCTTTCCCTACTATGGAAGTCAGTGGGGATCAACAGCAGTTTGGTTCTTCAAAATTCTTCAAAACATCTTTTGTGTTCAACATAAGAAAGAAACTCATAGGTTTGGAACGACATGAGGGTGAGTGAATGATGACAAAATTTTCATTTTGGGGTGAACTATTCCTTAAATAAACGTATATATGATAACTTTTCTTGGAGGCTGAACTCAGTCCATAGGTAAACTTACAGTAGCTCACACACATCCATAAAGGCATAAAATATTTTATTAGTTATACAAACATTATGATGTGTCATTATGAAATATGTATATTGTTATGTCATCCGGTTATTCCTAAAGTAAACTTCCCTTAAGTATCCTATCAAGATATTCGTAAGTAAAGCACTATTGATTTTATTTTAACTTACTGAGGCACAGGACATTTTTGCCTGTATTTGGAGGAGGAGGTCACTCGATCTGCACTGCTGGGCACTGCTATCCTTCTGCTCTTGTTGGATTGTAAGTTTATTTGCTTGTTCAAATGAGTTTTATAGAAGCAGAGTGATGTTTATCCTGTCTGCTGGGTCCTCAGGCCACCCGCCATATACTGACGCAATGCAATGCCTTGCCTATATACTGATGGTGTCCACAGAGACAATAAGTGAATACTGGCAGAGCTTAGCAGCCCTAAATATCTTTAGTTTGTTAGGCATTGTTAAGTATGAATAGAAGTTCTCATATTTAATTTTCTCTGTGTATTCTCAGTTGAATCCATATGGCCGTTGACCTTCCCTTATCAACATTATTAAGCTCATTGTCCAGTCTTGACTGCTGCAGTAGACAGAAAGTGTTTACATGGTACCTGTTTTCTTTTCTCAGCGCTGGTTAAGCCGCACCAATCACAGTGGATTGTGATTACTGGAGCTCGTTTCATATGAGTTTCTATGTTAGAAACTAGTATTGAGAATTATATTTCATAGTGATTTAAATTAATGTATAAATGTGTAGTATGTTAAAATATTAACCTTTGAATGCACCTCTATGGTACATTTGGCAGTGACACATTATTTACAATGTCTGACATAATGTACCTGTAGTAATAACCAATGGTTATTAACCATAGCAACATTTTGGTGTTTCGTAGCTGTAAATAAGAAGCAAGGTACTAGAAACAGCCACATTTGACGAAAGAATTATGTATGAGCAGCTAAGATGTGTTCATGTCTAGCAGTTGTTATTAAATTGGTGTCGACAGAGGCGGTGTGTTTGGTTTATGCTCATTAAGCTGCTGCGTTTTAACAGCGTTCTCTCTCTGGAGCGTAATGTTGCAGCGCTGATGGGAGACACTATATGGTGGAGAGTCACACAGTATCAAAATTTGCAAACGAGTCAAGACACATTCTTCTGTTTTTATGACTTTGTAGCACCTTATATGAACAATCAGTGTATAATTGAAACTGCTGTCTCCGTATTAACAAGTAGTAGTTCAATTTATGTCTGTAGCCTATATACACAATTTTTTGGGAGCAAATTGTGTTATAGAACATAATTTCGGAAAATAATAAATAGAACGGTTTGAAGAGCAGCAGTGTGTACCTGGTTTAAGAGTGTCACTAAATATTCAGCTTTCCCACAGAAGAAATATTCTCAGAATGCAGCATTCTGGTGTACTAAAGTAGGTCAGGAGTAATTGTGCGTGTGCTATCACGGGTGGTGGTGGTGCTAGAAAGGCAATATCAGTGAGTGATGGTTTGTACAGATGCCTTCAAACTCAAATTCTGGAGGGCTTGGAACAAATCCACCACATTAACCTGATTTACAGGGTCGCTTGCAACTTATGTGACCCCTTTTTTCAGGTTTCACACTCTCTCACTCACTTTCCACATCATCACATAAATCCTATAACACTGGAACATCTCATTATAATAAGTTTTTGCACCATTGTTAGAACTTTTTTGTTTGTTTGTTTGTTTGTTTTAATTTGGACTGTTAAATGAACTAGCTGTTTATTCATGATTAATAATTTTTTTACGGAATGAACAGATCGAGAGATCCATCCGCGTGCTTTTATTCATTAACATGGTTATACAAAGGCAAGGTTCCGACAATGGCAAACAGATGTGGCACAGGTGAGACAAAGAGAAATCCAAAACGGGCATGGTCAATAGACGGTTAACAATATCCAGAGGGCTTGACAAGAGGCGTAGTCCGATAACACGAGCAATAGTCCAGGCAAGGTGCAAACTCTAATCCAAACGACAAGGCGAGAGAAAAAATCCAAGGCAGGCAATAAACTCAAGGGCAGGCAGAGATCAGACAAGACGAGATAGCAGGTAAAAGATCAAGACATGGATAAATAGACTGAGAACAGGACTAAACTAAACTATGAACTAGGAAACAAGGAAAGGCTCCGTAATGTTGCTATCGCTAGGAGAGAGATAACTGCAAACATTACTTGGCAGTGAGAAAGAGGAAGTCCAAAGCTTAAGTAGAGTGTGTGATTGGCTGCAGCTGTGTGTAATCAGAGTGAAATGGATTGTGGGAACTGAAGTCCAGTGTGAGTGTAAGTGTGAAGTGTGAGAGTCAATATGATGGAAGGGCAACCTCTGGTGACAATCGGACAGAAAGCCACGGACCAGATTTGTGACAATAATGATGTCTTCAAAATATAATGTTAAATTATTATTATGATTTTAAGTAAAAATTTAAATGTAAAAATTTAACAGAAGTTGTTAATATTGGGCTTGATATTCACATTTTAAGAATAATAGGTTAAGTGTTATCGCTCATGTCTACATCTCAGTGTACACTCTTGCACACTCTCAAAAATAAAAAAAGTTCACAAGCGAGATAAAAGCAGTGTAAGCAATTTACTGAAAAAGACAAGGCACATGTTCACGATTTTCGATGCCAAGCTAACAATGTTGGAACTAGGAGCCATCTTGATTTAAGAAATCACATGATCAATCAGAACAAACACTTTTTTCCAAAAAAAAAAAAAAAACGCAATTGATCAATATACTAAATTACACAATATAAAGATATAAAAAAAGAAAAGAAATTTAATCAACATATTAAATTACACAATATCAAAATATAAAGTAATAAAGAAAGAAAAATGACCACAACATGTGTACATTTAAAGCAATGGATAATCAAATTGGAGAACAATGGTTGTCTGTTGGGGTTGACAGGAAAGTACAATTCATACAAAACATGACGATTGACAGTTCTTCATTTAATCCATTCTGATATACACAGTCCATACAATAAATCCACTTAGCTTCACATTGTAACAGTCTTTTATTAGAATCAACACCTCTTCTTGAACTAGTCAATCTCTGAATACCAGAAAATGTCATATCACTAAGCTTATGGTCAGCTTCCGCAAAATGTCTGGCCACAGGAGAAAGAATCTCCATCCTTCTGATAGAGCTCTTTTTTGTATTTATTTATTTAATCTTTATATTTTGTGTAATTTAGTATATTGATCAATTTTTTTTTTTTTTTTTTTTTTTTTTTTTTTTTTTGGATCAGTGCTTGTTCTGATTGATCATGTGATTTCTTAAATCAAGATGGTTCCTAGTTCCAAAATTGTTAGCTTGGCATTGAAAATGGTCAACATGTGACCGAAACGTTTGCCTTGGTGCCTTGTCTTTTTCAGTAAATTGCTTACACTGCTTTCATCTCGCTTGTGACTTTTTGATTTTTGAGAGTATGCAGACTTTTTTCTAGTATTTTAAATCTCATTATTTTAAATATCTTTTGGACAGATACAATCATCTTATTAGTATTTTCCCCCTCTTGCACACTACTTTTTGTCCCCCATCTCATTTTGTTTCAGCTAAGGCAACTGAGACTCCATGACAGTCTAATCGAATTCTCTCCCTCCTCCCTGCGATTGCCTGTGGAGGAATATGTTTCTCTGAAGTTATCAGAAGACTGATATCTTCCTTTCTTTCTTCAAGCCATTTTCTTTCACATCCTTCCTCAGTAATCCATAAACAGCTGCTGTTTGGAGTCCTGTTGTTAGTTTAGACTTTAACGCATGTTTACGGTCTATGCTGGTTTTCTCCGGTCAGCTGTTGACATGTTTCTCGATATTGGTATTATTTGGATAAAATTGTCTGCACAATGAATAAATGTAAATTGTAATCATAATGACATAATTCAAGCAGAAAGCTCAGAATAGACTGGGGGTCTCAGCCTTCTCTCTTTCTCTCTGAAATGGACAGAAAGCAGAGAGTGGGTGATGGATAGCTACTTGAGAGAAATGTGAGGATTTTCTGACGGATTATGCTAGTGCTGAAGGAGGGAAATTTGCAGCTTAATTGCTCTGAATTAGAGTTTTGTAGCTGAGAACTTGGTTTAAACTGATAGTGTGATCAGAAAAATGTTTGCAATCCTGAGAATGCTTCAGGAGTTTGGCCATTTGTAACATTCCTGACATACACAGAGGCACACTAATAGGCCCTGCTTGGGCTGTTTTCTATTATTGGGCTCCTGGGTTGAGTAGATCGGCTTACTGTGTTTCCTGTTGGGCTCCTGGTGCATTTCCAAGCTTACAGATCCATTTCAGCTTCTTACGTCCTTTCAGTCAGCAGCTGATTGGACAGTTAGTGAGCAGTGTAAATGCAAGAACCACATCATTTTAAGCATTATAGTAGTAATATTTCATCAGTACCATGTAACTCTGCTAATATAGTTAAAAATGAATATCCTTGTATATGGAGGTGTTTCTAAAAGGAAATTAGCAGACATACATAAAAAAGCAGACCTACATAAATACTGTATGATTTGGTCAAGATCAGACACTATCAGATATAGCATGATTATTTACACTCGAACAGGATGGAAATACGGAGCTAAAGTAAGCAATGACAGTTTTACATTGTTGTGTGTGTTTTTTAGTTTTTTTTTTTTTTTTTTTACAAAAAATTATGCCACTTGCTGGAAGATATTTTCATTATTAAAGGGACAGTTCACCAAAAAATGAACATTCTGTCATCATTTACTCATCATTATGCCATCAACTTTTTTCCTCATACAGTGGAATTCAATGTAATGTTTGGTTGCCAGTATTCTTCAAAATATCTTCTTTTGTGTTCCACAGAGAGAGAGAGAGAGAGAGAGAGAGAGAGAGAGAGAGAGAGAGAGAGAGAGAGAGAGAGAGAGAGAGAGAGAGAGAGAGAGAGAGAGAGAGAGAGAGAGAGAGAGAGAGAGAGAGAGATTGGGATGAGTAAATCATGACAGAGTTTTCATTTTTGGGTGAAATATCCCTTGAAGGATTCTTCTTCTTATTATTATTCTGTTAGTTAAAAGAAACTGACAGGATGTAAAGTGAAAATGAGGAACATAGGGATGTTTTAATTCAAACAATATATGATATTTGAAAAACTTTTTTAATAAATTGCAAAATAAGTTGCAACCTCCACTGAAACCAAATTAGTAATATGATTTCAAATTCACCATGTGTTCATATAATTTTGGTATTGTGATAAAAAAAAAAAATAAAAAATAAAAAAAAATATGGTTTCTCTCATTACAAATGATGTTTATTAAAATATTTCCTTTATTTTAAGATATATATGGAGACATGAAAAAGTACTGCATAACAGGAATGACCCTAATATTGATATTACAGACTATATGCCTTTATGCATACATCTTCCATTATCTATTCAATGAAGGCCAACTTTTATTTTTAAAGAGATACTCCACCCAAATATGGTGATTTTTATATATGTGTTTCATGAAGATTGAAAATGTTTATTGAAAATGTTTTGCCCATACAGTGGCAGTAAATGGGCTATAATGTTATTTGGTTCTCGACATTGTTCAAAACATCTTCTTTTTTTCTCTTAATCTTCAAATTAAGAAGATTCAGACTTGGGTAAGTAATTAAAGGAGGCAGAGATATGTGTAAAAAGGTATGATACGAGAGGCTGGTCTCATGGTTCACCTGTTCCTGGCAGGTGATAGGTGGCCTTGCTAACTCTGTTTCCCATTCCAGGCTATAATTGGTGACTGTCTTGGCTGGGTAACAGTGTCAGGGCTGACGTCTGGGCCCGTCTGGACATGCAGAGAGACCAAGAGAGGGTCATGTTTGTGTCAGGAGTGAAATTAGTTACAGAGTGTTGCATTAGGAGATACTTTTATCCACAGTGACGTACAGTACACATTACAAAGACAGTCTAATTTAGCTCAAAATATGACACTTATTTCAGAGACAGGCCTTATGGAGTAACCTAGGGTTGCACAGCCAGAATTTTGACTGTTGACATAACATCCAGGCATTGGTATGGTCCAGCCTGCTAGTAAGTGCCATAAATCACATTTATTGGGAACTTCATAGAGGACATACTGTTGAAGAAGGAACCTTATTTTAAGTCTTTTTTGAAGATTTTACTAAATTAGTGGTGATTTGGATGGAGCTGTTTGGAAAGTTCTGGTTGCCAACAGGAGTGGTGTGTACAGTACGTGTGTGTGTGTGTGTGTGTGTGTGTGTGTGTGTGTGTGTGTAGAGGAGCTCTGGGAGCAGCTGGCAGCCTCTCGGGGCTTTGGAATGGTATGTAACTATGGGCAGGTGCATGGAGCAGATTGGCAGAAGTATCCTGCATCAGTGATCGTACACAGACTGTCCACAGAGCAGACGGCCCACACACACCCACATACATGTACACAGTTAAAGCAACTTCATTAGTTTACACTTCTAGCACAGACAATGCAGTAAAACAATACCTCTAATATACACTACTGTTCAAAAGTTTGGGGTCGACAAGTTTAGGATGACCATACGTTCTCCTTTTCCTGGACATGCCCTGGCTGGGATTTGTGATCACACTTCACACTTTATTTTAAGGTTCAGTTCTCACTGTTAACTATTAACTATGACTTTTGTCGTAATAAACTTCTAATTACTGCTTTTTAATAGTTACGGTATCAACAATAATAGTACGGTAGTTCTAAGGTTTAGGTATTGGGTAGGATTAAGGATGTAGAATATGTGCTTTCTAAGTACTAATAAACAGCCAAAATGCTATGCATGCTAATAAACAATTAGTTAATAGTGAGAATTGGTCCCTATACTAAAGTGTTAACGGATTTATAAATTGCCAGGTTTTGGCTTTGTTTTTCTTATGGACATGCTCCTCTATATCCTATATCCTCATTATATATACAGTATGTTTATTTATTTCTCTGTAGATCCTACCTACTTTCATGCAATGATTGGTAGATAGGTAAAATGCCTGCTTGCTATTGATCAAACTACTTGAAAACAATTGTAAACAATACCAAAACCTTTTTGGGCAATTTTGAAATCCTGGCCAGAGCATGTCCAGGAAAACGAGGATGTATGGTGACCCTAGGTAAGATTTTTAAATGTTTTAGAAAAAGTCTTGAAAGAAGGCCCTGTCTCAAACTGCAAAACTATTACTTTCAGACAGGTATCGCTAACACTCTCCCATCGGCCATTGAGCAGTCAAACATAGCCCTTCCCCCAAATGTATGCCATTGGTTAAATCAATGTGTGTGTGTTAGTCTGATTGAGATGCTCACAGACATAGTTTTTATGATTATACACGCTTGAGCTTTAAATGAATCATAACAGAGTACGCTATTAAGACTCATGAGTGATGCAAGAGTAACCTCTGAGCATTACATCTTTTCTCTGGGTACTTGTTTCAGGCTTGAATCAATTTCAGTTTTAAGATAACAAGGTACATATTCCAGCTCTCAGTGGCGTTTCTTTTGAGTTTAGTGATGGTTGGAGGAACGATGGGGATGGACAGAAAAAAGAGAGAATGCCAGATGATGGTGGAATGAGAGGATAGCAGAGCTCTGGAAATGAGCTGAAGATGGAATATGAAATGAGAGGAACTATGAAATGAGAGGAACTAGTGAAAGAAGATGAAGAGAAAGGCTCGCGTCAGCCCTCAGAACTCACAGCAATGTGGGTGAAAGAGAAATATGATGAAAAAAAAGACAAAAGGAATATGTTTGTGTGTGTGTGTGTGTGTGTGTGTGTGTGTGTGTGTGTGTGTGTGTGTGTGTGTGAAACAGATGGGTAGAGAGCAGAAGAGCCATATCTGACTGGATAAAGGGGGATCAGGAGATTTGGGATGCGTCTGTCTTCTATACATGTTCATTGCATGTTGTGATCTGGCCAGATCTGTGCTGCTCGACTGGAGAAGACCACTCAAGCCCAGCACACATGCAGAGCAATGAACATTCACTGCTATAAAAGAACAGATGGTTAGTGGGGAAAAAAGTCGCACAAAAGGCACAATCATGTTCATGTATTGTTTCTAGAGTCTTGCTCTCTCTGTCTCTTCATCTGTTTCTCCTTCTCTCTTACGCTCTCCAGGTGAGTGACATGTTAGATGTTACTCAGACAATCAAACATTAAAGGAGTCGCTCACCCACAAATGAATCGAAAGTCATTATTTACTCACCCTCGTGTCATTGTAAACCTGTATGTTGTTATTTAATTTCAATGGCAGCCTGTTCTCACTCCCAATGCATCAAATAATGCATTTTATGTGTTTACCTGATGTGTGTTTCAGTGCTTTCAGTGAGAAACCTTTGGCATCTAGACTGAACTGAAGAGCATCAATATTCTTATTATCACAATCCCAGTTTCTTAACATATCTGGATCATTTTGATGGCTAAAATGTACCCATTCTTGTGTAAATAAATAAATAAATAAATAAGAAGTATTAGATATGCTTTGCATTAGCTTTTCTTGTATCTGGAAATGAAATTATACTGAACAAAATTATAAACGCAACACTTTTGTTTTTGACCCCATTTTTCATGAGCTGAACTCAAAGATCTAAGACTTTTTCTATGTACACAAAAGGCCTATTTCTCTCAAATATTGTTCACAAATCTGTCTAAATCTGTGTTAGTGAGCACTTCTCCTTTGCCGAGATAATCCATCCACCTCACAGGTGATTAGACAGCATGATTATTGCACAGGTGTGCCTTAGGCTGGCCACAATAAAAGGCCACTCTAAAATGTGCAGTTTTATCACACAGCAGAATGCCACAGATGTCGAAGTTTTGAGGGCGCGTGCAGTTAGCATGCTGACTGCAGGAATGTTCACCAGAGCTGTTGCCCGTGAATTGAATGTTCATTTCTCTACCATAAGCCGTCTCCAAAGGCGTTTCAGAGAATTTGGCAGTACATCCAACCGGCCTCACAACCGCAGACCACGTGTAACCACACCAGCCCAGGATCTCAACATCCAGCATCTTCACCTCCAAGATCGTCTGAGACCAGACACCTGGACTGCTGCTGCAACAATCGGTTTGCATAACCAGAGAATTTCTGCACAAACTGTCAGAAACCGTCTCAGGGAAGCTCATCTGCATGCTCGTCATCCTCATTGGGGTCTTGACCTGACTGCAGTTCGTCGTCGTAACCGACTTGAGTGGGCAAATGCTCACATTCGATGGCATCTGGCACTTTGGAGAGGTGTTCTCTTCAAGGATGAATCCTGGTTTTCACTGTACAGGGCAGATGGCAGACAGCGTGTATGGCGTCGTGTGGGTGAGCGGTTTGCTGATGTCAACGTTGTGGATCGAGTGGTCCATGGTGGCAGTGGGGTTATGGTATGGGCAGGCGTATGTTATGGACAACGAACACAGGTGCATTTTATTGATGGCATTTTGAATGCACAGAGATACTGTGACGAGATCCTGAGGCCCATTGTTGTACCATTCATCAACGACTATCACCTCATGTTGCAGCATGATAATGCACAGCCCCATGTTGCAAGGATCTGTACACAATTCCTGGAAGCTGAAAACATCCCAGTTCTTGCATGGCCAGCATACTCACCGGACATATCACCCATTGAGCATGTTTGGGATGCTCTGGATTGGCGTTTACGACAGCGTGTTCCAGTTCCTGCCAATATCCAGCAACTTCACACAGCCATTGAAGAGGAGTGGACCAATATTCCACAGGCCACAATCAACAACCTGATCAACTCTATGTGAAGGAGATGTGCTGCACTGCGTGAGGCAAATGGTGGTCACACCAGACAATGACTGGTTTTCGGACCCACCCGAACAGTACAGTACTTATTTTTCATTTTTATTCATATATTAAAAAATGATTGTGACTTTATTTTTATCTTCATGTTATGTGTTTTATATTTCTGAGAGGTTTTTAGGTTTAGGGCTAAGAGTCAGGTTAGTTGTTTAAAAATATCTAAATAATAGTGTAATGTGACTGAAATTATTGTGGCTGTTAAAACTGATTCATACAACATATCTAGTCATAAAGTTACACCTCAGCATATAATTTCATGATAATAATATAAGATTCCCATGTCCTTCATGTTGCAATGCCAAAGGTTTTCCAATGAATAACTATTTATTATTCAGTTTG
This sequence comes from Spinibarbus caldwelli, assembly GCA_039654775.1. Classification (NCBI taxonomy): domain Eukaryota; kingdom Metazoa; phylum Chordata; class Actinopteri; order Cypriniformes; family Cyprinidae; genus Spinibarbus; species Spinibarbus caldwelli. Next base: position 30,087,765 of record CM077233.1, on the reverse strand, counting down.
TTCTTTACATAAAGCTATTATATGCCTTCAAAACACATTTATAGAGCATAAATTGAACTGACTACATTTATACTTTTATGGTGTTTTTTTTTTTATATTTGTGTTCTATATGAAGAAAGAGATGCATGACTCACAGAAATAAAATATCCTATTCCTGTAGAACAGCTTTATCCTCAGAAAATGAGTTTCAGTGTGACAGATCTATCACTCTTCTCTTGTCATCTTATTCAGAGGAGGGATTTTAAAGAAATTGTAAGAATTTGTCCACGATCACCCTCTCAGACTTGCCGTTTTCCTCCAAAGTACTCTAGTTGAGTTTCTAATCTTCATGATGTGAAATGAAGTCCTCTCAGCCCGTAGTGACATTTAATATCATTGGTCAGTGAACTATCTGGTGATATAAAATGCATTAGCACGCTTGAAGAAGGTCTGTCATAATATGATGGAATATCCTTTTAGATCTGAAACAATAACAGAGATCTACGCTCACCTTTTCCAGCACCGTCACATGCGCAGCCGTAACAAAAACAGCAGAGAAATCAATCCTGTCACATAACAGCAGGGCAAGAGATCAGTGCATTTGCATGGGAGGGAGCGTGTCACTGCAACAAATCAAAACACAAACCCTTATCACACATCAGACACTGACAAGGAACATGAGACGCCTGGAATTATGGGATAAATGTGATGATTAGATTTAACTGAGCAGCATTTCACATACACTTACTTTTCATGTATGTAGCATTCACACATATTTTATGATATCATGGCAGCTGTATCATCTTGACATATGACTCATGCCACTGAAATTCACTAATTCTTTTTGAAATGATCGACTTTTGGTTGCTTTGTCTTTGCATTAGATCTGACACCAACCTGAACTGACAGAGCCAGAAATATTTGAGTTCATTACAAATCTAGAGCTTGTCCAATCATAGTGCCTTAAAGGCTTCATCTTCTCATTAAAACACTGACAGCAAGCCAATGTTCCCCCAGTCATATATCAGTGTTCTGGTGTTTAATGACAGAAATGAGTTTTTGATAGGTGATGTGGTGCGTTTTGCAGACTACTGATGCGGCAAACAATTTGCTGCAGAATTTCTGGAACTGGGAGTTTTCATTTGGCCATTAACCTGCTTCAATACCCATCTTTGCTTCAATAAAGCTTTTTTGTTTGTGGTTTATTTGAGATCATCTAACTATTGACAGTGCTGAGGAGTAACTAACTAGTAGCTCAGCTACTTTTAGACAACAGAAGCTTTTCTAGTAAGAAGCTACTTCTAGTAACAAATTGATGGTTTCACATTACATAGTTCATTTAAATGATTAATTTAATTGAAACTGCCCTTTAAATAGTTAGATATTTTTAGCTAACTCCTTTTAAGGAGAGCTTGACTGTAGGTTACAGTAAGCTATATATCAATTATGAGCTTGTAGTTTGGGTAACTGCTAGGCTAATGAGTTAGGATTAGCCTGCTTAGACAGCAGTCTAATCGGCTAACAGCATGTTAAGCTAGTATGCTAACATGTTGCTCTTGCAAACTAAGTGAAATAAACAGGGGAAAGCTAAATTTGACCATTTATAGCCCTGGTTATATAATATGGCATCTGAGATTTGTGTGTGTGTCACTGGAAAATGTGACCCTGGACCACAAAACCAGTCATAAGGTCCAATTTTTTAAAATTGAGACTGATACATCATCTAAAAGCTGAATAAATAAGCTTTCCATTGATGTATGGTTTGTTAGGCAATATTTGGCAGAGATACAACTATTTGAAAATCTGGAATCTGGGGGTGCAAAAGAATCAAAATATTGGAAAAATTGCCTTTCAAGTTGTCCAAATGAAGTTCTTAGCAATGCATATTATTAATCAAAAATTATTTTTGATATATTTACGATAGGAAAAGTACAAATAGGAAATTCCTATTACAGCTTCACCAGTTCCTGTCTGTAGGGACTTAAGGAATTTGCATCCCAAACTGTTGCAAATCCTGGCTGCAGGAAGAGCCATTATCAATTTAACACTTACATTGTGCTTACATGACAACTAAAAACAGAAATGTTTTTCATATGCATTTTTGAAAATTTTCGTGTCCAGACAAAAATGTTGGAAAATGATCCCTGTTCACACGGATTTGTGATAATGACTAAAAACATTGTATTATGCATGCTAGACCAGTAGTTGGAGATGTCATTTTGTAAAGAAACAATCTGCGCTCATACCTATAGACTGAACACATAATATGCATGCGCATGACATCACATTTTCACAAATTCACATTTTTGTAGTTTGTACACAGAGAATGGTGTTGTTTTCAAAAACTTGCACTTTAAAACACATTTTCAAAAGTTTGTATTTTCAGGCCCCTGTTGTCGTGTAAATGAACGGTCAAACCCATAAAAAGTTTTCAGGTTTTAGTTGAAAATAGTGTTATGTAAGCACCCCCTTTTATGGACACTCTGAACCCAGATGAACCCAACAGCGTTTCATTTTCTTTAAGTCAACAAGTGCTTATGAACAAGAGTACCAGGAATGTGAACTCTTGAGAATCTAGGATCCGGGGAATTATCTGCATAGGAGATACTACTCTCTCTGGTCTCGTTTAGCTGGGAGAATGTGAAGCTCAAAGCTACTGATCAGCATCAATTCATAAATCATTCACATCTCTGAGCTTCAGCTCCTGCTCTCCTACAATCCGTTGTTATTTGATGTCTTTTTGCTCTGCTGTGGGTTGGTTGAGATGTGTATCTGACCTACTTTTGTTCTTGTGTTATATCTCTTCTCACCATTTTATAGTGTTTTCCCCCCAAGATGTGCTTTGACTGTAGCTTTCATAAAATACATTGTTCCATTCCCATTGGGGTTCAGATTTATGGACATCAGTTTCATAAACACTGTCCTGGGAGGACATTATCTCACTATGAAAAACACTGAATCTAATTTAGCCAGCCAATTTAGTATATAACTATTCATTCATGCACTACTGAGAGACAGAATCTGTTGTTTTATTGGTTTCAGAGGCGCAGCACTGGTACGTTAGATGAGAATTGATGGACAAATGAGCTTTGATTACATGTCATGTAAGAGGTCTGAACGACCCATCGGGCTTTGCCACTGCTTGCTGGGATCGCCTTGCAGTTTCCTTGCAAAACTGTCAAGTAACTTCACAGTTTCACAGTTTGCTCAGTCTGCGGGGGAGAAAACATGAGGGGATCCTTGCTGAAGGTAATTTGTACACTGACTTGTTTGTGACAGAAATACTTCTGACAAGCACACATGCATTACTGGCATTCAAGATCGTGAATAAATCTCATCTTGAATATAAATAGCATTTTAGTGAGTGCTTATTGCAAAGACTGTATACCAAGATGGTTTACTCTTATTACTATGAATATGAGATTCATAGTGAATATAAGTGCAAAACACAATATGTTGGAATAAGTCTCGCCCTCTAAATAAAAGAGCCAATCGCCAATTGGTGAAGGCTTGAGATGCCAGTTCCCAGAGAAACAATGCGTGTGCTGAATGCACACTTGGGACTGCATTGTGTGTACCAACTTGAAAATACATGCTTTGTTTATTGCATGGACCAATTTATGGATAAATTTATGAGATTTTGGTATTTAGTATCCCTATTCCCTAGTAGACAGGAGTTGGACTTGAAATAGCTGTTCAGTGTCATTGCAAATAGAGCTTAAAATTTGCATTACGTGAAAGGGACTTTGATTATAGTGTTTTACCTTGTAAAAAAACATTCATTAATTTATTATTAGGCAAAGTAAAACCCAAAAATACATCAGAGAGCTTTTTATCTTTATCACACTTCGAAGAAAGGCAAAGTTTGAGTTCTACAGTACTTGTCTCTAAAATAGAGCATGGTCATACACTTGATGTAGACTTCTTTTTCTTTACGCCAAGTTCAAACTAAAAGACTAAAGCTTGTCACCCTGTGCAGAGACTCTCAGTTTTTTGTTTTATGTCATGTCAATGCACACTTTACACAACTTATCACAGGCTCAGCGTGTCAGTTGGAAAGATCATTTTCATCCTGAATGTAGTTATGATCATGTAATATGTTCTCACATAAACTCCTGCACAGGTCAAACATGAGAATTGATTCTTGATAAAATATATGACCAATCGTAGGCTACTAAACCAGTAGAGGGGCAGTGGAGTCAGAATGACCCCAACGTTGGATAATTTATTAAAAATAAAAAGGAAACATATGCTTCTTAGTTTTAAATCCTTTTGTCTGTCTGCCTCACACTATTTGTTATTGCATACTCTGTCATCCATGCATTGCTATTAAGGTTTGGTGACAGCAGGACACAGAGCTGTGATTGATTTCCTGTCTGCAAGTGTAATAAAGCAGACTGTAAGTGTTGATGATACTGTAAGAAATCACTCAGTTCTAAAACTTTGATACAATGAAGACTTTCTCTTACAAAACAAAAATACATTGGAATTTACTGGAAAATACATTAAAATATGCATGACTATATTCTAATATATACTTATACTATACTTACTATATAATTAATACAATATGCTGTTAATACACAAGGAAAAATGGTATTCTTTGCGAAAGAGTTCCTCTGTCAGACAGCTGAGGTCAGAGGTGGTTTTTGGTCAGATTCACAAAGATAGCATAACAGAGGTTGCTAGGTAGCAAGAAAGCAGAAGGTATAAATAGTTTCACAGTGAAAACGTCATATTTGTAAGCTTAAAAGAGAAAGAAGTCCTGGTGACTGCTTTGATTCTTCAAAGAAAGACAAAAAGGATCAGATGACAGCTTGCCAATGGCTGAGAGCGTATTAAAAATAAATAAAACAATAAAGCAAATATAAATTATTAAAAATAAATTGTGATGCATTTAAGATCTGTTCATAAAGTTGTAAAATTGTATTACTTTGTATGTTATTATTTACATGTTTCTACCAAATGATCAGAGGTACTGTAAAATGAGATTTAATAAGCCAACAAGCTAACAGTATGCTAAGCTAGTACAATTTTTATTTTTTTTTTGTACAATCTATAACTTAGTATTTACTATTATACATAACATATAGTCTAAACACATTAATAGTCATATTACATAGTTAAGTAGACATACGGTATATCATTGCATATGGCTCACATACTCTCTGAACATAATCTGGACATACTACATTTACAGTAAAACTTTTTTATAGGGACCAAAGAATAGTTCACCCAAAAATGAAAATTCTGTCATTAAATATTCACCCTCATGTCGTTCCAAACCCGTAAGACCTTCGTTCATCTTCAGAACACAAATTAAGATATTTTTTATTAAATCCGAGACCTCTCTGACCCTCCATAGACATCAAGGGAACTACCACGGTCAAGGTTCAGAAACATAGCAAGGACATCGGTAAAGTAGTCCATGTGACATCAGGGGTTCAACCGTAATTTTACGAAGCTACGAGAATACTTTTTGTGTGCAAAGAAAACAAAAAAAAAAAATTAAGATTTTATTCAACAATTCTTTTCCTCCTCATCCTGTTTGCAGTGACGTGCCGCCCCGTTTCTGTGCCTTGACCGTGGTAGTTCCCTTGCTGTCTATGGAGGGTCAGAGAGGTCTCGGATTTAATAAAAAAATATCTTAATTTGTGTTCCAAAGATGAACGAAGGTCTTACGGGTTTAGAACGACATAAGGGTGAGTAATTAATGACAGAATTTTCTTTTTAGAGTGAACTAACCCTTTAACTAGTTGCTTATTATTAGCATGCCTATTAGTAACATACTGGCTGTTTGTTAGTACTTATAAAGCACATATTCTGCATGACCATATTCTACATCCCTGATCCTACCCAATACCTAAACTTAACAACTACCTACTAACTATTAATAAGCAACAAAATAGGTGCCATTGTCTTGTGACCTAAGCATCAGCTGCGTCGCTACACGGCCATTCACCAAACCTCTCCTATGGCCTCATGGGATAGTAAAGTATCTCATTGGAAGTAGTAGGAAATCCAGATACTTGTTGTTTTATGAATACTGTGAATCTGGTCATACTGTTTTTCTCCTACTACACTATATAGTAGGGAAGTAATTATATTTAGATGCAGCCATTTGCTGTGGTTAAAAGGTCAGGGTCAAATAAGGGCGAAAGATTAATACTTCAGTAATACTTAAAATGAACGTCACTTCACAATGTTCGACAGCCGTGAAATGTGAATAAGCCTTCACTGTTCACAACCAGGTCTGTTTAGATAACGAATAGAAAAATGACATCCAGGTCGTTTTTGAACAAGGTCAGTGCTACCCACATTATATTACCCTAATGTAGGACCAGTGAGGGAATTTGGCCTTACGGTTACAGAATCAATTTCCTTTATTCCACAAGAACATGTAATTGACTCTTCTGCTTGGAATTAATCAGACTGATGATATTCCAGTTGAGAGCGATAGTGACTATTCTGGTCCAGACAGTAATAAGTGGGCGGGAGGTGGTTCCTGGTGAGTCTCTTATCTTTTTTACAGACTATGATTAATATGAGGAAGTACAGGGATTGTATGAAGATGTAGATCCCCCAAGGTCAGACTCGAGACTATCAGAGAGCGCACCATAATGAAGGGGGGCAGTCCCATTAACTATTCATTACTGGAGACTTGGTAGAGAATGTAGGAGCTTAACCTGATCACCCAGACATGGCTGCAGGGGGGCTTCGTGGTGTATTTGTGGGTGACTGAAAAGACCGGACTAATCAATAAGGTGGGGTCAGAATGAGGAGTCTATTTGTGTGTGTATGGGTTTTTGAAGTAAGGGATGATGAGACTCGACCCTGCATGAGGAATGTAGGGAGTCTCGATTAATGGTTGGATAAAACACCCCGTCTTTTGAGTGCCTCGGGGGTTTTACCCCTGAAAGAGACCAGCTTTTGAACAAGGATACCCCCTACATGCCTCCCCCCAACATACACAACCCACGTGCTGACAGAGGATTGGGGGGCGACTTCACTACACCTTACGGAGAGGGAGGGTCGGATACGCTCAAGGATATGCAAGAAACAAACAGTGTCACAGAACGGGCAAACCAAAACCACGCCAGCCAGGGTTTCCATGGCAATGCCAAACTGATGAATGAATGACATCACGGTGACTGGGAGGTGAGAGAGTGTGAAATTGATTTGTTGGAGCAGAGCGGAGGCGTTCACAGGCAGGCACGTTTTTCTCAGTCTCCCTACCTTTTCTCTTCCGCTCACCCTTTCCTCTAGCACTGGACGGGATTGCCGGTAGGAAGCGTTCTTTGCTGTTTACTTCAGTGTTTGGTGTGCTTGTTTGTAAAACTCTACTGCTTTTTTTCCTTCCTGGAAACATGAAGGTAGAAGAGTAAACGGTTGCATGGGGAAAGAGGGGTGAGTGAGTGCAAGAGAATCTGAGTTAGAGGACTGATTTGAAGTGCAGTTGGTTCGGCTCTAAATATACCATGTGTAACGTGAGGGGCAGCGTGTGTGTGTGGATGAGATCACTGTGGGGACTTTAGACCCCAAAAATGCCATTGGACTGTGCTGATGTCATATTGCCATCTAATTGCTCCAAGGTCATGGATATTAGTGGACATTTATTGGTGTATGTACTTGGATTTGTGGTACTCCAGGATAGTGGTTGTATTATACTGTATGCGTCTCTGGATGTGTGTACTGTAAACGTGTAAACACCATGTGCACACTGTGCAAGCCACCATTTTCCCACACGTTCTTCTTTGCCAGCATATAAAAGGTCTGTCAATGTCATGTGGGGCTGTGGGAGGTGTGTGTGATGTATGTTTACGATGTCTGCTTTCTCCATTTTTATGCCTCTCTGTAACGCATTAGTGCGTCGCAAGAAAAGATGCTTGTTCCCAGCCGTTATAATGTGCTACAAGCTACTCGCTCGTGATTGATGACAAGCATCGACCTCCGTGTCCATAGCAGGAGCGCCAGTCAGCAGGGGTTAAAGGTCATGGCTAAACCAATCAAGATGCTTGATCTAGTCACTCTCCTGCTCGATTGTTTTGCACAACACAAAAGTGTGACGTTTGTTTAGGTGCACTTTGGTTACTTGTGTATGCATTTTAGGTATCGTTGACACAAGCAGAATGAATTCCTGTGTAAACTGTTCATGCATCCATTCATGTGTAAATTGTTGCATTGAATTGAGTGTTTTACGAGCATTTTACACAAATTCGTTCCGCTCGTGTTTTGTGAGCAAGGCCCTGCTTGTGCAAATGTGCGTGTATTATTACTGAGAGTGTCAGAGTTTGGCAAATGTTCTGCTACATTTGCTCATCGGAACTACGGTATGATCAGCGTTTTTCACTTCATCTTTTCAATTATTCATGCTGCTCATTATGCATGTGGGTTCATTTAGCAGCTTCATTTGAATCTTTACAGCGACTCTCTGAAGACAGTGTAGCAAGGAAATATTCAGCTCTAGGAGAGCCTTTGTTAGAGACTTTATTTGTGGTTTTTAAACCAAATGTTCATATTTTTACCTTGCCTTGTTTTTGAAAGTGCTTGAGGTTTGCTAAACTAGTGCAGTATACATGTGCCTGCAGTTATTTATTTATTTATTTTTTTTTTGTGGCCTTTTTACATAAGATTATATATTTGTTAACAATGGGTTCATTGTATGAGGCAAAAATGTGTGTAAGCAGTGACAGGGTCCAGTAAGTGATTTCCTAGCATTCCTCAGTCTGGATACATATAGCCCAAACTGTAGCAATGTGGGTCTATGGATGATGTATTACCACTGCCACCCTCAGGCTGTGAGTGGAAGTGCAATGTTGCTCTATCAAGATCTATATATTAAAGCTATCTGTTAGTATTTGCATTCATCTGTAGAGCACTTGCTCACATAGATGTAGGATTCCCAGAAGCATTTGATTTTAATCTGTCTTCTTTGCTCATAATGGCTCAGGTAGAGAGTAGTTCTTCATACGAGCATGAGACATGCTAGTCTGGTAGTTTTTTTTTTGTTTTGTTTAGTATATAAGGGAGGGAAATCCTGAACTGACTGCAAAATTGCAACAGAACTTTACAGATAATAATTTATTTTGTGTTCCACGAACAACAGTTCTCAACTTGAGAGTGGTAGAGGATGACAGAATTTTCAGTTTAAAGCAAATAACACAGCACTTGAGTTGTTGTGCTAAAACTTGAGTCGCATCTCAAATAATGTACTATAGAAAATGTAATTATCCATATAGTCTAATCTTTATTTGTTTTTTTTTAACTACAGACATTTTTGGTGTTAAGTGTTTGAGGAATGTTAACTTATTGCTATGTGCTGCTAACTTTAGCAAGTTAGCTAATCCGAGTCCATCTTTAACATGAGTGCCCAAAAATGGCTTTTTGCACACAGCATACAGCCCATTTTTGTAAAGTATTTTTGTAAAGTCTTCTCCAGTAAACTTTTCATAGCCAGTACTTCACACTTTGTAACCAAATCATATAGAATACTATAGAAGTGAAACAGGAGATATATTTACTGCATCCCAATCTGCATACTAAAACTATAAAAGTAAAGCGGTTACGATAAAGGAGTTTGAGTAAAGAATAATCAATATCTGACCTGAAAAATACTTATTTTATCTGCAACAACATTGTGATTTTTATAAAGATAAATTTGACCATTAAATTTTAAATGCATCATTATACAAAAACTAAGAGAGCATTTTGCACGAACAACGGCAGTATCTCTCCAATATAGTAGGAAGAACTGTAGTGTAAATTAAATTACCTGAAATGTGGTGTGTGTATATGAATATGTTACCTGTGATTAGATGATTGACAGATTACAAAGTTTATGATGTTTATTGAGTTTATGGTGGCAGGATGCGTTTAACTATGCAATTATGGCATGATGCATGTACTTTTTCTTCACAAAATGAGCACATATTTTTAGAACATAGAAAAAGTGGTGAATTGGGATAGAACAATTGTCTGTCACTATGGTTACAGGCATTACTTGTGGGTTAGAAAAATGAATTGACTTTGGTCACATGGTTACAGACATTATATGATCTGGGTCACCTCTAATAGTAAATAAAGCTGTCAGTCCCAAATGAACGTAGCCTATGCTCTTGTCCCAGTGTTTGCTTTCACACTTGTACTCTAGTATACTGCTATACCAAGACAGGCTGTTGCTTAGCAACATGACAATTTTGTTTACACCACCACAGAGGAGTGAGCAAGCGGATGAATGTGTGTGTATCATCTGCTGTGCATGGCTGTGGTCGGATCCCACTTACCTTGCTCTGCTCCTGTCTCTGGGGAGATATTCCCTGCCACCACATGTCTCCTCAGAGCTGTCTTCTGAGAGATTCCTGTGTTCCCGTCTGTTTTTCCCTGAGCAGGAAAATGCAAAGTGTGTGTGGTAAGGAAAATACTGCACATGTTTGGGTGCTTCTCCAGCTTTAAGCTCTAATGTAGGTCTGGAGAGCAAATCGGACATCCTGGCATGAGTCCTGGTATTAGTCATTTAGAATCTCATCCAGTCAGGGTCAGACTCCTCCCTTCATCCCTCTTGCGCTCTCTTTTTTAGGTCTAGTTTTCCATTAGACTCTGTTTTCAAACAGCTGTGGCTTGAGGGACAGGTGGAAGTTTGAGAATGTTGAATGACTTCAGAGGGAGCAGCTGTCAAACTGGCTTCGTAGCATAACAAGAGGTGTCTCAGTGGAGTAGAAGAGACCCTGAGCGAGGAATAAGAGAAGAAAGAAGAAAAGAAAAACGTGAGCGAGGCAAGGTCAACCAGTGTGATGCTCACAGTACGACTGACAGATGATGGGGAGGGTAAGATGAGGACGTGGGACTGTACCTTTGACCTTTCATTCTTTCTTTCTTGCGTTCTTTCTTTCTAAATGAGCAAATGAGCATTGAGGGTAAGACTTTTTTTCTCTCTTTCTCCCTCTCCTTCTCTCCCCTGGTAGTAGCAGTTAATGGGCCAAATTAATCATGGATCTTTCAGGGCTTGTCTCCCAGCAGCTTGTGTTTGTGAATGAGAGAGATGGAGAAAAAGAAAATAAATATACATGATTATAATGACTGCAAATGTGGAGGACACAAATAAAACTTTAAAGGGATAGTTTACCCAAAAATGAAAATGACCCCCTTGAATTACTCATATAATAAAAAGCAGATGACGTAAGCATAGCGTAAGCTTCGGTGAGAATATGCTAGTCTCACGAGAACCAAGTTTTGTTTACAGCAAAGGAAAATTAGTCTCCTCTTGGCTTATATCGATATCCTCCAACATTTTTCTTTACAAATCCATGCATCCTACATCATCCCCTGAACGCCACTTTCTCGTGAACATGCATACAACTGTTAATGGAAGCTAGAGATTATGGTTTATAAAGTTTTAAATAGGGATATTTTTCTTACAAAAACACATCAATTCACTTCATGAGGCCTTTATTAACCCCCTGGAGCTGTTTGGAGCACTTTTTATGATGGATGGATGCACTTTTTTGGACATTTTTATTATATATATATTTAATATAACTCCGATTGTATTCGTCTGAAAGAAGAAAGAAGAAAGTGATACACCTATAGGATGGCTTGAAGTTGCGTAAACCATGTGGTAATTTTAATTTTTGGGTGAAAATTGGGATCGACAATGTATACACAAATAATAATAATAATAATAAAACAGTAAATGTTTGCACAGCGGTATTACTGCTGCATTTTTTTAATGCAATATTTTACACTCTTTTCAATATAACATTTATTGAAGACAGTTTTTAGAAATGATTTACACAGAATTTAGTTCTGCTCACTGTTCATGAAGTCTGGTGGACATTTACTAAATTCTACATATGATGCATTGTATCCTGCATTTGTTCCTGCATTTGTGTTGGATGTAGTTTTCAATAATTTAGCAGAAGTAAACACATTACACAAAGAGGAAAATATCAAGGAAAATGATTCACTGATGGAAAATGGTGTCTTAAAAAGGAAAGAAACAGAGTAATTGATTTTCAGGTGTTTTGAGTCTGTTGTGCTGATGTTTTCCTGAAGGTAGCTCAGTACAAGAGGAGTGAGCGGTCAGTAGAAAGTATCTGGATCATGATTGTCTTGCAGCACCTTTTGAACTTTTTAACTGGATATGCCTGAGTCGAAACATAAATGAATATTTATATACTGTGCCAGTTTTTCCACTGCTCATGCTCAAGAAATTAACCTTATCAATCAACTTAATCATTTTTTACATTGGGAGAAACAGTAACAGGATGGAAATATGGAGCTAAACGCAATACCATCCATAAGAAAAATAAACTGCAGTATTCCCAATATAAAATATTCTGGAGTATTTCTAATTTTTATATCAGAAGTTAGTACAGCTCTCTGAAACAAAAGTGACAAAATCTCTCAAACCAAAATTGTAAATGATTCAAAATTCACCTTGATATTGAGACAAAATTACGCTTGAATAGAAAACCACTATGATTCCATCTCTAAAAATTGTGACTTTAGTATTGTATCCAATACATTATGGGGACTGTCTAATTGGAATGATCCATCATTTTAACTGGCAGACAGTTAACCTCTCTGTAGCTTGTTCTGGCTCTTATTCCTTCATCACTTTTCACTCTGTCGCTTTCAGTTTCTTCCTCACATTCTGTAGCTTGTCAAATCAGACTAAACTGTTCATTGCTGTTCTGTCAAGTGACTGTGGTTGTAGATGTGACTGAAGGGCGGTTCAGATTCCTGCTCTTTGGGTTCAGTGAGAGGCAGAGCGTGTGAGTACTGCTCAATTAAACATTCAGAGACAGCTCTACCCGTACTGACTCCAGGCTTGCTGCCTTCACTATGGAATACAAAGTCATCTTAATTGGTACCACAGACGATCCTCTTGGGCCTTTGCTTTAAAAAGTTTTTGTCTTCAATACGTATATAAAAGTGTCTTAGTTTAGTTGGGATATCAGAGTTTTAAGAGAAACTAATTACTCACAGTCAGCCACAGTGACAGTGACTGACCCAATCCACTTGATGCTGCTGAATATTGAGCTGCTTTTTGGGGGGATAAAGGAAAAAAACAACAGGATTAAAACATTTAATACTGCTTGCCACTGAGATTAGGATAGATATAGGGGTATTGTGAGGGAATGTACCAGATTTCATGCATTAGAGTGTACAGTATGTGTGGATTAACCTTTATTTTGGGCTAAAAATTTGATTTAACTCTGTGCGTGGTCATATCTGCACTTTTTATTATGTTAAATCAAAAGCAAGGCACTTTAAACAGCTCATTTAACTGATGCATACTGCACACAAAAATGTCAAACCTTGCCTGAAATTCACATAGGTTTTTTAATAACCTAACCCTCTGAGGATATAATAATTTTCTGGATTTGTCAGGTTAATTGCATCAGATCTTTTAAAGACAATCAAAGTTTTTTGGAGCACTTAGTATAAAGTTAAGTAGATATCCACAAGCAGGATTGTATATTCTGCTTTGTTTTTGAGTTATCTGAAATAATCAGTTCTTACTGATTTTGTATAGATAGACATTATAATAATTTCTGTAAATTTTTCTCTTATTTTTTCACTGTTCTCTGTTTTCTGAGACTGCCACACCATTATTTATTTATTTTTCACACCAGTGTATGATTCATTTCAGATCAGCCCACTACTTAAGTACTATAAATGGTGCTATAATAGGTTATTTGCAGTCTGGATTTGTGTTTTTTTGGGCAGGATAATCTCAATTGTTGGATCAGACTTTATGCCACAAATCAGATGTCTGGCTGTGTGAAACTAAAAGCTCACAGATCCTTCATTCCACTCACTAACACCTGATCCACTGCAGCAGACTATTGCTTCTATTGACTCTGAGTCTCTCAGTCTCAGTCGCAACATTACTTCATCACATTTCTCAAAATGGGCATTGAACCAGTCAAGCTCATTTGAAGAATCAGCCATTTAATCCAATAAGAGCGCTTTGGCTCCGATCATTAAAGTAGGACAGTCAACAGTCACATTAGCACAACCTCCATTCCTGACTCTTAACACTCTCCTTAACGTACAGACGATTTGTCCTGCTCTGATGTGGCTGCTGAAGAAATAAATTAATTATTTTGAAATCTTTCATGTTAGAAAATGTTGGAAAACAAGAGCCTACAACCAAGATGTTCAGTAAAGTATTGTGCATTAATATGTATGAACTTTTCCATTTTTTTATTGTTATCACAAAAACAGGTATATTGTTTCAAAGCTGCACACAGCTGTCAACATTTTAAACCCTTGTTTAACCCGGTGGATGAAGGTCACATTTCTGACTGTTCATGTGATCCAGTAACAAAAGTTTTGGAACCCTTGTAATTGGGTCACCCAAGATAAACAGATGTAAATACAACCTGTGTTTGGACACTAAACTGGAAGTAGGCCTATCCAAAGACATCAGGGGGTGTTAAGACATCACAGTGGAGATAAAAATGAAAAAAGAGAGCAAACCACATATTTGTGGATGAAGGGGCAAGTGAGAAGACAGATAGACAGATAAAGGGCTTAAGGAGTTAGAGTGAGGAAAGGAAGTGATAAACGTATTAATCCACAGCTTAATGGACCACTAGATTATCGGTCTACTGTACCGTTAGTGTGACCTGTAGATCCAGTAAAACATCTTTGAAGATCCCATTAAATATTTTATAATCGGATGTGAATTAAGTATTGCGCTTGATAGCCAAACGGTGTGTATCAGTACAGAGTTTACTGAGGGTAACGTTTAAGGAGATTTCCATTTGCCAGTTTACTGATTGGGAAAATTAACCCTAGAATTATGCTAATAGAATTCAGCAGTGAAATTTGGGGGAAAATAAATATTTAGCAGTGTAAATACAACACAGGGGTTGAATAATTAATGTCATGTAGAGATTGCATCACATGTTTAATTCATTCCTTAAACCCTGGCCCTTCCTGAGGCGCTTACCCTCCCCAGGCCGTGAATGCTGCCATAATTGAAAGTGCTGGTTCAATATGGCTGAACTGATTCATTAGTGTTTGTGAGATCCTTGTCACAAGCTGTTTTAATTAGTGAAAAGAGCTTCCTCAGGGTATCATCAACAGCTTTTACAGCTGTGGTGTGTGAATATGAAAGCAAGATAGAGAGGTAAGATACACTTGCTGTTTTTAATAGACACTATGAAATACCGCTTGGCTATGCCATGCTCTTTAGATGAACGATTGATAGGCATTACAAAGGTTTTGCCTGAGCTCTTATGTTCACGCTACAGGACCTCAAAAACCCAGACCAACATAAATCCTGTTTTTCTTGTCACAAAAGGAAAAAAAAAAAAAAAAAAGTCAAATTATATATAGGAATGCTACTGCTTCCTTGTTGACAGATGATTGATACATTTCATCATGTTGTGTTTTTATTATGGCATGCAGAGGCGTAATTAAATAATGCAAGCAAAGACTATTTTGATGAATGATCGGCACTATCTTATAACACATTCCATTGATATGTATTCCTAAAGAACAGTGTTTTTCCTCATATCTAACAATATTTAATCAAATTTAAATGAGTCAGATTTAAAAAAGTTTTTAGGACTTTTTTTTTCTCTTTTAACTTAAGTAGACAGTAATCAAGTCTTCAGCAGCCATACACTTTGTGTGAGAAGCAGGGATAAATTTAAGTTTTTACTTAAAAATTTAGAATCAGAATCAGAAGAGCTTTGTTACCAAGTATGTTTACACACAAGGAATTTGACTTGCCGACAAGAGCTTCCAGTGCAGAAGAAAGTACAGACATAGTGCAGACATACATGATAGTGCAGACATACATAGGAATAACACAGTAGGGATGGAATATAACACTAATATAAGAAAAACAGAAATCAAATAATGTACTATATACAGAAATAGAAGTATAGGGGAAAAAATGTAATTGTTTAAATAAATGTACAGATATGTTATAAGTGTGCAGATATGTTATTTACAAAGTGTGCAATTTACAAGTGTACAAATTTTGGATTCTGAGTATGAATTTGTCAGTTGTGATGGATGATGTATAATTATGAAAGTTTAATAGTTCAGGCTGAATATAGCCTGCGGGAAAAAAATCTGTTCTTGTGCCTGGCTCTTCTGGTGGTCAGTGCTCTGTAGTGCCAACCAGAAGGCAACAGTTCGAAGAGAGAGTGGGCTGGGTGTGAGGAGTCCAAGGCGATTTTCTTAGCCCTTTTCCTCACTCTGGAGATGTAAAGATCTTGGAGGTTGGGCAGAGGGGCACCGATAATCCACTCAGCAGTCCTGACTGTCCGTTGTAGTCTCTTGATGTCTGATTTTGTAGCTGAACGAAACCAGACAGTTATGGATGAACACAGGACAGAGTCTGTCCTGTGTTCATCCATAACTGTCTGGTTGTATTTTATAAATTTTTATTTATTTTTGTGATATATTTCTTTAACTGTATTCAGTTTCAACTTTAGACTTTACCCTTTTGCTCAGTTTTGAAATTATGTATATTGACTTGCAGCACACAGCTGCACTCTCAGAGGTTTTGATGTAGGATGGCATGTGTCAGGCTTGTGTTTGTTGTGTCTTGTGTTTTGTTCCCCATGTGCTCTCTTATGCCCATATTTGGTTAGTTTCCTGTTCCTGCTCCCTGATTGTGTTAATTTGATTCCAGGTGTGTCTTGTCATCCCCGCGTTATGTTCTGAGTATTTATAGTGTGTTCTGCCCCGTGTTTCCTGTCTGGTATTTTTGTTATTGTTTGTTACCCCTGTGCTACGTGTGTGTTCCTGCCTGTTCTAATGTCTGCTTTATTTGGAAGAATAAAGACTGTATCCTTGGAAATCTCCTGCGTCTCCTCGTTCCAGCACAGTAGACACGCGTGACAGCATGTCCTTCATACTCATGATCAGTGTTCAGTTTATTACTGTAGTGGCCTCTTCGCCCAAAGACAGCGAAAGGTCTGTGAGACTGACAGGTGATGATAAGGGTGTTTTTCCATACTAGTCCTGACAGCTTAATATATACACCAAGATTCATACCACATCTCATCATTGGGAAATAGGGTAATTTCTCTCTCTCATATGCTTTCTCTTGCTCATCTCTGTTCCTCCCTCTCGGTCTTGACATTTACCTCAAATGACACCCCTCTCTCCGATCCTTTATTGGTCTGACAGAGGAGACCCGTTTTCCTCCCTCCGCTTGGCTTTCTCTCATCTCTCTCAACTTGAAGGTCTGACATTTCTCATAGCGCACAGATGGAGGGAAACATCACATCTCATTTCTCTGGGTCCTGACTCACTGCCATAGACAGTACTCTTCAGTGACCTTTGACCAAGGTGGACTCAAGTGCACTGACTGGCAGAGACATGTCAGCTTGCTCATCTTATTTTTGTCATATGTGAATTAATTTGTTTTTGTTTTTTTTGTTAAAGATAAAAGGAGAAATTGTAACAATGCATGCAGTCATGCTCATAAATGTACTTTTCCTTCTTTTTTTATAGGTTTATATACTTTTTTTTTTTTTTTTTTTAAGTTTTAGAGAGATAAAATTGTAAAAAAAGGAAAAAATGAAAAGCCCTGAAAAACTCCATACACAAGCCAAAATAATCACTACATGTACAAAAATTATTCCGTTCAGAAGGACTCGTGCACAACCATCACAAAAGCTACAGTCACTGATGCTTGAGGTAGCAACACACAACATTAAAAATCTAATGTATGTAAACTTTTGAGCCAGAAAACTTGTGTAAATCCAGTTATTATTTTGTCTTATGGTTAGTTTTGTATGTGTGGATGGGCCCTTTCTCAAATTCTTTGCTCTCTAACTACTGGGTGATTCTGGCTGGTGAGAGAAAATGGGGTTAAGGGTCTTTTGTCCCCTCAAGTGATGTATAATCTCTGTTGCTCATCCATGAAACGTGACCTTCTCTGAGATCACATCCATGGGGGAAGATGTCTACCACCCCTCCTCTGAGCATTTTGAATCTCTTATGTTTTTCTTTCTGTTTAGTAAATCTCTCTTGTTTGCTCACACTTACATCTAATTGAAAAATTACTATTTCACCCTATATTTGTGTACTTTTTATTTTTATGCATTGTAAAGTCACATTGAAATAGAAGTAGTGACAGCTGTCTTCTATTGTGATGTACAGAGTAGATTATCGAAAAAGAAAAGAAAACGTGCAGTCGGTTGTTGATTGGATTTTGAGATGTGGTCGTTACTCAAAAATGAATGTGAGCTTGTAAGTAAAGCGCTGGGTTTAAGTGGACTAACTTTTCACTGGAATTTTATGACATTTTGATTAAAAATGATTAGAAAATGGAACATACATAGACGAACCATTCACATAAGATCTATGACATGCATTTACAAAATAGATTGAATTTTCATGACAACATGCATTAGCTTAGCAACATGCTAACGGGCAAACTTTATTGAATTAAATTAAAAGACCCATGCACTTTCTCTGAGAATATTATTTGTATGACACAAAGAGTTGCTCCCTATGTAGAGCGTTCCAAATCAGTCACTTATGAGGTTCCACTTCAGGATGCCATGCCCAAGTAAAAAAACAAAACAAAAACAAATGCACTTACATAATGTAGCCTAGTTAAAGTGCTCTATTTTCATGCACTAATTTTGTACTTAATAAACTAAAAATTATTCTTTATTACTTAAAGCTGCAGCCTGTAACTTTTACCTCTTTGTTGCCCTCTATGTTTGAAAACCTGGAATTGCAGTTTTAATGCGGAATTATCTTCAGTGCGCGGGGTTGTGATCCGGTGTTCCGGCACGGCTCCAGCGCGGATGAATCTAATGTTTTGAGGTGAATGTGTAGTTGTCAGTCACTGCACCGGTGTGGATATTTACTGCCTATGTCTTGGAATAAATGACCCAAATCAGAATTTTCTCCGTAATTTGCCATCTTAACAAGTAAGTAACAAGTCTGCCACGTTTGTTCTGCCCAACTGAGGAAAAAAGCATTACAATAAATCGCACTACCAACAGTGATTAAATATAAATATCAGTTAACTCATATCACATCTAACTGTGCAAAGTATTATTATTATACTTTGTTCTCAAATTATTAATGATAACATCATCAGCATTGTGTGACTATGAGTATAGTATTAGCATGTAGATTTCAATTTCTGTACAGTTTACTATCTAATTGTCATACCATTCAAATTTCATATTAAGAAATTCTTTTAATCCAAAAAGCAAATTAATCTTCCTTCAAACTGGTTCTATTTAAAATACAAAAATTTGTGTAATTTCACGTTGGCTATCTGTAATCAGAACCACATTTAAAACTGGAATATAATTTAATTTCATTCACGTGTTTCATAAACACATAATCCTTTCTGGATTACAATCCGCCATCAAAATGATAAATTTAATTATTCGAGCTGCTGTGAGAAAAGGCTATAAATGATCCTCACGTGCCTTAGCCTAGTTGCCGGGAAAACTTCTTCATGTTTACAGATGTGACGTAATGACGCAGTGCCATGCTCGAATTTCCCGCGGAAACCTACCCGTGCCACTCAAATTAGAAAACATTGTTATAAACTAACTGTTGTGAATCGGGCTAAAGTAAGGCGATAGTTTTGAACACTGGCTGGTTATGTACTTTCTCAAATATTGATTTCGGATCATTTTTAACCAAAAAAAGTTAGGGACTGCAGCTTTAAGGTAAACATGAGAACATCTAAGTGTACTCAACAGTGCTATTTTGGGACACCATGAATATGAATTAAATGTGCTTTTAGTTACCACTTGTAGTACACTTGAACCCATTTTTTATACACCAATATACTCAAGTGTACTACAAGTGGTAACTAAATGCATTTTTAAAATACAGAGATAGTATGTTAAAAGCACATTTGGTTCATATCCATGGCATCCCAAAATATCACAGTTGAGTACACTTCTTTTTATCTTTATCTTAAAAGTTTATCTTAAGAAGTTCTAATAAAGAATAATTTTTAGTATATTAAGTACAAAATTAGTGTGTGAAAATAAAGCACTTTAAGTACATTATGGAAGTGCACTGGGGGAGTAGACACCAAGACAAAACACCAAGTTATGAAATACCAGAGTTTTTTCTACATACTTACAATTAATTTTTTTTCCCCACTCATTTTATTTTGTTTCAGTCTCTCATATTTCATGTTTCTGTCAGGTCATCTCTGTCGCCAGTGTCTCCAGTCATAAAGTGAATATATTAAAATCAAAAGTTGCATTAAATATTCCTCCAGTCCATTCCTCACCCCACTCGTTCGTCTTTTGCCTTCATATCTCTATCTGTCACCCACCCTTCCATCTGTCTTTCCCCCATACTGCTTCTTTTTCATTCCTTCAAGGGCGCTGGGTGAGCGCATCTGTTGCAAATGATAGCAGCAAGAAAGACACATCCTTCAAATATGTCCCCTCATCATAAGAATTATTTATCAAGTTTTTTTTTTATTTAGTAATGTGGTCATAATGATAGAACTTCTTCCACACCAACTACCATCACTCCTACATGTTATTTTGAAGCATACTGTGTATGGTCCATGAGAATAAGTTAATTATCTGTGTAAATGATGTAAATATGGATTACAGTCTTGTGGATTAATGGGATTTGGGTTTTATGATGCTTTGAATCATTTAAGACTCCTCCGGTCAAAACATTGTTGCAATATCCAGCGTATGAATTTTACTGCAAATGAATCCCGGCACTCCAAGCAGATGCAGTAAGAGGAGGGTTAAATCTGTGACCTGGATACACATGACAGGCTTTATTTTTGTCTCTTTCTCCATTTCTCTTGCTCTCACGGTTGTTTTTTCGTTACAAAAAGTGGAGTTTATGTGTGGGTTCCTGTGGAGGTGTTTGGCAGGAAGACAAAGATATGCAGACATTCATGTACAGTCATAACCACATACACTCCAACACACACTGAACCAGATTCACTGGTCAAAATGGTGGTGGAAATGCAATGTAATCAGTCTGATGTGCTTTACACGACCAAATTTGCAGACCTTGCATGTTGGTAATTTCCTATGCATGCATGAAGGTGTTAACCCAGTGCAGAAGGGAGATGAAACTTGCCAGAAGTAATTTGTGGCCAGTTAAACACTACTGCTGAGCAGCGAGCAATGACACACAACAGAATATGCCCTTTATCATGAATGACACTGCATTCTAGGGTGTTTTGTTCCTGCATTCTGTCTGTGCTGTTTATTTAAACTTGTTGGTTTATGTACAATATATGTCTCAGACAGATTTCTCACTGTTTATTCAGCGTTTCATGAGGTTGATATCACATTAAAATTAGTTTCTTGTTCTCTTCCTGTTTTTACCACAACACAATGCTTTCTTGAAGTTTAGATGTCTCATTGCTCATATCAGAAGTGTTGCAGTATAGATAGGTGTAGACATCATTCATAAAGTTCTACATAGTTCATTTGATAAGGCCTTCAACTACCAATCTTGTTAAGTCTGACCCAAAATGGCAAAAGCTCTATCAGATCACAAAAGCAAATAACAAAGACTGCTACCGGTGTGCTGTAGTACAAGTGAAAACTTAAGCCATTCAAATACTGAAATCTCTGTTGGCCAGAGAGTGATTCATCTTTTCTGAACCAATGAAATGTTGGTAGAGTACACTGTTAAGATTTTTAAAGCTTAGCTTAAAGTTATGAGGCAAAGCGTGGCCAGGAATCAGCATTTGGGATGTTATCATGACTTAACAAGCAAGAGTGGTGAACTCTCTGCTCCATTTTACCATGTTTGAATCCATACCTGCTGAATTCCAATGACATCACCACCACGGCCAAGATTTTTGGTATACCACTAATGGGCTACACCGCAGAATTAGCATTAGCCGTTACGCTTTTTTGGCTAAAGGTTGCAAATGCCTTCTAGTGGCTTTGGTTCAGTGTATATCGTTTGTACATTCTTTATTGAGGTGTATTATGGGATTGAATGCATACACTTGATAATGTCCACTATGGTTTCAGGTAGAGGTCGACCGATTCATCGGTTTTGCCGATTAATCGGCACGGATAGTTGATTTGCGGAACTATCAGTTATCGGCAAAAATCCATGCCGATAGTTTTCCGTGTTGCGTCTGTTGCTGGAGTGGTTGAGAATGGTCTGCTGTCATTATACAGTAGGAGCGCGGCCTCTAGAGGCGGAAATCACTGACAGCACGTGTTGTTTGTTTTGGCATGTGACACAGCGCACTGCACAGAGCGGAAACTTCAAACGCACATTTAAATGCAGCCGACAGAAAATCCTGCTGCGGAACAGAGCGCCATTCACATAGTTTTCCATTAAATAACATTATAGCCTGTTTGTCTAAAATAATTGTTAATGTACATAATGACTTCACCCTAGGCTATAAATTATGTATTGTGCATTTTTCAGCAAAACATTTGTCCTTCTGTGGCTCTAATACAGTCTGTATGCTTCATATAGAGAGCTGTAATACAGATCGCGCTTTCTCTTTCCGTTTGCTCTGTTTTTTTTAAACACCGAACTTCAAACTCATTTATGCCACATTTATGCTTGAATTGAACGTGATGTGTCTGGTGTGTGTGAAACCCGTGACTTCTCCAAGACGCAGCGCTGCGCTTTTGCACAGTGTGTCACTTGCATATTTTTTTATATTTTGATTAGATAATCATGCAGTGTTCTAAAATAGTAGCAAATAAAATGTGAAATTACACATACAATATCAATAACCTGTGCATGTAATTTTAATATGGCCTTGTGTAGGTATTTCAAGATGGCTATCTTTAAGCATGACTGTTGAAATGAAATGGTAATACTTAACAATAAGAGTCCATTTGTAACATTAATGAAAGCTGCAGAAGTATTGTTCCTTGTTAGAGTATGTTCATTTCATTTCCACATTTACTCTTATTAATAGGCTTCATCTTTAAATTTTAAAGTTTCTTCTTTTAACATTAGTAAACTATGAAATAACTTTAATCAATATAGTAATTAATATTAATACAAAATTTTTATTCATTTACAAAGTATGGTTCAGTACTGTTACTGCTTTTTTAAAAATAGTAAAACTCTATTTAGTTTTCGTTCAGTATCCATTTTAAAACTATCGGTTAATTAATCTGTATCGGCCAGCGTGGTCCAACCTAGCTATCGGTATCGGTAAAATCCACTATCGGTCGACCTCTAGTTTCAGGTACACTTAGGGCAGTCCCCTCAAATAATGCATTATGTAAGGTTATAGGGGGTGATTTAGGACAAGCCCCTGTGAGACAATAGGCACGGCTGACTTTGTCTGGCTTTAACCATTTGGCGAGATTTGGCAAGTTGCCACTGTCTAAAGTCAGACAAAATTTTTTAACAAAATGCACTGCTTAAAGCCAGATGCAGATCAGTCTGCACAGCGTTGTATCTAGTTGAACACACCTAAACACCATTGTTATGACGTCATTTTCATATAGAGTCGTTAGTCATGTGACATTTACAGCTCAAGTGAAAAAAAAAACTATTGAAAACGACTGAGTGAACATTAGCCGTTTCTCAATATGTGTTCTTAAGCGATCTTGCGTCCTTGTGTTCTCACTCTACGTCATCATTAACCTTCGAAATTCAATTCCAGTACTCAAGAACACAAGTACAGAGGATGCATGCAAGTGCCCGGATGTGTTCTTGATATCAAGGATGGATCGAATGCAGACTTGAGAGAATCGAACCGTTAGAAATCCCAGAAGACGTTGCGGGTGGATGACGTATGGAATTTTAACATTGGCAAAGTATATGTACTAATTATTTTCACAAATACATGTGGTAAATAAAAAGCTGTAAAATAAAATGAAAATATTGTCTATAATAATATGAAATAAATATTTTTAAAGAGTTTTGACATTTGTTTGTGGTGTTATGTGTTATATACTGTATTGTGCAGTGCGTGCTGCTGTCTTGCTCCTTATAACGTGCTGGGACTGTCAGTTGAGCAGAAAGTTCATGGCTGTGTCCGAAAGCTCTACTAAGCTTCCTTTGGAGGCAGCATCCCAAGGCAGAAAGGCAGCAAGGCACGTCCAAATCCAAATTCTGCTTTACTTCTCGTCTCCGGAAGTACCTTCTTCTGATCTAATTTTGAAGGCAGCATAGATGTATCCTTCGCTGCCTTTGATATCCCACAATCCTGTGCGTTCCATTCCGTGACGGTTGAGCCAAAAAAATAAAGATGGCATGTGAAAGTTGCGTTTGGTGGTCAGTTTGTGTAAATGTATATTTCTGACTAACGTTTTGCACTTTTGATGTTATTTCTAGCGAGAAATTAGTATTATAGTAATTAAATATTCGTATAGTTATCACCAAAACTCGTTCTATTTTGTTGTAGACCATTAAACCGTTACGCTGCCTCAGAAGCCTGTCCGAAATCAGTTTCATGAGGTGCCTTCATGCAAAAACTCTGCCTGCAAAGTCAAAGCCTCATAAGGCAGCAAGTCAGCTGCTTAGGTTTTCGGATGCAGCCTATATCTCATCTCAATTCTCACAAAGATACGTTCTGTGTTCTCGTGTCCTTCCGAGTTCGTTCTTTCAAGGAAGCCTGGCAAGACCGGTCTCCACAAAAACACAAGTGTCTATTCTTTGTGTTACTGGAATTGAGAAACAGCCATTATTTCCAGTATTTCCACAGCATCAATGAATGGAAACTGTAAGGGATAATGTAGATTTGTCCAGATCTCTTTGCACATCATCATGCCAAGATGTTAGGACAGGAAAGAAAAATATTTAGTGTGATTGTGCGTTCTGCATTTAGACAATACATTATTTTTAATTTACAAGCTAACTGCCACCATAAAAGCTAATCATAATATGCTTTCATTTAAATATCCGTTAACCGTTCGATATTTATTTCCCGCGTCGCATCTCGCGGTTCCAGAGTACCGTATAGCCGCACTGCAGTAACTTACCTCAGAGCTCAGCCTCTCTCTCCCTCAGTCTAAACCCAAAATATATCCCCTCCCCTCTTTCCTCTCTCCTTCCCCAAACCTCCTACCTCCTCTCATCTCTATCTCCTCCATTCCTCACCATCCGCCTCTTCCTCTCTCTTTCTGAGGCGCGTGTTTCTGTGTGCGAGGGGTGTGTGCAGCGGTGGGCGGGGTTAAGGACGCGTCAATCAGCGGCGCTACAATAGCACGTGTGGCGGTCATGGTCATAGAGCGGCTCAGCGGAGTCGACGCGACTGCAGGAGAGAGAGAGAGAGAGAGAGAGAGAGAGAGAGAGAGAGAGAGAGCGAGCGAGCGGTCACCTTATCCATCCACCGCTCCTCCTTCACTACAACCACAACCGCCTCTGCAACCCGATCGCCCTTTAATAATGCACGGGGTGGTGAAGCGAACATCAGCGGCCGGGCTCTGAATGATGTATCGCACCGGTTACTACAGCACCGCATCGGAGAGACCGAACCTGTAGCTGTGTGATCCGCTGAGAAAATGTCACACTATCATTTCATCAAATGCTGTGAGTAACGAGCCGCAAGAGAGGCTTCTTTCCTTACATGCATCTGGCCATGATGTCATTTTACTGGAGAGAGTGATTGAGAGGCAGGAGGAAGATATGTGTGTGATGTAGGGTGTGTATCTGCATGCAGGTCAAGGCAACAGATATTAATCAGAATTCGTGGGTGCTTGTTGCATGTGAATGCATTAACACACTAAATGCATGTAAGCACCCAGTGCATTGAGAGCGGATGATGAGCTGTCAGGGTGGTGTGTTGGCTTTGGTGACTTCTGTGCATGTGTGTGTGTGTGTGTGAAGTTGCAGCAGGATGCGGCAGCAGTGTAAAAGTTGACCGGTGGCTCCTGGATCTGCTGCTGCAGGTGTGTAGGAACCTCCTGAGGGAGTCTGCTCGCTTTCAGACAGACGGTTGGTGGGTGACAGTCTGACAGCCTCTGCAGGATCCCTCTCTAGTGTGTATAGCTTTGTATTTGTGGGTGGGCGTGTG
Organism: Spinibarbus caldwelli; assembly: GCA_039654775.1. NCBI lineage: Eukaryota > Metazoa > Chordata > Actinopteri > Cypriniformes > Cyprinidae > Spinibarbus > Spinibarbus caldwelli. Next base: position 30,061,826 of record CM077233.1, on the reverse strand, counting down.
GTCGTGAACACGCCTGTACAAGAGAAAGTGTCAGGTAGGATCATGGAGAGAGGGAAGGGGAGTGTTTTAGACTGAAACGGATGTAGCGATGGTGGCTGGGAGGATGGAGATGCTGGTGCGGTAGAAGGTGGTAATCAGGAAGCATTTGTGTTGCCAGCTGCAGATGAAAGGCAGTTGTTAAACTCGTCCTTTCGCCACCCCTCTCTTTTCATCTTTATTCAGAGTCTCCTTCACCTCTAATGTTTTTTTTCTCTGTATGTTTTGCTCATTTGAACGCACACCCACACACCCCTCTGTCGCTTTTAGTGGATTATATTATGCTTTTGCGTAGTTTAATTATTTTATATTTGTTTGTGGCACTCTCCATGGATAGAGTACAAACTGGGTTCAGAAAAATGATTTTGCATAACCTATACAGAAAATGTTGTTGTCAACCTCAGGAGGTCAAATAAATATTTATAAGCTATTTTTCACAGTTATTTTATGAGATTTGCGACCCTGATAATATTTGGGGCATGTCTAAGTAACAGTTGCATGCTAAATTGATAAATTTAGATGTGACTGCTTTCTTGTTTGGATCAAATGGTTATATTTCCCATTTATTTAAGACAAATGTTAACTTAAATTGGATAAGATTGAGCTTGATGAATTGCCAACACTAAAATGTTTGTGGAACAAATTAATTGCTTGTCACGTTGTAGAAAGGTTCCAAATTATGTTATTTTCTATGCTAATTTTAATAAGTGTTTTCATAATAATAATAATAGTATTTTTTTTAAATAATATAATATTGGGGAAATGCAGCAACAGGGTTGAGCTGAAAATGCTAAAATAAATATAATTTTTTTTTGTTATTAAAATGAGTTGATAATTACATTTTATTTATTTTTATTTTTATAAAATTAAAGTTATTTAGTGAACTGAATATTAGTTTAAAGTATTGTAAAATTTATTGTTTGATACAGTTGAGAAGGCATGACAGTTCAATCTTTATTTGTGACCCATGACCACAAAACCAGTCATAGAAGGGGCAATTTTTTACAATTGACATCATCTGAAATCTGAATAAATAAGCTTTCCATTGATGTATAGTTTATGATAGGACAATATTTGGCTGAGATACAACTATTTGAAAATCTGGAATCTGAGGGTGCAAAAAAATCTAAATACTGAGAAAATAGCCTTTAAAGTTGTCCAAATTAAGTTCTTAGCAATGCATATTACTAATCAAAAATTAAGTTTTGATATTTACAGTAGGATATTTACAAAATATCTTCATGGAACATGATCTTTACTTAATGTCCTAATGATTTTTGGCATAAAAGAAAAATCAATAATTTTGACCCATACAGTGTATTTTTGGCTATTGCTACAAATATACCCCAGCGACTTAAGACTGGTTTTGTGGTCCAGGGTCACATTTAAGGTGAGAAATGGGGATACAGACAATTGGTGCATCTACTTTAGTTTTTTTTTTTTTTTTGCACTAGATCATTTGATAAAACTAGTAATGCATCAACATTTCGGCAACCTAAAATATTCAGTTGAAATGATAAAAGAAATCGGCCATTATATTTTTGGGAAAGCCAAAAACTGATAGTGTGTGTTGTCTCATGCACACCAACATGTGACCAAAACTGAGACTAAAAATGACGCTAGAGTAGCAATATGTAAAACTTTGTCTGCTGAAATATCGAGAGGTGGCTTATTTCTGTTAAACTTTACTACACATAGTTTACAACTTGTTCAGTTACTCAAATTTCATGAACAAAACTCTTTTTGGCTAAATGAAAACTTACATTTCGATTTCTGTGTTCCAGTAAAACATTCAATTAGATCTAATAGTTCTCACTGAGAAAAAATTGCATTCATGGAAAGTGCCTTGTGCTGTCACTTCTCCTCCCTCTCCTCTCCTCTCCTCACCTCACCTTTACTCTTCCTTCCTGTGTGTTTGAGCGGACAGAGACTCAACGGTGGCCAGTGCCAGAGGCAAACAGTGAGAGAATGCGCAAGGTCGCATACTCAGGTGCAAAGCCAGCAGAACATTGTGTGTGTGTGTGTGTGTTTCTGTAGAGCGTGTTTGTGTGTTTATGCGTGTGACTAGTGCACTTCTCAGATCCCCCTCAAGGTTTGAGATATAATACTGGAGACAAGTGCATGCTTACGGAAGTCTTTCACATTTGGGTTTGTCTGATCCCATCAGTCTTGTGAGAGGAAAGAAAGAAGATATTTTTACAGTCACTGTATCCTCTGTGTGTTTCACGAAGTTGAGTTTATGTTTGAAAGACAAAGAGAGAGTGCTGTCTTTCTAATTTATGCTTCCCTATTCCCCTGCCTCTTATATTAACAGAAGCTTGTACGATACTCCAGTGTAAATCAATACCTGACAGCCTGGAAGCGGAGACACAGAAGCAACCTAGAGAAAGAAGGAAACCTCACCCATCTTCCTCTCTATCCCATCATTCCTGCCATTCACTGCCTCTCTCCATGACTTGTTCAGTCACACATGAGTGACATATTTTGGAATCAGTCAGAGGTGTCACCAACTCAGCCAGTACCCATGACACACTGCATGTGTGTGAATTTCAGTATTGTACAAAATAGACTACATTTGACAGTAGTAGTGAATAAGTTTATGCCACAAGATTCATGTGTATAAAATTGTAAAATGTAAAAATAGTATGTCAAAAATGACTGGCTTTTGCATTAATTTTCTATAGCTGCATTTCCATTACAGATTTTTGGAAAACTTTTGCGACTATTTTATAAATGTCGATTAAAAAAAAAACTATTGCGAAATGACTGCGTTTTCATTAACCAATGTTATGCGAATAAAAACAATTTTTTCCTCTCGCGATAAGTCATGGTGACAGATGCTGGTAGGTTTTAGGTGTACTGCAGCCACTGCACTAGCCATTATTTTGAATTGAATGAGATGTAGATATGTATCTTTTGCGAAGAAGCACGGAGAGCATCATCTGGGATGCTTCTGAAATGTGGCTGGTATAAACAAGCATTGACCAGAGCAGCTGTGTCTGAACCGTAACGCGCTGCAGACGTGTGCAGTGTAAATACGGGGTTATCCAAGCATTAATGGCATTGAAATCCGCTTATACTTGAGAGCAGCCACGTATGAGGTGTTTCTTGGAGGTTATGTCATGATTTTTTTAAATTTACACCAGGTGACCTGTAAATGCAAAAAAAAAAAAAAAAAATTTCCAATCCAGTTTTGCGAAATATTCCTTTTTTTTTAATGTTTTTTTTTAAATTGCCTAAAAAAAACACCTCAAGTGGGCATAAAGACTTATATATATATATATGCACACACACACACAGTGGGTACGGAAAGTATTCAGACCCCCTTAAATTTTTCACTCTGTTATATTGCAGCCATTTGCTAAAATCATTTGTTCATTTTTTTTTTCCCTCATTAATGTACACACAGCACCCCATATTGACAGAAAAACACAGAATTGTTGACATTTTTGCAGATTTATTAAAAAAGAAAAACTGAAATATCACATGGTCCTTTCCTGTAGCTCAAATAGTAGAGCATGGCGCTAGCAACGCCAAGGTCATGGGTTCGATTCCCAGGGAAAGCAAGAGCTGATAATGTAAAACTGTAACTTGAATGCAATGTAAGTCGCTTTGGATAAAAGCGTCTGCTAAATGCATAAATGTAAATGGTCCTAAGTATTCAGACCCTTTGCTCAGTATTTAGTAGAAGCACCCTTTTGATCTAATACAGCCATGAGTCTTTTTGGGAAAGATGCAACAAGTTTCACACCTGGATTTGGGGATCCTCTGCCATTCCTCCTTGCAGATCCTCTCCAGTTCTGTCAGGTTGGATGGTAAACGTTGGTGGACAGCCATTTTTAGGTCTCTGCAGAGATGCTCAATTGGGTTTAAGTCAGGGCTCTGGCTGGGCCATTCAAGAACAGTCACGGAGTTGTTGTGAAGCCACTCCTTCGTTATTTTAGCTGTGTGCTTAGGGTCATTGTCTTGTTGGAAGGTAAACCTTCGGCCCAGTCTGAGGTCCTGAGCACTCTGGAGAAAGTCCAGGATATCCCTGTACTTGGCCGCATTCATCTTTCCCTCGATTGCAACCAGTCGTTCTGTCTCTGCAGCTGAAAAACACCCCCACAGCATGATGCTGCCACCACCATGCTTCACTGTTGGGACTGTATTGGATAGGTGATGAGCAGTGCCTGGTTTTCTCCACACATACCGCTTAGAATTAAGGCCAAAAAGTTCTATCTTGGTCTCATCAGACCAGAGAATCTTATTTCTCACCATCTTGGAGTCCTTCATGCGGGCTTTCATCGGTCTTGCACTGAGGAGAGGCTTCCGTCGGGCCACTCTGCCATAAAGCCCCGACTGGTGGAGTGCTGCAGTGATTGTTGACTTTGTACAACTTTCTCCCATCTCCCGACTGCATCTCTGGAGCTCAGCCACAGTGATCTTTGGGTTCTTCTTTACCTCTCTCACCAAGGCTCTATAGCTCAGTTTGGCCTGACAGCCAGCTCTAGGAAGGGTTCTGGTCGTCCCAAAAGTCTTCCATTTAAGGATTATGGAGGCCACTGTGCTCTTAGGAACCTTAAGTGCAGCAGAAATTTTTTTGTAACCTTGGCCAGATCTGTGCCTTGCCACAATTCTGTCTCTGAGCTCTTCAGGCAGTTCCTTTGACCTCATGATTCTCATTTGCTCTGACATGCACTGTGAGCTGTAAGGTCTTATATAAACAGGTGTGTGGCTTTCCTAATCAAGTCCAATCAGTATAATCAAACACAGCTGGACTCAAATGAAGGTGTAGAACCATCTCAAGGATGATCAGAAGAAATGGACAGCACCTGAGTTAAATATATGAGTGTCACAGCAAAGGGTCTGAATACTTAGGACCATGTGATATTTCAGTTTTTCTTTTTTAATAAATCTGCAAAAATGTCAACAATTCTGTGTTTTTCTGTCAATATGGGGTGCTGTGTGTACATCGAGGGAAAAAAAATGAACTTAAATGATTTTAGCAAATGGCTGCAATATAACAAAGAGTGAAAAATGTAAGGGGGTCTGAATACTTTCCATACCCACTGTATATGTATATATATATATGTATGTTTCCATTGGGCCTATTTTCATTTTGCAATTTCAGTCTTGCGGATATTTGATCACTGTGTTTGTGTCTTTTTAGCATGACATTGCATACTAAAAAATGTGAAGCTCAAGAGAAAACTTCAACTTTTAAAAAACAAATTTTGTTTTTATATGCAAAAATTCATTTCACAAAAATTAAATTCACTTTATAATGCAAAGTCAAATCTTTTGGATACGTTACAATATTTTTTATAATTTTACCTTTTTTTTTCTTCTTTTTTGTGGTCCTACCTGTTTACAAGACAAGCCTCATATCCAATAGCTCTGTTAACAATTATTTCCTGCCCAAGCTGAATTTTCCATTGGCTTTTACTGTTAGTACCACATTTTACCTTTTGAGTTTCAAATGGTCTTGTGCTAATTCATCAAAATCGATTGTGATTAATTGGATAAAATCGCATTAGCAAGTTTTATTTATTTATTTATTTATTTTGTATTTTATTTTTTATTTTTTTTTCTCTGCTGGGACAGCTTTAATGCTTTCCACATTGGTCAGATGAAAAGTGTGGGTAAAGGCCGTAACATGCCAGACCGGTAGCAAAAAACTAGTGGTGATGAAAGCCAACTTGTGTGCATCTGGGCTAAAAAAAGTTGTGATTGAACACACCACGAAGCCTACAGTCAATGGCCAACTAGCATGTATGTTTTGCGCCTGCGACTTGCGACTGTCTGTGTCAGCAGGTGGCAAGTCTATATTTGTTCAGAAAAAAGAAAATAGGACTGCGGATATACAAACCATAAACAAATCAGCACTTGCTTACCATTTTCAATATGAATCATGTCGATCACTTTCTTGAAAAATATGTGTGTTTGGAATGCTCAAGTAGGATGACATAAAATGTTGTAAGATGTCGGATTGGTGTGTCATGACCTTTATACTCTACTTACTGTAGATGGCAGGAGTGGTGGGACCAACTCCAAACATCTGAAGACGGGCAATATGGTTCAAAATATCTCCCTTAACTAGAAAAGCTTTGAGTGTTTGTGTAAGCACGTACAGACAGATCTGCTTCGTAAGCTTATCACACACTGTGGAATCGGATATGCGTGCATGATTGGACGTAGATCAAATATACTTAAATCGGACACATCTCTGATTAAAATCACATTCGAAAGTGGCTCAGATTGGATGCTTGAATAACTGATCTTGTGCATTTTTAAATGTATGCAACAATATCCAATCTGGGTCAGTTGTGAGTAAAGAAATGTGTAAATGGAGCCCTGTTTACATTCTTAATGCACTTTCATAGTCTACATTCTCATGGCCCATTCATGGACAACCCTGAACTATTGGGGTAATGCTAATCAATAGCCAACCTGCTATTTAGCCATTGTTGTAGGCAATCCAGACTTTCTAAATCCTGTTCTTACGTCTAGCTAGTCTAGCCAGTGGTTACAGGTGTTGTAAGTTAATACCTGACTGATATCACTTAAATAAGTGTTCATAAGGATGAAATGATATTCCCTTGATGGTGAACTTAAACGTCCCAGTCAATGTTGAAGCCTCAATGTCCCAGTCAACATTTAGCTCCCACTGCTTTTTTGTATGTAACACCCACTTCTCACAATCAATTGCAGATGGGTAAAATCAAGTCCTTCCATCGTTTCTTTCCCGTCCTGTTCCACTCTGAAATGCATCGCACTGTAGACAAAAAATAGGTAGGAAATGCTGTTTCAGTAGAGGTCTATGTCTGTAACGAATTTTGGTGTGTGGGTGAAAGCTGTGTTTGACTTAATGCAGTCCTCTATAAAACAGTTATGGACTCTCTCAGTGTAGACCGTAAAGAAGCCAGTAAGAAACAGACAGCAATGAATGAGGTCAAGAAGAAACCGCTGGAAATGTTGGTGATTGAATGGTTGAATATAAAACGGGTGGATGGGACTGTAAAGAGGCTGTAAAAAGGGAACGAAAAAGGCTGATGGCTTTATTAGACAGAAAGAGAGTTGAAAGGAAAGACTGCAATGGAGAACAGCAGAAGAAAGAGATGAAACCGAGACAGGATTCAGAGAAATACAGGAGTTCATTCCTGGTTCACTCAGTCTCATGCTGGGACTAGCAGTAAAACAGCATCTCATTTCTGCCTTTTGGCGTATGGAGCTGTTCTAATGTCCGAAGCCAAACTGCATTCTCTTCCTCACCACTGGAAATTTTTTTTGACTAATTATGCAGATAAGCAGTCATACAGTACTTCTGCCTTTGTACTATTATACTATACTATTTTATGTTGAAGGAATAGTTCACCAACAAATTAAATTTTTGTTGTTTCTTTCTTCTGAGGAACAGATAGATATTTTGCAGAATGTCCAGGCTCCCGTTTTTCCATATAATGAAATTAAAAATGAAGGGGGGCTGTCAAGCTTAAAAATAAATGTCATGAAAACTGTACACACGGCTTATGTGTGTAGTTAGTATTCCAAAACTTGAAGCCAAATGATGGCTTTAAAGGGCTTACAAGTAAGGATTTTAGACCCAGTTGTTCAGATTTCAACATTTTCTCTGGCCCTAATGCAAAAATGCATAAATGTAACTCTTTTTTTTTTTGAGTTTTTTTTAGTTTAAAATGTATACATTTTATATTATTTACTTTATTAAAAATTCATGTTTAAAATGAGTTAATAATTTATACAATTTAAATTATTTATTTGATAATATTTACTATTTAAAGCTGAATGTTTTTTTTTTTATTTGTTTTTTTTTTACAAATTATTTATTTTTCAAGCTGCTCATACACTGTAAAAAGCGATCAGTTGACTTTACTTAAAAAAATTGAGGAAACCCGTTGCATTAAAATTATTAAGAAAAGGAAATTCATGCAAAATTAAAAGAAAAAAGTTAAGTGAACTTGACAATTCTGAGATACATTAACAAATAAACAAAAGAAAATGTGTTGTGGTCACTTGTTATTTTAAGTTGGACTAACTTAAATTCATTAAATTGCGATTACTTAAAAGTGTGAATCTACTTAATTTAAAACTAACAAGTTAATCTGAGTTTTGTCTACTTAATTAAATTGAGGAAACCCGTTGTCTTGAGAAAATTAAGTAACCACAACTTATTGTATTTGTGTAATTACAATTCACTTGAGACTGATTTGATGTCATCTTATTTTACTGATTTCTTTCACATTGAAGGCTACTAATACAATTCTCAAAAATACTAAATTGTTCAAAACAGATAGCACACTAACATTTCTACGAAGAATTGTCAAAAGCAAGTCAACTCACTCTTATTTTTATATATAGCACTTCATACAATACAGATTGTGTCAAAGCAGCTTTACATTGTTAAACAGGAAAATAAGTGTCAATAATGCAAACAAAATTCAGTTATGCATTTAAAGCAGCTCTAAAAAGAGGACAAAAGTAAACAGTCAATATTTCAATTAAAGTCAGTTCATCGTTGATTCAGTGATGTCATCATCATCCAGCTCAGTTCAGTTCCCTTCAAAAAGTGTCTCTGCAATCAAGTCGTTAATATTCCCAAAAATTAAGTGTCCCCAAATAAGCAAGCCAAAGATGACAGAAATGGAGAAAAAACCTTGGTAGAAAGCAGGCTCAGTCGGGGGGCCAGTTCTCCTCTGGCCAGACGAACCAACGTGGTGTTTGTCATCGTGGTCTTTGCTGAGGTTTTGTGCCGATGGTATAGGTGATGAGGCCTTCACTGGGGATCTGTCTTTGGGGCTCATCTAGTTGACATGGTCTCTGCTGACATTCAGGGCTGTAGAGTTGTCTCCACCATCTGGACTGGATCCGGACTGGGTCCGGGTGACTGCAGTGACCATCTGATCCGGATATGGACTAGATCCGGATGGCTACGGTGACCTCGGAATAAGAATGAAACAGACAAATATTAACACAGATGCCATACTTCTTACAATGTAACAAGTACATTAGGTGTTATTGACATTGTTATTGTTAGGGAACACCTTCAGAATGAGACGTGGCCTTTTTGGGACTAATTTAACAGACACTTCAAACATTACAATTACACTACCTTTTCGTTACATATTGCAAGACTGTCAAAGTAAATAACTTACCACAATTCGCCCACACGAAAAAAGAATGTATAATCCATTAAATAGTCCCGCGCTGACACTTCTGCTTAAGCGTGTTCTTAGCGTATGCCTGAAATGATATGAGAGCCATTAACACAAAATGGTTGACTAGGAATAACCGCAGTCTCATTTAGACATCATTTATACTGCCTGACAAAATGAACACTCTTAGGATGGATTCAATTAAAACTCATACAAATCAACTCACAGACATAGTGTGTTTGTATAAAAATAAATAAAACTAAGAAACTTTACTTATCATACAGTGGATAACAATTAACAAATAACAAAATTTAGTTTAGTTGGGTCCATAAAGAACACTACCAGTCAAAAGGTTTTGAACAGTAAGTTCTGTGTTTTTTGTTTTTTTTAATTTTTTTTTTAAAGTTTTTAAAGAAGTCTCTTCTTCTCACCAAGTATTTCAAAATATTTAAATATTTTTATACATGTATAAATATATATTTACAAATGTTACTATTTTTGTTGTACTTAGGATCACATAAATGCAGGCTTGGTGAGCAGAAGAGACTTCTTTTAAAAAACAAACAAAAAAAACATTAAAAATCTTACTGTTCAAAAACTTTTGACTAGTAGTGCATGTTCACCTGTTGGAGCTGAAATGGGGGAACATTTCTAATTAATTTTTATTTAAACTGCAATTAACCAATTAAAATTCTGGTACATTCAAAGATGGTACATTCATTATTCTTGCAATAGTCAAGTGTTCACGCACCTGAATAATATCTGCATGCACAATAATGAGAAGTACACACATAAGGGCCTCCATACAGCAGAGTCTGATGTGGCAGGTGGAACTACAACTGACTTCATGAACTGCCCTGAAACACAATTGAAAAACGATTAACGTTATCATAAATATAAATATAGCTTCACAATGCTCATTTTGGCTTCTGTCAGACTGATATTTAGTCTTTACTGAATCGTTTCAGTGTGCTTTTTTTAAAATTATTTTTAAATTGTAAACGCCTCTCACAGGCTCGCGTGAGCGTCCGGGATCCACGACAAAACCTATTTTACTACAAGAACAAACACTTCACACCAGATAAAGTTTTGAAAATATTAAATATATTATTGTAAAGTTACGTGTTTTAGTGACCAATTTAAACAACTAAAAGGGATAAACATAACATTTACCTCAGATTGTATCTTGAACCACCTCGAGCGCAAATACACCAACAGGGATTGCCCATGTAAAATAACACTGAAAAATATAAATTTAGAGTGAAATTTAACATTACATGGACAAAACAACAAATAAAAGTAGATTTATAAACCTTACCTTTGGCTTAGCACCCGTCCGTCTGTCAGAAGACCGTTAGAGCTGCGTCACCGTCTGAAGACCGTTAGAGCTGTGTCACTGTCAGAAGACCGTTAGAGCTGCGTCACCGTCTGAAGACCGTTAGAGCTGTGTCACTGTCAGAAGACCCTTAGAGCTGCGTCACTGTCAGAAGACCCTTAGAGCTGCGTCACTGTCAGAAGACCGTTACGGTTTGAATTTCAAACTGCTCATGTTAGTGAAGGCCTCTGAGTCCCGTCCTCTGTAGGTTTGATAAAGTGTCCTCAACGCAGAATAAAGTCATACAGAATATATCGTGGTGGTATTATCTTCAGTCTTTAGTAATATACAGAATTAATATCTTCAGTCTTCGCGGTTGCTTGCGCCATCATGTTTAACTTGCGTCCCTTCAGAATGAGACAGTTAATTTCGTGGCTAATTTCAAAGGGTTTATTTTGCTTCAATTACCACCTGACAACACTTTAAGCTTTACCATTACAGTGTTTTTGCTTACATATTTATAGACTGTAGAAGTAAATAACTTACCACCGTTTGACAATATATAAAAAAGCATGCAAATATCTTTTGAAAATGGCCGTGGTAGCACAAGTGCTCGTCTGTCGAAAGCGCCGGTAACCCTCCAAAATAAAAACCTGCTGATTTTAAGTTTGAAAATGATGAAAATTCATATGAAAAAAAAAAGTAAATATTAGTGATATTAAGTTTACTATATAATAATTGTATTTGTATTTAATACTCACTTTTTATTTAAAACATACAGCTAAAACAATAAAACTGAATAAAAACATTTTAACATAATAAAAACATGATTTTTGAAAATTATAGTTATCTGTTTTTGCAAATAAACTCTTCATACATAAATAAATATATATAATATTAGTGCTGTCAAACGATTAATCACATCCAAAATAAACAGCACTTTTTATTTATTTATTTATTAGGGTCACACTATGTGCAGTGTGAGGACCAAACCAAATCTCCAGGTTCTCTTATGAGAACCAGGCTGAAAAACTAATGTGCACCTCTGTCTATAACACATGCACAAAGGAGTCACATGTTCGACCTTTTCATTGAACACAAAGAAATTAAGTTTATTGAACTTAATTGCAATGCTTTAAGTAACATAAAGTAATAAAAACTCGATCAAACAGTAATGTCAACAGAGCAGAAACAGATAAGTAAAATGAAAGTAATTTTACAGTGCATCATCTTTTACAGTGTAGTTAAATTATTTTTTTAATTTGCTCTTTTAATTACTTTTGCTTTAAATGATTAAAACACTGCTTTCCCCCATCAAATATTAGTGTTAATTTGTGCCATAATACCTGTAAGTCATTACATTCATAAACACATTAGTTGAAAAATTATTGCACACATGGCAAAACATTTTGTTTGTAACTATCAGTCCAATTCTTGCTGATGCTGTCATCAAAAAATCATTTTAGCAGTTTTGACAACCTTATTTTTGTTTGCAAGCTCATTATACCTACAGTATAGCTGACAAATAAACATGCAAACATAATGAATGATAAAAAGTCACCTTTGAGTGAACTGTCCCTTTAACTCTGCCTTTAGCCTTGTAGAACCACAGACAGAGCACTTTACCAAACTTTTTCAGTGTACTCAGCATGCAACATGCAACATTTATGTTGTTGTGCTCATATCACGGCCACCGCAAATGATTCATAATGCCTTCCATGTCTTGACCTACATTAAAACTATTGCTTCTTACCAGTAGCCAGATGTGTTCAGTTCAGGCACTCCAATTTATTTCTCAATTTTACTATCCTACTTTGTGAGACAACCATCAGCTCCTAATCTCCCTTCATAATTTCTCTAAATGGAACTGCAAGCTATTGCCAGGCAGAATGTAGTAGGTCAATATTCCTCCGTGTGCCTTTAATCCACATGATCTTCACTCTCTTGGCTGTTGGATCATGCTCGTTTGATTCCGTGACTAAGAAATAGAGTCTCTGAGAAATATAGTTTCATATGAGCTCTGAGCTTGTGCCATACAGTCCTCTGATTATACTGTATGTGCTGCCATGCTACTGTCCCACTGTCCCACATATCTGTGGCTCACTGATAGCAGGCTGAGGGGGAGATGAAAGCTCTCGGTTAATTCCCTTTGTTAATGGAATTGCGTTCATGCTTCCTCTCTGTGTGTGTTGGGGGGTGTTTTCTGGGAATGTTACACTGACTTCAGCTTATGGTTTAGTCTTGTGGATTCTGTTCAAGGCTTTAAACGAGGAAAAATGTTTTCCACAGCCATGTTGAGTGGAGCTGTGGAAATCCCTATTGCTCTTATGTGTCTGACATTGCTGTGCGTTTGAAGGGCAAATGTTCACGGCACTGCATTTAAATCTGTAGGCTTTGGAAGTGCAGCAATTATAGCGCTTACTTGAGGAGCTGCGAGTCTTAGAGGTGTGTATTTATGTGTAGGTTAGAAGATGAAGGTGAAAAAAGGGTTTTCTCAGTTCTCCTGATGCTTCACGTTGAGAATTGATGATATGAAATGGAGCTGTAGCCCCCTGTGTGGTACCAAATAAATGCAAATTATGGATGTTGTCAGATGTTAGGTGAGAGGCCAGGGGTGTGAAGACCTTATCTGGTTCCTCTGAGGTTTGTGTTGTAGCTTTTCTTTCTACAGTGGCGTTCCTGAGGAGAGACAAAGGAGAGAAGCTATGGAACTGATTTTAGGGTAATTGGATTCTTTTACAACCAAAGGCTTATTTAACTGCAGTTTCGGAGCTTATTTTAAAATGTCTTTAATCTTCACAGTCTTATCAGAGCAGAGACTGAGTCAGCACAGAGGGAGAGAGAGCCCGTCTGCTGCTTTCCTCAGTGAAGGCAGCATTAGAAAGGAGAAAAGAACAAGATTGGAGGGATGAATAATTCTGCTTCTGCATCCCGTTCTGTTGCAGATCTTCGAGAGGAGAGATGGCAAAAGTGTTTCTTGAGCTGCAAATTAGCATATTACAATGATTTTTGAAGGATCATGTGACACTGAAGACTGGACAACCCTCTACGGATGCCTTGGCAATTGATCGCCATTGGCTAGTAAATTTTTTTTTTTTTAGTTTACTCGCCAGACTGGTATACTATGTATGGAAGTGTATATTACATATATTTTATACTATGTATGGAAGTGTATATTATATATATTTTATATTATTTTACACACACACACACACACACACACATACATATATATATATACTACTGTATATATATTAGTCAAGCATTATAATATGATATGATAATCAAGTATCATTTAATGATAGAACTTCAGTAATTTGAATTAAAACTTGGTAACCATATATGAATGCATATTAGTCATTCTAACTAAACTTAGGACTGGTGGTGGTGTTTTTTTTTTTTTTTTTTGGTTATTCTGTGTTTCTGTAAAAAAAAATGGGGGGAAAAAACTAACAATAATACTGGTAAGATAATAATACTATGAATTCTACTAATGACAATATAAAACGCAGTAAGGATTAATAAGCTGCTGGATTCATGAATATTAATCAGGTTGTGTGCATTCGCTCGAATTGATTTGCTGAAATCAAGACAGGGATGATAATAGGTGAGTGCCAGCCAATGAGATTATCGTTTGCACATTAGTTCCCGCCCACTACCAGAAAAACCAGCAGTTCTTAAAAGCTGAAGAATTCCAAAGGAACTCAGTTATTTTGACAGGAAAAAACAACAAAGAATATCGTTCACATATAGCACGTCAATTCTGCTTGGTATGTAAGACTCTCTCGCTCTGTATCTCTCTTTGCGTGTGTGAAAAAAGCAAAGTGACGGCGAGTTGTGCATCTTCACACTAGAGTTTACATTACGTGAAACACAGGTGCGCTGCGCATCCATTGAGATGAACTGAAAAATAGCACAGATCGCTTGATGGGGAGTAGGGCTGCAACAAACGATTATTTTGATAATCGATTAATCTAACGATTATTAGAACGATTAATCGACTAATCATTGATTATTTCACTGATTAATCAATAGACTTTGTTCAACTTTTGCAATTAGTTAAAATATTGAGTTATACATATTCTAACAAATAAGTGAAAGGTAATCACTTCAGCTTTTGAAAATCATATGTGACCCTGGACCACAAAACCAGTCTTAAGTGTCAATTTTCTGAAATTGAGATTTATACATCTGAATAAATAAACTTTCCATCGATGTGTGGTTTGTTATGATAAGACAATATTTGGCTGAGATACAACTATTTGAAAATCTGGAATCTGAGGGAGCAAAAAAAAAAAAAATAAAAAAATTAAAAAATTGAGAAAATCGCCTTTAAAGTTGTCCAAATGAAGTTCTTAGCAATGTATATTATTAATCAAAAATTAAGCTTCAATGGAACATGATATTTACTTAATATCCTAATGATTTTTGGCATAAAAGAAATATCAGCATTTACTAATGCATTATTAAAATCACAAGTTGTGTTTGTTTACATTAGTTAATGCCCTGTGAATTAATATGAACAAACAATGAAGGACTGTATTTATTAAATAACATTAACAAAGATTAATAGTGTAATAAATGTATTGTTCATTCATGTTAGGTAATACATTATAACACCTTACTGTAAAACCATTACCAATTAATTTATATAAATAGATATATTTGGCACACAAAATGAGATGACAGACAGAGAAACTCTCTTAATCACCATTTAATTAGCTATATGAAAAAAAACAAAAAAACAAAACTGAATGACACATTCTGCCTAACATCTCATTATCCAAGTCATATGGATGAGAAACAAAATAAAGGTAAGTGATAAGATGCTTTATTTTTTTGATAAACTATTTTATTCACAACATATATCTCTCTTAAAATACCTTATAGGGTTATGATGATCAAAACAGTCCTGAGCAAGATCAAGCTTTGATCTCTGCAAACCAAACCATCACTTTAATTAATTTATTTCCCCAACTAATAAAAAGATTTGATCATTAGCTAGCTCCACACTGGAGAGCTGCTTTATAACAGAAAATCAAGTTGTAATTCTAACTGAAAGCGACACTAACTAAACTGCTTGATTTAAGGCTATCTCTTGCATAAAGTATTATATAAATAAACGTGATGTGGCTGCTTTACTGAAGTACTGAACTGAAGAGCTCATGCAAACATCACTTTCTCACCGCTGTCAGTTTTTGTTGTTTAAACTGTTGTTTTGTTTGTTGTTTATTGCGTTATTGAGAAGAAAACGCTGTGCTCTAAAGCGCTGTGTGTCTCTTCTTCTCTTGAACTGCATCCAGGAGGGCTGAATTACTCTTGCGCTACAGCGCCACACTGGTCCAACCGCAGTATTGCAGGTTCTTACATTAGGTCATGTGGGATCAAACGACTACTCGACAACAGAAATATTTGTCGCCATTTTTTTATTGTCGACGTTGTCGATAATGTCGACTAATCGTTTCAGCCCTAATGGAGAGTGAAACTCTGACACGGTCAGTCAGTGTTCGGCGAGTGAAAATATATCTGCTTAGCTTATACTTAGCCTCCCACTCACACACTGGCGAGTAAAATCTGAGAATTTATTAGCCAGTGGCTAATATTAGACATCATTTAGTCGCCCAGAGTGAAATTTAGTCGCATATGCGAGTGATTTACTCGCAATATATCTTTACCATCACCGGAAAAAATTACATTTTATTAAAATAGAAAAGAGTTTTTAAATTTTAATATTTCATAATAGTACTGTGTTATAGTCACAAATAGATTAGTTTTATTTTTTTTAAAAATAAAGTATAATTAAAATGAATGAGTGTGTGTGTGTGTGTGTGAGAGAGTTTGTTTGTTTGTTTGACAGATGAGTTGTACCAGTTGCTGAAAAAGAGCAGCCAAAAATTGTCCTTTTACATGTTTTAAATATAGAAGTTTTTATTATTATTTATTTTTTTGTTTGGGTCACTCTATATTTTCTATATAACCATTTGCTGTATTTCTTACTTTTACCCCCGGTTTCACAGACAAGGCTAAAATGTAAATGTAACATTTACTAAAATGTAAGTCTGAGCTGTTTCAACTGAAATAAACTTGCACTGACTGATCTTAAAATATATCAGTGCCTTTGTTTTGTCTCAAGATGCACACCAGTAATGTTTTTTCCTAAGCACGTTTATAAAAATTACTTAAATGTCCTAATTGAACTATGGACTAATCCTGGCTTAGTCTAAGCCTTGTCTGTGAAACCGGGCCTTAGTCACTTTATTATTAATCTAAACGTATGGAAAATATGATTAGGTATGCAACAGCAGGTATTTAACCATTAAACAGTTATATATCATTCGGAATCCTCCTACACTTTGGCATGTTCGCTTTTGCCTTAAGTCAGTTGTGGTTTGGGATCAACAGTTTGTTTTTCTCTCACATTCTCTGTTTTTGTCTATTGTCCTGAGGCTGTTTTTAACTTATAAACTGCCCTTCTGAAGTTCATGCACTCCATATGCCACTTTGTTTAGCGTCTCACCCCTCCCCTCACATGTGCCCCACAGTGTAATACACAGTAAAGCAGACTATATGCAAATCACCTCACTGAATGATGGCATATGTGTTCTTCAGTGTCCGTTTGTAACAGGTGTGATGCTGTAAGCAGATAGTTATCTCTCCCGGAGCAGATTGAAAGCATCAGTCATGCTCTCTTTCTCTCCTCAGCCGGTGTCTGATTATCATCACAGCTCAGAGCACAGAGTACAGATCCTCTCAACAGAAACATCACAAAAAAAAACAAAAAAACATTTGCTTTATCAGTACTTTTGTCGTGATTTCCAGTAAAACTCCTAGATATCCATTAAACAAGATAAATTTACTTCAACAGTATTTGTACTAAAAAACCTAGCCTTGACTTAACTTCATAACCAGCTCAGCTAGCCAGTATTGAATAGTGTCAGAGAGCTGTTTTTCCCGCCGGGTCTTCTGACATCTGACTGTGGAAATATAATATATTTGACTTAAAAAGTTAATAGAAAAAGTTTCAGCTGTCTGGCTTTTTGTGCTTTTGGGTCTCTGAAAAAAGATTAGTCATTGTCTTTGAAGTTTAAGTAATGTTAATGCATTTTCTTCACGACTTGACCGAGAGATCCAGCAGAGCTCAGCAGTGGTGTTCCATTTTTATGGTTTAGGAGTCAATTTAGGTTACTGAAACACTACTTTCACTCACAGCTATAAAAGGTCCCCATACTCTATTACATCAAATTGCCTTTTTAAATGCTTTGTGCCTGACCTCTTATGTCCTTAGAGACAAGGACTGGGAGGGTAGAGGAGAAGTTTGGACAGGTTTTGGAATGTGCATTTTGTCTAACAGAATTATAATTTCTGTTGTTAGCATCAAATTCCATGTTCCATCTGTCTCTAGATGGAGTTTTGTCTTCTAAAGCAGTGTTTTCCAACCCTGTTTCTGGAGGCACACCAACAGCACGCATTTTGGATGACTCCTTTATCTGACCCATCTATTTTATCATAGAGTCTCTACTACCGTAACAAACTGATTCATTTAACCAGGGGTGTTTGATTAGGAGGATTTCCAAAAATTGGTGTGCCTCCAGGAACAAGGTTGGAAAACACTCTAAGTTCTATTAAATTGATATGCGTTGGTTAATTGTATACAATATTAATTGAATATGGGTTTGTTCTATTAGTAGAATGGAATAACTTTGTGTCATCATAAGTTCTCTTGAACGAATTGAACAGAATAGAATATATATTGCTGTCTTCATCAGATGATGGTCGGTGAATTGATGACAGGAATTATCTATTCTAATATATTAAAAGGTTCTGTTGAATCAATAAACGCAACAGAAAATAATAGATCTTTTTGTCGTCATCATAAACTGTTCCATGAATAGAACTGATGATGTTTGTACAGATTCTGTTGAATTAATAAAACACGGTATTTCTTCATTGGAAGCTGCTTTTTTTTTTTTTTTTTTTTTTTTTAAATAAAACCCAATATATAGTTTTCATGATGCTACAGTTCAAAGTTTGCTATAGATAGTTACAGTTCTTTACATAAAAATTGTAGTAATATCTCACAGTATTACTGTCTCTACTATCTTGATCAAATGAATGAAACCTCTTGAGCATAGAGACTTCCTTCAAAAACATCAAAATCTTACCGACCCCAACATATTGAATGGCAATGGAAGGAACAGAATGAATTCTTCTGTCCTCATCATATATACTGTTCAAAGGATAGCATAGAACAGTTTATGATGGGTTTAGTTGACTGAATAGAACTGATCCTTCTGTCTTCATCAGAATCAGTTTCATATAGAATATGATGGATGGCATTGTGACCCTAGGAAAGGCTCAGTATTGTCATTGGGGTTTTTTGGCTTTGTTTAAAAGGCATGTGAGAACATGACACAGAGGGTATATATGTATGTGTCTGAGTAAAAGAGAGCACTTTAATTTGTCTACAAAGACAGACTTTCAAACTTTTATTTCCCTGGCTGAAGGGCTTCTGGTGACCTGAATTATCTGAGTAATTACAGATTTGCACAACGGCGTGTCTAAGAGGGAGAAAGAGAAGCCGTTCTTTCCGCTGTCGTTCCTAAAACACAGCCTCGAGGGAGAGGACTGATGTGCTTGTGATTGCTGTGATAGAAGCGGCTGCATTAGCAAGGTCAAATCAACTCCTTGTAATTCATCCAAACTTTTTAACTCTCGTTTGAGCGCTCATACACTCAGCCTCTCTTCTAATGTGTGCTCATCTTCTCTGTGGGTATTTCTTATTCATCTCTCTCCGGGTGAGTGGGTTCATAATGCATGATGTGTGCGGCTAGCGCTGGCTCAGCTGCAGGCTGAGGATGGATGGAACGTGTGAGAGAATGACTGAGCAGCTCTGTGATTGCAGCAAATGAACCTTGAGGAGAAGGACAGACAGTTTGACTCAAACGTTTCAAACCTTTAATTATTTATCAGCATTAAAATTTCCTTTTAAATGTAAATGGTGATACTTCCACTTGTGTCTGTAAGTGGAATGGCGATGTGTCCAGGGCATCTTAAAGTAAATGAAATAAGAGTCATGGTCTAATAAAAAGGGGAGAGATTTCATAAGTGATGCAATGTGGTATCAGTGCCTGACCGATATGATTTTTTTGGATGACTGATGTCGATAACAAGGTAAATAAAGATAGTAAATAACACATGCTGTAAAGAAATGTGTATTTGTTTTAATGTAATATATTTTCAAAAAATTAGAAGTAAATAAAAAAAAAAAAATAGAATTTCATTCTGAAAAAAAAAATAAAAATAAATAAATAAATAGTTAGTTAGTTAAAGTACACACTGTAACCAACCACTATTAGTAATGATAGAAAGACAAACAGTATAATTATTTTTTCATATACCATTTACCACTTGTTTTTA
Organism: Spinibarbus caldwelli; assembly: GCA_039654775.1. Classification (NCBI taxonomy): domain Eukaryota; kingdom Metazoa; phylum Chordata; class Actinopteri; order Cypriniformes; family Cyprinidae; genus Spinibarbus; species Spinibarbus caldwelli. The sequence goes on along the minus strand of CM077233.1, from coordinate 30,041,906 downwards.
ATAATAATTTACTAGGAAGAGTTGGTAAACAAAGACAGTACACTATTGAAGACTGATAATAAGAGTTGTCAAAATAAATGTCCAGCTTCATGCACTTATCAGCGATTCAGAAAAACTTATCGGCTGATGCTGATATTTAAAAAGTAGCTAGTGAATATCTGCTGATATTTAAAAAGTAGTGAATATCGGCTGATATATCAATCAATCACTAATACAAATGAGATGGTTGTTATTTAAATGATTAGATTTGCTAGCTCTATTTTTTTATTTATTTTTTTTTTCAACCTTATCACTTAAAAACCATTACGGTCATGGTGCAAGATGCTTAAAAAAGAGCCCGGTCTCATGAAAATGCGTATAAATAGTACGCCAAATAAAAATGAAAACTCGTGGTATTGATGCGCAAAAATGGTTTTTGGTGTTCATATGATACGCACGTGTTTGGGGTGCATACAGTCATGGCCAAAAATATCGGCATCCTTGGTAAATATGATCAAATAAGGCTGTGAAAATTAATCTGCATTGTTAATCCTTTTGATCTTTTATTTAAAAAAAAATCACAAAAATCTAACCTTCCATTGGATTATAAGAATTTAAAATGGGGGGAAATATCATTATGAAATAAATGTTTTTCTCTAATACATATTGGCCTCAATTAACGGCACCCTTTTATGCAATACTTTTTGAAACCTCCATTTGCCAGTTTAACAGCTCTAAATTTTCTCCTATAATGCCTGATGAGGTTAGAGAACACCTGACAAGAGATCAGAGACCATTCCTTCATCCAGAATCACTCCAGACCCTTTAGATTCCCAGCTCCATGTTGGTGCTTCTTCTCTTCAGTTCACCCCACTCATTTTCTACAGGGTTCAGGTCAGAGGACTGGAATGGCCATAGCAGAAGCTTGGTTTTGTGCTCAGTGACCCATTTTTGTGTTGTTTTTGAGGTTTGTGTTTGGATTATTGTACAGTTGGAAGATCCAAACATGGCCCATTATAAGATTTCTAACAGAGTCAGTCACTTATTGATTTTTTTTTTTTTTTTTAATCTGTTGGTATTTGATAGAATCCATGATGCCATGTGTCTACACAAGATGTCCAGGACCTCCAGAAGAAATATAGGCCCACAACATCAAAAATACAGCAGTATATTTCATTGTACACATGGGGTACTTTTTATCCCTGTGTTCACCAAACCCATCTTGAGTGTTTGCTGCTAAAAAGCTCATTTTTTAGTTTCATCTGACCATAGAAGCCAGTCCCATTTGAAGTTCCAGTCGTGTCTGATAACTGAATATGCTGGAGTTTATTTTTGGATGAGCTAGGAGAATTTTTCTTGAAACCTTCCCAAACAACGTGGTGATGTAGGTGCTGTTTGACAATTTATTTTTTTATTATTATTTATTTATTTATTTTTTTTATGTTTTTCTGATCCAAGACTCAACTTTTCTGCAATTCTCCAGCTGTGGTCCTTGGAAAGTCTTTAGCCACTCAAACGCTCCTTCTCACCGTGCATTAGGACGATATAGACACATGTCCTTTTCCAGGCAGTTTCGTAACATTTTATGTTGATTGGAAATTCTTAATTATTGCCCTGATGGTGGAAATGGGAATTTTTCACTGCTCTAGCTCTTTTCTTAAAGCCACTTCACTAATTTGTGAAGCTCAATTATCTTTTGCTGCACGTCAGAAATATATTCTTTGGTTTTTCTCATTGTGATGGATGATTAAGGGAATTTGGGCTTTGTTTTCCCTCCTATTTATATTTCTGTGAAACAGGAAGCCATGGCTGGATAATTTCATGCTCATAATCACCCTGGAGTGCTCAAAATTGTGAATATGAATGTGAATATACTTCAGAGATTTTACTCATAAAAATTTCTAGGGGTACCAATTATGGTATCCAACGTGTATTAGAGAAACACATTTATTTCATAATGATATTTCCCCCCATTTTAAATTCTTATTATCCAATGAAAGGTTAGATTTTTGTGAATTTTTTTTAAAGAAAAGATCAAAAGGATTAACAATGCAGATTAATTTTCACAGCCTTCTTTGATCATATTTACCAAGGGTGCTGATATGTTTGGCCATGACTGTATAATACACAGTTTTCGTGTGCATATAATACGAAATTTGTTGCCGTGTATATGATACACAGTTTTCGCGTACATATGATGCGCATCTGACCCACAACCCTAATCCTACCCATCGCGTAGCCTATACATGCCAAAGTCATTTTTGCGTATCAATACCACAAGTTTTTGTTTTTATTTGGAGTACTATTTATATGCACTTTCATGAGATCGGGTTGTTAAAAAAAAAAAAAAAAAAAAAAAAAATAGTGAGATGTCAATAAAAAGATATTCCTTAAGACCAGTTCTCCAGAAACTTTGAGCATTGCTGGTAATTCTGGATACACAAGTTGGAACTTCAGAGCACATTTACCCTTTCCTGAGTGATTATCTACACACTCTCTACTATATAACAATAAAAGTTAAACTCAACAGCAGAGATGAAGAATTCATGAAGATGCATTAGAGTTGTTGTGGAAGTAGACCACAGGTTGAGACACTTTTACTGAGGATTCACTGATGGTTCAGTTTGTTTAGTGGTTGCTGCATCAATGCATTTGCTGGACATATAATTCTGTGTTAATTAGGGTAAAGTTTAATAGTCCCACAATATTTGTTATTCCATATTTCCATAATTTACCCAATTATTTAATTGCATTCTCTTGGAGGTTCATGTCAGTGATTGTTTAATAATTGCCTCACAATAACCTACAGTATATGTCTCTCAGTGGGTGCAGTTTTCTCCTTTATTTAGAGCCCCTTGCAGATCCTAGAGCGTTCAGCAGTTCTTTACAGTGTGAGTACAGGGATGGCATTGGCTTTGTTCCATGCTACTGCAGGAGAAATGCTGAGTCATGATAATTCAGTCTCTAGTGCCGTATGTGGAGCGAGTCTTGGCTCTCTCAAGGTTAAACAGACACACTACTCAGCAGAGTGTGCCAGATAAGATTTGAATGGACTGAACTTTGAGAAATACACAGAGCTAGCTATCTGTCTGGCATCAGTCTTGTTCATGTTCTGGTTAAGTAGAGGACATAAAGACTGCATGCTAATTCACATTTTGCCTGCACTAATAATGGTATGCAAGACTAGACTTAGTGTATCCCAAATATAGTATGATGAAAACAGTATGCCAAAGGTGTCAAATGGCATACTTTCAAAGCAGAATTAGATCAAATTCTTTTTAAGGCAAGCAAGTTCACTTAGCTGCCATTTTGGTCTCCTTTTTTGGCAAGATTATGTATCTGTAACATTTCAAGTTAGACACTAATAATCATAAATTAAGCTTAAATCAGCATAAAAGCTTAAATGTGCTGACATTTGTGAAAAAAAAAAAAGTTTGATATTTAAAACAAAAAACAAAAAAAAAAGGTACTCTTTACCTTGACAAATATATTAAAGCACTTTTATTGAAAATGATTAAGATGTAAACATGTTATTACTAGTTATGCTCCGTGTTTGAGAACTGATATTATTCCTTCTTCCCTCTTCCACTCTTTCCTCATCTTTCACCTTATCATCTCCCATCTATCTCTTACCTGAACCATCTGCACATGCTCTCCTCTTTCTCTCTCTGTGCAGGTTGTTTTCAGCTATGTAACGTGTTCAGGCAGAACATGGAGATAGACCAGTGTATGCTGGAGTCTCTGCCGTTGGGCCAGCGTCAGAGGCTGGTCAGACGCATGCGTTGCGAGCAGCTGCGGGTCTACTATGAGCGTGAGCGGACACTACAGAAGCAGAGCTTCCCCAAGCCCCGCTCCATCAACCGAAAAAAACAAAGAATCAGCTTCACACTTTCAGACGTCATCCAGGACGCCATCATACGACACGATGACAAAGAGGGTAGGAAACCTATTTTTGTTTATGTTACGTTATTTTGTTGTAACCTACACTGTAAAATTTATTTTTAGAAGTTGTAAATAATAATAATAATAATAATAATAATAATAATAATAATAAAAAAAAGATTTTTGGAGTCTGTTTTAAGAAAATACTTCAAAATTCCATGTTTAATACAATGTTTAACTAGTTTTCTGAGTGAAATTTTTTTCTACACTAACTTCCTTATGCACTGAAAAGAATTTGATCATATGTTGATCGAAGACCAACAAGTTGTCACTCAGAAATGCTATTTAAGGGGTAATTCGCATAGGGCATGTTCTTAAATTTATGTCTCTATTCAGGGTTTCTGCAGGTCTTTAAAATGTCTAAATGTCACAAATCTAGGCCTAAAAAGGTCTTAAATTAGAGCAGAGAATCATAAATTATAAAGTTGTGCATTAAATCTCACTCAGTATTTTTTTTTTTCCAGTCTTGTTTTCCAGTACAAATATCTAAACATTCTTGAACCAAGAAGTCTTGTTTTCTGAGAAATTTAACTAAATTAAGTGTGTTTATGCTTTAAAAAAAAAAAAATGCCAGTGGTCAGAAAAATGAACTTGTTTTCCCTTGTTTCCCTTAGAAAAGGTAATTTAGCTGACCCTTTTGGCAGTTATTTTTGCTAGCTTAAAAGATAAACTCACTTCATTATGTTGTTAAATTTCTTTGTCCCCTTTCCATTTTGTTCCATTTTTTTTTTTTTTTTTTTTTTAACTTGGCCTTAAATAATCTTACATTTTCCCCTTAAAAAAAACCCTGCAGAAACCCTGTTTATTTCTATAGTGCTTTATACAGTACGGATTGTATCAAAGCATCTTTACAGAGATAAATGGGAAAATAGCAGAATCAGTTATGGAAACTGAACTATGCAGCCCTAAAAAAACATCAGTTCAGTGTTGTGACTGAAGTTACTAATGTACGCAGTCAGTACATGTTTTTGAACGGCAGTGTACGTGAAGAAAATGTACTTTCCCCCCACTGCCCTCAGTCAAGTTTTTGGCTCTTCATAGTAAAAAGTTTAGGCACCTCTAATCTAAATAGTGACACTAAAAGAAGAGAATTAAAAAGGAATGGGCTGTCTGTCTGTGTGCGAGTGTGTTTGTGTTGCAGAGAGGGAGATTGAGAGGAGTGGCTTAGTCAGCGGGGCAAGCCGGTGAAAAAGGCCAAATTAATTTCCAGAAAGGCGAGCCATCACAGGAGTTGCCATTAGCTGCTGAGTATTAGATCATTCCTCAAGCTGATTATGAGCCAGTCAAAAAGCTAATATTCAGAGTGTGCCGTGCCACTCCTGCGGGACAGGCAAAAGTAATCTAATCAAGAGCTTGCGGGGGAAAGGAGCTTGTGTGAGACAGGGTGACAATCACAGAGCGGCCACCTTCTGCATCATGAGCAATGGCGGAGGCTAAATGAATTCAACCCAAGTCAGCTATTTCTGTCTGTGACTTTGCGGTTGGGAGTGGCAGAGCTGTTCTCATTCTGCTTATGCAAGATAAAGGTGAGAGGCCTCTCGTTTTTTAATGTAGTGCCATCCATCTGAAGGCAACATAAAACTTTATCACCCAGCAGAGCTTAAAGTAATGCATTTTAAAGTCAAACAGACTCATTTCCCAGATGATACAGATTAGGGGAGAACAGTCAGGAACCCTGGAACGAAACATTATTTATTAAAAATACCTGCTGTTTGATCTATTAAATCTGCTCGACACTTGGTTTCATACAAGCAATGAGTCCTCTCTCTTTTTAATTGGGCGTGATGGCTGTATTTAAGGCTGCAACTAACGATTATTTTGATAATCGATTAGTTGGCCGATTATTTTTTCCCGATTAATTGGATAAAAAGCTAAATGTTCTTCTTTTTTTATTTTGACAAAAACACTTCCACATTCTTCCCAATGTCCTTCAAACAAACGTGCCAACTGAATGCTATGAAAACATACAGTGCTTAACAATTTATTAGACCACCTGTCATAATAGAGAGAAAACACAAATATTTTAGGAATCTGTCAAAGAATTGTTTAAACCTAAAAATGTTATTGTCATTTATTGGGCAAATAACAAACTGAAACAACTAAATATTTATTCACATAATGGAAAAAAATAGCCTCCTGCCTTTCATAACAGCATGCATTCTTGCTGGCATTGTTTAGCTACTGTTTGACTGTAATTGGGTATCTGAAAAAATCTTTCATAGATCTAGATCTTCATTCTTTCATAGATAACAGCAATAATTATATTATAGCAATAGAAATAGCCTACTGTTACTGAAGACCTTACGCGTATCGGAGGACTAACCAATACAGATAGCAAAAAAAAAGAAAAGATTTTAGTAAACACCAATACTGTTAGTTTAGAGCAGTTTACATGATTTATTATAAACCTTAAATACATTTGTTTTAATAAATTTAAGCACTGTATATAGGCCTATAGTTTAAATCTCTTCATCAAAAATTAAGATAATAATAAAGATAATAAAGACGAATAAAAACACAAACTCAGTGTTAACCAACTTTTTGATCACAGTCACGTTTACTGTAATTTCTTTATCCTGTAAAAGGCGGCTATGAAGCATCTGATATTTATATTCAGACAACTATAAACGCGATTATCCCTTTACAGTTCCTACTCTCATAAAATACGTGCACTACATGTTGACTTTTAAACCTTAATTTAACGTTCAACAACAGATATTTTAGCACAATGAATGTTTTTGCGCTGAATATTAATCCCTCTCTGACGCGTGTTCACGCGCCCGCCGCGCTCGCGCTCATTCAGTAAAGATTTAAACTTAACACAGACTGTCAGGACGGAACTTTATGCAAAAATGGAAATGCTCGCGTGAATTTGTGACATTTACAGATAAGGATATGACCACAAACCGAACGTTTTTGCGCTGAGGACGCACACGCATCTGTCAAAGCGCCTGACAGGGCAAGCCGTTACGCTAATGCATTAACTTAAAGCTTAAAATAAAGATTTCTCATGTTTTGTGCAGCTTGGATCACGTACTTCTCCCGCAGCATCTCATTCTGTTTCCTCCACTATTTTTAGATGCATTTTGGCCATAGAAATGCGTTATTCAGTGATGTAATTTGACACGACCGGCTGAAGTTAGACGTGCACTGTGGGCAGACCCGACTAACCGATAATGAGAATCGTTGTCGATGATTTTCATTATCGATAATAATCGATCCTATGATAATGATAACTATAATGTATGGCGGAAGAGTACTTCTCTCTTCTCGCAGCACTTCGACCTTCTCTCGACCTTCTCTCTTCTCGCAGCACTTCGATTACTGCGCCGAGGTCGAAGCGCTGCAAAGTGCTCTTCCGCCATACATTATAGTTATCATTTTTTATCTGCTTAGAAAATTGCCCTGTTTTATTTTGTGTCACCATACTTACTCGTGTAATTACTCATGTAACCATCTTTACATAGAGAAAACATGGAAGTGTTTGGTAGCTTCTAAATTCATCTCTGTTTGGCTCCTAAGGAATGAATGGTGCTAAGCTAAACGCTAGCATAGTGGCGCCACACGCTAGAGCGATTAAGTGCACCCACTAAGATGGGAGAGGTACGTATCAACTCATCTAAGTTGAGGGAAAAACATATTGGAATATGGAAAAACGGTGGCGTTTTCCTTTAAACCTACCCATACCACCAAATCTGTCCTTCACCTTACCCGTATCTCACTTCAATAGCAGTAAAAGTGTTTGCAGTACAATAAGAACACAATAAGTACATGGTATTTTTTTATGTAAGTACATATTAGTTAAGGCCACCTAATAAAAGTGGGACCTAATTTATTTTGTCATGGCTGTAAAAAAACAACAAAAAAAAACAAACAAACAAAAAAAAAATATGCAGGCAATAAAAACAATACTCAAAAAATTATACTGCTTGGCAAAGTTCTGCCTAGTATGTTTCATTTGGTATGTCTCCCACCCCTATTACAGATATAGTTGTACAACTGAAGTATGATATATTATATCTGAATAAGTTGGATTTCATTGACTAGATTTGGAAATGTCACAATATGGAAGTTAAATTAATGATTTTAGGGCAGATGAAGTCTAATCCTGCTCCAGAAAAAAACACACCTGAACCAGCTAATCAAGGTCTTCAGGATGATCAGAATCTTCCAGGCTGGTGTGTTGGGGCATGTCAGAGCTAAACTCTGCAGGACTTCGGTCCTCCAGGTGCACGTTTGGACACCCCAGTTTTACAGGGAATAATTAGCAAAGAGTGGTCAGTTTTGATTGGTGCTCATGAAGTCTGGTGCCGGTATGTGGTGATGTTTTACTACCTCCTGAAACTCATCCATCTGTTCCTTTGTCTTCCTCTGTGCAGCTTTCCGTCTTCATATCTTTCCTTCTCTTGTCCCTGCCAACCATTTTCCCAGCTGTCTGGGTAAATCTGTGTCTGATATCCCAGCAGCCTTTGCAGGTCACTGTGTGCATCTGCCTTATTGGCTGTAAGCCGGGTTCAGCTGGTCCGTGGCACCAGCTGGTATTCCTGTGGCAACGCCTGTTGGAAACATGGCACCTTTGGCTGAGGATGAATGACGACTTTAGCCCACCTACTAAACACTAATTACTAAACTGGCAATGACTTTGGCTTTTGTTCTGATCACTTATCCAAACGTGATCAGCGTCCTGCGCAAATGCCTTTTGACCAGTCAGTGACTCAGAATATTGATTTCTCATGCCTCCGTGCCTGTGTTTTTGTTTAAGGCGTCAGTGTTGCTTGGCTACAGATTACAGTGAAAGCTGATGTCCGACACAGTGTCTGGTTCATTCAGTGAAATGAGAGAATGCATGTGAACAGACAAATTCACTTATATAATAGAAAAAGATAATGTGAAAATTTGTCTGTAAAAATAAATAAATAAATAAATAAATAATAATTAAAAAAAAAAACCTCCTGAAGGATTTGTGGTTTTAGCCAGAGATTTTACTATCAACATGAAGTCTATAGTCCACATTGCAGTATGTTCTGGTTAAGAACCACCCACAGATCCAACTATAGTTATTTAATTTTACGTCAAAAAATTTAATTAAAATGTAAAAAATTAATCCAAATAATGTTATAGTCTCAGACTGGCGCATGAAGATGCAAAAATATCTGCTATTTAATTTTTTTTTTTTTTTAAGGTTATTCAGAATATCTATCCAAAAGTAAATACTATTGATTACTTTACAGATATAAATTAAAAAGCAGAATATAGAGTGCTTCACTGCACTTCTGGTTCCATCATCCCAAAGTCTATGAGTTGTTTGAATGGATTAAGTGGGACTACAGAGGTTTTCACTTTTCAGGGACTTTAAACATCATCATGCTGAACAGAAAAATCTACTAGTCCACTTTTATAGCCTTTAGAATTGCGCTCTTGTCAACTATTTAAACTCAAACTTTACAATTTGTCTGAAGCTTAGTGAAGGTATGTTGGACTCATGCGATCATGGTGTAGTTGGTTTAAAGCCTACTTTTAGCTTTTTACCTTTGATTTGTATTTAGCCTTCAAAGGTCATAAAAGTTATGTATATTTGTAAAGATTGAAGAATCATAAATGTTTGCTGGTCACAGAGCCTATTTTCTGCAACAGTCCAAAAGTCAATGGAAGAATCGTGTTTTTGTCGAGGAAACCAAGGTCATACTATCTTCCAGGCTGGCCTAAAGAAAATACGTTATCACCCCAGCACTCTATAAAGTTCTGCTTGCAAATATTTGATTTACTTGATATTTAGTGCCTCTAACAAAACAAATAAAAAGACGCGACATATATTTATTTATTTAGTTATTTTTTTTAAAAGGGTTAAAAAACTCAGCTCTTACGTTTGGAAAGTGCCGGGCTGGTTTTAACTGAGCTCTGTGCCTGTCACCAGTTTTAGAGATTAGGAATTTAGCTGATACTTAAGAAACTAGCAGTGCACTTTTTATTGGGTCATTCTTGTCTTAGAGGAAGTTTAAATGCCTTCCTCAATGGCACAGTCATGATGGTCTATTGATTTGCCCCTTCTGGGACTTGAACTACAATGTTTTTAGTCACCGCCCTAGATGTTTAACCACTAAGTTACACCACCAACAGTGTCAAAGTGTCACTCAGCACGTGTAGCACTTGCAGATGCTCTCCATTTTTGGTTGAATGTTTCATAGAGACAGGCACCTTATATGTCTAATAATGCTGAAGGCCATTGCACACTGAGTCCGAATTTTTTTGTGCGAAATTTTCGCACGTTGAAAAATAACTATGATGTCATGTTGTGTCGATCACGTTTACACACTGCCTCCGAACTTTCGTCCCTCATTTAAAAAAAAAAAAAAAAAAAAAATCAAATTGGGTTCAATTTTCTGCGTTTTTCACATCCGTAACAAACATTTTGAGAGGTGTTTTGACAATTCAGAGCCACCGTACAAGCGAACACCAAAATCCAGAATGGTGATTGTCAAGTTCATCCACTTCGTCTCGCAGCACAAAGCACTGTAAAGATCCTTGCGCACTGAGTTCACAGAAATTGGTAGTTTTCTTTTTAATATGTGGCTTTAGTATCGCTAGCAAAGTATCAAACTGAGCCACTGACATCCTGGAGTAAACTTTGAATCGCCCATGATAATCCCGCTGCTCCATGAATACTCGCCTCAAATACATGAGAAATATATGTATAGAAAGCTTGAAATGTCTACTTTTAAATGAAGTAAGTCACGTCCAAAACAAATATTCTCTGTTAAAGTAATCCATATGAAACCAACGCGATGTCCAGGTTTCCTGTCTCAACTCATTATATCTAATGCGGTCATGCCCATGTGCCGATCACGCTTTTCACATTCAAACATCCACGTGAGACGCGCACAAATGTAAACACCCAAATCGCCTCCGCGTAAACGAACAAGTTCATCCCGGCTACTTTCTGTTTCTGGAAGAAGATCTGCTGAGAGAAATTTTTTTTTTTTTTTTTCTTTTCTTTCAGAGAACCTAAACAATATACACTAAATGCCAGATATGTGATGTTCATTTATATATTTCAACATGACACACTACCAGTCAAAAGTTTTTGAACAGTAAGATTTTTAATGTTTTGAAAAGAATTCTCTTCTGCTCACCAAGCCTGCATTTATTTGATTCAATTCAAGTTTATTTGTATAGCGCTTTTCACGATACAAATCGTTGCAAAGCGCTGTACAGAAAATTAAGTTTCTACAATATATTTAGTAGTAGCTTATCATTGGTGACTGTCAGTTAATGTACATATGGCAGAAATGTACGGAAAAATCAATTAAAGATGTAATCAAACAGACGATGAACACTATTAACAGTAATTATTATATGTTGAAATCAAACTTATAGCAAGATTTGGTAGTTCTGTATGTTGTTTCAGAGTTGGCATCCAGAAATACATAAAGTTGTATTTGCTAAAGCAGTAATATTGTGAAATATTTTTACTATTTAAAATAACTGCTTTCTATTTGAATGTATTTTAAAATGTAATTTATTCCTGTGATCAAAGCTGCATTCAGCATCATTACTCCAGTCTTACTCCAAGTGTAACAATATACACTATACCATTCAAAAGCTTGGAGCCAGTATATATATAAATTAACTATAATATAAATTAAGACATTTATCTTGTTACAAACAATGCTGTTCTTCTGAACTTTCTATTCATCCAAAAAACCTGAAAAAAATCATCTCAGCTCTTTTCAACAACAACAACAATAATAATAATAATAATAATAATAATAATAATAATAATAATAATAATAATAATAATAATAATGTAATAAATTTTAAAGCTCTTATTTCAGCTTTTAGGGAGTTAAGTCTTAAAGACTAGGCTTGATTTGATTGAACTGATCTTAATTCAAACCTTATCGTTTATGCTTTATTAACGACTCGTCCAGCGAGACATTAAAGTCAGTATATCTTAACAATTTTGTTTATCTTGCTTTGTGGCCAACAATAAAACAAACAAAATAGTAATTTATCAATTTTGAGCAAGATAGCAAAGGCTCGACAGCTCAAGGCACTAACTGATCAAATACAAATCACAGACACTGCTCTGTACAATGAAACAAGTTTATTGAACTACTTCTAAGATTACATGAGACTAAGACTACCTAAAACACACACACACACACACACACACACACACACACACACACACACACATACACACATACATACAGTTCTGAAGATGAGAGTCATTGGGTTGGACTGAAGTCCCAAAGTCTAGTATACTATCAGTTCTAAATCGCAACCTGAGAAAAATCACAAAAGCAGAGATCTGGCTTGTCTTTTACTGCTTAAAGGATTTAGCACCGGTTCAGCAAGAGATTGAAAACTTTGTTTGGGTTACTTGCAATTTGAGTTGGCTGCTCAACTGATCGGTGCTCGTCTCCTTGGCTCGTGTCAAGCTGAAAGGAATCCCGGCTTGGATTGGCTGTCGTTTAGGTGACGTCTCAGGATAGCCCTTGTCGTGATAGGTTGGTTGCCTGGTTCGGTGAGAGTTTTGAAGTCCCTCTGAGAGTCTGCATGCGCGGCTTTAGGCTTTGAAGATTTCCGCAGAGTCACGAAGTTCCAACAGAGTGTTTTGTGTCTGGCGTCTTGCTCACGTGATGTTACCGCGTGTGAGCGCTTTGTAGCGCGATCAATGAAGACGAAGAGCAGTTTCAAACCATGGCGAAAGAGTAAGCGAGCTAGCTGTTTATGACATCAGGTTTTAAGGAGGCCGCTTTGGTTCATCCCAGAAGCGAGTGTCCCAATCAGATGCTGTTCCAGGGCTTAGCCACGCCCCGTACTGTCCTTCTTTGGACACAAAACTTAATCTGATCTGCGATCTCCCCTGTGGGAAACATCTCTGGAGTTTTAATAACTTCTTATAAAAGTATTCTCATCATTCGTATGATGCTGAAAATCGACATATAATTCGCACCGAATTGTTGCATTTATCATGACAATTCATACAAAACCAAACTCCACAAATTTCACACACGTTAATAACTTTTCCTGCTAGAACAAAAAGGATCACAAATTAAAGATTAAAAATGACACGCATCACGCATAAAACAAAAGGCATAGAACACAATTGTTAGTAAGCATATTGCTTCCATACTATAAATGATTTTAAATGATTGGCCTTTTGAAAACGTTTATTTGAAATTAAAGAATATATTGCATTAAAGAATAGTGGAACACGCAGGAGAACAGGGATCGTGTCATGAGACACGTTGCATAGATCCCGTGCTGCAGGCCTGAGGGCATCCGTTAATTATCCTATGGTCCATACATGGGACCCCGTGTTGCAAGACAACGATCTATTGTGTTCTCTTGATTGAATAGATACATCAGTTCATAATCCGTACATGCAAATGTCAGGGCATGTCAAAACTTCTCCAGGCCCCCAAAACACCCTCAGACCCCAGAGGGTTAATAAGGAGGGGGAACTCTCCTTCCTCTCTATATATCAGGATTGGATGGACCCAATATTTCCTTTCTTTTTCTCTTTTTAAGAAGCAATAGGACAACAAAATCCTCACTGCTGGAAGACTCCATTTAGTACTGTTTTGCCAATTTTTTTTTGCAACAGATCAATTAATATGCATCAGAATCAGTGTGCAAGGTTTCTATGCGTAATGAATTTTTAGAATGACGAATATGAAAAAACGCATACGAAAATTTCGGACTCAGTGTGCAAGGACCTTGACTCTTCTTCTCTATCGGCGCTTTAAATGTTAGCCTCAGGCTGAAGATATCCCAGAGGAACCCTGGGAACTGTCTGCAGTGTTCTTCATCTCCCCCATCTTTAATTAATTGAAAAGTCAGTCAAAATGTGTAAATACCACATAATCAGGAGTTTAGGGTTGTTCTGGAGGCACATTTGGAAACGATAGATCACTGACGGGGAAAGATCTGCGTTACACCCCTGTGGTAGAAGGAAGTATTTTGCACATTACAAATTTGACTTATGTGGAGATTTAGGTGGGATTTAATTGGATTTCTTTTTCACTTCTAGGGAACATGCTTTTATAGAATGATGTCATTGATTTTTCTTGCTTGTATTGTCTTTATTATCATAGCATTACTCACAAATGAAGGTTGATAGACTATGTCAAACATTTTACTCTGTCAGATCTGAGCCCCGGACACAGTGACTGAAACAATCAGATCTAGCACACACAAATAAGCACTGAGCCGTAGCATCACTGAGCTACCTCCTCAGTTGCAGATGTGATACTCTGCATTTATGCGGCGTCGAGTGCAGAGGCGTGAGAGAGATGGGGATTACACATCCATGATACCGAGGCACAATTAGATTACACACTCTGCCTCTCAGCCGCGCTGTTCACACGACTTCTCAGAGATGAACTGAAGCATCACATTTTTGTGACATCAGCTCAAGGTTAGACGTTAATGAATCTCTGATAGCAATGCATACCCATGGCCTTTCCTCTTTTATCATATGGGTGTGTGTTTATGCCCATTTAAAAAGTGTTGCCTCTTCCTCGAGTCGCGGATTAGCAAGCAGCACTCGCTCATACTTGAATATTTTTAATACTTTGGTTAGAAGTCTGTTCAGATCTTTTAATTTAGGTGTTAGACGCCTAAAATCATATGGCTTGTGGAACTTACAATTTTTGTCTTTTGGACAATAGACTTACTTTGAAGGAGACACTTGAGTCATGTCTTCAAACCAAAATGTCAAAGAGACTTGATGGTGGACTCTTGGATCAGTGTCTATACTATGTAATAAAGGGCATAGATAAACATTTGGCTTCCAGTAGGTGATTCCAATATCAGTTGAATTCTAAATATAATCTTCATGCACCTGTGGATTTGTGTTTCTTATTAGAGGTCCTCCAAGCTCATTGTCTTAACGTGATCAGACCAGTATGAGAGTGGGAGCAGGAGCATATGGTGCTCTCAGAATACCGAACGATGAAATCAATTCCAGTTGGATTGGTTTATGTGCTGTTTCTGAATGCTGATGGAAGCTGTGCTCGCCGCAGGTCTTGGGCTGTTATTGGGCCGGTATTGAATGTTATTCTGTGTCAGTTTGATAAATTTTACGAGAATTGCACATACGTATGAATATTTTCTCACACTTTAGTAAGTCTTCGCTGCTATAGGTTGTTTTGTGTCTCCTTTTTAGGGGTCCAGATACCAAAGTTGCTGGAACCGTATTGTTTCTGCTGTTTTCCCTCTTTGTCTTCATCATTTTCTTCATCTTTGTTTTTGTTTTGTTTTCTGTCCTAAAAGTGTCCCAAGGGTGTACAGCTATTCACAGAAATACATTTTCTGAAACTCTGTGGTGCTATTATAAGATGATTTGTGGTTTGGTTCTTACTTCTGTAACTATAAATTGCTATATATATATTTTTTTTTCCTCCCGAGTCCTTGAGTCAAGGCTTACAAAATATAGATCTCAGAATTGTCAATTTTTTTTTTTTTTTTTTTTTTGAACTCGTCCTAGGCTGTTTGTCCAATCTGAACAAAATTTGGCGTCATTTCTAAAACCTTCATTACAAATAGTTCTCAGAACAATTTTGTTTAGTCTGGTGTTGCTGACGGTCTGGTGTTGCTCCTTTATGAATGAGCGTATATCTCCTTTACACAACGTCTGAAATTAACAAAACTTGATACACATATACTTGGTGTGTGTGTTTAGAAATGGTGGAGGTACAACTGAAAATGCTTAATGCAGTAAACATGATTGAAGTTAAAATTTTCTTTGCATCTTTGGTAGATGTCAGAAACAGAATCTTTAATATGACATGGATACATAAAAAAAAAAAAAAAATTGTGTTATGTCTATGATCATCTTTTTCATTTGGTATCCTGACTTTTATTCAGGTTATTCCACAAATAATGTATTTAAAACAGTGGGGTAATAGAGAGAAAGCATTTATTGGGCTACAGATACTGTAGTCTTGATCTCCTGCAAGTATAAAGATATTAAACACTATTTTCTTAAAGCATGGACCAGTGCATATGACTGAGCATGATACCCTAATACAGACTTTTCAGCAGCTGTCTCTTGTCGACCTACATCAAAGAGTGTAGTCTCCATAAAATGTAAAATCTTATCAGGAGCTTGATAATGATTTTAATGTAGTTTATTCCATCCCAATGTCGGTCTCTCTCTTATTCTGTGCAATAGCTGTTATACTACAAGGTTTTTCAGAGCAGCACAGGAATCTGTGCTAACTTACTTGCAGTAAATCATGCTGAATTCGTCTCGCTCTAAACCTGCTGAATTGGAAATTTCACTTTAATGCATTAACATTTAAGAACAGCAACAAATCGGAGTTGTTTAACTTACAAAATGCTAAGAAAACGGATTTGCTTTTAAACCAAAGATCTGTTATAATAAGAATTTCATCTTTCTTGTTTGCCATAAAATATGAGATACTTCACTAAATTGCATTTTTTTTTTTTTTTTCTCACTTTGGGCCTCTGGATAGAATTGATACCACTCCAGTACGAGCTCCAACTTCTCCTGTATCATACTACTGTATATAAGCCATAAAATCCTGGGAAAAATATAATAATATATACACTTTTCAGGGTTAAGCATTAGTGACTGTTTGCCTTTTGTAATTGTTTATCTATATTCATATCAAGGTTGCTCCATATGCAGGATGGTGTGAATTTGCTTTGGTATGTTCTATCAAAATGACTACCTATTAGGTTTTATTTAATAACTTTAGCATGATAACTCTTTGTCTTATAAGGCTTTGCTATTCTACTTGTTTTCCGTCACTGCTGTCCAGGTGTGGCATGACACATTCAGTCTATTGCATTTATCCTATACATCTACCTCAAACCAAATCAAGGTCTCACAAGAAATGAGATCTTAATAAAAAAAAATCTCCAGGAATGTCCATCAATATCTATGGTCTAAGGCTGAGATGTAAATATCAGGCACAAAGACAACTGGAAAAATCTTTACCAATAAAAAATATATATATATATATATATATATATATATATATAATATATATATATATATATATATATATATATATTACCCAGCAGTCCTTTAAAGACCGTATGGGTGGGCATCATTCCTTCCAGCACACTGTGCCTCAGGGTTCCAATAAATGCCACTAAATCATCATTTCATCTCTGTGATGTAAATTAAAGATGACCACAAACTATAGTGCCCATTATTCTGAAAGACCAAGAGGTCAGAATCATCTCATCAGTAATGCCCCTTGGGAATGATTCTCTGAACCTCAAGAGACTCTGTAGACGCTTTACACAAGGATTAGGATTGAAATGCCGCGTCCTACTTCTGAAAGCCTGTGGAATGGGGCAGAATGATGTAACATATCATGGTCATGTATTTTGGCAGGTGGTTTGCGGAGGAAACATAAAATGGCTGTCAGGATAATGGAATAATGACAGAGCTCTGGGAGTGAGCGAATGAGAGCTTTTACAAGCCCCTCACAGCCCACTGTGATGCAGTGCTAGTGGCATTCCTGCAATGAGCCATTCACTCTGTGAGACAGGATGGAAATTAGCAAGAACTAACAGATGGAGGAATAACATTCAATTTCATTACTGAGAGTGTACATGTTGAGCCATGTACAATTTGAACTGTTTTAATTTTCTAGCACCCGCTTTTTTTACCTGCTTATTTTTAACTGAATGAATTATTATTGGCCAGTCTTTAACATCTTTTGTTTGAGGCTTGGCGTTGTATCAATAGATCAATAAATCAATTTTCAATAGATGTTCTTTTTGGCCCAGATGTTCATTTGACTCCTTATGACATGATCCCTTTTAAAACCTAGGCGAGAAAATGAATGTGATGGGTTTTGTATCCCCAATTGAAAAGATCAAATACAATTAAACCAAACATTAATCACACATTCATAGGGTGGTGATTTCAAGAAATACTGTATGTCCACTTTTCTGCTGTTCAAACTGAAATCTATGTCAGAAGCTGGTGGTTTGTTAGCTGATGATTTGAAGCAGCCTATTTAACTTGTTTTTCTTGGGTGCCAAACTGGCCTGTGTCCACTGATCCAAAAGAGTTTTGCCAAGCATAGGATTGGATGGGATACGATGACATGTTGTCAATTGTCACTTCAGCTCTCTCTGGGTCAAAAGCTTTCTATTAGGAATATGAATGGGATAAAAGTACTGACTACGCATGATGAGTTTTCAGACTTTTTTTGTTATTAATATTACTTTCAATGAGCTGGAACGATTTTTTACCACCCCAGTGAGCCCATTTTAACCTCAACATTGCCCCCAAATCCTTCTCCTTTTATTCGACTGAACTCTCCCCTGATCAGGAAAACATAGCCAGGCCTCCAAAAGCCCATTTCAAAAACATGAAGCGTCTATGCTTGACTGGAACTCCCAACGGATTTCTCTCAGGTCTAGAGATAAAGAGAAACTTACTTAGCTGTTTTCTGAAGGAGAAGACGATTCATTTCAGAGATGAAAGGCTGAAGTCTCTTGTCATTGATTGTGGAACATGGAGGAACATGGGGGTTCAAATGAGCAAAGGATGGTGAGATGGAATAGATGTGAATTTGAAGTGGAATCCATTTAAAGAGCATGGAAGCTCACTGAGGTGATTTCTGTGGAAAACAAAACCAAAATGGCAGATGAGGTGAGAGAAATTTGCATTTTGCTTATTGTTTTAAGAGCTCAGCTGAACTGAAGTTCAACTATTTTCTTCACTGTTCATGATATTTCCATGCTTAGAGTACTGAGCTGTTAGCCTAGCAAGATGCTAACACTACACTTAGTTGAAATTGAGTTTCACATGAGCAGCTCTGCTAGAAAGTAGACAGCAGTGCAGCTCACTAGGTTTTGGCACTGAGCTAATGTGTTTCAAATGGTTGTATGCACACTATTAGAATGATTCAATATGTCTGTTTGTGGTGCCACTGATTGAATTCAAACCTCTGGAGACATCAATTTGTTGTGTGCTCTTCTCATACACCCCTCCTCCCATTAGTGTTTTACATTAACATGATCTAGGCCCATCCACATTGCCTAGACGACTGGCTCCTTTTGCCTATTATATTTGGGCTAATGGATGACACCTGTATCCTGCTCCAGAACATAATGCATTATTATAGTGTATTATGCAAGATACTGTACACTCATGCACTTCATTACAGTTCAGCAATGGATTTGATTTAACTCAAGAGATCAAAGAACAATAGAGGCTATTTTCTAAAGGGTTTGTTTGTATATCTGGCACAATATCCTTAGCGGCAAAGTCCTCCATATCTCAAACTCGCAGCCATACACAGACCAACAACCCCCACATAAATGAGTTAACTGGAACCATACAAGTCTCATAATCACCCCTTATTTTGTCCTATTCCCTCTTTGGCCTTCAACTTGGGTTTTGATTTATTTATTTATTTTTTTTAAAATCAGATTTAAAAAAAAAAAAAAAGCAGTAAGCGGTTAAACAAGCAATAAGAATAAGAAGTGTACCAAATTTTTCTGTTTTTTTCTTCTTTTTTTTTGTATAGAAAATTTCATTCAGCCAGGATGCATTAAATTGATAAAAAATGACAACAAAAATCTTACTGACCTGAAACTTTTGACCAGGTATGTGTGTGTGTGTGTGTGTATGTATGTGTATATATATATATATATATATATATATATTATATATATATTATATATATATATATATATATATATATATATATATATATATATATTTATTTATTTATTTATTTATTAATTATTTTTTTGCCGTTTAAACAAGTATTTATATGTGTAAATAAATATACTGTAACTGTCTATATATTTTAGGAATTCTTCAGAATATTATCAAGCGGTCTGTGGCATCCAAAAGTAGCGAGAACATTTGCGTGTTGTCCATATTCCTTATCTTTTAATTTCTCATCTCCTACTATCTTGCGTTTTCCTCTCTCGTCCTCTCCTTTCCCCATGCCTGGTTTCTATGGAAACGCCACATATGGTTCCAACAGCTGTTTTCCCATTTTTCCGTGACAGGTTGAATTTCGCCCACTCTTGTGCCCAACATCAAGTCATAGGAAAAGCAGGAGATTATCAACCATGCAGAGGAACACACATATTAGCCTTATCATATGAGTGCCAACAGAGCACATTCCAATAAACAGGAACTTCCAAATGTTCAGTTTCATCCCGGAGTTGCTGATGTGAATATTAGACTGTCTGTATCTGTTCCGTTTGAGTCCTGTAAATGGCCAGTTATGATAACAGTGTGTTAGGCCTAATGGTTTATTTGACCCATATGAGTTGAAATTGGTTTCACCAGTAATACTCCACATTGACTTGAGCAGATTCAATAACACAGTATGATTCTGACCACTGTGCAAAGACACCTTATGGGCTAAGTGTGTCTGCTGACCTCTGTTTAGTTGCGGTCGGTAAAGAGGCCTAACACACGGGCGGGTGGTCTCTGGTGTTTCCTCTAATGCCTGGAGCCGGACCATCTAACAGATATGTGCTCGTCAGGCTCTGTAGCTCCATGTTAACATGCAGGTCATTTTCTCTCTTTGCAGTCAGCAGAAAATCTGTCCTCTAATGACCACACAGAGTTAACCCATTTTCTCCATGGTTAAGTGGTCCATTTGTAAATTATAGTCTTGTGCTCATGCAAACATTAAGCACTGTTATTGCTAAATGTATCATTCCGGGCCAATGGCTGAACAGCTTTGTAAAGGGACAGTTCACCCAAAATGAAAAATTCTGTGATCATCACCTTTTGAAACCTGTTTTCTTCTGTACATTACCAAAGGAGCAATTTTGAGCTGATTTTCCAAAACAGTCAGTGGTGACCATGGCTATCCAAGCAGGATTTTAAGTGAATGGTGATTTATATTTTGGTCTGTTTCTCACATTTAAGCTACTGGATGACTTCAAAAGACTGTGAACATGGTGTAAATGTTGTATGGACCATTGTTATGATGCTTTTATGGGGCTTTCAAGTCATTTTTTGAGCTAATAGCACCATTCACTTTCTCTGAATGGAAAAGAGCAGCCTGGACATTCTGGTGAACTTCTGATTTTGTGTTCCACTTAAAAAAAGGCACACGCCACTAGATGTTCTTTACTTGGGCACAAGCTCTAATAAGATACCACAGTGTCTCAGTAAAACATTGCTGATAAGTCTTTGTCTGAGAATGAAGATCGTGTACTGACCTGAGAATATTTTTCTCCTGTAATATTTCAGCTGTCATGTCGTGTCTTTTAGCTGTTTAAAGTCAAAACTATTGACACCATATTTGCAGATGAGCTGCTGCTGACCTCATTGGTTAAATGAGTTTGCAAAAAGCTATGAAAGTATTTGTGATTCAGTTTGATCCATTCAGACAGTTCACTCATGCACTGAATCATTTGCAGTGGTATTTCACAACAAAATGGTTACAGGATTTTATAAGACAGTAAACAAAGTGTGCTGAATGAGGTAGATATTTACCTAAAATCCATTGCAGGAAACAAAACTTGCAATATCTTCTATCATTTGTCAAGGATAAAGCAGTTCTTTATTGCATTTACAGCTGGGGAATGGCTCTGTACTGCAGGTGAAGACACTTTATATCCATTACCGTATCAAAAAAAAAAAGTATCAGAATGTGCCCCAGGGCAGAACTTTAATGTCTGGGTGAACTATTCATTTTAATACTGGAACACAATCTAATTTCCAGAAAGCAGGTGTAATGTTGCCCAATCTGTGGTGAGATAATGAAGATTGTTGCGTTAATATGTTGATTGGGTTTTTCTCAAAGGGAGACCATTTCCGTCCCATCAGCAACTCAAACTGCACCGAACCTACAGAAAGGGAAATCACTGTCTACCCTAGAGGAAGGGAAACATGCTGAAGAATTTTGCCCTGGGTATGCGAAATACTTTTCTGGTGCTCATTAGAGCAAAGAGCCTTGGGAAATTAATTAAGCTCCCTGTCTGCTAATGACTGCAGATTGGACAAGCTGATTAATAATAGGTCTGAGCGTCGGATTCTACGTGAACAGCATTGATTGAAGCTGATTGAACTAATGTTTCTGTATTACAAGCAAATTAATTCTTTCGAGGGGGGAAAAAAAAAAAAAAAAAAAAAAAAAACCTGATTCCATTAGGTAGCCGTTTCGAATATTATATTCGCTCATTGTAGTAGCACATTTGTGTATTTGTTTTCTCGTAATCATCTAATTTAGTTCTCCAGAGTGGTGTTTTAGATTGCTACAATGGTGTGAGGATAGCTGAGGTTTTGTTGGTTTTTATTGGATCCTTGTTGCACAAAGCGTAATGGAGGTCACATAGATGTTTACAGCATTCAGCGTTATCGGGTTTAACAAATGAGCCAGCCACGCATATCGCTGAGTCAGATCGCCATAACAACACCTCATAAATATGAATGAGTGTAGACTATTATTAGCATGAACTGCTCTACCTCACCACAGCTACTCAGACTGAGTATGTTCTCATGTGTAAATGGGTATACAGCCTGAATAAACAGGCTGTGGAACCGTGGGCCGACTACTTAACCTCTCATTCCAGCTGTGTTGAGGGGTTATCCACAAGCACATCTGTTTGAGATGGTAACCACTCCTGTGAGGGTCGTAATATTAAAGCTTGGGTAGGGCTTTAAAACCAGCTTGATCATATGGTAATTACCTCTGTAATTAACCTTCACTCTGTCCTGACAATCGAGCACATATGTGTGTCGTGCAGAAATCATTCAGATACATACTAGATTTATTACCTAGTTTAAGACCTATTGATCTGTTGGAGCTCATCTTTCCAAAAACCTGAAGACTTGGTGGGTGTGTGCGATTAGCATTGATTGCATGTTTTGCAATGGCTTTGCAAAGATGCACGGCCACCATTGTGTTGTGAAGATCAACAAAAAATGGTCATTAGATGCATCAAGCTAATTTGGCACATTGCATGGCAACCTTTTTATCACTGAAAAGTAGGGCTGCACGATATATCGCATGTGATAGTCATGCGCATCTCGTCAGTAAAGTCGGTTCTGTGATTACAAATAAATCTCTATCACCTGTTTTCAGATGGAGCGGCAATTAATACACAGAGCCGTAGTTCACTGACAAGCTATGCAATATCACGTTCACTATCGCATGCGATGTATCTGCGATTTTGAGCGCAAATTGCGTAGCTTGTCAATGAACTACGGCTCTGTGTATTAAATGCCGCTCCATCTGAAAACCGGTGATAGAGATTTATTTGTAATCACAGAACCGACTTTACTGATGAGATGCACATGACTATCGCATGCAATATATCGTGCAGCCCTACTGAAAAGCCCTTGATTGCTTTGGCGTACATCAGACAGTGTCCTTTACAAGCCTTACACCCTGCCTCATTTCCTCTTTGGGATCTTCATTCATTTTTATTTTCCTGGGTTGGCAGCTCTGTATAATCCAAACCAGTGTTCAATTTCCTGATGGGCATTGCTGAGTGATCTTGGAGATTCACCCATTCAGCCTCCAAGCCATCCATCACGCTGACGTTTGAGAACACACATGCCACAGCCAATGTACTTGTACCACAATCTCGGCTGTCAAGGAAATGGAGAACTAAAGGGACAAGTCACCCCAAAAATAAAAATTCTAGGTAACACTTACAGTGTCCTTGTAAAATGCTACATGTACTTACTATAGTAATAACAGTGCATAGTGATGCATAATGACCAGTGTTGGGAAGGTTACTTTGGAAAAGTAAGAAGTTAAAGATTACAAGTTGCCCTATTTAAAATGTAATATGTAGTGTAACTATCTGAATTACTTTATTAATGTAACTGATTACATTTGATTACTTTTTGAATACTTTTCTAAATTTCTAATGTTTTCAACTGTTAATAATTTTAAAACATGTAAATCAGACAGGGTTAAACTTACAGTAGTACTCAACACTGATTACTGTCAGACTTTCAAAATCCTTCATTACTTGAACTACGAGTATAGTAATTTAATTTTAAAGCACAGCCACCACAAAATCAGACTTACTTTGAGATCATTCTGAGGTTAAATACAGATTTAAAACCATAACAAGAAATAGTTTAGTACTTATGATGCTGTTTTTTAAAAAAATCAAATAGTTGCATAGTTATGACAGGAAACACTGGCATCTAAGAATGGCTTGGAACAGTTCATCATATAAACAGTTAATCTTAAAAAATAATGCAAAGCCTTATACATAAACCCAAATAGGAAATAAAACGGTTATTAAATAAGCATGTGTCCTATTCCATATACTAAACTCCTGAAACATTGGTGTCTTACATTTTAGAGCAGTCAATGCAATGAAAGAAATCAATAAAAACTGTATGTGGGTGTGTGTGAAAAAAAAAAAAAAAAAAAAATCATATGTAACCCACTATGTAACCGTTTACATTTTCATATTTTTACTGCAACGATTACAATTACATTTTGTAAATAATTAATTTAGCTACATGTAACTTATTACTTCCCAACACTGATAATGATTAACCCTAAATTAAACCCTTACCCTTATAGTAAGTACATGCTGTTATTACTCAGTACCCTACAATGTAACGAGCACATTAAAATAAGGTAACCAAATTCTGTTGTTTACTCACCCTCATGTTCTTCCAAACCAGTTTGACTTTTTCCAAAAAAAAAATTCTTCTAATATCCAGAGTGCTTTTTCTTTTTTTTTTTTCATTCAATAAAAGGGCAACCTCCAAAAATGTAGCATAAAATAGTTCATATAATTCGTACACTGTTCACTGGAAATTTTCCGGTCAAGTATGGAAGCTTGTTTCCACCTCAGAGTAAAGAGGAATGATATTGATGGAATCACTTACAGAACATTTTTTCCAGCTGATATAAAATGAAGACATTGACAGTCAGAATACACCTGGCTTTAAAAAGTTCAAGCCTCATGTAAATTCAAGCATGTGTGGGTGTGAATGCTAAATTAGTTATTGTTATTATCATCTTTATCGCAACTGTTCTTAGTGTGAACCTGCCTTTACATTACATTTTTGTCCATTTCCCTTTGTGCATTTGTTTAAAAATGTTCCTTTCTGGTTTAGTGATCTGCTGAATGGAGATATTCTTTTCGATATGGCTGAGTGGTTGCCAAATATCCTCAGATGGCTAACCTGCTGATGCTAACATTTTTGTTGTTGTTTTTGTGTGCACATCTGTCTTTTCTTCACTCTTTGATTTAGTGATCTCTGCTGAGATCATGTGGGCCTCTGCCATGCCTTTTTCATTTCTCTATGTAAGCAGATTTGTTCCCCACTGGGTGTGTTTGAGACACAATTCCAGACTAGTATGTCACGCTATGGAGCTGAAGAATCCCTCATTTTTACCAATATTTGCATGAATGCCTGTATGCACGTTCTTTCATCCATCGTTATTTGGGATCAACGTCAAGTCCCTTTCCTTCGTTGATGTGCTCATTTACAGTAATGCCGTGCTAGGAGTGCTCTTTATGTTTCATTTTGTTGGGAATCAGTATAAGTGTCTGATAGGTTCTTCAGTAATTAAAGTCAGTGGAGCTTAGCCATGTGTGATGTAGTGCACTTGAGTTTGGGCCGTAGGGAAAGACAGGATGAGACTGTCAATATGCACTAGTCACTGTCAACACTCTGATGGTTAAGAATAGCGGCAAAGGCTGTAAGTTTGATCCTTGTTTGTAAAGTAAACACCAGGCTAGTATTATTTTGATCTTTGTCTTCTGAGAAACCTTGTTTTGGCAGAATTTGAAGGTAACTTTGTATGTATCTCTTGTGGGGAATGAGTTCTGTGAGAAATTTATCCAAGATGGCGAGCACAGGGAGAATTTTTATTTTTTTATTATTGTTTTTTGTACTAGTTTGACAAGATAAGTTTGTTAGCTTAGCGACATGCTAACACCAAACTCCTGCACTTCATTTAAGTAGCACTGTTTGTTTCTGTCTATGTAGTAGAGTGTTCTAAATCAGTCACTTGTGAGGTTCCATTTCTATAAGAATGTGGCCTTATAAGGTTGGTGCCTGTGTAGGCTGTAGACAGCTAGGCAGCACACTAGGTTTTGGAACAGACCCAGTATGTGACTCCAGTGTCTGTAGAGATTCTACCAGTTCATCGTATTTCCTCACTATGTGTTTGCGTGCAGAGAGGGTCGCTGAGATTTGACGAAGTGTTCATTTTGCAAATATATTCATCCCCCCCCCTTGCTTTTCTTTTGTTCCAGTGCTGAGGCTGCTGAAGGAGGGAGCTGACCTGAACACAGTGATTTCCTCAGGAGGATCTCTGCTCCATCTGGTAAGAACATAAGGACAAGCGCTGACAAATTCAGTTACATGTGCCTTGCCTCTTGAGCCGTCATACACTGTGGCTGTGATGTCCTCAGCAGAATATCTAACTGTTACTGTTTAAAATCAGTGTCCCAAAACTCAGTTTCTTTACCTCTGAGGTCCTCTATAATATATGTAGGCTTATTTTAAAGGAATATTATAAAATGTTCTGACTTGAATTTTTGGTTCGACAAGCCACACCTGGGACACATGTTCTGTATTCCTGTAACGTTCTGTAACCCTTATAAGCTGATCAGCCATTTTTTAATATAAATCCTCATCCTCAGTCTGACTGTGAGCATCGCAGCAAAAATTAAGCATCATAATGATTAGATATATACCAAACTTACCAAATAATAGTTTGATAATCTCTAAATAAATTTCCAAATTTATTTTTTATAAACGTAAAATCTAAAATTCTTACGCAACAGGTCGATGCATAGAAAGAAAGCTTTGCATCTACAGATTCTCTCTCTTTCTTTTTTATATTTTATTTTACTGTAGAGGAGTTTCAAAAGAAGAGAAATTTACAAAAATCTAAATGACCCACACTCTTACTGTTCCTGGTCAAATGTGACTGCACACAGTCAGTGTATGAGCCTTTTTTTGTGAAGCTTAAGAGGGTTGAAGCCGTTATTAATTCATTTTCCTTTATTCGACAATGCCTGGTTATTTATGACACCGATATGTTCTGTTCGGTGCCTGTTTGCCAACTGAATGGTGGACGTCTATTACACTCCCTTTAGTTGGTTCATTGTAACTCAGGGAAACATTTGACACCATTCAGTGACACTGGCTTTAATAGACCCGGTCCATTGTGTGAGCACTACACTCAAGCAAGATGGATGACTCAATTTTTTGTTAGTTAATTTTGTGACCATAGAGAGGTAAATAAATTTAAAGGGTTCGCCAGGGTATAGTACAGCTAAACAGAAACAAATCCAATTTCAGCAGTAATTGGATACAGTTTAATTAAGTCTTGGCACTGTCTAGGAGTCAGAGATTCTCAGACAGAAAACAATACATTTTTTATGGTGCTGCATATGAAATCAACCATTCATATCCAATGCAATATATGAAATTATTTTTTAAATTACAATTTTGATTATTGCACCTCTAACAAAAATCAACCTGCGCCTCAGTGCAATTAATGCAATTATCTAATGTGAAAAGAGCTAAATCTTTTTAATCCATTTAAATGTCTCATTTAAATGCACAGTAGATTAGCTAAATAATGTCTGAATAATGTTAATGCACTCATTCATTAAAGCACTCGGAAAGTTTGTTATTGGGCAAAATGATTTAAGTTCGAGGCAGTTGACATTCAATGAAATATCTTTCCAAAAATGACAGTGGGTGCAAGTATTAGGCTTCATAAATATATGAATTTCATAGCATTAGATATATGATTTTTGTAATGGCTTTTAATCAACTAGTGTCAATTTTAGTGGATGCAAGAAGTATTTTTTTTTTTTTTTTTTTTTTTTGTGAAACCATCGCAAGTATTTTTTTGTAAATGGAGATTTCTGTAAGATGAGAAGTGAAATCCTCTTGCTCCCCTGTGACTGGGAATGCTACATGTCTGCCTCTTTTGCTTTTGTCTCTGCAGTGCGCCCGCCATGACAATGTGTTCGCAGCAGAAATTTTGATAGAGAAAGGACTGAATGTCAACCTGCAGGATGAAGACCTCTGGACTGCCCTGCATGTTGCCTGTGCCTGTGATCACGCAGATATGGTGCTGCTGCTGCTGCTGGTGAGAAATACACCACAAACACAGACACAAGGGATGCACGATATTGGATTTTTGCTGATATCCGATATACCGATAATTTTCAACTCATTTTGGCTGATTGCCGATGCCAATACCGATATATAATTATTTTAAATTTTGGTTAGAACTTATTTGTTAGAATTAAATAAATAATAATAAAGTTATTTTATAATGATAGTACACTGAAGATTTGAAAATAACTATAAATAAACTATATGTTAATCACTGCATTTTTTTTTTTTTTTTTTTTTTTTCCAGAAAGATGCAGTGGTAACCTTAACATTTTAGTTTATGATTTAACATTTGTAAATGGTCTAAAGCAAACGAGTTGTAAAAATTCTGAAAATATTTTAGAGCTCATAATTTGTTTAAAAATATAACATATTACATATTAATAAATAAATCAGTATACATAAAATTATTTAATTTAAGTGTCATGTTTATTTTATTTTTTTGTTGTTTTTTTTTGTTTGTTCATGTAAGCTATAGCTCCTGACCTTTAAATCAAAACATATGATTTTATGGCATCAATTACTGCTTTATTTAATCAGAAACAGTCTAAATATTATTTTTGTATTTTGCTTTAATTTTATTAGAAGTAGGCCAACAGTGCCACCTACGGAATTAAAACTCCTTACCGAACGGGCATTAGGACCGTTCTGTTGCTGCATGTGCTATTACTGTTTACTCTATCACACACTGAACACATCATTCTGTATGTGCATTCTCAGTTTAAATGCAGCGATCCAAAACAGTGAATCCAATCACCATTCAGGCAAAACTTTGCTTCAAGAATGAGCCACAATGCTGATGTGATCTAATTGCACTGTTGACGTGATGTAATCGCTAGCACACCCTGAGCACATGTGAGTTAATGTATTCCTCTTATCGGCGAGACACATCGGCATAATTTTTCATATCGGGCCGATGCTGAAATTTACATTTAAAGCCATTATCGGCCGATTCCGATATTGGTCCGATAATGTCGTGCATCCCCTAACAGACACCAAATCAAAATGTGAGTTTTGTATCTTTTAGTACATTTAGTTCATTCATAACTGACAAATTTCACTTATAGTACAACAGTCTCTTTTCTGGAAAACTGTGGCAAAAATATTAATGATTGCAATTAGGGAAATACGAAATCAAAAATATACTGTAGCTAACAGATTTCGAAGTATTGCAAACTTTTTTGGCCAACACTGGAAAGAAATCTGCACTTGTCAAGTGTTTTAATGGGGTTTTCAGGAGAAGTCTTGTTATTTCTTTTCAACAGTGTCATCTGTGACACCTCTCTTTAATACAATTAAAATGTTTGTGTGCTGAAGAATGAAGGAAAAAATAAAATGAAAGAGATAAAAAAAACATGACTGCCTGCCTCCATGCACTCTTCCACCAGGGTATTGAGAATTTAACAAGCTCCTTGAGTCGACACACCACACCCCTGACCAGCCTTGATAGGTGTGTGTTTCCAAGTGCATTTGAGTAGCACATAGATATAGGGGAGGGAAGACATGTCCATCTTTCTTGACAGCCGTTGTAATTGGCAAGCATATCACCAATGAGCATGTGGAATAGAGTGGCAAGGATATTCTTAAAAGTTTGTTTCTCTATGGAAGAAAATCCACTCATACAGATTTAGAACATCATGAAGGTGAGTGAATCATGACTGAACCTTTAAAGTCACATGTGTGTCGAGTTCCAGTCAGAGATTGGTAAAGATGCACATTACCTAATATTTCAAATACATCATCACTGAGATTCTCTTTGACACAGTCACTTATGGCCTCTTGACCTATACGTTTAAGACATGTTTTTCTGTAAAGCTGCTTTGAAACAGTATGTATTATGAAAAGTGCCATAGAAATAAATGTGAATGGAATTGAACATGCACGTCTCTCCTGTAGGAGGGAATCCGGCTAAGACAGCTTAGAGTAAAGTTTTGTCATATGTCGGACATGATGAATCAGTTGAGCGTAATCCTCCGCAGTGCTGCCAGATCCAGGCAGGATCAGGATTTCCCTGCGTCTTTAGACAGGCAGTGTTCAGTCAGCATGAAGTCATGTCAGATTGTTGCCTTTACCACAAACAAACACAGCAAATCCTCCAAAATAATACGCAGGTGATTTAACTTACCCTTATAGAATATCTGCAGTATTCCTGTAAAAGAAGGATTTTTGAATGGGTAAATATGTATTATTTCGTAAAGGGTTAGTTTACCTAAAAATGAGAATTGGCATTAATTACTCACGTCATGTCGTTCCAAACCCGTAAGACCTTCGTTCATCTTTGGAATGAAAATTAAGATATTTTTGATGAAATCCAAGTGCTTTCTGACCCTGCATAGACCGCAAGGGAACTATCACGTTCAAGGCCCAGAAACCTTGTAAGGACATTGTTAAAATAGTTCATGTGACATCAGTGGTTCAACTGTAATTTTATGAAGCTCTGGGAATACTTTTTTGGGCTAAGAAACAATAATAATGACTTTATTCAATGATTTCCTTTCTTCCGGGTCAGTCCGCCACCATTCATGAGAGTACCACGATGCATGTGTGTGGTGCTGCTGACGCAGGAGCTGGCATTCTAATGTGGAACACGCATGCGCTGTGCCTTGTTTACAAGTAGAGAAATGCACACGCATGTGTCATGATACTCTTGTGAGCATATGTTGAAGACTGTCGCAGAAGAGAAGACATTGAATAAAGTAGTTATTTTTGTTTTCTTTGCGCACGAAGTATTCCCGTAGCTTCATAACATTAAGGTAGAACCACTGATGTCACATGGACTATTTTAACGATGGCCTTACTACCTTTCTGTCTTGAATGTGGTAGTTATTTTGCTGTCTATGGAGGGTCGGAAAGCTCTCGGATTTCATCAAAAATATCTTAATTTGTGTTCTGAAGATGAACAAAGGTCTTAAGGGTTTTGAACGATATGAGGGTGAGTAATTAATGACAGGATTTTCATTTTTGGGTGAATTGTCCCTTTCATTTTCACTTTAATTTTCTTAAGTCGACTCAAAATACAATTTGCAACCCTTTTTACTTCCAAAATGTCACCTATTAATTCAGGAATCCTGAAATTGAATGTTAGAATGAAATATTTTACATTTTAATATATTAAAGTATTTAGATCCTGAAATCGTACACACCAGAGCTAGAGTTGCATGATAGAGAGGAGAAAAAAAAAAGTGACATTTTTATTTATTTTTTATTTTTTTATTTTGACATGAATTTTTACTTGAATAGTTATATTGAGAAGTAATTATAAAATGGAGTGATTTTTTTTTTTTTTTTTTTGCAGCTGCATAGAAAATAATAATAATAATAATAATAATAATAATAATAATAATAATAAAGACTTGCTCTAAAAATATATTTTGAGTACAAACCATCCTTTTAGGGCTGAACAATTTTGGGGGAAAAAAACCAAAACAAAACAAAAAAACCTTGTTTACACTGGTTATACTTTTTACAAGACATCTATCAATAATCAATAAATGAAGAGGTATTTTTTTTTAATTATTGCATAAAAAATATTAAACATAGTAAGAAATCTATTACTATGCAATACTGTTGTACTGTGTGTGTGTGTGTGTGTGTATATATACACCTGTAATAGGGCTGCACGATATATCGTTTCAGCATCGATATCGCGATGTGCGCATCTGCGATAGTCACATCGCAGGATGTGCGATGTTTAGTAGGCCTGATCGTTATATTTATACTGATCGTTTTCTTTGCTCACACACAGACACCGTGTCTACTCCGGACGCGACAGCTGTACAGAGATACCCATTTTTAAATAAATTTAGTAGCAGAGCTACTGCAAGCGATTTTCAGTGCTGGAAATCCATTTATCCTTTGTTGAAACTTCCGCGTCGTCGAGGAGAACACATCACGGATGTTTAGCAACGGCAGGCGCCAGGAAAGCGCAAGCTCCTGAGCGCTTTGGAAAGGAGGAGGAAGTGGCGCGGCGGGAGTTTTCCACGCGTTTGCAGATGTGAACGGCCCCAAAGTCTTTCTACACTGGATGCGACAAAGCGACCGCTGCCAGTCGTGTCAACTTTGTGTCAGTATGTCATAGATAGAGCGAGGCATATCAGTTTACTGGCGGGGATTCGTCGTGTCGCGCCGCATCCAGTGTAGTGCGACACATATGCGCGAAACCGTGTCAAAATGCATGTCTCCAAGTATCCTTGTAAAAAAAAACAAAAAAACAGTTGCTTATGTCTTAGGTGAACAATTGAGAAAGAAAGAGGATAACAATAACAGCAGTTTAATGTCTCTGTTGCTTTCTGTGTCATAATCAAACAACAAAACAGAGAAAAATCACTTTTGTAGCTTTAACACAGATTTATTAGATTTAATTTATACAATGAAGACTGTATTATGCAGTGTTATTTTACATTTTATTATTCAATTTCTGCACCTGAATACTGTTGGACTTGCCTTAAAAATACAAAGCACTGTTTATTTCATTTGTATCTTTGTTCTATTATATTTATCTATGCTTGTAAATTGTTTATTTCCTATGCTGATTTACTCACCTACAAAATCAATATTTTTTCTCTCTCCAAATAGAGCTATTCAAGTCATTTGGTGATTTTTTTTTTTTTTTTTTTTTTTTTTTTTTTTCATATCGCAATATATATCGCAGAAAAACAAAATATCGCAATGTGAGTTTTTTCCAATATCGTGCAGCCCTAACCTGTAATATTACAATATTAATATTTGCATATTAATTCCTTAATTGCATCTATTTTTTCTCAAAGGTAAATCCATTTAAATTTTATTTTGGTAGAAAACTGTAGTGAGCCTCTGCAGCTTATCTTTTGTTGGTAACAGATTAACATTGCATTCCCAAATTCTTGTTGTAAGAGACATGCAGACATTGAGTTTGCGTGGAGCAACATTTACCATAAACCAAGCTGCTCTGAAACTCTGCTATATTGTGCTTTAGATTTTATTTTGATATATTGTGCAGCCTTATACTGACTCCCCCTTGGATTCACAGACAGTTAAGTCACAAGTGTGTCACTGTTGTGCTTCACACTGTTATGCCAGGCAAAAGCTCACTCCGTGTGCGTGTCAGTGGAAGCTCAAAGTAACAGGGATATCTGGGTTATTTTTAGCACTGTGACTTCAAAGAGCATCTTTCCTAAGGAGAATTTCTTCTCCAAATGTTAGAGTGGGGAGAAGAAGCTCAAGATTATTTCTGCTCATTGGCTCCAGTGCAGCACAGCATGCATATGTATCCTGTTTGCTACGGGCACTGATAGGCCCTGAATGTTTGAGTCATATTTATTAAATTAAACTTGGAAGAGTGAGACCGAATGACTCTAAAACTTTGTCACAAATGTGGCCCCCAACGTAGGGCTCCCTCTGTGAACCGTAAGACCATGACACCCCTGGTTGAAATCATTATAAATGATGTTTGTGATATGTGGCTTTGCATTTGAGAGGAAAGACTTTGACTGTCAGTCAAAAAGTAGAGTTGGAAAGGCCGTTAAATCAGCAGGCTGTTGAATCGTGCATCGCCTCCCTCGGATTTCCAATGACAATGTAATTGAAGCATACGATTGAAAATCGGCTTTAAACACTGCTATGATGCACTGCAGGAAAACAGACCGACTTAATAGAATCTAAAACTGACTTGGAGAAATAGTGGAGATTTATGCCATTAATTTGTCATTGAACAGCATATCCTCCACAAATTAGAAGTCTTGGGGTGTAAACAGACTATGAATCAGTGTGTTTATCTCTGAAGAGAATCTAAAAGGAACACACCAGGGGAAGACGTTCGCCCCCTTCAATCCAAATCCATTTACAATGATTCCAACACAAGCTGTTCCTCATCCAGTGAGCTCATCCTTCATATTGATGACTGAATCATTTCATTATTATCAAAAGAAAATGAAAGCTCTGCCAGCTCACGCATCACACATGCTGCCACGTTTCCAGCTTCTAGACCTCAGGTGAAAGCACATCACGATCTTCGAATCTCCATGAAAAAATACGCTCAGAAATCTTGAAGAAAACTGTCGTCTGGTTATTGTTATTCTGAACGTGCAACATGGAGACAAGAGCTTTGCCTGCTCTACTTTTCAGTGTGTGTCTGACTCCAGACCACTTTCGACCTGATTTTCACTAGAGCGTGAAGCAGCAAACCATGTGCGCTTGCCAGCTTGCTTCAATCACAGAGCCCCTTTAGGAATACTGGCCAAAAATACACTTACTACTAGTACTACTACTACTACTACTGCTACTACTACTACAACCCAAATTCCGGAAATGTTGTGTTTTTTAAATTTGACTAAAATAATTTCAAATTACATGAGCCAATATTTTATTCACAATAGAACATAGAGAACATAACAAATGAGCTCATTTCAAATTTGATGCCTGCTACAGGTCTCAAAATAGTTGGGATGGGGGCATGTTTAAAGTGGTGTAGCATCTCTTCTTCTTTTCAAAACAGTTTGAAGACGTCTGGGCATCGAGGTTATGAGTTTCTGGAGTTTTGGTGTTGGAATTTGGTCCCATTCTTGCCTGATATAGGTTTCCAGCTGCTGAAGAGTTCGTGGTCATCTTTGACTTATTTTTTGTTTAATGATGCACCAAATTTTTCTATAGGTGAAAGATCTGGACTGCAGGCAGGCCAATTCAGCACCCGGACTCTTCTACTATGAAGCCATGCTGTTGTAATAGCTGCAGTATGTGGTTTTGCATTGTCCTGCTGAAATACACGTCACCTGGAGGGGAGCATATGTTGCTCTAAAACCTTTATATACCTTTCAGCATTCATAGTGCCTTCCAAAACATGCAAGCTGCCCATACCATATGCACTTATGCACCCCCATAACATCAGAGATGCTGGCTTTTGAACTGAACGCTGATGAGACACTGGAAGGTCTCCCTCCTCTTTAGCCCGGAGGACACGACGTCCGTGATTTCCAACAAGAATGTCAAATTTGGACTCATCTGACCATAGTACACTTTTTTCCACTTTGAAACAGTCCATTTTAAATGAGCCTTGGCCCACAGGACACGACGGCGCTTCTGGACCATGTTCACATATGGCTTCCTTTTTGCATGATAGAGATTTAGTTGGCATCTGCAGATGACACGGCAGATTGTTTTCCGACAGTGGTATCTGGAAGTCTTCCTGGGCCCATTTAGTAATGTCAATGACTGAATTATGCCGATGAGTGATGCAGTGTCATCTGAGGGCCCGAAGATCACGGCATCCAACAAAGGTCTTCGGCCTTGTCCCTTACGCACAGAGATTTTTCCAGTTTCTCTGAATCTTTTGATGATGGTATGCACTGTAGATGATGAGATTTGCAAAGCCTTTGCAATTTGATGTTGAGGAACGTTGTTTTTAAAGTATTCCACAATCTTTTTACGCACTCTTTCACAGATTGGAGAGCCTCTGCCCATCTTTACTTCTGAGAGACTCCCTTTTATAGCTAATCATGTTACAGACCTGATGTCAATTAACTTAATTAGTTGCTAGATGTTCTCCTTGCTGAACCTTTTCAAAATTTATTGCTTTTTCAGCCCTTTGTTGCCCCCGTGCCAACTTTTTTGAGACCTGTAGCTGGCATCAAACTTGAAATGAGCTCATTTAGTGGATAAAAGTGTAAAATTTCTCGGTTTAAACATTTATGTCCTCTATGTTCTATTGTAAATAAAAATATTGGCTCATGTAATTTGAAAGTCTTTTAGTTTTAATTTTATTCAAATTTAAAAAACGTCCCAACATTTCTGGAATTTGGGTTGTACTACTACAGACACATATATACACAGACCCAGCGTTCAGTGTTCTGTTAACTACTGTACATCCATAATAACATCAAGACTTTACGCAGAGATCTAGTTCAGTCTGTATCACAACTGAAATATTATCTATAATGCCGTTGTTTAACCTTCTCTTCATCTGCAGTTCAATGTGGTGAGGTTAATCCACCCACCTGAGCATCTTTATTCAGATGAAGTATAAGCTCAAACCCCATCTGTCGCCATTTGTTCACATCACCAGCCATAATAATGTAACAAAATAACAAAGATTAATAAACCATTTCAGTATGAAGTGGCAGCAGTTAAACGGACAGTTCTGTCATCATTTACTCATCCTCAAATCTGTCTAGCTTGTTTTGAAGAATATATGTGTTTTGTCCATACAATGAAAGACAATGGGGTCCAATGTTGTTGGGACCCCACTAACTTACAGAATCTTCTTTAGTTTTCCACAGAAGAAAGAAAGTCATACAAGTTTGGAACACTTTAATTAAAGCTTCATACATCCACACCAGTAGGTGTCAGTGTGATGTCCAAGATCACTGTGACGAAAAGCCAGTGAGGTGTAAACAAAATATACTAAGTGCAAAATATAATTACACTACTAAGTTCAAACATGGCAGAGATTTTCAAAATAGAACCACTTGGAGAGGTCTTGCATGAAAAAAAAAAAATCATAATAATAAAAAAAATTATAAATAAATAACTAAATAAAAAAATAAAAAATAAAAAATAAAAAAACAATCATTCTACATAAAATGTCTCATGGGTCATTCAACTGAACACACTTGAGTTTAAAAACACAAAACAGGTTATTGGGAAAACAACAACAACAAAAAGTTTTTAATAGTTTAACTTTATCTTCAGTGCCACATTTTTAGGATGTTCTGTCATTCATATGACACTGCAAAAGATGCAAGCGCAAGAGTCAAACACGTCTGCCTAACGCATATTTACATAGAAAACAATGGAAAAGCAGCATAGTGGAATGAAAAAGTTCATTCTTTGTGAACAGCCCCTTACAATGTTAATATTTAGGAATTTGTGTTTGTATACAGTTTGGCAGAAGAGGACAGTGTGTGATATTCTTTTAAACTGAGGTCAATATTACTGCATTTAATCCAGCTACATCATCTCCCAGTTTGTGTCTGTTTGTTTCTGTGTGTTTGTGTGAAAGTGTTTGAGCATCTGCATGTGAACTGTGCCTTGAAGAATTCTGTTTGATAGTACTCACAACAGCTTTAACGTGTTTGTGTGTGTGTGTGTATGTGAACCATTGCTCGGCACTGTATGAATGAATATTTCTAAAAGTAGGTCTCATTTGCATAACAGTATGCAAGTCAGAGTGCACAGAGCTCTCGTACGGCAGAGATAACTTAAAGACTTAATTAACTGCATGAAGACGTGATCCTCTCACTCTGAAGATCCCTTAATAGTGGCCACGGTCTTACCTCTTTTTAAAACAGACCTTTTTTATTACACTCTAAATTCAGTGTACCACAACCTCTTTTCCTGTCGGATGTACAAGCCCTCCGTTTACTGAGTGCGAATATCGTATTTATCTTAGAAATAAAGCATAAGAGAGTGTACAGCAGGGGTGTCAAACTCAGTTCCTGGAGGGCCGGAACCCTGCAGAGTTTAGATGCAACCCTAATTAAACACACCTGATCCAACTAATCAGGTCCTTCAGGCTCAATTGAAAACTACATGGTTTGTGTGTTGGAGCAGGGTTGGAACAAAACTCTGCAGGGCTGCGGCCCTCCAGGAACTGAGTTTGACACCCCTGACGTACAGGAATGTTTGTACTCTTAGCATTCTACTATACTACATTCATTATTTCTGCACTACACTTTAGTACACTTGACAAAATGTGCAGTACACAGCAGTTCTGTTATACTGCCAATACTGTTATAGTTGTTATTGATATTTAAAATTAATTTTAATATTTTTCATTTTAATTATAAAGATTTAGTAACTTTTATATTTTTGTCTTTTTTTTATTCATTTTAATGTGTACACTTTTTGATTTTTCAGCATTGATTTTAATACTTCAAGTTAAAATAAATGAAGTTAAAAGGTAGCTGATTTTTTGTTTGTATTTTTAGTTAATGCTATTTTATTTTATTTTACTTTATTATAGTTTTAGTTTTGTTAACTATAATATCTGATATATAAAACACACACCTATTTGACCCTCTTTTTCCACTGATGACAAACGAGGACATAATATCAGGTGGGATTTTTAAAGATTCTGTGAAATCAAAATTGTTGTTTTGTTGCATTTAGTCCATGTATGTTCTTGATATTTACATTTTGACGATGCATTGACCGGAAGCTTCAGTGATTACCATCTTCAGTGTTCAAATGCAATTCATGC
The DNA here is from genome assembly GCA_039654775.1 of Spinibarbus caldwelli. Lineage (NCBI taxonomy): Eukaryota > Metazoa > Chordata > Actinopteri > Cypriniformes > Cyprinidae > Spinibarbus > Spinibarbus caldwelli. Next base: position 30,003,705 of record CM077233.1, on the reverse strand, counting down.
CTCATTACATATGTAGATACTTGTATGTATAGAAATCAATTTTTGAGTAAAAAAGTAGTTTTCAGTAAACAGCATGTGTCTGTACAGTTATAGTTTGATTGACAACCTTAAGCCTGACTGACATGTCATTGTTTGGTTAGCTGTGTGTCAGAAATTGTGACTTAACGCAGCCCTCTGTCTGGCTCTGTAAGTTTATTGAGATAAGAAGAAAAAAACAAAAACAAGGATTCTCCTCTAGCAAGCCCCTTTAACCTCTTTTCTCTCTGCCTCTGCCTGTGGGTGAGTCACCCGTCTGGAGAAAGGGTTGTCTCCGTTGCTATGGTTACACATTTTCGATCTCCGTATTACTTTTCAGCGGTCTTGCTGTGTCTTTTGCTCCATTTAATGTCAGTTGCAGTACATGCAGTCGTGTCTTCCACAAGTCAGTCAGCAATAATCTCTCAAAATGTATTTCCAGTTATTCGGCACACAAATACTAACTAAAATATATTTCAACCCCAAATCAATAATAATAATAATAATAATACATTGTTTTTCAAAAGAAAATAAAGACTGTCTTTAGGACAATTAATATTTGTTGCATCATGACCATTATTTCATTATTAAATCTTTATCTGTCTGTTTGTCTGTCTGTCTATCTATCTATTTTATAAAGTTTGATATGCTTGTAGTAATACACTAATATTTTTTTTTTTGAAACTTTAAGTTGCACAAATTAACTATGTATTATGAACAAACATAAATTAACAACAAAAAGTATATTAATAAATAATTATGGTAACCCTTATAGGGAACACAGTCACTTTTAACTATGACTTCCCTCAATAAACTTCTGATTTGCTGCTTATTAATATTTAATAAGGTAGTTGTTAAGTTTAGGTATGGGGTTAAATTAAGGAATCTAGAATAAAGTCATGCAGAATATTTGCTTTAAAGAAACAGTTCACCTAAAAATGAAAATTACCCCATAATTTACTCACCCCAAGCCATTCTAGGTGTATATGACTTTCTTCTTTCAGACGAACACAGTCGGAGTTGTTTTAAAATTTATCCTGGCTCTTCCAAGCTTGGTAATGCTGGTGGATAGTGGCTGTTATTTTGAAGCTCCAAAAATCGCATATCCGTCGTAAAACTAACCCATACGCCTCCAGGGGGTTAACACGTCTACTGAAGAAGATCGATGGGTTTTTGGAACAAAAATATTTATATTTTTTAAATTCTAAACTCAAATCTCTGACTTCCGGCAACGGCCGTATGCGCGTTCAGGAGAGTCTAGTTCCGGCTTCTTGGCTGACCACTGACTCGACGTATGACGTAAGCCGCATTCATTCTTATAGTGAAATCTTCTGACCTTTTTTTTAACTTCTCGTTTTCGACTTTTAGTTCATTACCGGCGTTTAGTATTGCTCTATCCTCGTTCATTTATTCTGACCTGAGCATACGCTACGCAAAATGCAAAATTCAGTAACTTGTTTCTTTCTTTTGACTTTTGGGGTGAAATTTGACTGGAGTGTGTTCTTGCCAGGTTTCTGAAACTTGACACCCCATTTCCTTCACTAATATGCTTCACTGGTTTTATAATGCAAACTGTTTTATATTTCAGTTTTTTTTTTTTTTTTTTTTGTGTTGTCTCTGCTGTTAATGCTCTTATCTCTGCTGTGCAATATGCAGTGCTTTAGGTCAGAATCTCCCACACACACTCAGACTTCAGGCTAGCAGTATCTCTCTCTCTCTGTCTCCCTCTACCTCTCTCTCTTTCCTTTCTCCATTTTTTACTGCATCCTGTTTCCAAAAGTGGACCATAACGACCTATTTTTTTGGATTAGTCAGAGTCAGGATTTAGGAGGTACTGTGTTAGGCTGCCAATCACAGACTCATCTTTATTTCATTTAGGTAAGACATGCATTAGGTAAGGGTTCATTAGCTTAGTCATTTCCTATGAGGATTACTTCCTGAAGAAACAAACCTATATTAAATTGACGTCATGGAAAAAGGATTTTCCCTGCTACTTTTCCAACTAAACAGGCATGGCTTTATAATGCATATTATTTTATTTACTGGTAGTATTTGGAAAAATACCTTCAGTTATGGGTAATTTTGCATCAGTTACCTCTTTACATGTATTTGATGTAGATTTTGTCAGTTTTCTGGATGTCACACCTCACACAGGATGTGCTCTTAATCAACTATAGTCATACTTTTATGTTCAGTCGTGATTCAGTTGTAGGACCCTATGATTTTTGCAATGCAGAAAATGCGGACAGAATCTCGGAATCTAGTCATAAAAATGGAATTTACTGTATAATGTTGAATGTCATGGAATTTGCCAAATTGTGGATTAGACGTGTGTATCGCATTCGGTAATGCGATATATCACGATAATGAATATGCACGGTATTGTTATCGTGGGCACTTCAAAATACAGAAAATAATTATTTATTAAAATTTATTCTGAATTTTGAATGCATTTTAAGAATACTTTTCCCATTAAATGGTTAAATGCACAACACTGCAGCATGCTGCGTCAAAGACGCGTGTGCACTCTGACATAAACAAGCACGGATGAGAAGCGCATGGCGGAACGCGTGAGAGACGCTCTGGATGAAAGCGCACATTCTCTCTCTGACAGCAGATGGCGCTGAACAGCAGATGCAGCGTTATTATCCCAGAAACCCCTAAAACAAAGCAGCTGCGCTACTTCTAAAACATATTTAAATAGCTATTCAGGTTTTTGTATTTGCAATGGTGTTCAGCACAGCATCAAATACTTTAATATTTAGACTAAATAGGCTATTTATTTTAAAACTTTTTTTATTTTTAATCTGGTAATTTTAATCTGGACTACAACATGCCCTAGAGATATTGTTTGAAAGTGTTTTGATTTTTTATTGTTCGGTCATACTTTACATTAGTTAATTAATTAGTTAACATAAACTCCCAATGAAAAATTCTTCTAAACGTTCATTAATCTTAGGTAATTGAAATATTTAATAGCACATTGTTAAAATCAAAATTGTAAACTCTTATAAATTTTTTTTTTTTTAAATGAACCCGAGCTAACATGAACTAAGAGTTGTATTATTTTTAACAAAGATGAATAACTTCTGTAGCAAATGTAGCTTTTGCTCATTGATAATGTTAATGCATTAACTAAGGTTAACTAATGAGATCTTACTGTAAAGTGATACCTATTGGTCTTTTAATTCTTTTGCACTTTAATCTGTGTAAAATGTTTAACTTTATACATTTTTTTTTGTGTATTGCTTTATTGTAATTAAATGTTCAGATATTTTTGTTATAAGAAAAGTTAAACCTGTCATACTGTAATATGACAACACTTTTTTTTTTTTGCAACTAAATTTAAATACCGTGATAAAAACATTAGCAATTAATCGCAACATGAAAAATTGATACCGGCATATCCCTATTGTGGGTGAATAAATACAAAGTAGGTCAGTACATTTAAATCAAAATGTGATATGGTATCTGTGAAATATTAAGCTGCAAAAATACCAGTCCTGCATATTCTGTGTGTCTCTGTGTGAACGAATGGTGCAGACCTGCGGTTTTGTTTACTATACACATACTGAAGCGTGTATGCATGTATGCCTCTGCCGCCTATGAACACATGAACATAATCTATAGAACTGCTCTGAGAGTCACTTCATTAACATTTTACCATTTCTTTTGAGAAAAACTATTGACATATATAAAGAGAGAAACTTAAAGGTCTTCACAACAACCTGTCAAAATAAAAGTTTGGTTTAACATGAAGAAACTATGACAGAAATATGCTAATTAATGTAATGATAGGATTACTACTACTAATAAAATTATTATTATTTATTAATATTTGCCAGAATTTATTTACGAGAAAAATTAAATTTATTCAGTATTTCTGATAAAAAAGACCATAATAATAATAATAATAATAATAATAATAATAATAATAATAATAATAATAAATTCATTTTTTAATAAAATCAATTAATTAAAGGTGCTTCAGATTATTACAATTTAATGAAACCATTAAAATGGAATCCAGAAAATTAATAGAAAGCACTGAATTTGGTAAAAAAATAAAACTGAATTTGAGGAATGTAAAAACATATATTTCATAGGGCCGAAAAAAGTAATTTTTGTTAAACTTTGAATAAATTGCTGATAAATTGAAAAATTTAAATGGAAAATCCAGAAAAAAATAAACTGAAAAGAAAAAAGGAATTTGAGAAAAAATAAAACGGATTTCGGGAAAAAAATAAAACAGATTTTATAGGGCCCTACAATTGCTCTCTCCCCAGTCTATTTAAACCATCAACACGAATTATGATGCTAAAAAGTTGTTCAGTCAGAAAGCGTAATGGTGTTGACATCACATTAGCATATCAGTGTCCACGTTTTCATATCAACATCAAGTCACATTAGTGAAATTTCACAGGCAAAATGTCCATTGTCTGTTGTCAATAATGTAGCAATGTTTGAAGCACAGCTCACACAGAAGCCGTTGCAAAATCTGTGTGGTGAAATCTTTAACTTGATTTTGATATATTATTTCACGTGGTTACAAACGTAGTTCAATCGTAAGGGAGGTAATTTGCTTGTTTCCTGCGTAGAAGGGTTGTAAGGGTCAGTGAGAGGGTAAAAAGCTGTCGCAATTAAGCTGGAAAGTGGAAAAGGTGGAAAGTTGTCACAATACCTGTTTACATTGCAATAATCCTTGAGTAGTATTAAAAAGCTAAAAGGTGTTGAACGAGGAATCCACGTCAGTGAACCATGCAGATGTTCTGAAGTTTGCCACATTAGTTAGAAAGTGAACTGTGTTCTCATTTACTTTCATTGCTATTAGCCTATTATCATAACAGATTAAATTTAACAAAGGCAATTAAGCCTGTGCTCAAAGCCCTGTAATGGGACGCAGGCAACCATCATCATGTAGATTAGATGTAATTATGCTACGTGATTGTCCTTGTTTCCTGGTGCAGTCAGAGGAAGGAGTCACTGTTGTTTTTCACTTTACTCGGGAGGAAGTTTCATCTGTTTCTCCTTTGTTGACATGATTCGGCGTTTCTGTTTCTGCAGTCCTCTATACTGTCATGTTCAGTTACTGTGGCCTCTGAAACACACCCAAGCTGAACTCTGCTAAGTGTGTGTGTGCAGATCCCTCGTCTCCTCCTTGTGACCTTGCTTGCACCATAATGTCTCTAAATGAAAGTGAATGAAAAAGGAAGTGATGGGGAGAAAGGGTTGAATGGATCAATAGGCAATATGGCGAAAGTCAAACACACGTCTCCTGCACTGCTGCACTTATCCCATGAAAGACTGTTAATAATTTGAAAGCTTTTCTGTTGGTATTCTGTTGGTAACTACTGGTATTCATCATAACACAAGATTCGTTGAAAGAGTGCTGGAGGTCAGTCTGTTAACCCCTTGTGCTGCCTTCAAATGAGTGTATTGAAAAGGTGTGACACTATTTATGACAATTTATGGTTGCTTTCTAACCTATGATGATCAATCTTTTGGTTACTGCTGTTACTCTCAGCAGGCGTGGATTAACGCACAGGCTTGCATAGGCTCCAGCCTAGGGGCCCCACGTGTGCAGGGGCACCACTATTGCTAGGCGGCATAGCGGCAAAATGTCTGAATGAAAGTATGATAGTGGAGCACAAAAGCACAAAATACAAAGGTTAAAAGAACGACGTGACCAAGATATACTGAAAAATGGATTAACTTGATAAAGCAAGTTCCGTTTTCCGTAGCGTTTGCGTACGCAAGACAGATGTGCTCTTCATTCATCTCACTTCGCAATAATAAAATAATCAGTGGCATCATGCAAATCATTATTGTGTGTTTATTGTAGTGCAAAGAAACTGTTCAAATACTGATCTTATATTAGTGCTGTCAAAATTAGCACGTTAACACAAGTGATTAATTTTATCAGTGTAACGTGTCAAAAATATTTAACGCCATTAACGCAGAGGAGGGGCTAGGGTTGGCCACCCCACTCACAACTGCTGCTTCGGTCTCTTTTTTTTTTTTTTTTTTTTTTTTTTCTTGACAAGAAGTGCCTTTTAGTTGCAGAACGTCTTTACAACCACATCAAATTATAGACTTTTAAGATGCACACTGACTTATATAACCAATGATAACACTGTTTATTTTTCAACCTCACATAAAAATGATTAATGTAACAAAAACACATTTTTGCTGCGATAACTATGACTTGTTAATTAAATTTCTTAAAGAAACAAAGCGTGAACATACTGTACATTACACTGTCGTCATTAGCCCCTCATGGATTCAGTCTTACATGTAGCCTATTCTGTAGCTTATTGTGAATATAAACCATCAGTTATGGTCACCGCAAGTCTAAAATTCATCCGATTTCTGCATTTGGAAATGAACGTTGTGAATGAGGGGTTGTTTTCTGTCATTTAGAGAAATGTCAAATCTGCACACAGAGGAGTTCTTCTGATCTGCAAAAGAACTTTAACAAAAGGCTAGCATGTAAATGAATATGTAATACATGTCTAATTAAATGACAAAATTCTTAAGTTGTTGTCCAACAACAAAGTGTATTATGTCCAATTCATTTTTATTTATTTATTTTTTACATTTTATATATTCCCCCAATCTCAGGCACGCCGAGACTCGTGCAAAACAGTATTATTATCAGTGTTGTTGTTGTTATTATTATTGTTGTTGTTGTTGTTGTTGTTATTGTTATTATTATTATTATTATTATTATTATTATTATTATTATTATTATTATTATTATTATTTAAAATATGGTTTAATTATTATTTACATGTTTTATTTAATACAAAGGAACGGATCATGAAAAGTGATCAGTTTCTTAATTCATGGACATAATTTTTGGCATGTCATGGGCTCTGTATACAGGAAAAGATGTGTAAAAAAAAAAAAAAAAAAAAAAGCAAAGATAACAAATACGTATCACAGTCTATGATAAGTATGCATGACCAGCTGACATGCATCCTAAAATTATTAAATGTAAGTTTTAAACCTCGTTTGTGGCATTAATGTGTCAATAGTGACAAAATATGTGTTAGAACTAGGCCTAGCCTATAACACTCATATAACAATAAGCCAGCTTTTCTATAATTTTATTAGTTTATTTTTTATGACATAATGCACACCTCATTAAATGTGATCTAAACATTGAAAGTTAATACTGGTTTGTACATACAGTAAAAGCAAGCACACTTGAAGCACTGCTGTGACTGTAATAATTCACTGTAACTGTGGTCAAATAGCTTCAACATTTAGGCTAGCCTATATGATGCACAATTCGAGATTAAATGTTATAATGCTTTATTAGCCTATAATTGTAATATTACCACTATTATTTTATTAGCCTATTATTGTAATGTTATTGTAATATATTGCAATCGAAAAATGTGTTTAATACAGTTTCACAATATTTATTTTAAGTAATTAATTAATTAAGTAAGTAGTAGTAGTAGTATTTATTTTGTGTGTGTGTATTAATTTGTCTATTCTCTTTATTATTAGTGTTATATTTCATTTTATTACCTCAAATTATATGCATGTCTGCACCAGGAAGCTCCTGTCACCAAGACAAATTCCTTATGTGTGTAAACACACTTGGCAAATTCTGATTTATATTAATTTAGTTCTCACATGTTTAGGATATAGTTTGTAATAGCTACGTAAAGGGCAAGCTTGTAAATCTCTGTGTGTGTGTTAATTGTTTAGTTCAGGACTCTCAAAGTGTCACAGAGGACACGGTGCAGTTTGTCGATCAGAGGAGGTGATGCTGACATCTTCATCAGCTCTTCCCTCAGTGTGAGAGGTCCTTATCAGACCACTATCTCCTTCACACTGACCCTGCCTAATCAATTCACACACACTCCTGCTTTACCCGTTCGCATCTTGTTCAATAACAGTTCCACGCCAGACGGATCGATGGATCTCCACCAATATAAACACTCACACACACCCATGTCCTCATGTGTCCCCAGTGAGTTGGAGGACTGTGGTGTATTGTGTCAGGACTGTTTTGATTCCTGCGGCGTGAGATCTCTGGGAGGAGGTCATGACACACTCCTGTGGCACATTGTCAGATCCGTTAGCGCTCTCTGGAGCTTTGAGTGTGTGTACGTGTGTTTTGTAGGGGTGTGTCCCAAAAAGTCATCGCTCATAAATGCAGACAAAGGAGCTGCTGATTGTTAATGTTAATTAATACATTCATTAACCTACCGCTAACCTCAGTGCGTGATTGACACAACCTCCACAGTCTGAATGTGCTGATGGCTGGATTTAAAATGCATGCTGGGAAGAAAAAAAAAAAAAAACAATAAGCTGCAGATTTGTCACAATGCCTTTGTGCTCCAGCCAGTCAGATGGAGACGTGCCATTTGCAGCTTTAATTACACACAGGCCATTATGAGAGATAGTTGTAAATTTCATGCAGTTATTTGCTGAAGTTTGGTTTTGTTTTAAATGTCATGCCTTCCTCCTCTGTCTTAGTTTAGTGCATTAATAAGGTCTTTGGATTTTTTACTTTTTTTTTTTTTTGCACACGGCTAAGAAAGCATGTCTTGGCTCTTACCTGCATTAGTGGCACTTACATTTATGTATTTAAGACATTTAACAGACCTGTGGTATTCTTAATGTATATCTTATTGAAATCGTAAGTTTGGAAAACATTAAATAACCAGTAGCCTTAAGTTTCTTTTACAGTTGTTGGACTATACTTTGGATGACTACAGATTAGTCAAAATTGGATATGTTCTAAAGTAATATTTTAGTTCAGTTTTCCCAGTAGAATAAGACTGTCATCCTAAATGTTGCATATAGATGAAATCAAAACTGACCAAAAAAGAGTTTTCAGCTCTTAAACTGCTTCAAATCTGTAACCAGGCAAGATCTCTAACCAGTATGCCACACCAACATTTTATATTTGCTTTATTTTCATGTCAGTGAAGAGCTTTTTTGTCTCTCAACTCTCATTTTATTTATTTTATTTATTTATAAGTCTTAAATTTTAAATATAAAGTCTTAAGTTTAAATTTATAATCTCATAAATTGCTATTGTATCAGTTAAATAATTATTTAACCTTGATTTAAACATTCTCATTACTTCAGTACAAAGAGAAAAATCAATGTTATTTAAAATTAAATTGATTATTGTAATATTTAAAAACAAATTATTATTACAGTTCAGTATTACAGTCACAGTTGTTTAAATATTTTTTGTTATTTAACAAATAGATTTCAGCATCATTGCTTCAATGCAAAGGGAAAAATGTTAAATTAATTTGTTATAACATTTAAATAAAAACAAATCTATGTATCTAAATAAAATATAATGCATGTTTATAATATTTAAGGACACATGATTGTTTTACTGTTAGATTTTATTTATTTATTTATTTTTTAGTTTTACATGTTTTGTGTGATTCCCTCAATGTCAATATAACTGTTACAGTATCTGCATGGTACAATTGTTTTGTTTCTGGCTATTTCTTGTCTTATACGTCATCTAGTTTATTTGATGACCCCTGTCTAGTTTTTCTGATTGTGTTCATGTAATGAAGTAGCTATTCATGTGTAACCCTGCGTCATGCTTTTCTGCTCATCCAGAGTCTTATCACAGTCTGGAGTCTCTAGAGACTCATAAATCACATCACCCGCTGCCACCCAAACACTCGACACCGAACCGGAGACCCTATTAACCTGCCCCTATCTTAATGAGTTAGTTAACGCACTATTTTCTGTTAATGTAGCTCATCCCTGAGCTCGGGTGCCTGGGGAATGCTGGGAAAGTGTGATAATTGGCCGTAGTTTATCATCGATTGCAGACTGATGAATGGGGCAAGAGGGACTCCATTTGTTTACGTCTTGTTTTGCTTTATCTCACTGCCATCTTCCCCTTCCCCCTCTCCTCTCCATCTCACTTCATCTGAAGGCTGGAGTCAACGTGCTCCTGCAGGATGTGAACGGGAACATTCCACTCGACTATGCCACAGAGGGAACGGAAACCAGCTACATCCTCATCAGACACCTGGAGGAGAATGGTAGGAGAATTTGGTTCTCTATCAGTTTTATAATGATGATGATGATGATGATTTGCTGCTTAAGAAATATTATTATTAGTGTTGAGAACATTTATGCTGCTTAATATTTTGTTATACTTTTTTTTTCAGAATTTAAGTTCAAAAGAACATTTATATAAAATATAAATATTTTGTAACATTAAAAATGTTTTTACTGTTTTGATCAAGGTAATGAAGTCTTGCTCGCTCAATCAATCAATCAATCAATCAATCAATCAATCAATCAATCATACAGACAGACAGACAGACAGACAGACAGACAGACCCCAGATTTACCTTTTTTCTGTTTGTTTGTTTCAAATTGCATACACTTTCCAAAAAAAAAAAAAAAAAGAAAAGAAAAAAAAAAAAAAAAAAAAATTACATTAAATTCTTAAAGGTGGGGTAAGTGATTTCTGGTAGCCAATGTTGACATTTGAAATCACCAAAACAAACATGCCCCTACCCCAAAAGGGTCTCGCCACTATTTTGATAGCTCCACCCCACACATACGTACGGCAACAATTAGTTCTGTGAAACAAAGCAAAACCAATGTTACTCACCGATCGAGAAGACACAAAGCAACCTCGGTGTCTGATTGCAGGCCTTCCCGCTCCTTGAGTTCTCTCCAGCGCTGGAAAGCTGATCCGATATTTACACGGGTCCTCCTTCTTGCCTTATCGTAACACTGTGTCTACACCGGACGCGAGCGGTGAACTCATTGTAATTAGTGATGCTGTCTACACTGGATGGCACATGACAAATCCCCTACAGTAAACTGCTGCCATGTTCTATTTATGACGTATTGACACAAATTTCAAATGATTTTCAATGGTCGCTTTGTCACGTCCAGTGTAGACAGACAGCGACACGACAACTGTTGCGTCTAGTGTAGACAATCCTTCTTTTGTTCCGCAGATGTTTGCCTCTTTTGTTTTTTATCCGGCATCTCTATCTTTCTTTTGTCGCTCGGCTCGGCTAATGTCCGTCATGTGCACTGAACGCTCTCTCCTCTGCATCATGAGTAGACACGCCCCTTACTGCTGATTGGCTACAAGTTTGTTTTGGTACTTGCTCGACTCTGAAAAAGTTTTTGAAAAAATGCATACCCCACCTTTAAATGTTTCATTTTTAGATGGTGGAACACTTCTGCTCTGTGTAGATTTTTGTCGATTTTTTTTTTGTAAAATAGACTGAAACTGCAGCAGCTCTTTTTCATCTTGTCTGGTGTAGGACACGTTCTAGCATAGATTTTTGTTCACATGCTGGATTCAGTAAGAGTTACTTTAGCCTGCGAATCAATCAGTGAGATCCAGAGAAACAGACACACTTCTCTGGGCTGCTGTCACTAAGCTCGTTTATCATTACAGTCAAGACTCCCACTATCTCAGGACGGCCTACTCCACTTCTGCTGTTATGCTGATCTGATTCTTTGTCTAATAGAGCACTTTTTCCAAGTGGAGATGATTGGTTGCCTCAGACATGTGAAACTGAAGAATACATTCTCCATTTGAGACAAAATGAAGACACAGAGAGAGATCCCATCTTGTCTGATCCCTTACAGAAGAGCTCTGTCATGTGACTTCTGTCCTGAACTCCTTCTGTGCATCATCTGCTTCTCACTTCTTCACCTGTCTGTGTGTTTGTCAGGAGTGGACATGAGCTCTATGCACCAGATGAAGACCCAGCGCTCATCCACCATGTTGTCTGACGTGAGGCAGCTGGTCAGCAGCGGGGGCAGTGTCAATCAACAAAATGATGACGGGGTCACGCTGGTGAGAAAATGCATCAATCCCAAAATGTGTAACGGATCGCTGATCTCTAAACATAGCACAGTCTGTGTAATGTGTACAGATGGTGATTTGAATCGGAAGGCTTTTGGCCAAATGGAACATCACATGTGACGTGTGTTTCTGTGTTTGCAGCTACACATCGCCAGTGCCAGCGGTTATAAGGAGGTGGTGTCCGTGCTGCTGGAGAGCGGGGCAGACGTCCAGGTGTCTGACAACAGCTTCTGGACACCATTACATCTGGCTGCCAAATATGGGCAGGTACATATCATTACATGGCATTACACATCATTTCATGATGGACACTGACTTTCAAAATCACAATTAAATAGGGACTAAACCAGGGCTTTGCAACTTTAGGCACATGATTGATAGAATAATATATGCATTTGTTTTCTTCAGGTATTTTAGAAATATTTACATGCCAAACCTCTCTGTTAATTTAATTTAATTTAATTTAATTTAATTGGCAATTAATATAATGTATTTGCATGGCAAACTTTCTTTTGCAATAATTCTTCCCTTAATTAAACAAACATAAAGTAAATGCATATTATATTTTATTTGTAGTACTAATCAAAAATAAAAATAAGAAACGCAAATAAATACATTATATTAATTTGAAGTACTTGGCAAATTTAAAAAAAAAAAAAAAAACTAGAAATTAAATTAAAAATAAATTAATTTATAGATTCATTCGTGTGTATAACACTACAAATTAAATGTAAATAAATAAATTAAAATATTTTAAGTTAATTATTCAAAGTATTTACATGCCAAGCTATCTCTTGCAGTAATTCCGCCTTTAAAGATGTAAGTATAAAACATACATATTACGTTAATCCATAGAGTTATACAAATAAACAATTTTATTTTTTACAGCTTTATTTTAATAGAGTAAATAAATTCATATTATATTATTTTGAAGTGCTATACAAATTAATAAATGTATACCATAAAAATCATTTATTTATTTATTGTTTGTTTTGTGTACTTCTGAAGTACTTGGTGTCAAAAAGGCTGCTGACCTGGACAAAACAAATGTTTTGGCTAATTTGAATTTGCATGAGTGTAATATGCTATGTTTCCTGTGCCTTTGCATTTAGCCATTTTATCAGATTGCTGTTCACGGTCTGTGGAATGTATTGATATTAGAGTTATCGTAGACCAACTACAGTTCATTAATTCACCCTCCCTTCCTGTTTCTGATTAATGACACTTCAGCGTTGCATTGATCTTACCAATTCTCAGCCAGATTGACTCGAGCTTTGAGGATCGTATGAAGTACTAATGTGTTTTATACGAGTTGAATAACAGCGCTTGCGCCAGAGGAGATTGATTTCTAGAGGAAAGGACGAACCTGCTGACATGGTCAAATATTTGATAATGTTTCAGGTTGCTGATGAAGATAATTTTCCTTCTTTCTTCTCCTTTGTTCTTTTTGTCCCTCAGGATACTCTTGCCTACATACACACCTTTTTGTTTTCCTTTTTCCTCTCCTCTTTCTTTTCTGAGGTTCAGGCTTTTAGTTTGCAGCCCAGTGTATGGTTTAGTTTTTCTTTTCATTATCCATTTTCTACCAACATGGTGCTGGTGCTGGAGCCAAAACTTCAGAGCCCTAATGGGATATGGTGATAAATAAAAATATGAGGTAGAAGAGAAAAAAAAAAAAAACTGTCTTGTAATTCTTTGGTATTCTCTCACATCAGTTCCACCAAGAAAGTTTGCATTCACTCACAAAAGCAGAAAAAAATATTTTTTTCCATTGACATGATATGAATGCAAATTTTCTTCGGGAAATGCAATGAGAAGTAATAAAATAAGGAAAAAGAAGGAATAAAATAAAATGTGTGTGTAACTTTGCTGTTTTTACAGTATTTTTGATCAAATTAACGCAGCTTTGTTGAGCACGAGACTAAAAAAATCTTAGTGACCCTAAACATTTGAACTGTATTGAAAGCAAAATCTGTGACGTGTTATTTTGGTGACAGATTACAGTATTTATTTTTGTGGTCAGTTACTGTATCCTCTGACTTTTCTACAGGACCTCTAGAGATACGAGAGAGAGAGAGAGAGTGCAAGACTATACTCTTCTACTATATTGCTGACAGTTACAAAAGCTCCTGTGGCTGTGGTAGATATGACATTATAGTAATCATAAATGCAATATCATGGTACCGAATGGTTCCTATCTTCAGTGTATCATTCCATATTCTCAAGGTACTTCAGACAGTACAATGATATTATCATGACACTTGTCCAAAAAGAACTGTATTAAATACCAAATGTAATTAGTGTTTGTTAGTGGAGGGTGGGCTGAGATTGCTGTGACTAGTGTTTGATCTGTAGTCTCACACACCCACCCACACACACACTCGCAAATAATAAACACACTTAAGAGAGATGTTTTCTCTGCCCACATCTATAATTCATTGCAGCAGGGCAGAATCTCTCTCAAACACACACAGACACAGACAGACAGATTCACTTAGTCAGTCATTAGCACTGCAGATGGTTGTGTGACTCAGCAGAACTGCCATGCCGCAGTCGCAGTTTCACTTCAGATTGGGCATCGGCATACACCATCTGAACATCTGGAAACATCATACAGTACATGCAGTAAACAACGGAGAACACTGTAAACAGAGTGGGAATACAGTATTACACCCACCACCAATCAAATGCACTTTTTTTTTTTTTTGCCAGTGGTGAGTAAATATGTGATATTTAGCCACTGTGGTGGGCGACCTGTTTTTAAACAAAAGCCTTGATTTTTAAAAGCCACTGCAAGACAATGACACACTCTTGTTGAAGTAACACCTTTCATTATGGTATGAGAAACAGACAAAATAAAAGCTGGGAAAGCATGTGTCTGATTGACTGTTTGTCCTGATCTTCAGGCTTTTCTACCTCTCATACAAGCAGCACAGTTTCACTCACATTTTCATGCATGTCAGAGTTTTTTCAGACTACAGTTGTTTTTTTTGTTTTTGTGTTTTCTCTTTGATACGAACTTAACCATGAAGAGCTTCACAAAAGATGCATGTTATGAACTTAAAAGCAACCCAGGTTTGCTTCTTGAAGTTTCACTTTTGTTTTATTCCTTTTTCATGGATGGATGGATTGATGGATGGATGGATGGATAGATAGATAGATGAAAATTTAATGAACGAATGAATACAAATTAAATAATTAAATGAATAAATACAAATTAAACCCATAAAATTGAGTGAATGGATGAATTAACATACCCCAAATGGATGGATGGATGGATGGATAGAAATGGATGGATATAGAGATAGCTAGATTGTGAGATATAGAGATGGATGGACGGATAGATAGATAGTTAGATATGTATGGATGGATGGATGGATGGATGGATGGATGGAGAGATAGATAGAGATATATAGGTGGATGGATAGCTAGATAGTGAGATATAGAGATGGATGGATGGATAGAGAGATAGCGAGATACAGAGATGTTTAGATAGATAGATAGATAGATAGATAGATAGATAGCGAGAGAGATATATTGAGATGGATTGATGGATAGATAGAGCTAGAGAGATGGCGAGATATAGAGATGATGGATATATATGGATGGATGTATAGATATATGTATATGAATGGATAGATAGATAGTTAGATATGGATGGATGGATGGATGGATAGTGAGATATAGAGATGGATTGATGGATGGATGGATGGATGGATAGATAGTTAGAGATGGATATAGATAGATAGAAATTGATGGATATAGAGAGAGCTAGATAGCGAGATATAGAGATGGATGGATGGATGGATAGAGATGGATGGATGGATAGATAAATAGATAACGAGATGGATTGATTAATGGATAGAGAGATAGCGAGATATAGAGATGGATGGATAGAGAGATAGCAAGATAAAGAGATGGATGGATGGATGGATGGATGGATAGAGAGATATAGAGATGATGGATATATATAGATGGATGTATAGATATATGTATATGGATGGATAGATAGATATGGATAACTAGAGATGGATGAATGGATAGATAGATAGCGAGATGGATGGATGGATGGATAGAAATGGATGGATATAGAGATAGCTAGATAGCGAGATATAGAAATGAATGGATGGATGGATGGATGGATAGATAGTTAGAGATGGATGGATGGATAGCAAGATATAGAGATGGATGGATGGATGGATAGATAGATAGTTAGAGATGGATGGATGGATAGCAAGATATAGAGATGGATGGATGGATAGCGAGATATAGAGATGGATGGATGGATAGAGAGATAGAGAGATATAGAGATGGATAGAGATGATGGATATATATGTATGGATGTATAGATATATGTAAATGGGTGGATAGATAGATAGTTAGATATGGATAAATAGAGATGGATGGATAGATAGCGAGATGGATGGATGGATAGATAGTTAGATATGGATGGATAGATAGATAGATAGATATATAGCGAGATATAGGGATGGATGGATGGATAGAGAGATATAGAGATGATGGATATGTATAGTTAGATATGGATAAATAGGGATGGATGGATGGATGGATGGATAAATGGATTGATAGAGAGATAGCGAGACAGAGATATAGGGATGGATGGATAGAGAGATAGCGAGATATAGAGATGATGGATATATATGGATGGATGTATAGATATATGCATATGGATGGATAGATAGTTATGGATAAATGGATGGATGGATAGATAGATAGATGAAAATTTAATGAACGAATGAATACAAATTAAACCCTTAATAATTAAATGAATAAATACAAATTAAACCCATAAAATTAATTGAATGGATAAATTAACATACCCCAAATAAATAAATAAATAAATAAATTCTAGCTATAATTAAAGAACCCAGTAGTCTTTGCTAAAATTTCTGAAACTTATAAACTACTCAAAAGTTATAGTTATGTCTGTAAGCTAAGATACACGCGCACACACACATACACACACACATATATATATATATATATATATATATATATATATATACATATATATAAACATTAAATTACACACTTAAGCTTTAACCTTGTAATATTGCCATTTCTAATGAAGTCAGCCATCTGGCAAGTTATTCTGTTGTATTTACTCCCTTAAGCTGTTTTGAGTTAATTTTGGACACACACTTACATAATACATCAAAACATGCTTTCACGTAATACGTACTATGCACACACAGTCACACACTTCTGCTGCACGACTCCAGTCTGAAACACAGTGATATAGTGCCTGTCTGTGTGTGCGTAAAAGCAAGCAGTGGCACAGTAACAGAATTAAAAAGACAAGTAAACAAATGCAGATAAATATGTGTGTATCTGTATGCAGGCTGTAGCTAATGAACACAGTGCTGAGGCTGTGAATGTGAGTTGTTAGCATATGTTTGGTGCTGGAGGCAGGAGCAGAGCTGATCTGGCAGCTGATGTTGTAGATTAGACTCAGAGCTGATGGATGCAGATGTCTTTAAGATGTGACCTACATCTTTTAGTATTCTCTTTGAGTTCCTCTCAAGATGTGTGTGCGTGTGTTTGTGTCCTTGCAGACCCACATTGTGAGCCAGCTGTTGAAGCACAAATCAGATCCTACTCTTCTGAACTGCAACCAGGACAAGCCCTCAGGTACAAACACACACAAAAACTGCACTAGTGGTCAACCAATATGAAGTTTTCAGTGACTGATGTTGATATCTAGGAGGAACTGGTTATGTTTCACCACAAAGTGTAAAAAAAAATAGAGAAAGTGAAATAATAAACACATAAAAATATTTAAAATATAAAAAATATATAATAATAAAAATATAACATTAAAAATAGACTTGGACACAGTTTATTACTTAAAAAAAAATCTCATTGAGTTTTTTTACACTTTAATAATAATAATAATAATAATAATAATAATAATAATATATTGTAAGTTGTATGATAATATAATATTGTAATAATATAACATCGTAAATTTAATAATAATAATAATGTAAAAAAAAAGGAAATATTTTGAGAAAAAAAAAAGACTTTTGTTTCACCCTGTTTTTCTAATTTTTGGGTTGTTTTTTTCAAATTTACCATTATTATTATTATTATTAGTATTGTTGTTGTTGTTGTTGTTGTTGTTGTCATCATCAGACTTTGATTACAATATACAAACAGTATATTTGTAATTTATTACTCAAAAAATTTCTGTAATTCAGTGAATGTAAGTATTTTTAAACAGTATTTTTATGTTTATTTCTTCCATATTATATCTCTTTTTTTTGTTGTTGTTGGAAGAGTGAAATGTTACTCTCTTAAGTCAAGTGCACACTACTAAACTGAAGCTTGCTGCATCTCACAGTTTTGTTTCTTCTGTCATGTCAATGTGCGCAGTATAAACATTACACTAGCTGTGTCAAAGCAACATCATCTCCCAGACTGAAGCTACGGTCCCCAAATACACTCTCACATGAAGAGTTGATTCTTGATAACATTTCATCGCATTAACATGGAGGAAGGGGTTGTAGTCGTATTTTACACTGGTTTGCAAAGAATTGGAAAAAGAAGCCAAAAAATATGGATGAGATGGCAACTTGAGGAGATGTGGGGAGCAATATTTTCTGGGGGGGATTTGAACGGTAGTGTAACTGGTATAACCACTGATCTATATAATGACTCTATTATATGTTAGTGCTGTCAAAATTAGTGCGTTAACGCAGGTGATTATTTTTTCAGTTTAACAAAAATAAAAACTAAAAACATTAAAGGGTTAGTTCACCCAAAAATGAAAATTAGTCCATGTTTTACTCACCCTCAAGGCATCCTAGGTGTATATGACTTTCTTCTTTCAGATGAATCCAATCGGAGTTATATTCAAAATTGTCCTGGCTCTTTCAAGCTCTATAATGACATGGGCTGGTGGTAGTGTTCAACAGTGCAAATGTAGTCAAATAAAGTGCATGCATCCATATTAAAACATGCATCACACGGCTCCGGGGGGTGAATAAAGGCCTCCTGTGTCGAATCGACGCTTTTGGTAAAAAAAATAAAAATTAAAAAAATTAAAATACAAAATTTTAAAAAATAATCCTTATTTAAACCGATATAAAGAGTTTTGTGTAACTTCCGCTAACTGTTGTGTGCGTGTTCATGAGAGACTGTCTTTCGGGTGGATGATGTCAGACGTAAGCAAAGGAAAATCAGTCTCCTCTTGGCTCATATCGAAATCCTCCGGCATTTTTCTTTACAAATCCTCGTTTTGTGCTTCTAATTCGTGACCAGCGTTTTTTGTTCTCTCTCTATTGCGCTTCCGCATTCGTCACGAATCTCTGGCGCTTACGCGATGCATACGTCCTACGTCATCCGCCGGAACGCTTCCACCTACGACAGTTAGCAGAAGTGAGAAAAAGGTGTTTATATCATTTTAAATATGGATATTTGTCTTATAAAAACGCATTAATTCGCTACAGGAGTCCGTTATTCACCCCCGGAGCCGTGTGATGCGCGTTTTAATATGGATGCATGCACTTTATTTGACTACTTTTGACCTGTTGAACACTACCACCCGCCCATGCCATTATAGAGCTTGAAAGAGCAAGGACAATTTTGAATATAACTCCGATTGGATTCATCTGAAAGAAGAAAGTCATATACACCTAGGATGCCTTGTGGGTGAGTAAAACATGGACTAATTTTCATTTTGGGGTGAACTAACCCTTTAAAATGTTAAATGATTAAATGTCATTGCCAAGTCAGTAAGTTTCGATATGTAGACACAGACAGTCACATATTAATGACACAAAAACACCAGTTTCTCAATAACCTGTTTTTTGCAGGTAAGTTTCCAAACCATAAAGGAACTGTGTGGGAGTTCTGAAATGTTGTCATAGCAGATCAAAATCTTTTTTTTTTTTTCTTTTTTCTTTTTTTTTTTTTTTAAGAGCAAAATCTTGTTTCTCATTATAATTCCCTTTAAATCTCTTGGCTTCAATTAGCTGTGACAGTAGTTGCCATTCAGAGCCACAGGCTAGTGGAAGCAGTTTCACAGACATCAGCAGAGAAGCAAACCGAGAACAGAGAAAGATTTAACTGAATGAATCTACCCAGCTATGAAATATTCACACCCAACAGAAAGCTCTAGAGAGGAAGAACAGTCTAACACACTTAAACTCAGGGGCACAAGTGTGTAACACATCCCTGACAACTTTGGTTTCAGCTATATTCTGTGTGAAAGTCACAGAGATGTACTATATATTCTGCAAAATTAGGAATGTGAGCAGATTCTGCAACTCTTTGGTAGATTTAACATCCACACACTTGAGCTGGCTTGATGTACCAAAA
This sequence comes from Spinibarbus caldwelli, assembly GCA_039654775.1. Classification (NCBI taxonomy): domain Eukaryota; kingdom Metazoa; phylum Chordata; class Actinopteri; order Cypriniformes; family Cyprinidae; genus Spinibarbus; species Spinibarbus caldwelli. The sequence continues at coordinate 29,983,499 of CM077233.1, read as the reverse complement.
AATATTAATATTTAAGACTTATGACAACAATGGATACACATCTCACATTCATATACACTTTTGCTCTGAAATTATGAATAATAATATATACTAGTGATAGTAACGCCACATAAGACATTTTTTGTTAAGATACTATATATATATATATATATATATATATATATACTGCAAAGATAATGGTGGTAAAATCGTAGGTGACCTGTCCATAAAACATGGCCAGTGTATTATGTTCATGGTGAACAGAGGAAAAACAAAACATCTGCAGGGTAACACACATACACACACACAAATGCAATACACATTAATAAGGAAAAAAAAAAATAATAGAACATGAAATCAAGCACAGGAATATATTTTGACTGTTTTTGCACCATAAATTATCTGGTAATTCATAGTCTGAAACTATGATGTGTTTCTGGTACGTTTTTCCCCCTGAGGTTCCAGTATTTTTTATTTATTTATTTATTTATTTTTTCTTTGCACACACCAGTTTTATGACCATTTTCCAGTCTTTCTCTGGCGTTCGCAATTAAATGGGCTGTTTTCTGACAGATATGCCTGTAGGGCTGATATTTAAAAAGCCTGTTTGCAAAAAAAACCCTTATTAGCAAATAGTTTGTTGTTGTTTCGAGCATAAAACATTAGGAAGAATGAAATTGCCAATGGAATAAGAAAAATAAACTTAATTCAAGAATCAAAATTCTTTATTTAGTCTTTGTATCTGCAATTTTTTTTATTTCAAGTACCTTAAGGATGTTAAGATTTTTATTTATTTTTTTAAACTGGAAAGCAAAAGTATTTTCATTCCGTCGCCATGCTGCATGGCTTGCAGGAGCATCAGAGATACTCGTGCACCTCATGCTAAACCTCCAGCGAGGTGTTCGTTCTCCTGATTCTACAGACTCGCTCTTCCTCCTCTCCACGTCTCCTTTCCCCAGCGCTCCGCATCTCAGACTCCAATCAAAAGCTCATTCTAAGACTCTGGCTTAACTCAAGGATGTCTGGGATGAAACGTAGAGCATAGAGCGGATGAAAAGTAAATCCATTCTTTTCACTTAAAGTCTCTTTAGAGAGAGTGTACTTTCCAAGAGAATGTGTGCGACTGGAGGATCATTTTCTTGGGTGTCACTCTTTCTTGGTAAGAAAGACAAAAGGCTGGTTCCTTATGGTTCCTTTCATGGGAGACGGATTATCCACCTCCCCGTCCCCCAGTCGGAGCACAGATGGATCAATCTGCAGCAGGGCTCAATGCCCATCGCAATACGGCCACAGCAGGGGCTGAGCTACAGAGGGAATGAGGGAGTAAATCGATTGGGCCCCATGGAAAATCATGGCCCAAAATGATATTATAACTACTGTCTTTAGTCACTAATAATTGTCATATTTTGTAGAGATGGAACTGTTTGCCTTCTTTATGAAAAATAATAGCTTAGCCAAAAATGGAAGTTTAAATAAAGTTATTTTTCTAACCTGGTATTTCTTTCTTTCATTGGGAAAAAAAAAGAAAAGAAGCAAATTCATCTATAAATGTATAATTCTCTTTTAACCTTCTGCTACAACTGAGCAATCACTTCTGACTTGCAGTAAGATGATTAATACATTGGCCCATCGATTGTTTGTTTTTGTTTGTTTGTTTGTTTTTTTACAGACATAGCTGCTACTGAGCAGATTGCAGATATGCTGATGAGAGCAGAGGAATTCTGGGTACAGAGACAGACAGACCCTTCGGCTCTGCCTCCACAATCAGAAGAGCACTGCACAGAGGCTAACCAGGACAGCAGCCTACCTGTAAAGAAACTGTATGTGCAATAGTTACAGACTTCATTTCTGATTCAGAGAATGTGGTGCCTGTCCATGGACTTGAAATCTGTAGATTTTAGGGAATTTAGACATAAGAAAGAAATGATTAGCAAATTTAGACTGACATTCTTCCTGAAAAGACTTACTTGGACTAGTAGGTATATAGTAAAATGAAAAATTGGAAATTAACAGGGGCTTGAGGGGGAAAAAAAATGCCACCAAAGTGAGTATAATGTCCCAAAATTCAAAATAATTCCCCAGTAAGAGACCATATTCTGTAAAAGTTAAATGTTTTTTTTTCCCTCTTTCCCCAAATATCAGCACAGTGATTTTTTTTTTTTTTTTTTTTTTTTTTTTTTTAATACAAAAGTTCAATAAATAAAATGTTAATAAGCTCTGAGAAACACACAGTGGTGTTTTGTCGCTGAATGAATCAACATTTTTGAGTGAATCAGTTGAGTAAATGATTCAGTGACCCGTTTATAAAGTCAGTTACTTGCTTCATTCCTGAATGAATTAGCCGTTTTGAACAAATTGTTTAAATAAATGATTCAATGATGTGGTTTTGTTTTCATATTTAAGGTACCATTTCATATTTCAATCATTTAATATTTCTATATTCAACATTTTAAAGTATTCTTATAGCATTATTTAGGCCATTGCAATTACAACATAAATGCATTTATGCCACCTCTGAGCTGCATTAAACATTGTTTAAATACACCTAAATGCTACTTTAGATGCAGGTTCTATGCCACCATGGCAGTGAAAACATGGATTTTGTTGATATTGATTTCTTTCTTCATTTTTTTCTTCTTTCTTCAGGGCTACTATGGGTTCACCCATCTCTAGAAGGGACAGTTTGTTGGAGAAGGAGGCCATGTTCAGGGACTCAGGAGGAGCTCTGACACGGCAGCCTTCACTTGATAACGGGCTGGACGGACCGTATCCCAGCGCTGCAGGAAAACTGGAGCAGGTCAGAGGAGAGTTGGGAACTTCTCTGGGAAAAACTGTCCTTTAAAGAATGTTTAAAAATTCTAGAGTACATACTATGGTCATTCTTCTGAAACAAAGCTCTATAGATCTTGCAACCTCTGTTCCAAAACACAGTGACATACTTACATGTACAGCACAACATTTAAGGCACAAGAATCTATAAACTGAACTGATCCTATACATTCACTTCTACAAAGCAATTGTATTTTGTACTGATCTTGCACATTCAGAGTGATTTGTCTCGTTCCTAAAGAGTAATAAAGAGAAATGAGTAACATCTAATACACTTACGTCCTGTCTCACCATGGCATGTTTTGGATTAATGCATTTGAGAGAGTCCTGTGCTATTGGAGAGCAGCAAGTAAAATCAGTCATAGTTTGAATATAGAGAACCTTAGTAATCTATCCCACTGCACACACTGACCCCACTCACCCCGAGAGTGACCTCTGACCTCTGAAGAAACAGGGAAAATCAATTCCATTACTCTCAGGCCTGCAGCGCTGTGTGAGGTTATAGTTAAATGTATGTGTACTGTATGTTAGGAAGAAGCTGAGTTTATGACTATTTGATTGCTTAGAAAACATTGACAATGCATTTACACTACCATTTAAAAGTTTTGGGTCAGTGTTATTATTATTATTATTATTATTATTATTATTATTATTAGTAGTAGTAGTAGTAGTAGTAGTAGTAGTAGTAGTAGTAGTAGTAGTAGTAGTATTGTATTGTATTGTATTGTATTTATTTATTTTTAATGAAATGAATACTTTTATTCAGCAAAAATGCATTAAAATGTTAAAAAGTGACAGTAAAGACCTTTATAATGTTACACAACATTTCTATTTCAAATAAATTAAAATAAAAATGTAAAAATATATCATGATTTCCCCTAAAATATTAAGCAGCACACCTGTTTTGATATTAAAATACAGTAGAAAACCGTTATTTCATTGTATCTCAAAATATTTTAGTGTATTTTAAATCAAATAAATGCAGCATTGGTGTGCTTAAGAGACTTTAAAAAAAGTCTTACCGACTTTAAACCTTTGGTGTAACTTTCATGTGACATTTCCATTTAAAACCAAATTATTTTAGCAGATTATAATGTTGGACAGAATTAAATTTTAACAGGATTTTATTGGATGGAAATATGCTGAGCTGTTGTATTATTAGGTCATATATTGGTTACTCATGATACAAAAAAAATAAAAGAAGTTTCAGAGTTGGAAAAAATCTTACATTTTTGATGAATGATTCTAAAAACAATAATTTTTTTTAAGAATAACATGCTCTGATTAATCATACACCTTTATTAAATACCTAACCCTAACCCAGTTCACCAAAAAATCATCATAAAATATATACTTGCTATATATTTACTTGTGTTGTTCCAAATACAAATGCTGTTAATTTGTTGATGTGGAATACAAAGGAGAATTTTATATTGCCTTTAAAATACATTGGAATATTTGAATCATTTGAGTATTTCCGATTTCGTAATAAGGGATGTGTTTTGTGTTCCAGGTGAAACTGATGCCTCCTGCTCCTAATGATGACCTTGCATCCCTCAGTGAACTTACGGACAGCAGTCTGCTCTACGAGATGCAGAAGCGCTTTGCTAATGACCAGATATATGTACGTAAATGCACAAACACACATACAATCATTGGGGCTATAATGAAGCATACAGTTCGTCAATCAGAATGATTTATTAACCATGTCACTTCCTAAACCCTTACATTGAGAATAAACACACAGTTAGGAACCCAACCCTCAGTCTAGCCTGTTCAGGAAGAGCCTTTCATTCTCTGTCTAACCCACTCTGAAGGAGTTGATGTCCGGATTCTGACTCTGTGGTCTTTCACCAAGCCATTCGGTCCAGTGGGCCTTTCTCACACACACACACACACACACACACACACGCACACACACACACACGCACACACACACACACACGCACACACGCACACACACATACATTGCTGCTGGATCTCTTGTCTTGAGGTCTTGGAGAGTGGCCAAGGCCTCTGTTTGTAGCGTGGCCAGGGACTGGTGTTTGGATGGCAGCCCTCTAGGTCTCACTGTATTCAGGCCAAAGACTTGAGCCAGCCCTGGGGAGATGAAAAGACATTCTTGCATTGACTCTCTGTTGATGGCTGCTGTCGTTACTGCTACTGTTACCACAATGGCTGTTGCTACTATAAATCTTGATTCCATCTCTGCCACCATGGATACTGACAAAACTATTATTGCTATTTATATTTAAAGGGCCATTGCTCCAAAGACTGGTAGTTGACTTTTATATGACTGTTTATTACCTTCTTCTGATTCTCAGAAATGAACAGTCTATTTTGCTGTTGACTTTTATTAATAATATTAGTTAATGATGGGCTTACCTTTTAATATAAGTGACTAACAATGACTTGCCTACATAATGATAAGGCAAAGATTTATATGGCTGGGTATTATACAGAATATTCTTTATCTATTTGCAAACATTTTTGGTTGCATTTGCTAAAATTATTTGTTATTTTAATGTGGTTTGTAATTTGGACCTAATAATATTAGGCTTGTTCATTATTAATATTTTTTTATATATATATTGTTTTAAATATTTTTTACATATTTTTGAATCTGTTAAAAATCTATGCTTAGAATTGTCTCATAACTCTCAGCATTTTTTTTTTGCGTAAAACTTTCACAGAAGTCTTCAGTAGGTTATATTAATATATTAACTAAGATTTTGCCTCAATAAACTCCTAATTTGCTGCTGATTAATAGTTAGTAAGGTAGTTGTTAAGTTTAGTTATTGGGTATTATTAAGGGATCTAAAATATGGTCATACAGAATAAGGCATTAATATGTGCTTTGTAAGTGCTAATAAACAATATGCTAGTTAATAGTGAGAATTGGTCCTTAAAATAAAGTGTTACATTTACTTTTAAAAGAATATAATTAAAAGTACAGTCTGAATGTAATGCTTTGGACACTTGATTACATGTTAATTTAAATAAAATTTATGTATTATAGTTTAAATTTATTTTAAATGCAAATAAATGAACTTGAGTCCTTTCGGACTGCTCCGATCAGGACTTTTGAGGCCGGTCACTGATCGTTAATCACAGAAAGCAATATCTGCCGATACGATCACCGATATCGATCTTTTTAAAGCCTTCTTTTTATCATGTACAATTATTTATACTGATGATCCAATCAAATTTTTAGACATTTATTCAGGGCCTGAATTTCATTTTTGAAAATGAATTCCCCTCTTAGGTGACTCTTGTGAGAGGGGATTTTTTTAATTTGAAGTGTGGAAGGGGGCATTTTTAGACATTTTTGAAAAACATATATTTATCTCACCTAATGTTTGATCATGCAGTGCATTTTTGTTTTTACTATCATGAAGTTGTTGCACAATAGCTTACACACAGCACAAGCCTGATTTTGTGAGCTGTATGTGAGGTGGCCTTTTACACCAGGTTCACACATACTCTGTTTGCAGTGTGTATGCAGTCCATGTGCGGTACAGAAGCGGTGCAGAAGCAGCTTTCACACAGGAGTCTGCAACTGATCCATGGCTGTTTACCACAAACACAACATTTATCCACTATTTTCATTTCAAATCCAAACATTGTTACTGAACTTGATTTTTCAGCATTGTGATTCTTTTTACACAGTACAGTAATACAATCTTTCATAGACGTGTTTAAACGCAATAAATATAAGCAACACATTATTCAATGCTTTTTTACTTTTGCATTTACTTCTAGATTTATATATTAAGTTGCTCAAGCAAGTGGCAAATGAGTTGGAAGTACGGTGTTTAACAAAAGAGAGTGGAAAGAGAAAGTGCATTCTATATTAGTATAGCTCTCTACAGCATACGGACTTCATTCAAGCCACAGAAAGGCAAACGTTGTGCAGAAGGATGCACGATACACGATCTTCCAGCCTAGAATGAAGTCATTATGTACATCAACAATAATTTAGGACAAATATAATGGGATTTAATGGAAAACTCTGTGTCCTTTTGCCATTATGTCTCCACCAATGTCAAAAACAAACCTACACCCTTGCTTAAAATTATAATCAAATACTTTACATTTCTTTAGTGATTGATTATAATATGAATGCTTTTATGTCAGAAGAACAATCCTCAGCATGGACAATTCTGTAGAGCATCCATTCTCACATATATACACCCTCACTTCATGTCTGTTATTCCGTCTTGACAGAGAGTTATCTTTTCGTGTGAATCAATGAGAATACGATTGAAGGAATAAATCTATCTCTATATTCTGCTCCCTCCTCAACGTGGATCGTTTGAGCAGGCCTGCGGTCTATGTCTGCACGCGGGCAGTACTGCCTGGCAGTCGACTACACACTGTGCTCGTTCATGACCAGAGCCAAATCTATCCTTAATGGCCGCTGCTATTCCCACACTTTACAATGAGGCATAATGAAGTCTCCCTACTGAGGCCGATATGGAGGGAGAGAGCAGAGATGGGGTCTTTTGTGTAACACTGTAAGGGTCTAATGATGTCTGTCATTACGGCAATGATGGATAGAGATGGTGATGGTTACTGTCGTTTAGCGAGAGATGGAAAGAGTGAGAAATGCCAGACGCACACTTTATAAGAGGGGATTGATCTATGTTTTCCTCAGAAGACGAGAAGTCCAGTCTTATGATGTTAGTTTAGTTCATTCACCTCTAGATATTCTCTAGTACCTCTAAAGAGCGCTCTCTGATTTCAGTTTTTGTAAGTCTTGTCATGGTAAATGGGTAAAGCATGTTCACAAACCTTTGAGAAGAGGTCCAAGTTTGCCCACATGTCAGTATTCATCAGATGTTCTGTGAAAAATTTGTGAAAATGACACTAAAAGGTTACTGACCTTCAGGGTGTTATTGAGAGCACACTAGCATAACACAACAGCAACCTAGTCCTCTATTCCCAGCAGGCATTGCTGTCGTCCTAGTGATAACAGAGCTTGTAATAGAGTAATCTGACCAGGATTGAGAATTGAGGCTGGTGCAGCTGACCCTCTTGAGAGATATATTAGCAGTTGGCCTGTACTGATGCCCTCAGGACTCATGAGAGCCATTGTACTGCAGCTGCAGGAGGAATTATGATGTGGTGTTTAAGGGTGAGTTTATCTGAAATAGCTGATGCCACAATAATTGACATGGAAAAGGAACTTAGCCACAAATAACAGACATGCTTTATAATCAGAACGTCTTCCTGTACTAAAGTAGTAGCTCATAATTTTATAGAAATACACTACTGTTCAAAAGTTTGGGTACAGATTTATTTATTTAATTTATTATTATTATTATTATTTTTGGTGAAAAATTTCACAAAAATAACTTATTCAGGAAGGAGCTAAACTAAAATTAAATTAAGTGACACTAACAACTTTTATAATGTTACAAAAGATTTGTATTTCAAATAAATGCTTTTCTTTTGAACTTACTACGTATCAAAGAATCCTGAGACTCAGCATTGATAATAGGAAGAAGTGTTTCTTGCAGCAAATCGGCATATTAGAATGATTTCTGAAGGATCACGTGACACTGAAGACTGGAGTCATAATGCTGGAAATTCAGCAGAAATAAATTTAATTTAAAACACATTAAAAAAGGTAAACGAGTATTTTACATTGTAATAATATTACACAATATTACTGTTTTTACTGTATTTTTACCAAATAAATGAGAATAAGAGTCTTATTTCAAGAACATTAAGAAATCTTACCAACACCAAACTTCTGAATGGTAGCGTAACTCAAAACAAATATACAGTTCTACTTGTGGATATCTAGATTACTAGCTACCTCAAACGAAATTCTGATTATCTTTCAAATACTTGACACCATTAATCGTATAAACTGTCTTAAAAGGATAGTTGAACACAAAAGAAATTTTGAAGAATGTTGGGAACCAAACAGTTGCTGGTAGCCATTGATTTACAAATATATATATATATATATATTTATTTATTTATTTATTTTTTTTTTTCTCATAGTATCGAAGTCAGTGGCTATCAGCAACTGTTTGGTTACCAACATTCTTCTGAATTTATTTTTTGAGTACAACAGAAGAAAGAAAATAATTCTGGTTTGGAACAACATAATTGTAATTTCTGGGTGAACTATCCCTTCAAAAACTTCTGTCATTTTATCAATCATGACATGACATGACAATATTTTGAAATGCCACTGTTGTGCCTTTGACTCCCAGAAATTGTGTACTGGTTTCAGCCAGTTCTTGCCATTAGACTGTGGGCATGTTAAGGCTAAAATTGGTCTTGTCTTTTCAAATTCTTTCAGACCTACATTGGACACATTCTTCTCCTCATCAACCCTTACAAGGACCTACCCATCTACTCTAATCTGGTAAGGACAGAGTCACACATTCTTTGTTTGTTCATTTCATTTAAATAAATGTTTAATTCATCCACATTATGGTTTAGAGCAGTGGTTCTCAACTGGTTTTGCCTTGAGACACTACAGTCATTTAAGCATATACAAAATAACACAAAGTGGAAATAACATGATATTTTTGGGTTATGGAAACAACCGTTACCATGAATAACATGAACTGTTAATAACACGTGAAAACTGCTCCTGAATAGAATGAATATCATACCTTCATGCAAATCCTTCCCAGCTAACACACGCAGTACCAGTATGTGATTTATCAGTACTGTACTTTTATTTCACGCGTTGCATGTTCGTAGTTTCTACGCTTTAGTGAAGTGATATACAGCGCGGCGCCGCGTTTGCGCGTGCTATTGAAGTGTGCACGCTACGAACACTGTATAACATCTGGCAGGACAGGATAGTTCGCTTTTCTGAGGTGAGAGACTTTTTTTCATAGCAAGTTACGAAAATAACGATAGAATAATGACACTGACAATAAATCTGTCTACATCTCATCTGACCGCATCTGCTGAATCTGGAGAGCGTGTTTTTCTCAGGAATTATTACTGCATCTGACAGAAGTGTCAACAGCTTTCATGCACGTCTTTTAAAATAAAAGTCTTGCATCAGAAAAAAAAAAAAAAAAAACATTTAGAATTACGTTTTTTGTTGTTGACGTTGTTTCTTTGGCCGTACACTCCGCGACCCACTCAGAACGGTCCCGCGACCCACTTTTGGGTCGCGACCCACCAGTTGAGAACCACTGGTTTAGAGCATTCATCTGTCTGTCTAGTCATTTTAAGCTGTTCTCTAATTCACACTCTGTAAGCACAGCGCAGCACTTCCAGTTCAAACAGGACTTGATCTCGTGATAAATTATTCATGGCCTTCCTGACAGTGATAGCCTACTCAACATACAGCGCCCACTTCCTGTGCCCTCTTCATCTCCCCATCAGATCTCCACTCCTCCTTCCTCTATTTACTTCTGTATCTTCCTTCGGGTTGTTAGAGGTTCTCAAGTTTAGCGTCCGTCTAGCCCCGTCTGCCGTCCCCTCTTATACAGCTGGCTGTCTACAGAAAGGCAGAGTTGATGAGAGCACACTCATCAGGGACACACAGCGTGTGCCACCCGCCGCTAAGAAAATAAGCCACCGTGCAAGTTTCTCTTTGTGAGGTTTGGTTAGCAGTGACTGAAACGTTTCGGTTACCTTTGTAACCCTCGTTTCCTAAAGGAGGGAATGGAGACGTCACGTCGATAATGACCGACTCTCGTGACGTCGAGAGTGACCGACTGAGAGGGAACGTCTCGGTTACGTATGTAACCCTCGTTCCCTGAAGGAGGGAACGGAGACATCACGTCCCGTCGCCACGGCTTCTGTACCACCGTTGAGCAGCCGGGTCACCGGCTCGGCTCCTCAGCGAAAACCTGAATATGCGTTGAACCTGCTGCCTACTTATACTCACGCTGTGATCAGCATTGGCTCGTTTAGTTTACACTCAAAGTGGATTGGTCTCTCTAAGCGAGATCCCATAGTCGGTCATTACCGACGTGACGTCGAGAGTGACCGACTGAGAGGGAACGCAGCTTTACACACAACTGCCAGTCTGCATGAAGAGGATCTTGAGACTCCAGTAGCTTCAAACACCTGTTTGCAGCTCAGCAGTGGCTTTTTTTTACAGCTGGTATTACAATACAGTTCATTTGTTTGACAAAAACTTTCCTTAAAAAATCTTTATCTGACCAAGATCTTCTGTGCTCTAAGTCACTCACAAATCTTTTGACCGTTCAATAATTTCTATTTGCTTTTCGCGAAATATTATTTGTTTTGATGCTTTTTGCAAGACATTGAATTGTTTCATACTTTTCATCTTCAGAAAGATCTTTCTTCCTCACCATATTTCATGAGAACTGTGACTTGCTTAATAATGTGGAACAACCTCTTTAAGAAGAACTGGTAAACTATTGAACAAACCTGTCTGAGATTGATACCAGTTATCTAAAAAGATGTGAAAAACCACACAAACAAAAATCTGACTCTTTATTGTACCAAAATCCTATTGATATGTCACTTGCATAATAATTTGGAATGCAGTGTAAATGTTTATTTGTGTGTTTTGGTTTCTGTTTTGTTTGTTTGTTTTTTGCTGTTATTTTTGTTTTATTTGTTTTTTATAACAAGTTGTGTGTTTTGTTTGAATTCTCTATTTGTTCAGTTTTAGGTTTCATTACAGTGTTGTTGTTTTTTTTTGTTTTTGTTTGTTTCTTTTAAACTTTTTTTATTTGTTTGTTTTGGTTTATTTTTTTGTTTGTGTTCTGTTTGAATTGATTGTTTTTTTTTTGTTTTTTTTTTTTTTACTTTTTTTGTTTTTTTGTTTGTTTTGTCCATGCAAAATACCTTTTTTCATTTTTTTTTTTTTATTTTTTTTTGTCCCCAAAAGACCAACAAAGGCCCTTTGGCACATATGGCACATACAGTATAATGCCTGTTTTCGTGATTCATACACAGCTTGTGTCTCGCTCACTCTTCCTCTGTCCTTCCTGTGTCCTCTATGGCTCTGTCATACAGCTTATGTGTACAGTATGTGTGCTGTGTCTCAGTGGTAAAGGGTAATGAGATCTCAGCATTAGCTTTTTTTCTCAAATTGGGCTAAAATTTAGCTTACTCTGCATGTCACACACATACTAACACACATAACCTTTCCGTTTCTAACACCTAGAAATATAGCCAGATACGAAATCTGCAATGTTGCATGAGTTTTATTCTTGCTGTGAGGATATATTTTAAGTTTTGGGGTTTTAGCTTCGCACAGAATTCAGATCTAAATATGGCATCTCTCTTATTACTCATGACTCTGTGCTAGGCCTCCTAGCTTAGTTATTTCACTTTTTGCCAGCCTGTGTTTAGAGTAGTATTTCCTGCAAAAGAAACCTGTGTTTACACGCCAGCAAAGAACAGCATTTGAGTTGAGTTCAGGTGTTTGTTTTTGGTTTTGTTTTAATTAAATTTGCTCAGCATGTTGTTTTCAGTCACCTGGACAAGAAACTAATCTCTGTGCAGAAAGTGGATATAAATGTTTAAATAAATGCAACTGAGACAAGACCAATCACATCATGCAAATAAATGTAAAAATAAAGATTAAGTAGTGATAATCATATTGCAGTGACCTCATTGCTGTTGATTGCATTCTGAATTTTTAGTTTTAACATCGCATTTCTTAAATTGTTTGAGTTCAACAATTGCAAAAGGGACTGTAAAAACAGATAGCACAGCTAAGATGTAAGACAAAATAAAGTTTTAAATGTCTAAAGCGTGTTTAAAGGGGCTTTACGTTAATTGCTTCAGACTTAATTAACTTCAGGAGCTTAATGCGCAGAGGTTTAGAACTAATCCTGACCAGAGCGCTCAAAGAATATCAACACAAACGTAATGTAATGAAGTGCACAGGTCATGGGAAATTAGCAGTGTTATGTAAATGTGTAATCTCGCTCTTTCTGTCTCTCAGGTCAGTCAGTTGTATCTGAGCTCCAGTGGTCGTCTTTGTTCCTCTCTCCCACCTCATATCTTCTCTTCAGCTGAGCGCGCCTATCACATGATGCTGCAGGAGCGACGCCCACAGTGTTTCATCATCAGGTGCCGTCCACTGACATGCATAACACTGTCACACTTGTCATACATAATTCACATTTTCACGTTTTTATTTGCACAGTCAGTAGCTTTTTTCTTGATCCAGCAAGCACTATATTTGTATTGTGTGCATTCTTATATCAGGTTGGCTTCATCAGTAGAATGGTGGTGATTCCCCTTGAGGTGGAAACCCTATTACGCTCTAAATCACAAATGCATGTCCTAAAACTGTTGGCCTTAAACTGTCATGTGGCTCTAAAATAGATGATATCCACTTAGGTGGCTTTATCACTGCTGCAGCCTGACAGCTTGGGCCCAGTTCACAACAGTGGTGACCTTCACTGTGTAATACTTGATGTGCTGAGTTAGGAAGTTAAAAGCCATGGGAATCTCCAATCCTGTACAATTGATGAAGCTGCCTGGATGAGTGGGCAAAGCATCTCAAATACAGTCTTAAACTCTGGGGCATCTGAAAATGGGGATAATTGAAAACAGAAAATTATACATTTCATAAAAGCTTCATCAGATATAAATATTCATCAGGGGAATATCTGGGTGTTTTAAAATTTTAGGCATAGAGTATTTAATTAGATAAAGAAATTAATACAGTGTTAAAAATTGAATGGCTTTTTAAGGGGTACATGTTTAACAAGCTTTTATTTAATTTTATGGCATTTTAAATGTTTTGTTAAGGCTTACATGTTTAATAAACTTAAAAAATAAAATATTACATTTATATTACAATATATTACAAATATTATTGCTGACACTAGTTAATAAAAATAAAACTGTTCATTTTTAGTTCGTTAACTTTGGTATATTACGTAATATTACCATATAAATATTTTGATTTCAGTAATGTATTAAATATTAAAAATTAGCATAATCTAAGATTAATAAATGATTTATAAGTATTTTTCATTTGTTAATGTTAACTAACAGAGTTAACTAATGTTAACAAATGGAACCTTTATTGGAAAATGTATATATTTTTATTTATTTATTTATTTATTTATTTATTGATTTATTTATTTATTTATTTATTTATTTTTTATATACCTTCCCTTATCCTGTAATCCCAAATTACTGAAAAAAAATATAAATAATTAAATAATACAAAATGAAATAAAATAATAATGGATATTCTTTGGTTGAAAGGTAAACCACAACACATGTCCAGATGTTTGTCCAGATGCTTCCAAATACATTCCGCTGGACATTTTCTACCTTCTGTCACTGATGCACCAGTTTGTAGTTTGGTAATAGCGGTCCGCAGCTCAGTAAGTGATCCTGTGCTAATGGAGAGGTTCAAATGAGATTGCGTTAGAGATGCTTGCTCCCTTATTTGGGAGACTCCTGCATCATCCGAGCGGTTCTCGCTAAACGCTGTCACAGAGACAAATGTGCTGGGGATGGTGTAAATCCAAACCTGTTAAAAGCTCTCAGCGAGATTAATGGATGCAGGGGCAGCGGTGTAGCCCGCTCTGTGTCCTGCTTTGCTCTCCGGTCATTTCTGATTGCAATTAAGTCCTGTTTCACATTCTGGAGCTCCTCCACTGGCCCCATCCCGGTTTCGCTGAGCTAGAGAGGATCTGACAGCTACTTTAATGCTCTCTCTCTGCGTGGGCTATCCATCACACCAGCACACACACACACACTCACTCGCCCTACAGGTGAGAGCAGATCGCTGCCGCCATGCTCTAGTGACTACAGAATCAGGGAAACAAAAGTGGTGGAATGCTGGTTCAAGGGACTCACAAACACACACACACACACACACACACACACACACAAACACCTACTCGCTACTGGCTCAGGAATGCATTGCGCCCTTGAGTTCAATTACAACCCAGAATGGATTTCCAAAAAAGAAATGGAAAAAAACGGGAAGAAAAATCGTCAGACCCTCCAGAAAATGATTAGTGGGAGGCCAAATGACCTTTAAAAACCATCTGCTCAGACTGCTTTTCTTCCATTCACTCTCTCTCGTGGGTCTCCGTTAGGATCCAGGCTCTTCACACCACGCGTGGAGACTGTAGTTATCACCGTGAGCTGTTTGACTGTGCTCATTTTAAGAGATCGTAACATTGAACAGTGGAGTAATTAATAAAGTTACTGTACTTCGTCAAGAATATGAAATGGAATGTATGGCAGTAACGAGACAAGATATACGTCTACCAAAACCTTTGTTAGATGGTGAGCCATAGTGTGGATTAACACCCTGTAAATATACTGCTGGAAGACATAGTAAAAAAAAAAAATAATAAAAAGATATTGTAAATCATTCACAGCTTTAAAAACGCTGTTGTAGCTTGCTAGCTCTTTTCTAAAACCTACTGATTACCTAGACAGCATTTAAGGTATCATAAATGTGCATCTGATGCAAAGCCTGTTACAGAAGGTGATTCAGCATGTCTATTTGTGAACAAAATAATAAGTAAAATTAAATTAAATTAAATTAAACAGTCACAACATTGACAAACTCTGGGCAATTAAAAATGTCCTTATGTACGTTAATAAACATACATCAGCTTTTAAAAATTTGGGCTTTATTTATTTATTTGATCTACATTACATTAAAAACTTTAATATGTGTAAGTATTAGTAAAATGTAAAATGAATTGTGTGCTGTTTTAATATATTTTAAAATGTTATTTATTTCTTTGATGCAAAGCTGAATACATCATTACTCCAGCCTTGAGTGTCTGAATAGGCTGATTTGGTGCCACAATAATAATAATAATAATAATAATAATAATAATAATAATAATAATCAATGATATATGAAAAAGATAATTTTATTGGCATTTAAATCATTTGTAACTTTATCTTGACTTGTATATGTCACTTTTGATTAATTTAATGCATCTTTGCTGAATATTAATTTCATCTTTGAGTATTCATTTCATTCCCAAAAAAAGTAGTATATACTTACGATAATGCACTGTGGTTGAGAGAGAGAGAGAGAAAAGGTTGATAACAATGTACTGTTTCACCCAATACTTGTGAGTCTTTGGCTCAGCAACGCTCCAAAGTTAAACTGTTAAAAACTCAAACTTAAACTCAGTTACAATTTTGGCATCTGTTGTTTGCTAGAATTTATGTAATACTGTAGCGTTCCAGATCAGTCGCTGATGAGGGCCTGTTTTAGTTAGGATGATGTAGGTGGTTGACAGCAGTATCATAAAAAAAAAAGAGGAAAAAAAAATAGCCATAGTAGATTTGTGAAAAGTTTGCTTTACATTTGTTAAAAGTTTAGAGATGATAAAATGCACAAAAAATAAAAACAGCAGCATAAAGGCAGTATATGGTATAGATATTGTTGAGAAAAGTCTCTTATAAATAAAAGAGAAGAACAAGTGGTTTGAGCAAATCCCCAAGTAGAGTATTGGGATAAGTGAAGATATAACAGAGATGTCCTCTGGATGACTCTGGTCAGATACCTGCTCAGGAGAAAGATGCCCGCAGGCCAGGCAGAGGAGAGGGATCTTTAGTCTTGAGTCATGAGGCTTTTGATGGTATATAGCTGTAGGCTGACTGTCATCTCATACGATATAGTGATGTGGAGAGGAGTGAAACGGCTCCCTGACCTACTGTAAAATCTCCCATTGGTAAACATAAATCAGGCTGTCAGGAGCACACATTCACAGGGGACGGTCGCCAGGGGTCTTTGAAGAAGCTGCTCTCTTGATTTGTTTTATGTGTCTTTACATTGACAGAAGAACTTTTAGGCAGTTTTGAGAGTTTTTCAACTGCTCTCTCTTGATGAATCTGTCATAACCATGTCCATGTTACATTTCACACAACTGTTGTCAACATTGATCATCAGAAAATCAGAATATCTCAATAATTTCTGAGAAAGGATCATGTGAGACTGAAGACTGGAGTAATGATGCTTAAAATTCAGCTTTGCATCACAAGAATAAATGTGACCCTGGAGCACAAAACCAGTCATAAGTAGCATGGGTATATTTGTAGCAATAGCCAAAAATACATTGTATGGGTCAAAATTATTATGCCAAAAATCATTAGGATATTAAGTAAAGATCATGTTCCATGAAGATATTTTGTAAATTTTCTACCGTAAATATATCAAAACTTAATTTTTAATTAGTAATATACATTGCTAAGAACTTCATTTGGATAACTTTAAAAGCGATTTTTCTCAATATCTTGATTTTTAGCACCCCCCAGATTCCAGATTTTGTATCTCAGCCAAATATTGTCCTATCCTAACAAACCATACATCAATGGAAAGCTTATTTATTCAGCTTATTTATAAATCTCAATTTCAGAAAATTAATTGACCCTTATGACTGGTTTTGTGATCCATAGTCACAAATTACATGTTAAAATATATTCAAATGCAAAACAATATTTTACAATATTTTCAGTTGTAATAATATTTCACAATATTACTATTTTCTTTGGGAAAACATACAGAAAAATCACTGTAATTTCTAGTAATCAAGTACTTTTATGTCATGGTAATATATATTGTGCTGTCTTTAACATGCATTTTTTTTTAAATTAAACTGAGATCCACGCCTTTATTTTCTCTTGCTTTGTTTGTCTCTCTGTTTAGTGGAGAGAGTGATTCTGGGAAGTCTGTGGCCTGTAAGCACATCCTCAAACACCTGGCTGCTCGCTCAAGTCCCAAAGGCTTCGCGTTAGAGCCACGAATGAAGCATGTAAGTCTGTTCATCACACACAGCATACTTCTGCTGCCTGACAGTAAGCATATTTTACATTAAATACTTCTGACTCTTGTAATCAAAATCGTTTAGTCCCCATATATACTGTACATACATACATAAAAAGAAAATAAAATAAAAAAATATAATATAAATAAAAAAAATATATATATATTTTTTTGGTTTGTTTTACATTTACAAATAATTAAACCTTTTTAAAACAAGAAAGTTAATTGAGCTGCACAATAATGTATGATAATGTATAACTCATGTAGTAAGATACTGCACAATCTCAATTGGATTCATAATTAACAATAAATCTAATAGAATTTAGATTGGTTTATGCTTCAAATATTAGTTTAAATGTATAGTTGTTGAGCAGTTCCTATGCAGTGATTGTGTTTCATGCACTCGTGTTTTGTTTTCACTGTGGTTTTTCTCATGTGTTCTGTTATCTGAACCCCTGGAGGTGTTTATGTGCTTTCACTTACTCCGGTTATCCTTCAGAGTCATGATAGCCTCAAACAGCTGTTATTCGCTCATCATGAGAGAATTAGATGCTTTGAATGACTATCCAAAAGCCTGAGGCGGATTGTGCTTATGGTTGAATCTCAAGGAAAGAGCCATTTCTTGTTAGCTAAAGACATATCCACATACAGAAACCACTAGAGCCGTTTAATGGCCGGGAGCAACGGGTGACATTATTACACACGAATACATCTCTCTCCCTCTCTCTCTTTTTCTCTCTCTCTCTCTCTCTCTCTCTCTCTCTCTCGCTGTGTGATTGTGTGTGTGCTCTCAACACTAGAGGTAGCAGTACACACATCAGCCTCTCTGTCTTGTCTCTAAATGAGCAGATTTTATCAATGGTGGCTTATCGCCATCTGGTGGAGAAAAATGCTAAAAGCCCTGAGTAATTGTCCTCTGGTGTAGTGACCTGCCTACTGTTCAAATAAACAGCTGCATTCTATAATAAATTTGTTTGTGAAATTACTGGTGGTTAAAGGTTTGAAATAATTAAGTTTTTTATTTATAGAAAACAAAAAAAAATGTTGAATTATAAATATTATTACAATGTAAAATATATTTTTGATTATTTAAATAATATGTAGTTTATATAAATAGAATGCATGACGTTTTATTTTTGTGATGGTAAAGCTGTATTTTCAGCATCATTACTACAGTCTTCAGTGTTACATGATCCTTCACAAATCATTCTAATATGCTGATTTGCTGCTCAGTTATTATTAGTGCTCAACTATTGACAATGGTTCTTATCGATGTTGAAAACTGCTGCTGCTTAATAATAATAGCAGCTGCAATACATGTTTGTAGAGATTCTTTGAATAAAAAGTTCAATGAGCAGAATTTATTTATTTGTGCGTGTAATGGGTTACACTAACTGGGACTTGCCACAGCAGTTATATATTGTTAAAATGTAAATGTATTTACTTACTTACTTCCTTGCTTGTATACATCTTACCCCAAACTTTGAACAATAGTATATCATAGTTTCAAAAAAAACAAAACAAAAAAAACAGTTCTATTTAAATAGAAAATTTATTTTAAATTGTAGTATTACTCTTTTTACAACATCCATTTCCTTTTCCAACATTTAAATATTACAATTAACTAACTAACTAACTAACTAACTAACTAACTAAATAAATAAAGTTCCAGCCACAGGTCATGTACTGCCATTATAACTGTGTGGGGGGAAATATGATCATGCTTGAAATTTGTTGTTTTAGTTCTTTACTGTCTGTCAATTCTTTAAAATGCTGTCTAGGTAGGCTGCTCACTAGGGTAGACGCTAACTAAGGAGAAAGATTCATGGGAATCTCTGTCACTGTTTTGTAATCACTTCTTCATTCTTCTGGCATGTTTGCAGGTGAATGTGATCTTGGAAGCTTTCGGTCATGCTAAGACTCAGATGAACTCCTCAGCAAGCCGTTTCATCAAGCTGATCTCACTGCAGTACTGTGAGAAGAGAAAGACTCTACTCAGAGGTAGTTACACTGCTCTTGTTTTCACTTTGATTATTTGTAGTGTTGCTTTAATATACTGAATGTGCAGAAATAGAGAATGTGCTTATGCATTTATGATATATGCTGTCTGGTCTCAGCAGAGGTGACTTCTGCTCTATCATCCTTCACCTATAGAGGGAGACATTGCTCTACTAATGTTTCTATAACTCTTCTCTTAAGCCCCAAAACACACTGCACGATTTTAGCAATCCTATAAGATCATTGCATGTCACACTGTGCGACATGGATCTAATAAACTTGGCTAGGACATGTGTGTAGACTGTACCTATTGACTATTGACTTCTATTATTACTATAGAAGAATAAAACATCATCAGCATGTGCTAGTGCTAAACAAAAAGAGCATGATAAATCACACTTTAGCAGTTGTAGTTTTTATGTGTGCTGAAAAAAAGTGGAAGTGGCAAAAGAGGAAGGCATAAGTGCTTGAGGTAAGCAGTTTTATGTTTTAGCGCCACGTCGCGTTGATTTCATGTTGCATTTTTATTGGTTAGTCAGTAAACATGGATCATACCAGCAAACACACTGTGCGATGATCATGCTGTATCGCAGGCTATCTTTGGTCGCAAGACCGTGACAACGGCCGTCTTTGAACCTCTCTCATTGTACGACACAGGACCACCGATTAGGAGCCACGATCACAGAAATCGCCACGATTGTTTCACGATGCCAATCTTTCGTCTGGGACAGCCGCAAATCGTGCAGTGTGTTTAGGGCTTTACTGTGTTTGTGTTTTAGGTCGTTTGCACACTTACATGTTGGAGAAGTCGAGGGTCATCTGCATCCCACCGCATCAACAGAACTTTAACATCTTCTACCTGATGGCCGAGGGGCTTTCAGCAGAGGAGAAGATTAATCTATATCTAAACAATGTCCTAGCCCACAGGTAACACACACAATGTGAATAGGCATGTTATATCTTTCTGTATTCCACCTATTTTCAAAGACCTCCCTAATAAAATCATAGCCTGTAGTCATAAAAATCTAAAAAAAAAAAAAAAAAAAAAACTCAATTATTTCTCAATTATTAATTCAAACATATTGTGAATAAGGATTTTATTTTATTTTTATATTTGTATTTTACAATAAGGATTTTTGTTTAGTTCACAAACGTTGGCAATGAGGGTTTATTTTATTTTATTTTTTTTATTGTATTATATGATATATATTTAATTTAATTTAATTTAATTTAATTTTTTATTTTATTTTACATTATTTTGTTCACAAACACTGCCAATAAGTGTTTCAAAATAAGGTAATTTTAATAACTTAAAATGTTCATATATTTTAAATAAACCTTTAAGTTTGCACAAAGAAATGAAAATAATGGACTTACCCAGAGCTTGCATAGAAAACCAACTTGAAAAGTAGGTTGTCATTAGTCTTTCAGTTTTTCTAATTTTTTTCATATTCATCTCTCTCTATATGATTTACAATGTAGTAAAGGCATGAACACTATGAGACAAAATAATAAAATAAGACATGATAATTGACTGGTGATGGATTTTCATTGTCAGATTGATGTAGTTTCAGCCTTTTTGATATTCATCAGGATTTTTCAAAATGGGGAATAATAATAATAATAATAATAATTCATACCGGATGATGTCAGATGCCAGTTTTAAACTTGTTTTACTCTGAACTCTCTGTGACCCCAAGCATCCTCAGCAAATCTTGCATAGGGGTAAATGGAAGGTTGTCATTAAAAATTGAACACTCACCTTTCTTTGACTTGAATTTGTGATTATGTCAGTGACACTTAGAACATTTACTTAGCACTCTTAAACTTTACTTAGCACTCTTAAACTTTACTTGGCACTCTTAAAGGCCCAGACCAAATACTCACATCCAGAATCCACTGGAGCGTGAAGTCTAAATTGTCTCTAATCTTCAATCGCACTAATCATGTCTCCTCTGTTTGTTTGTTTTCAGGTGTATGAGCACAGCAGCTCCCGGTGAAGCTCCTGCAGTAGCTACCACGTGTCCTCAGAGCAGAGAGAAGCTCTCGGCCCTTAAACAGGCTCTGCGTGCCCTCGGCTTCAACAGACTGGTACACACATGTTCAATAACACAGGCGTCCTCACGCACACACGCGAAGATGCAACTACACATGCACACTTAGGTTTTATTTAGTTCTGTGTGAAAGTGTGTGTGTGAGAGAGAAAACCAATGAAGTCTAAAAATCAGAGACCACATGAGAATGTAGGATTCAAAGTTTAATTTAAACCTGGAAATAAAACTTGAGTAAATAAATAAATAAATAAAAAATAAATATGTAAATTTATATGCATTTCAAGTCATAAAAATGATCAAGTGTGTGTATATATATATATATGTGTGTGTGTGTGTGTGTGTGTGTGTGTATATATATATATATATATATATATATATATATATATATATATATATATATATATATATATGTATGTGTGTGTGTGTGTGTGTGTGTACATTTTTAAAATATATTTATAGATTTCAAAAATGTTCAAAAATCATGTTTTTTATCCTGCATTCCAATTAATGTCCATCAAACTGCAGTTGGGTTGTTTTGATTAAATAATAATAACTAAAAAATACCGCTAACTAACATAATAAAAACTGAGTTATCTGTTTTTGCAAGTAAACTCTTCATATATAGTTTAAGTTATGTTTATCTTATTTCAAACAACGCAAATGTTTTTTTTTTTGTTTTTTTTTTTTTTTTAGGGTAATAACCCTGATTCAGACACTTTATAGCCTCAGTAGAATCTGAGCTGTCTCGTCTAAAGTAAGCAAAGACGTTCTGGTTTTAAGTGACTCACATGTACAGAGACAGAGAGCTGGTATGCCTCTGGCTTTGGCAGGCGCTTCAGAAGTGTTGTTCTGATTTATGTAGGTTTACACATAAGTCATTACAGTATGTCTGGAGATTATAAAAACACACTACTCAGACTGCCATTCAGCCTGAGGCCACACTAACCTGTCAACCTGTGTGTGTTATGCTGTTATGGTTAGGTAAAGTCTTGAAGAGTATGTTCAGAATGAAACACTAGCTATGGCTCTACTGTACAAAATGTATCATATATATGATTGCACAAGCACATGCACACCCTTATGGTAATACATGGACATTTTGTTACAGTAGAGGGTGTAATATCAGAGTTAACACTGTGTTCTGAGTCATGTGTTTGTGTGTTTGGTTCAAACACACACATTCGCACTCTCACATACACCTGACCTCCAGCCAGACACTGTGTTCTAATCCTACCAGGAACCTGCTTCATTAAAGGAGGATTGTTCTCTCATCCCATCAGTGCAGCACGACCCTCAGTGACCCTCACACACATTAACACAACACACCGTCTCTCAGACTGCTGCATGTATATCTGCCTCTGCCTTTTACAATACATTCAGCTTGCTCATCTCATTCTTTTGCACATGGAACAGTGGTTCCCCTTTCAGTCGGTCACTCCGAGTCACGTCGGATGACCGACGAAATTGGGATCTCGCCAGAGAGACCAATCCACTTCGAGTGTAACTAAACGAGCCAATGGACATTGGCATGCGATTATTGCATCCAGCTGCCGCTGATCACAGCGTGAGCATAAGAGGCAGCTGATGCACCGCATCAATTATCCTTTCGCTTCGGAGCCGAGCGGTAGTGGTTAAAGCTACTGCTATCCCTTCCAAGAGAGTGTTCTGCGAGCGAGTGCGGGCGTTACGGCGCGGCAGCGGTGGTCACGGTGTCCGGGAGAGAAAGATCGTCTTCCTGCTGACAGCCACACTAGGAGTGTGCGGTGGCCAGCTCCCCTGCGTGCTTCAGCACTAAAAGAGCATTTCTCTGAAAGAGCAATTTCTCTAAAAGAGCAACACGGGTGATCGCGTCTTTTTAAAGATGTCTTTTCACCCGTGCGTTTCTGGGTGTGGTCGTTTCCTGGCGCCTCAGGACGGTCACGATCGCTTCCTCACGTGTCTGGGCATTCAGCACGCTGAGGTGGCTTTCGTGGATGGTTCATGTTCTTCTTGCGGGGACATGACCATCTCGGAGTGCGACTCTGCTATGTCAAACATGGCAGAGTCCCTCTGCCTGCCGTGATCCGGCGTGCACACTGGATCCGGTGGAGTTAGAGGTGATTTGAGGATTACGGCGAGGGCTTCCCCAAGTGGAGCTCCTCACCCCTCAAGCACTCCGCAGCCGGTGGAGCTGCCGAAGGAGCGCGCTGGCCACGCGTTTCCTTCGGTGCCCCCTCTGACGACCAGATGTCGATCACCGCATCGGAGGGCGGGCCCTCTCTCTCCGGGGATGACGACCCGGCTGCGTTGCCCCCTTCGGGTGTGGTAGCGTTGTCCGTGCCAGACCCAGAGATGACGGCTATGCTTTCCCGGGCCGCCGAGAATGTCGGGCTCGTGTGGAATCCTAAAAAGCCACCGTGTCCCGATCCTTCGAGGCTGGGCGAGTGGTTCCTCGGTGGGGGTGGCGCTGGTTCTCAGCGCCCCCCTCCGGTGCCATTCTTTCCGGAAGTGCATGAGGAGCTGACAAGATTGTGGAGGGCACCTTTCACTGCCCGAAACACATCTTGTAGTTCTTCCGCTCTCACCACCCTCGTTGGTGGAGCCGCTTTGGGGTATGCGGGCATCCCCTCGGTGGAACGGTCTGTGGCCATGCAACTGTGTCCAACAGCCGCTTCCACCCTGCGGGGTGATCCGTGTCTCCCCTCACGGGCCTCTAAGTATTCGTCAGGTCTAACTGGCAGTGCTTGTAGAGCCTGTGGGGAGGCGGCTTCCGCCCTCCACGCTATGGCGTTGCTGCAGGTCCACCAGGCCAAAGCACTGAAAGACCTGCACGAGGGTGGTCACGACCTGGCGGTTCTACATGAGCTGCGTGCTGCGACGGACCTCGCGCTACGAGTGACGAAGGTGACCGCACAGTCTCTGGGTTGTGCGATGTCCAGGAGCGCCATCTCTGGCTGTGTCTCGCTGACATGACGGGGCAGGAGAAGGTACTCCCGTGTCACAGACCGGCCCTTTCGGCGACGCTGTCGAGAGCTTTGCCCAGCAGTTCTCGGCAGCCCAGAAGCAGACTGAGGCAAACACATCATGCGCCGGAGGAAACCTGCTGCTTCCACCCCGGCTGCAGCCACTCAGCCTGCTCGTCGCCGTGGGCGCCCCCTGCGGCCGTCCCCGCTCCCGCGCAGCCGCAGCAGCCTTCACCAGGCAGCGTCGTGGAGCCGGTCGCAGGCAGGACGCCCAGCCCGTCCAGGCCCCCGCCAAACCTGGCGGCAAGCGCAAGTGCAAGAGGCCCTGAGACGGGCGACCCAGAGATGGAGGAGACCGCTCATCGGGAGATGGTGACTGCACCACTCCCTCCCCCGGAGGAGGGCCGGGTGGAGTATCTTTTGTTCATTTTGTTCCGCCGCTGGCCCAGCAGCCAGCGGTACCCAAAACATCAGTAAAGAGCGGTCTCCTCAATCTCCGGGTCTCAAGAGGAGGAGAGTGGTGATCCGTGCATCACAGGATCACTTCCCTCCTCCTCTCTCGCCAGCAGGCAGCGGGTGGTTGCCCAAGAGCACCCCTCCTGCCCATTCGTGGAACCAGGTAAGGGCAGTAGCACTCCAGTCCCCGCTTCAAGTCGTCAAACGCAGGGCTGTCACAAGCCTCAAGCCGGGTTCCTGTGTCTCCTCCCATGCGAGGAGAAATCAGGTGAGTGCTACACTACACACCCAGACCCCGCCCCCTGCCGTCACAGGCCAGGCCGTCACAGGCCCTGGGGCCGGTCCCTGTGTTCCACCTCGCTGCCCCACCGCGGGCATGTCGGTGGGCCCGTTGGCCCCGCTGGTGCGGTCTCTCGGAGCCTGGTTAGCGCTCCCCAGCCCGTCCCGGTGGCTCCTGCGGACCATCAGACTCGGCTATGCGATTCAGTTCGCCCGGCGTCCCCCCCAAGTTCAGGGGCATCCGGTACACTTCAGTCAAAGCCGTCGATGCCCCTGTCTTGCTCGCGGAGATTGCAGTCCTACTGGCGAAGGATGCAATAGAGCCGGTCCCTCCAGCCGATATGAGGTCGGGGTTTTACAGCCCTTACTTCATTGTGCCCAAGAAAAGCGGTGGGTTACGACCGATCTTGGATCTGCGAGTTTTGAACCGTGCACTTCACAAGATGCCGTTCAAGATGTTGACGCAGAAACGCATTCTTGGATGCGTCCGTCCCCTAGATTGGTTTGCAGCAATCGACCTGAAGGACGCGTACTTTCATGTTTCGATTCTCCCGCGAGACAGGCCATTCCTGCGATTCGCGTTCGATGGTCGGGCATATCAGTACAAGGTCCTGCCCTTCCGGCTGTCCCTTTTCGCCTCGTGTCTTCACCAAAGTCGCAGAGGCGGCCCCTTGTTCCCCTGAGACAACGGGGTGTGCGCATTCTCAACTACCTCTACGACTGGCTCATACTTGCACAGTCTCGAGAGCTGTTGTGCGCACACAGGGACCTGGTGCTCAGGCACCTCAGCCAGTTGGGCCTTCGGGTCAATTGGGAAAAGAGCAAACTCGTGCCAACGCAGAGGATCTCTTTTCTCGGCATGGAGTTGGATTCGGTCAACCAGACAGCACGCCTCACCCAGGAACGTGCTCAGTCGGTGCTGAACTGCCTCAAGACTTTATCAGGCAGGACAGCGGTCCCACTGAAACTCTTTCAGAGGCTCCTGGGGCATATGGCTGCAGCTGCGGCCATAGTTCCGCTCGGTCTGCTCCATATGAGACCGCTTCAGCACTGGCTCCATGATCGAATCCCGAGGTGGGCGTGGAAACGCGGTACTCACCGGGTTCAGATTACACCGGCCTGCCGCAAGACCTTCAGCCCGTGGTCAGATCCTTCGTTCCTTCGGGCAGGAGTGCCCCTGGAGCAGGTATCCAGGCATGCTGTGGTTTTCACGGATGCCTCGGCCACCGGCTGGGGTGCCACGTACAACGGGCACGCAGTATCAGGGGTTGGACGGGCCCCCTTCTGCGTTGGCATATCAATTGCCTCGAGTTGCTGGCAGTACGCCTTGCCCTGTGCCGCCTCAGAGGGCGCCTTCGGGGCAGGGACGTTCTGGTCCGTACGGACAACACTGCGACCGTTGCCTTTATCAACCGGCAAGGCGGTTTGCGCTCCCGTCGCATGTCGCAACTCGCCCGCCACCTCCTCCTCTGGAGTCAGAAGCATCTGAGGTCCCTTCGTGCCATCCACATCCCAGGAGTGTTCAATCAGGCGGCCGACGAGCTGTCTCGAGCGGCACTTCCTGGGGAGTGGAGACTCCATCCCCAGGCGGTCCAGCTGATTTGGAGTCGGTTCGGAGTTGCTCAGGTAGACCTGTTTGCATCTCCAGAAACCACCCACTGCCAGTGGTTCTACTCCCTGTCCGAGGCAACGCTCGGCACGGATGCACTGGCACACAGCTGGCCCCAGGGCTTGCGCAAGTATGCGTTTTCCCCAGTGAGCCTGCTAGCACAGACATTGTGCAAGATCAGGGAGGACGAGGAGCAGGTCCTGTTAGTGGCTCCATATTGGCCCAACAGGACCTGGTTCCCGGAACTCATGCTCCTCGCGACAGCCCCTCCCTGGCCGATTCCTCTGAGGAAGGATCTGCTTTCTCAGAGACGGGGCACCCCCTGGCACCCGCGTCCAGACTTGTGGAAACTTCATGTGTGGTCCCTGGACGGGACGCGGAGGTTCTAGGTGACCTGCCCCAGGAGGTAGCGCTCACTATCGCTTCAGCACGAGCACCGTCCACAAGACGGGCCTATGCGCTGAAGTGGAACCTGTTCGTCGAATGGTGTTCCTCTTACCAGGAGGACCCCCGGAGATGTTCGATCAGAGCCGTGCTTTCCTTTTTGCAACAAGGGTTGGAGCGTAGGCTGTCCCCCTCCACCCTTAAGGTATATGTTGCTGCTATTTCTGCCCACCACGACCCCATAGAGGGGAGGTCGGTGGGGAAGCACGATCTGGTCGTCAGGTTTCTTAGGGGGGCCAGGAGGTTAAATCCTCCGAGGCCTCCCTCCCTTCCCTCTTGGGATTTGGCTTTGGTGCTAAGAGCCCTACAAACTGCCCCCTTTGAGCCATTGCAGTCAGTCGAGTTGAAGTTTCTTTCTATGAAAACCCTACTCCTGACTGCATTGGCCTCAATCAAGAGGGTGGGGGACCTGCAGGCATTTTCGGTCGACGAATCGTGCCTTGAGTTTGGGCCGGCTGACTCCAGTGCAACACTGAGGCCCCGGCCCGGCTATGTGCCCAAGGTTCCTACCACGCCCTTCAGGGACCAGGTAGTGAGCCTGCAAGCGCTGCCCCTGGAGGAGGCAGACCCAGCCCTAGCTTTGCTCTGTCCTGTACGCGCACTGCGTCAGTACGTGGATAGAACTCAGAGCTTCAGGACCTCAGAACAGCTCTTTGTCTGTTACGGAGGACAGCAGAAGGGGAAGGCTGTCTCCAAGCAGAGGATGGCCCACTGGATAGTGGATGCCATCACCTTGGCCTACGAAGCACAAGGTGTGCCCTGCCCGCTCAGGTTGCGTGCTCACTCCACTAGGGGTGTCGCATCGTCCTGGGCGCTGGCTCGTGGTGCCTCGCTAGCAGACATCTGTAGAGCTGCGGGTTGGGCGACTCCCAACACGTTCGCTAGGTTTTATAGCCTACGTGTCGAACCGGTTTCCTCCTGTGTTCTCACCTCAAACGGGTAGTGGCACTGAGAGGGCCGGCTCAGAGTCGGCTTGCGGCGTCCTTACGCCTAATTCTCCAGAGAGTTCCTTAACCAGGCAAACCCTGTTGAGTCCTCCAGCACTCCGGCGTCCGGACACGGCGGAGCGTCCGGCGCCAGGCCTTCAGCCAATGAATTCTTGAAAACTGGTGCGAGGCTAGTGCCCATATGAGAGACCCTGTCGGGATCCCATATGTGTATTCCACGGTATTCTTATTAGAGCCGTGTTTCCCCTGGCGGACCACGTTCTGCCATCTCTAAAGATGCAGCCTGAGCCATCTCAGAGACTTCCATGTGCAAAAGGGCCCTCTGGGTTACTTCACATGTTTGAATGTCACTTAAACCCCCTTTGGGAGGAGGTGACTCCGCAGTGTGCCTCTTCCAAGTGGAAGGGCACGCTTCCCAGTGTTATCCTAGTCCTACTGTTTGGGTTGCTCAAGGAACACCAGTAGTTGACCTTCTCTGTGTAGAGCCCGGTCCTATCGTCTGCCTTATAGGAAGGGTCAGGAGCCCTACACAGGGCACTGGAAGGGGCAGCTCCTGTGGCGCTTTGGTAGGGATCCCAATTTCGTCGGTCATCCGACGTGACTCGGAGTGACCGACTGAAAGGGGAACGTCTCGGTTACGTATGTAACCCTCGTTCCCTGAAGGAGGGAACGGAGACGTCACGTCCCGTCGCCACAGTCGCTGTACCACCGCTGAGCTGCCGGGTCGCCGGCTCGGCTCCTCAGCGAAAACATAATTGATGCGGTGCATCAGCTGCCTCTTATGCTCACGCTGTGATCAGCGGCAGCTGGATGCAATAATCGCATGCCAATGTCCATTGGCTCGTTTAGTTACACTCGAAGTGGATTGGTCTCTCTGGCGAGATCCCAATTTCGTCGGTCATCCGACGTGACGTCTCCGTTCCCTCCTTCAGGGAACGAGGGTTACATACGTAACCGAGACGTTCTCAACCTTTTTCGACTTTTAAGGTCTCATTATGTCCAACACAATATTCAGTATTCACCCTCCATATTTAGTGCTAGAATTGACAGCACTTGTTTTCAGGTTTTTTTGTTTTTGTTTTGTTTTTGTTTTTTTTCACAGAAAATGAGTGGATATAGATTAAATGAAGCATTTCTATATTGATTCTATTCGGATTAAAGATTTAAAATTCTGATTCTGTATGTTTTTCCAAGAAATAAATACATGCATGCATACATACTGTACATAAAAAATGAATAAAAAGTAACAAAAACAATAATAAAAATAAAGTTATTGAGGAGGGGGGATATGATTTCAGTGTGCATCTTAAATGTTGGATTTTTTTTTTAGCATTTTAAGTACAATAATTGAGAATATATATATATATATATATATATATATATATATATATATATATATATATATATATATATATATATATATATATATATATAAATCCTGTTCATTTAAATAAAGCTGAAATTAAATAAGTGTTAAATGAAACATTTAAATGAAATTGAAAATTAGAAATGTTGCCTTGACAACTGACTGTACTGAAATTACTAACATTTAAAAAGAAAAAGAAATAGGCATATTTATACAAATTATACATAATTACTACAGATTAAAAACATTAAATTACTACAACTTAAAATTAATATAAAAAATGAAAATATAAAATAAAAGCAAATTCAAAGTACTAATAAATACTATTAACTTTGTTTTGTTAATTGAAATTGAACTGAAATAAAATATAAGTATTAAATAAAAAACAGAATGAAATTAAAATTAAAAATGTTTCCTTAGCGAGTAACCAAAGTAAAAAAGTACTGAAACGACTTAAACTGTAAAATAAAAACACAAATTACTACAGTTTAGACTAAAATAAAATGAAAACTGAAATTTTAAAATGATAAGCTATTTCAAAATATTACTAAATAACTGTAATAGTATATAAATAAAGACTAAACTAATAGTGATCACAGTTATTCAAAATTATTGGATAATATTGGATACTTCTTGCTGCACATACTAGCGATGGGATGAATTGAGCAAAATTTAAATGATTAGAAATATTTTTGTATGTATACCTTTTATTATTATTTAATATTTTAAAAAAAAAACAATTCTGGTAAAAAAAAAAAAAAAAAAATTAAAAAAAATGTTGATTTTGTTCCTTGTATTTTTGTGTTGGTCACTTATAGGTGCTGTAAGCGATGTTAGAGGTTCTGGAACTTTCACCAAACTTATGCATCCTTTTTCTACAACCCACATTCTACAGCTCATTTCTATATGTAGAGATAGAACAGGAGAGCAGCAGCATGTCATCTCAGTGTTGTCAAAAGTGGTTAAAAAGTAGCAAAATAGCACTCCAAACAAACAAAATGAAAATTGAATTTGATTCTGTAATTGTGGACCCAGCCCTCAAACGTAACTGTACTGAGCTGTGAAATCGACCCTGTTTCTCTGGAGGTTTTCTGCCTTTATAAGTCTGCAATCCAGTCTGACTCTCAGCACTTTGTTTGTTTCTCCCGCAGGAGGTGGAGAATTTGTTTGTGGTCCTCTCTGCGCTGCTGCACTTGGGAGATGTGCGCTTCACCGCCCTGACAGACGCTGACACTGCGTTTGTGTCTGACTTGCAGCTGCTGGATAGAGGTCAGTCGTGCAGCTGCGCCACGAGGCCAGCAGGGGCCGATCTGCTCCACCGGGAGGTCTGAAGGATAGACGGGGAAAGTGGGCGGGTGACTACGCAGCAAGAACTGTGTCACACACCATCCTGAGTTGTTTACATCAGTTCTGCCGTGGCCTAATGGCAGAATCACTCAGCACGCAATGGAAAACTCTCTCTGCCACTCTAATAAACACACATACACACTCTGTCATACAATTTTGTACTAATCGCCCTTTTTAGCCACACACATGCACAGGATCACCTGTTTCCTTAAGCCCTGCAGAGCAGCAGGGCGGAACAGAACAGCCACTCACTGCCCTCCGCGTTACATAATGACACACATAATACTGAGCCTGGGTAAACAAGTGACATCAGCACGCGCAAATACACAAACCGATACATTCACATCCGTGTGAGGTTCCCGTCGTTGTGGTTACGTGAGATCACATATAAACAAGCCCTATTATACACTTAAAGGTACACTCCACCCAAACACACTCATACACAGAAATGACAGTACACTAGGTGTCAAATGCAAACAGTAATATAAGTGCTTAATAGGAAGTAAATGGGAGGCCTGGAGTTGAAAGCAGGACTGTGTATGTGTTACAACATGTTATGTTGACTCTGACATCTGATTGGATGAGCCACGTTCAAAGCCTTTGGTTAGTGTGCCGTTTGTGTCATGCGAGCTTGAACAAATTCATAAGTGTTTGTGATTGTAATTATTTATAAGAATTAATATACAGCACCATTAAAATATTAGATTTTTGAAAGAAGTCTCTTATGGTCACCTTGGCTGAATTAATTTGATCAAAAATACAGTGAAAACAGTAATATTGCATAATCTCACAAATTAAAATAACTGTTTTCTGTTTGAATATATTGTAAAATGTAATTTATTCCTGTAATGTAAAGCTGATTTGTCAGGAGGCATTACTCTGCTCAAGATACATTTATTATTATTTTATTTTGTTGTTATGTGTTATTGTTTTTATTATCGTCTTATATTATTATATGTTGTTATATAGTTGTTATGCTTTATTTATTTATTTATTTATTTATTTATTTATTTAATGTTTAAAAAAAAAAAAAAAAAAATATATATATATATATATATATATATATATATATATATATATATAATATTATTATTATTATTATTATTGTTGTTGTTGTTATTATATTTTTTCCCCCAAAATGGCAGACCAGGCAGGGGTGCTTCTGAGCTGATTGATATTTCAATATTAAGTACAATATTTTTATTTTATTTTATTTTATTTTAATGACTTCAAATGTGGCTAATCCAATCAGAATTTAGCTCTGTAACTGGTTGTAATAATATAAATGTGTCTGATTTTTTTATTTATTTATTTTTTTTTCCTGTAGTGGCTGGGATGTTACAGGTGAGCTCTGAGGATCTCGGCTCTGCCCTCACCTCTGATGTGCAGTGTTTCAAAGGTACAACCTTCAGTTTGCACGTATGTCACATATCAGTATCAATCAACACACAGACTAAATGCTGTCAATTAAAGTCATCTTGTTTAGCATAACACCGTACATGGAGTAAATCTCACTGCCGAGAGGCCTGCTGACACCGATCATTGAGATGTACTGGCCTTTGCCCAGTCACAAACTCATCAATGAAAGCGGCCTCAAGCATTCGGCCTTGGATTGTGTTACTGGCGAGCCCAATTTGGCTCAATTTGACTCAATTGGATAACTGCCTTTTCATTCAAAATACACAGACATAGACACGTAGTTCTTTTGCAAAGTCTAGACTGTGTGCATTTTGTGCCATTATGTAACAAGTGTGGAGTATGTGTGAATCACATGATGTCTGGATGTTAATCTAATTCAGCTGTCGAGGACACCGACCTACTGCCGAAAATTACAAACACACTTGGCATTGTCTTTTGTCTGTCTGTGATTTCTCTCTCTCCATCTCCTTCGCTTTGTCATGCATGCATGCCTCTCTTTTAAAGGGATAGTTCACCCAAAAAAATAAACTTTGTCATCATTTACAAAAAATGTCAAAAAATACACTGAAGTAATATAAAACTGGTCCATATCACTTGTGCACTATTTTCCAAGTCTTCTGAATCTATATGTTAGCTTTGAATGATGAAAAGATCAATATTTTAATGCTCTTATTATCTTAAAATCTCAAAATAAGTCCTATCTATTTCCATTAAATTTTTTCTAGTGAATTAATTGGTCTAATTTGTAAAAACAGTCTGAATGATTGGTTCTTAAATTGCCCCTATTATGGATTTTTGAAAATTACCTTTCATGCAGTGTGTAACACAGCTCTAAGTGAATGAAACATCCTGCAGAGTTTTAAATCTGAAAGTGCACCGTGTATAAAGTTATTGTCTCTCAAAAGAAAGGGTCGACTCTGAATCATTGAAACGAGTCGTTTTTAAAACGAACATCAACATGAAACAGCATATTGCCCGCCCACTTGTTGGTCTTTTGGTCTGAATGAAAAAGCAAATTCATTCTTTGCCACTAGGTGCCGCTTTTGGAGCAGTAAAAATACCGGTTTCTCCGGTAACGCTGTACACAAAGCAGCACTGCACTCACAAACTCTGCTTTATCAGGCATTACAGGCATGATGAAATGAAAATGAGACCAATCGGACTAATCACCGCAGATTAGCGTCACGCAAATGAGGTGTTTGGAAAAATGAATCATTGAGCAAGTAAGGCAAAAATAAATACATATTATAAGACAATGAAAGTGTTTTTTGACCTTGCATGCATGTCAACCTGTTGTTGGGAACTCCCAAAACCAAAATATGCAACTTTCATAACCCATAATAGGGGCACTTTTAAATCTGAGTGATCCGGTTTATGACTCAATGATCTGAAGGGAAGAATATCAGTGGATAAAACATAAATGTTGCTTTTATCGTACTTTTAATAGTGATTTCATAATTTTATGGAAAAGAGCAAGCAGTATGTTTTTTCTTCAAGGAAACGCAAAAGAAGTAATTTCAAGTAAGTCATACAGCTTTGGGAAGACATGAAGGAGAGTAAATGTTAAGTTTTAATTTTTGGATGGACTAGTCTTGTGATGATTTGTTGTTTTGGTTATTGTGTTTCATAAACAAGTAAACAATTCAGAAAGAAATGCCATCCTTACAATGCCACACTTGTGTAGTGTAATACATGCAGAGCAGGGGCGTAGCCATCATTTCAGAAGTGAGGGGGACAGAAATGTTATATATGTGTGTGTGTATATATATATATATATATATATATATATATATATATATATATATATATATATATATATATATATATATATATATATATAAAACCTACCTGTCAAAAGTTTTTGAATAATTTGAAGAATTTTTTTTTTTAAAGAAGTCTCTTCTGTTCACCGAGCCTGCATGATCCAAAATACAGCAAATGCAGTAATATTGTAAAAAGCTTTTTACTAAAAACAACTGCTTTCTATTTGAACACATTTTAAAATGTAATTTAGCATCATTACTCCAGTCTTCAGTGTCACATGATCCTTCAGAAATAATTCTGATTTGCTGCTCAAGAAACTTTTTTTTTTTTTAACTATTATTATTGTCAATATTTAAAACAGTTGAGTACATTTTTTTTCAGGATTCTTTGATGAATAGAAGGATCCAAAGATCAGCATTTATCTGAAATAAAAAGCTTTTGTAACATTATACACTACACCATTCAAAAGCTTAGAGACAGTATTATTATTATTATTTTATTTTATTTTTTTTAGAAAAGAAATTATAGAAATTAATACTTTTATTTAGCAAGGATGGTTTAAATTGATCAGAAGTGATGATAAAGACATTTATAATGTTACGAAAGATTTCTATTTCAGATAAATGCTGTTCTTCTGACCTTTCTATTCATCAAAGAAACCTGAAAAAAAATTCTGCTCAGCTCTTTTCAACATCATAATACCGGTGATAATAAATGTTTTTTTTGAGCAGCATATCAGAATATTAGAATGATTTCTGAAGGATTGTGTGACTGGAGTAATGATGCTAAATGATGCTTTGAAATCACAATAAATTACATTTTAAAATGTATTCAAATAGAAAACAGTTATTTTAAATAGAGTAAATATTTCAAAATTTTACTGTTTTGCTGTACTTTGGATCAAAGAAATGCAAGCTTGGTGCGCAGAAGAGACTTCTTTAAAAAAAACAAAAACAAAACAAAAAAAAAAAATCTCGCCTTATTCTGGGTTTCGAATAAAACATCAGGTCATGCACAGAGTATCCTTTCTCTTTGAATTTAAATCTATATTTATTCACATCGGTTCTTGAAAACCTGTGTGCGAACACACTTGCCTGAAAAAGTGCGGGGGACGAATTTACGTGATATTAAAAGTGGGGGGGACACGTTGCCCGCGTCCCCCGCGTGATCTACACCCCTGATGCAGAGGATGAATTAAACTCTGATATGCGACAATCACAGGGCACTGATGGACGGTCAGGCTTTGGCATTGTGTGTGTATCTGGATGTTGACTCACTGTGGCCGGCCATGAATGGCATAGCAAATGCAGTGATTCAGTGTCTGACATCATCAAAGGTCACATCATCGGAGTCCAGGCGCTGTGTGTCCTCTGCATTAGCATGTGCCGTGTCCCCTCAGCCAGCACCACCGACAATGGGCCGCTTGTTTTTCAGCCTCCCACGTGCAACGTATATCAGTCAAAATGTGACACACTGTCTCCAGTTTGTTTTCCTCTTTGCGCTGTGCCCCTGTTTTGAGCAGTCACTAGATGTTTGGATGGTTTTTACTGAAAGGATCAGCTTGCATTTAGATGCTGATCCTGCTATGCTGGTTCGGTGATGGTTTATTGATGGGACAGCAAAACAACCAGCATGGTCTTTATGGTGAAGCTGGTTGACCTTGCTAGATAAAGTAATAATTTACCACAAAAATGAAAATGCTCAACTTCTTCTGATGGAATCAAACTTGTGTGAATTACAAAGTTCTTTAGGAGAGTATTCATTCGGCTCTTTCCATATCCCAAAATGGATTGTGACCATGGCTGCTGAGCTTTAAAAATGATAATGTTATTATATAACGTTAGAGTAATCAAACAAACAGATAAGACACATACAAACATACATGTATACTAGGGATGCAATGATACTACATTTCTCTGCTGATACTGATTCAATTTGATATTGATTAATCAGAACGACATCTGATAAGGATAGTAAATCTTTCTATTAATGATGTAAACTATACACAGTACATTACTATAATAGAGGTTCAAATTAATAACAGAGCTCAAACTATTATGCTCAGCTGTTATTTTCAGATATGATAAATTACATCGATCTGTCACACCACCTTTAAAAGCGTCTAAGCGACAACTATTGTTTGAATTTTGTTATAAAAAAAGACAGAATTTGAGAGCTGAGACTTTTTTTGGAAGTTCGGAAGATATAGGGTACCAACTTGTAAGTTAAATAGGTAGAAATTCTCGTTAATTCCATTATCAATTGCTTTATTGAATAATTGGAAATAGGGTTTGTTGGAAATGTGTGGGTGTTGTGAAATGTATTTAGTGTATGCAAGTGGAATATTTAATATTTAGTGTATGTATTTATTTATTTATTTAAATAAATATGAATGAATGAATGATTTTTTTTTTTTTTTTAAGTGAGATTGTGCTAATTTAATACCCCTAAATTCTACACAAGTGACATTTTTCTTTACACACAGCATTTACTTTACACATTTTTTTAAATGATTGGTCAATGTTTGATGTGCAGATAATTGCTTTTATCAGACGTTACAGATTATTGGCTGATATATTGGTGCGTCTCTAGTATATACTTATACATGGTGGTGACCAACATCCGAAACACACTTATGACCATCTATGCTAGTCTTTGAGGATAAAAGATAATGTCAAAGATCACTAATTGCTTGCCCTCTGCTTCAGGTGATGTCATAACAAGGCGCCACACAGTCGAAATGTCCAACCATCACAGAGACCTCTTGGCCAAAGCTTTATATGGACGACTCTTCAGCTTCCTGGTCAATAGCATTAACTTTTACCTCCAAGGCCGTGAAGATAGCACAGGGTAAGATGCAGACATGTGTGTGAGCATGAACGTGAGCTTAGAGCCATGCTTTTATGTTGAGATATTTTCCTTTGTCTCAGTGTGAATGAGAGACCTGAATAAAGGAGATTGTTATTGGAAGAACTTAGTTCAAACATTGTTCCTTCATTATTCCAAAGTAGGGCTGGGCGATATGGCCAAAAAAATTATCACGATAATTTTTTTCATATCAGTCAATATCGATAATTATCACGATAAATGTCAAATCTTTATTTCTTTCAAGTTTAAAGACAGATTTTTTGCCCCAAATTGAAAGTTGTAGAAACCAGACCATTAACAAAGACCTTAACAAACCTTAACAGACCTTAACAAAATAAATATCTAAATAGAAAAATTTATTTCTTAGTTTCTGCATGTTCTAATGAGTGATATTGTTTCAAATCAAGAAACAGGTTTGGGTTGCCTGATAATAATAATAATAATAATAATAATAATATCACTTTTTTGTCTCTTAGAAATGCACATTTGATAGTAGCTTGAGTTAGGATGCAGAGGTAAATTTTTGTTCATTTTTAAAATCAGTAACATCTGTAAAAATTGTAGCAACCTCAGTTTTATATGGTAAAATTTATTCTGACCAAGGTATTTTATTTGATTTGATTTAATTAATTAATTAATTAATTAATTTTTTTTTTTTTTTTAATTAAGCATTGGTCTCCCATAGTAGCATACATTTAAATCATGATAAACACAGTTAAAACCACACATATAGCACCTCAATACCATGGTAAAAATATAACTATATGGTTAAAACCACACATATAGCACCTCAAAACCACACATATAGCACCTCAATACCATGGTAAAAATATAACTATATGGTTTTTAGGTAGCCTATTTGTATGAAAAACAGTAGTCTAAAAACATTGTATAAATGCACACATGCTATAGCTTAATCACAAATACATACACTATAATTATATAACTTACCATTACTCCTGTAATAAAATTCAATGTGAATATCCCACATTTCTGCCACAATACCATGGTGCAGTGAGTGTTACTACAGTAAATGCATGGTAAATGATGGCGATGTGTAGATTGAAAAGCCTTCTGACTGTCTTGTTGCACACAGTGTTTCTCCTGTTTGGCTTTAAACTAGTTTAAATCGCGGAGTCATTTGTGTTCATCGCTGAATTCAGGTGCTTCACACTGGACCTCTCAGCGCTGTTTAGTGCTCGCGTGACTGAGTAATAAACGCATCTGTTCTAGTAAGCTCGCGCTGCACAGCCGTTTTGAACATTGATCCGAGCGGATAAACGATCCGTGTGGCGCGATTCAAACGAGTCACGCGGTTTCGTTCCGCTTGTGGCGCATAAACATTATATCGAACATTTATCGAACTCTTCATATCATTTTATCGAGGAAAATTATATCGCGATAATTATCGTTATGGAATTATCACCCAGCCCTATTCCAAAGTACATAAAATTTCAGTGATGGTTACCAGCTATTGATCTGTATGGATTGTGTGTCTCAGCTGTTTCTAGTAGAAAAAAAACGGCAAGTCCTTCTCAGAGACCTTCTGTGATAAACCTCAGCCAAAACAAGGTGAAGTTTTAGAATAGTTAACACCTTGTATGTGAGACATCTGCTTTAGAACACCTAACGGTAAGTGACAGAGCCAGTAGCGTATGAGCAGGAAGACACACCTCCTCTGCTGTTACTGCATTATGAGAACGGTATCTCGCAGCTAAAACTGACATTTCCATGGAACTCCAAGTATGTGTGCATTCACACAGAAACGGTCACAGTGACTCATCATTCCACACGATTTCACATGCCTCACTATCCTCCAAAAAAACACATAGTGAGCATATATTCACCTTTCCAGACATATGAATGTGCCCTTTGATAAACAATTAGAAGCTTGCAGATTCACTAACGGGACCCCATATATATATTATGTATGTGTGTGTGTGTAGTGTTTGTGTATGTGTGTATATATATATATACACAAACACTACACACACACATACATACATTATATATATATGGGGTTCCGTTAGTGAATCTGCAAGCTTCTAATTGTGTATATATATATATATATATATATATATATATATATATATACACACACACACACATACATACATACATATACACACATATGCACATACATAATGTGTGTGTGTGTGTTACCCTGGACCACAAAACCAGTCATGAGTAGAACAGATGTATTTGTAGTAATAGCCAACAATACATTGTATGGGCCAAAATGATCGATTTTTTTTTTTTTTTTTTTTATGCCAAAAATCATCAGGATATTAAGTAAAGATCATGTTCCTTGAAGATATTTTGTAAATTTCCTACCATAAATATATCAAAACTTAATTTTTGATTAGTAATATGCATTGCCAAGGACGTCATTTGGACAACTTTATATTATACCTCATTTGAAAGAAATTACTACTCTTTTCAGCATTATTCTGAATAATTTAATTAATCAAAAGTTATAAACACATTTATTATGTCTATACTATAAACATTCCACAAATCCTGCTTTGTCATCATAGGAATTAATTATATTTTAAAATATATTAAATAGTTATTTTAAATTGTTCCACAATATTACTGTTTTTACTTCTTTCTTTTTTTTTCCCAGAAAAAAAAAATAATAATAATAATACACAGAAGCAAAACAAAAATTAAATCTTGAGGTTTGAGAAATTTCCAGAAATTTCCAAGGAACTCTAATTATATTTGTATCCACACATAAACAGTCCCAGTGACTCATCATTCCACATGATTTCACATGCCTTACTCAAAAAAACAACAACAAAAAACATAATGAGCATATTTTCACCTTTGTAGACATGCGAATGTGCCCTTTGACAAACAATTAGAAACTCGCAGCTTCTCTAATGCCTATATGCTGTAAATTGTTTCGTAACATTGCTGTTTTGATTGCATTTTTGAGACATAATCTTACTAACCCCAAACTTTTGAATAGATGTGTGCGTACACTTGATACATTCATAATGCAAGTATTGTAATGTTTTGGCAATTCGTACTAACTTTTAGCTCTCATCAGGTCTTAACTGGGATAGTTCACCTTCAGTCGTATGGAGCTTATAATATGACAAAAAAATTTGAATTTGAATTGTGTAAATTTGAATTATTGACAAGTGTCATTTAACAACAGCTTCAAGTTTTCAAGATGAACAAATTCGGAACATCAAATTCAATATTTAAAATTCAAAGCGTAGAAATTCAGATCGTACAGAAAGTAGGTCAGAGGTCATCCACAGGGAAGAGTAGATGATCTCCGAAAAGTCGAACGAAGCATTTACTGCGACCGGGAGGAGACATGTTCGCTTCACTTAGGCTAGTTTTGTCGTGGCCATGACATATTAACTTTTGGGAGTGTGATAATATGTCGTGGCCACGAGATCGTTTTGTTGAGGTAATCCTGGAATCGCCGCGCGGCTGCCGCTTTCTCTCGTAGTGGAAGCGTTTTGTGCGGTTTCGGGGCAGACATGGCCATAGACGCAAACAACAAGGTCACATTTCATTTTACTAAAAATAAACAAAACATAAAGGAAATTTAGTACAAATGTTATTTGCTATTTATCATTTCATAGGACTAGCTATAGCGTAGTGTTCATGTCAGACACAGTTAACTATGACATTTTACGCGAAATTGTATTTTTACCTGGCAAACCAACTCGTACACGCATACCCTGGATTTTTTTTTTTTTCTTTATTTATATCTCTGTAAAAGATTTTTGATGGATCATCCAATGGGAATTCTATTACATTTTAAATGATCTTTATCATGTTTTCAACACTACCTACATGAGCTCAGTGAAATGTTCTACTGGTTGTTAATAATCTGCCCAGTAATTGGTTAAAGCCAACAAAAAGATAAAAAAAAATTATCTCTGGCGGCGCCTGCTGCTATGAGCCGTGGAAGCGGCAGGATTTTGGGTGCACGAGCACCGCCAGCGAAACCGCCTACTTTCCTGCTATTCACAATTTGAATAAAAGTTTTAATAAATGAGTTTTGCTAAGGGCTATACAAATAAACTTAAATTTGGTCTACCTCATGTAGGAGATTTAATGCGGGTGTGGTTCGGGTCGGATAACGGGTTGGGTGCTCTGTCAATTACTGCGGGTGTGGGTATCAAACAGGACCCATGCAGGACTCTGCCTCAAGATGCTATTTTGAGGGAACCACATATTTTTCTCGTGGCCACGAGTTTAATGCGTAAACAAACCTGAGAGACCATAGCAACCTGGGATTATCAGAGATGGATTTATTAATATTTAATTTTGAATTAAGAGATTATTATGAATGAATGAATGAATGAATGAATGAATTATTTATTTATTTATTAGAAATGATTACATTTTTAAATTATTTTAACCATAGGCCTAGGCTACCGGACTGTATTGCGCGCGATGTAGACAGCATTCGAATGAAGTTTATCATGATTAAATTACATAAAGTACAAATAA
This sequence comes from Spinibarbus caldwelli, assembly GCA_039654775.1. Classification (NCBI taxonomy): domain Eukaryota; kingdom Metazoa; phylum Chordata; class Actinopteri; order Cypriniformes; family Cyprinidae; genus Spinibarbus; species Spinibarbus caldwelli. Next base: position 29,941,976 of record CM077233.1, on the reverse strand, counting down.
TGACATAGGCCTACAAGAAAACATTTTTATTCATCCCAAGTCCATTAACTGATCGTCTTTTCCCATAATATTTGTACATTATTATTATTATTATTATTATTATTGGTTATATTTTTATATTCGTTGCTATGCATTTGATTTATTTTCGCTTCATTTTGATCTCTTTACTTAACGTTCTGAATAATAATAGCCTACTGTAAATGCCAACATGCCAATAAAGCTTTGATTATGCTATGACTTATGGGAATTTTTACTGGAAGTGCAGTTTAAAGGTTGAATTTAACATGTATTTAATTTTATTTCACCTAATTAATAGACTATTAGAAATATAGTGTTTCGTTGAGGAATGAATTATTTGCGTAGTTTCATTTGTAAATGAAAACACAACACGTGACTGTGGGATGGAGAAAAATGTTTTATCCATCTCTGATAATCCCAGGTTGCTATGGTCACGCAGGTTTGTTTACGCATTAAACTCGTGGCCACGAGAAATGGATGTTGTTCACTCAACTTCACATCGCGTGGCCACGACATAAGGATGTCCTTACCTCGACAAAATGATCTTGTGGCCACGACATATTATCACACTCCCACGAGTTAATATGTCGTCGCCACGACAAAACTAGCCTAAGTGAACCGAACATGTATACTCCCGGTCGCAGTAAATGCTTCATTTGACTTTTCGGAGATCATCTACTCTTCCCTGTGGATGACCTCTGACCTACTTTCTGTACGATCTGAATTTCTACGCTTTGAATTTTAAATATTGAATTTGATGTTCCTAATTTCTTCTTCATCTTGAAAACTTGAAGCTGTATTTTTAAAAACTGGATATTTGCAGTCAAAGAATTCAGAACAAAAAAGTCGCTGTTTGAAAATACGTCTATTAAAAAAACTTGCATAAATTCAATTGTGTTAAATTTCAAATGTTCATTATTCAAGTTAAAAAAAAATCTAATTCAGAAATATGTTAAATGCCACATAATATTCAGTTTTGTTAAATGACACTTGTCAATAATTACAAATTTATACAATTCAAATTCAAATAATTTTGTCATATTATAAGCTCCATAAAGTCGCTGGTCCCCATTGACTTGCATTGTTTTATTTATTTTTATTTTTGTTGTTTTTTTTTTAAATTATATACTGTGGAAGTCAATGGGGACCAGCACCTGAAGGTGAATTAACTAACCTTTAATTCTGAACACTGACTATATGGATTCAACTGAAGAAATAATAAGACATCCATACAATCAAATCCATTGTCATCTATTTATGAAAAGTTTACTATTGCAAAGAAATGAAGGTCTAATGTGTGATCAATAACTGGCTAAAGCAGGCTTGACCTGTTGTGTCCTGGTCAGCAGTTCAGCGGAAGTTGTTTTGGAATAGGCTAATGTTTATTGATGTGTATATGAGAATATTTATTACGGGTCTTTGAGGGCATGATCATTTCCGCCAGGACGGTCACACCAGCACACACCATAAAATACAGTCACTTATTGTGACTTAAAACTGAGCTTTGGCATGTATTATGTGTAGTTGTCTATCATAATTTTATTTATAAATAATGTGCATTTTTCACTATGAATCTTTTAAGGTGAAATGATTAAAAATAGTTAAAAAAATTTTATTTTGACAGCTGCTTGGTCCATGTTAGAGAATGTTCTGACATGTCAGACAGCTTAAACATTTCCAGTGACGTCTTGAGCTTCTGGTGTAGACGCAGTGTAACAGTAAATTATGACAGAAGTTTCTTGACATAACCTTTTGTTTCTTCGAAAAACCTGCATGTACTTTTTTTCTTGTCAATGACCTTTAAGTATTGTTTTTTTTTTTTATTTCTTTCTCTCTGCTTTTTACACTAGAAAACCTTGCACTTAAGCTATGGTTCAAGACATATTGTTGGCTTCAGATCACTAATCAAAGTTTGTAGTACTCCCACCCCTCTATAATCCTGAAATGTTCCTGTCTATTTTGACAGAGATCCTGCCCTTGAGATAAGCATCCTGGATATCTTTGGCTTCGAGGAATTCCAGCGCAATGGTTATGAACAGGTAAGAGGAGACAGCATAGATATAACGAGGACAATGATAATTACAATTTTAACATCTGATCTGTGACCTTTTGAAAGGGTCTTTCCTAGCATTATAACATCACACTGAGGTTAACATTTATAGGCCCCTTTCTAAGTGCAGACTATTCAGCTTTTCATCTGGCTCAAAAGAACACAAACTGCTCTTCACCTTCTCATTGTGGACTGTGGGCCTCCTAAACCATCTCCTGGTCTGCACTAGGTTTGATGCGGATATGGAATCAAGGCATTGTGCTCATGATCCTGTTTCCCGTAGAGGGGAAAGCAAATCCCACAGTATGTTCCTGCCTTGGGCTATGACTTTTTTAGACTTAACGACACACGGGATGTTCTTCTGCTGGGTTTTTTCCACCACAAAGGCATTTCATTCCAAGCGAGACAGGTGTTTTTTTTTTTTTGTTTTTTGTTTTTTCTGACAATGCTCATGCTGACTTTATAGCTCTGTTCAAAAACTGAGTGAGCTGGCTGTGTAGACTGTTTTTTTTAAGGCATCATAAATGTGCTTCCGATGTGTAGGCTGTTCTAAAACTTAGCCAAGAATACTTTGCATCAAACTCAAAAATTCAAAGCAGCAGACAATAGAGTGCTGCCAGGATGACATAATTTTGCATGTCAATCCAGATGTTAGCATCACCCTGGTTTCCTCGACAATTACCCAATAGGATTTTTCCATTGGCTTTTGGATAACTGCAGAAAAGAGGCTTTGTGACAAAAAATAAATCTTTCTAAAACGCGTTGATTTCTACAAAGCTCCTTCTTTCGGAAAGCTCACTGTGCTCTGATTGGCCAGCTGACCCAGTGCATTGTGATTGGCCGAACATCTCAACCATGTGTCGGAAATGTAACACCCCTTAACATAATCGAGTTTCAGCTTCCAAAGCAATTAAAACAACAGTCAATAATGTAGTTGGTTTCACCATATCAGTTCGAGCCCAAGTCACATTCTGAAAATGCAGATGACCAAACCAATCGATCCGAACTGACTATGCAAGCGCGACTTGAGCAGAATGTATCAGAGCGGTAAGCTGCATGTGACACTGCCAGTAAAGCACAATGGATGTGTGCTGCTTCAGCTCTTCTTGAGCATCTAGCGTGAAACAGAACACACAGTGCATCTATGTTTGTCATCTTTTTGCCGCCAGTTATATGCGGAGAACAGAGGATTCTATAGTTGTAAGCAAAAATCCATATCTGCGCTTGTGATGGTAAGGACAGCAAACAATATACATTACTCTAGGCTCTGCATTTGAACAGTCGATAGAAAATAATAAAACATACAGTACTTAGGGCCCTATGAGATCCGTTTTATTTTATCCCAAATTTCATTTTATTTATTTTTTTTCCAAATGAAACTTACAATATTAAACAGCAGTGTATTTTTCAAATTTAATTATTTTTTAAGGCCCTATGTGATGTTTTATTTTTTTTTCTTTTATTATATTTATATTTTATTATCAAATTCTGTTTTCCATTAATTTTCTGGATTCCATTGTAATGGTTCCATTAAATATTAATAATCAAAATCATCTCTAATTAATTGATTTTAGAAAAAAAAAACTAATTTATTATTTCTTATATTTATTTGTTTATTTTTTTTAATACTGTGTTTACATCTTTCTGCTAAATAAATTTTGGGGTTTTTTTTTCTATAAAAATAATGTAATAATTTTAGTAGTAGTAGTATCATTACATTAAGTAATATTTCTGTTATGGTTTCAAGTCAAAATTAACTTTTATTTTGATGGGTTGCTGTGAAGACATTTAAGTTTCTATTTGTATATGATGTGACAATCGTTTTACCCCCAAAGTCTGAAGAGTAGCATGAAATAAAGCAGCTGCTGTCAAGACCCCGAGTTGTGTTATTTTAGTGTTTTGGAGAGAGACAAATGTCTCTGAATGCTAAGACGCCACATGTGCGCACCGCTGCCCCCTACCCAGAATCCTCAGTAGCCACGTCTACTGTGCGAGCTGTGTTTTTGTACAGGACGAGACGAGGTTGACGTGTGAGGGGGGTGTTTTCTCCTCAGCTGAACCCTTGGCACCAGACACAAAGGAGTCTCTGTGCAGAGTCGGGTTTGACCCATGAACCATTGGCCTGGATTTGGCATCAACCATTGTCATTGTTGTCATAGGCTCTATAGGGGGAAGCAAGAGGTAAATTAGGGCCACTGTGGAGTAATGGTTCGTATATGAGCTGGTCATCTGTTTCCAACTGCTAAACCAGGTGGGGATCTACTGTACATGGGAGCTCCTGCTGAGAAAAAAAATAATAATAAAAAATTTGCTTAAACCAGCCTAAGTTGATTTGCTGGTTCTGTCTGGTTTTGCTTGATGGCCAGCTGGTCATGACTAGAGTGTGTGTGTGTGTGTGTCTGTATGTGTGCCATTCCTGGATGTCCTCCTTGACAGTGTTGGACAAGGTGTAAATCAGGATTGGTGCTAGAAGAGATAAGTGCTTACCCACAGTCCCCTGGGAGATCTCCTTGTGATAGTGTGTGTGACGGATTGGGAAATGCTTACGAGACACCAAGATACGCATGCATCTTTAATCCATATGTGAAAGAAGATTTACGGTCCTTGACCTTTCAAGGTCACAAGAATGAGAAAAAAAACTAAATTGGGGTGAGTGATTGTAATTATGGAGCGTGAACAAGGTAATTAATGCCCACTTGGGGCGTACCGATAACATAAGTATCAAGTATCGGAATCGGGTCTGATCGAAATCTGTCAGTCTTCAAATATTCTTGACTAATTTTTTTTAGGGTTTTCTGTACATCCAATTACAGAAACTAATGCACCACTATTCTGTTTTTTCCCCCCCATACTAGGGGTGTCACAATATAACGTAACTAACAATAAGTTATTGATATTAAGACAATAACAATTTGGTTGACGCTCTTCAATATAGAAGTTTGCAGTATTGCAGCTTAATGCGATTAAAAGGAAAAACAAAAAGCAAAAAAAAAATAAAAAATAAAAAAAACATAGAAGACAGTTTGTAGCTACTACTGCTGAATAAAATCATGCCAGAGCAGACGACAGACGAAAGCAAGATGCTCTACGTGCACGCATGAAAAGTTTTTGATTGTGGTTTCCAAAAACTCCCATGCTGGTGAGTGAACGTTTCTCAGTTGGATGTAGAGCATGATATGTCAGGGGCCGTTCACACAGAACGTGTTTTTCCATTCCAATGCACTACTTTTCCATTGTTTTTCTATGTAAACAATTTAGATGGATGTATATGACTGTTGTGCTCGCATTTCGCATCTTTTGCACCATCTCGCACATGAGCGCCGCATTTTTAAAACAGTGTCAAGTTAAAAAAAATTCAATTTTTCCACGCAGTGTTGCTTATCGGTGTCGGTTCCAAAACACTGGACCAATCAGAAGAGAACGAGGCAAGTTTTGCAGTAACCATCTATTCTGCTTTTTGGCTATTTCTGCTATTACATCATGTCTCAAAAGCGCATCTCTAGACGACCCTCACTATTCCTGAGTGCTGTGTCTCACGATTTTAGACACAAAAACGCATTATGTTTGAACGGCCCCTTAGACTTCCCAATGTGCAGAAAATACTGATCCGCAGGAAGTTTTTTTTGTATGCTTTTGTATAGTTAACGTTGTAAACTCTCTGCCTCCCTACACTTACAGTATGTGATTTATAAAGACAATGTTTTATCATCTCTGGGTAAATTTGTTAAGATGTGGGACCTTAAGGATTCTTTCAGAATGGCTCCATGAGTTCCACATTTGAGATCTTTTCTCCATGGATGGACTTTTTTGCTCAGTTCTCTGGAATTCTCCCTCTTTTTCTCCAAGCTCTTCATCTCCGCTCTGATCTTTTTCGCTCATGATGTGTGCTGATTTGTGTCAGCGCTTGGGCAGTCTTTCCTATAACATCCTGAAGCGTTGTGAAACCTCATGATGAGAAGTTGATGAGGTGCACCCAGCTTTTGTAAAATGCTTGTTTTCTTTCCTCTCCATTGCTTCCACTGCTGCCGTCTGTACTTCATCCAGTGCGTGTTGCCACATTAAACTTGGAAGACGCCTATGTTGATACAACCGTGCTGTATACTTCCCTCCGATGGACTTAGCTTTTGATCGGCAGTATCAAAACAACTCCATCATATACTGTATGACCTAAGCGCTTCTGAGAAACCAACAGCTAGATGGTTTGAAGTTGAATTCTTTTGTTTGGGAAAAAGCCATCTACTCTTTTTACTCCATCAGAAATTGTACCTTTTGTCCACATGGAAAAGCTTCTATGGTCTCTTGTGTAGTGTTGAGCACTTGCTGTATGCCTTATATGGATTCCCACTGTGGTTCCTGCTTTGGCTTTTTAGAACCCTTTCATTAGGGTTCCTTGTTTTTAACTTTCATCTCGGCAGGATTACGGTGATAAATGATTTAAATGAGTCCAGTTACTGGGCTGTTAGGATGAATTCCTGGAATAAACCCGCTCACCGAAGCGTGTGGAACAGTGAGTGAATAGGTGCGAGGGGTTAACGTTGAATGCTTACTGCAGCCATGTTCGTTAAGAGGTAATTAACGTACATGCCAGCTCTTTGTGTGCAGATAAAGCTGCCTGTTATATAGCTATTGTTTGGAAAATATGTGGAATGTTGAAACATACCCCATAAGTGTATGCTTTATTTTGCCTGATAAAACACGTGCTTGCTTCCTGAAAAGTCATATACAGCCCTATAAACATTGTACAAAATTGTACAAAATCCTACCCTTTTTGATACAATTATTATATATGTACATTAATTTAATATATACTGTACATGTATTTAATATATACTGTACATTTTAACTTTTTTTTTCTTTTTGTAAAATGAAGAACATCTTAAAATTGGAAACTTTTTTTTTTCTGTGCTTTCATCAGAAATATTTTTCTGCTTTTCAGATGTTTTTAATGTATAGATGTTAATGTTTTACTCTGGTGCCAGACTTCCATTGCCATTGGCTTCCATAGTATAGAACAAATACTGTGGAAGTCAGTGGCTGCCATCAACTGTTTGATTACCAACATTCAAAAAAGGTTTAGAGTTTAACAGAAACATAAATAAATAAACACAAGTTCTGAAGTTGATAGCATTTTCATTTTGGGTGAAGAAAAAAAAAAAAAAAAAAAAAACTAAACAAAAAATCAAAATAATGCATGAGAAAATGTCCATTAAGTTTCACAGTATCTGTGTTCCCTGGGAATTGAACCCATGACTGTGGTGTTGTTAGCACCAGATGAGAAGCATTAACTAACTTGTATTTATTTAGTTAGTTAGTTAATTAGTTAGTTATATTTATTTATTTGTTTGTTTCTTTGTGTGTACGTGGTTTATATCTGTTTTAACACAAACTGTAATTACTATATAATTATAGTAATAATTATAGTAATATAATATGTTATAATAATGCATGATTTCCACTACAACAAACGATAGCATTTATTTAGTTATTTATTTATTTATCCATACTTAAAGAAAACCGTGTCAGTGAAGAGCTAAAGATGCAATATATAAAACGTTATGTTTGAGGAAAAGGAAAAAAAGCAAAGCACATCAGAACAGAAGAATATTTTCACCAAGCGTTGTTTCTAGTAAAGTTGTACATTTGTACAAAAAAAAATAAATAAATAAAAATAATAATAATAATAATAAAATAAAAGGGACTTCTACAAAACTGACAGAACTCTGCATATCCACAGTTAGACATTGTTAGGAGACAAAGTATATTATGGTCTCTAACTCTAAAACTCTATAGGGGCAGAAGCGTCCATAGTTTGAGTATCTCGCCCTATATGGCTAAATCAACAATTTATGAGTTTCATGAGAAGCATTGTTTTTGCCCAAAGGTCAACAAAAGTGTATTAACGTTAAAAATGAACTGATTGATCAGTGCGTCAGTGAAAGTGCATTCTGTTAATAAGTAAAATGTCCCTGTGCTGTGGCGTAACAAAGGCTTTTGTGTTTTTGTTTTTGTGTCTGTAGCTGTGCGTGAACATGGTGAATGAGCAGATCAGGCAGTTCACCACAGACGTGCTCTTCCAGCAGGAGCAGCAGGAATGTCTGCAGGAGGGGGTTGCCATGGAGACGCTACGCTCCCTCGGCAACCAGACAGCGGTGCTGGACTTCTTCTTCCAGGTACTCAGACGGAGCGGCTTTCCTAGAGCCGTGGCGGGAGGGAGAGGAAAGAAGTTGGAAAGCTTTTTTCCCACCCTGAGGCTGTTGACCCTGTACAAGAGCCCCTCTGTTGTCTCTTTAATTGCCGTCTCTTCATTTACTGACTCAATAACGGATGTCCTCGCTGAGTGTTTTATAAAGGCTAACACACATTCAGTTGTGTTGAATTCCCTTAGGTGTCGCAAAGATGTGATAAAGCCCATCTTTTAGACTATGACTCTATTAGCCGTTTGTCAGATGTGACCATTTTATGAGTCACAAAATTACTTCTCCTTTTGGTCAAGACCAAGTGACACAGCATTCTACACACAGAGGCATGTTTTCTCTTGCCACGCACTCATTTGTGCTCGATTTGACTATATTATTCTGTGTACATTTGAATGGGTTTTATGACAGTCTGTTTTAAGCTTTCACAGGTCCTTTATAAATAGCCCCACCTTCTGCTGCAATTTTTGTTTGTGTGCAACATTGTTTATTTGTTTTGTTTTGTTCGGTTTTTATTTATTTATTTATTTATTTTTATTTTTATTTTTTTCTCTCCATACTAGTTCATTTCAATGTCTTGGAGTGTGCAAATTGTATTAAAGATAAAATTATAGAAATAACACATAATTATAATCCTTCTAACAATATAAATATTGAATCTGCTCGCATAGTAAAATATAAAATACAACGCAAAATGCTATAATAGTGAATTATACTCATTATGTCATGCCACACGGATGTGTCAACTACAAATCAATTATTTAATGTCAGCTACAAATATTTAAAGGGATAGTTCACCCAAAAATGAAAATTGTCATTAATTACTCATGTTGTTCTAAACCCGTAAGACCTTTGTTCATCTTCCGAACACAAATTAAGATATTTTTGATGAGCTTTCTGACCCTGCATAGACCGCAACACGAAAGAGAAGAAATTGTTGAATAAAGTTATTTTTATTTTTCTTTGCACACCAAAAGTATTCTTGTAGCTTTTCTCAAAATTACAGTTAAACCATTGATGTCACATAGGGGTGTGCGATATGACGATTTTTGATCGTGGACGATAAAAATGTCTCCACGATCTGCTTTTGGAGAAATATTGTAGTATCGTGCTACAGTGCACATTCTTTCAGTTGCAGTTCTGGCGCCTCCGTATCAATATACTGTACGACGCCACATACATTCACATCAGTGTTAACTCAACGGTACAGTTACTCTCATGGGACACTGCACTTATTTGCAATCACAAAAGTACATTATTTGCGTGTGTTTTAAGCTTTTCATTCACACGCTGGTCTGACGTGCGCTTTTTCTGAGCCCATACACCTGAAGCGTGCACATTAAAAAGCCTGTCTAACAGCGCCTGATTACTCAACTAAGTTATCTTTTGCGCTAATACTGTCAAAACACACAAGGTTTATGTATAGACTCAGCTGGTTATGTCTAAAATGAAAGTAAACAGTTCAGACTAACGGATGTGTGCCTGTATATTAGATGAGTGCAGGTCTTAAAAGGACAGAACTACACATGCTGCCGACTGTCATTAAAGGGATAGTTCACCCTAAAATTTAATTTCTGTCATTATTTACTCACTCACATGTTGTCCCAAACCTGTATTAATTTATTTATTGTGCTGAACACACAAAAAATGTTGGTTTTCCACATTCTTCAAAATAGCATTTATGTTCAGCAGAAGAAAGAAACTCGTTCAGGTTTAAAACTAATTTTGAGTGAGTAAATGATGGTATAAATATAAAACACTATGACAGAATCGACAGACAGATGACAGATTTTTTATTATTTAATGTTAAAACAGCAAAACACAAAGGGAAAAAAATAACTCGCTACTCTTGACAGAAAAAAAAATAATACAGCTGCTTTAATACGAATCAATCTATATAGTGTTTTATTTTTGTATTTGTTCATTCAATTTCTTGAATGCTCCTGCTAAATATGCCTATTGTACCTGAAAATAAAGCGTTGTTTGTTTTATTTGTATATTATGTGTATTTGTAATGTGTATTTGTAATGTGTATCTTTGTTCTTATTTTTAATAACAAAGATAAAATAATGACAAAGATTTTTTATCTTCGTCCACTTTGGCCTAAATATCCACTATTCTTTTTTATATTTTGTTACCTTGAAAGGCTTTGTCTTTATAACAGGGAAATTATTTTGGCTGCACTGCTCAGACAAAATAGTAAAACTAACATGACAATGAATCATGATAAAATCGTGATATTTCCAAAAAAAAAATAAAAAATCGTGATATGATATTTTTGCCATATCGCCCACCCCCTAATGTCACATGGACTATTTTAATGATGTCTTTACTACCTTTCTGGGCCTTGAACGTGTCAGTTGCGTTACTGTCTATGCAGGTCAGAAAAGCTCTCGGATTTCATCAAAAATATCTTCATTTGTGTTCTGAAGATTAACGAAGGTCTTACGGGTTTGGAACGACATGAGGGTGATTGATTGACTTGACTGACTGACTGACTGACTGACTGATTTTATTGACTGTTGTCCAACAGGTTTCCTACATAGCTGTGTTACTTTCAAGTCTTCTCACATAATAGCATAGTTTAAATAATCGTTTAGTTTTAAGTAGCTGTAAAATGTACACTTAGCTGGTTATTATCATAAAACAAACCACTTCTGACTAAAATGAGGGCCTAGCTTGCCCAGTTGATTTTGTGGAATTGACCATCTTACTGTACATTATTCCTTCCTTATTTTGCAGCTAAAGCCTTCAGTGTAACTGTGTGTGTGTTACAGAAGCCTCAGGGTGTGCTGTGTATCATTGATGAGGAGAGTCAGTCCCTCAGGCCATGTGAAATCAACCTTTATAAGCGACTGCAGATACAGCTGGATTCCTCCGGTTTGGACGCCGTCTCCCTCACGACTAAGGATGGCAATGGGAACCCCCCACCCAAAGACCAGGGGCCATCGTTTACTGTCACTCACTATGCCAGCAAGGTGGGTTACGGGAAACTGCGAGTTCACACATGCACATGCTGAGTTCACAGTCATGTGCTCAGCCGGAGCCTTACACACAAACACAAACCCATAGTCACACACTTCCGAGAAGCCCTCTGGAGAGTCAACGCACTATGTCATGCTGAGAGTGAGGGCTATTATTAGCACTGGACTCATATGTGTTTGTGTGTCCTCTATTGCAGGTGACCTATGACCTGACTGGCTCACTGGACAAGAACAAGGATGTTCTTCCCCAAAACATCTTGTTTGTTATGAAAAGTAAGGATTGGGGAGTTTTGTGTTCTAGTCAGAAAAGGAAATTACAGGAGATCACTTATTCATTCACTTATTCATGCATTTTATTTCAGGATTTTTTAATGAATATAAATTTCAAAATAACAAAATAAATATATATATTTTGCAAAATCATGGCTCTTTTCCAAAACCTTTTGATCTACTTAGGTAGCATTTTAATGCATCATAAATGCATTTCTGACACCAAAATGCTGCCAAAAGCCTGCCTTTTAAAATACTTCCTTATCAGGTATTCTTTGCAATAAATGCATTCCCACAATGCATTGCCTTGAGTGAAAAATATCCACCCAAGATGTTGAACATTTTGATAAACATTGAGTAATAGAACAGGTTGTAACACTACACCTTAAAGTACGGTTAAACATAATTTAGTGTAATTATAAATGGATTATTTTATCCAATATGTGTTTGTGCTCTGCTTATTGGCATGCAAATTGGTAGCTTCACAACATTCTAACTTTATACGGTTAAAATCAGTGAGTCAAATCTTTTGTGCGCTTCATGTAAAGCAAATTGAATGTAAGACAAAATGTATAGTGTTCAAAATAATTTACTTATGTGGTTAGTAGTGTCACTACTTAAAAAGTTACTTGTGGACATGTGAACTGTGATCTTAACATTTGTACCTGCTGCAGAGCATTTCATGTACGTTTTAGCATTCACCCTCTATACACCTCCTCCTCTCCTCACATTAAGCGGGTCAGAGGTCAACATGAGGCAAGAGCGTGTGCACACGTAGAGATTTGAATGGGGTGCTGTTATGTTGTTTGTGAGAGTGTTCGTGGGGGATGGTGTAAATGAGGGGAGACAATTAGCTCCGGCGCCTGGCATAATTAAGCTCCAAACGTGTGTAGCCTTGTGTTTATTTTCTCTCTCCATCTCTCTTTTCCCCCCTGAGCAGCAAGTGAGAATGTGCTCATCCATCAAATGTTCCAGTGTAAGCTGACTCAGACGGGCTCATTGGTTCCCCACCACCAGCGACTGAAGCTTCGTGGGCCCAAAGGCACTTTGCTTAACAAGAGCACTACGCTAAATCCTGCCAGAGACGCCAAGAAATATGTGGAACTGAACAAGGTACCTAAATACACCAGTGGAACCTTCACAACCTATTGGCACAAATTACATTTTTAACATCTTTATTTATAAAGTATTGTAATAAAATATGTATTTGCTTGTTTGATTTAAATAAATACACATTTTTTTATAAATATGTAATTTTTATTTATTTGCTTTTTTATTTTATTTTTTTGTATGTAAATAAATATTTTTGCTAATACATTTTAATTATAAATTATTTTTATATTTAATGAACTTTTTCATAATTTGTTTTAATAAATATGTTTATATAATAATATTTAATAAAAAAAATGTATAAATGCCTAGTTCTTTCATGAAACTATAGATGGTGCAGGCTGATGGGTCTTAACGTAACTGATGATATTCACAGCATTAACAACCTGGCACAAGCTGATTGGTTCATGTTGTATACGCAGCCTATGAGCTTGCTGCTTTACATTTAAATGGCTGGTTAGCGTTCACTAGAGCTTTTTGCAGCGCACTTTCAGAGTTCCTCTGAAACCCTACACCTTCCCCAGCTTCACCTGTATAGATCTGCTACAGGTTATTATGCTATTTGTGCAGCAGCAGTATTTCTTAAATACTCACAGCACTGTATTGCCGTATGCATTGGCAGTAGCAAGTTCCTGTACTTGCTTGCAATAATTTACAACTACATATATAACCAACAGCAGCAGCAGCGTAGCAGATCTCTTCCGTCAAGACCAAATATTTTAACATTGTCATATCCATTACAATGCTAAAATCTTCTGAGAGTTGTCATGACAGAAATTTATTTATTAAAAACACAACAAAACAAACTAAAAAAAATGTTTAAATTAACATGTATTTGTTTGTTTGTTTGTTTGTTTGTTTGTTTGTTTGTTTGTTTGTTTGCTTGCTTGCTTGCTTGCTTGCTTTTTTCTTTGTTTTCCTTTTATTATGACAACTTTTTTTTTATTGTGACAAAAATAGTAATGCACCAGTGTAACCTCATTTTAAAGGCCCATTTTTTATTTATATTTATTATTATTATTATTATTATTATTATTATTATTATTATTATTATTATTATTATTTATAAAATACCTATTTGTTTTTGTATTTTAATAAAATGAATCTTTTTAGTAAATATTTTATAAATACATATTATTTATTTATTATTTTATAAATACATATATTTCTGGTTAATATTATTTTATTTATTTTAATGAAATTAAATATATAGTATTTGTTTATTTCTTAGAAAACAACAAAAACAAATATACATATATTTTTAAAATTTTTATTTATTTATTGACAACATTTTTTAATCAAACAAAAACAACAATCATTCATTAAAGGTGGGGTAAGGGATTTCTGGTAGCCAATGTTGATATTTAAAATCACCAAAACAAACACACCCCTACCCCAAAAGGGTCTCGCCCCTATTTTGATAGCTCCGCCCCACACATCTGTATGCAACCCAGGCAACGATTAGTTCTGTGAAACAAAGCAAAACCAATGCTACTCACCTATCGAGAAGAAACAAAGCAACCTTGGCGTCCGATTGCAGGCCTTCCCGCTCCTTGAGTTCCGATATTTAAACGGGTCCTACTTCTTGCCTTATTGTAACACCGTGTCTACTCCGTATGCGAGCGGTGCAGCGCAACAAAATACTATAGAACTCATTATAATCAGTGATGCTGACTACACTGGATGCGGCGCGGGGCGACATGACAAATCCCTGACAGTAAACTGCTGCCGTGTTCTATTTATGACGTATTGACACAAATTTCAAATGATTTTCAATGGTCGCTTTGTCGCGTCCAGTGTAGACAGACTTTAGCTGCTGCGGTGCGGCATGACACGACAACTTCGCGTCCGGTGTAGACACGGTATAAGCCTTCTTTGTTCCGCATACGGTTTCCTCTCTTGTTTTTTTTTTTTTTTTTTTTTATCCACCATCTCTATCTTTCTGCCGTCGCTCGGATCGGCTAATGTTCGTCATGTGCACTGAGCGCTCTCTCCTCTGCATCATGAGTAGACACTGCTGATTGGGTACAAGTTTGTTTTGGTATTCGGCCCGACTCAGTTTTCTAAAGCGTATTTGAAAAAAAATACATTACTCACATTTAAGAGAAAATTCAGCATTGGATTTAATGTGAATTGTTTGATTATTAAAAAAAAAAAAAAAAAAACATTCAGCAATGCTTGGAATATTCAACAATAGAAATAAACAATGCTTTTTAATGTGCCGTTTGGTCATGCACATGGGCTTCCCTCAGTCTGCTGTGACAGATGTTTCAGCACTGGCATTAAGTCTGTGCTCAGTGTGACTTCACTGTCCTCCATTATCGCATACAATGACGATCATACACCACATGACTCCACCGCAAACATGACCAGACCAGCCAGAACAAACTTTTCACAAGCTGTAGTATTTTTAGCTTATCGAGCCTGCGCTGGTATGTGACCTAAATTAGACACCGTTACCCTAAATACATTGTCCATTGATCAGCTTTCCACAGCCAGATATCCCATTCAGAGAAAACACAGGGCTTTAACCGACTGCGTCACACAAAGCACAAACACACACGGATGCGTCACTTGCGGTGTTTGCTTTTCACACAGCTCTATCTCTGCAGCATTTCTCAATCACCCTGCTCCCTTTCCTACTCTGTCTGTTTCTCTCACAGACTCCGTTTGTATTTCAGTGGTGTGCAGTTTCTCTTTTCACTCTCTCTCTGTCACAGCCATTAGTTCTGAGATGACTTCTTGGGTGAATCTCACAAAAACATGTCAACTGAGGGACCAGATTTCATCTAAATGTTTTGTAAAACATTTAAAGTTAAATTAAAATCCAAATGTGTATTTATATTTGTGTGTGTATAATAAGTAATCTTGCATGTGTCGCATCCAATCATATTGTATTGTATGGAGAAAAAAAGAAAACACTTTGCAAATGATTTGTGCTTTGCTTGTTTAGGGAAAAAATCATCCAAACGTATAGGTTTAGTAACTTAATTTGTTCCCTTGTTTAATTACCTGATTAATTTCTTGCCACGTTTTATTAATTCAGTCCCTTGTTTTAGGTCAGCTGTGGTCATATTGTACAATTTTTTTTACCTTGTTTTAGTGCAATATACCTAAAGGAAACCAATTAATACTACATGGCCGTGATTGACCTAAAATGAGGGAACAATTTAATAAAACATGGCCTTGAATTAATAAGTTGTGGGAGTATATTCTTATTTGATGGCCACAATGTATTTTTGTTTTTCTACTATATCATGTGCAGGGCGCTGCAGTATTGCTGTGTTGATTCTTTTGTTAACAGTTATAATTCAACACAACTGTTTTTAGACTGATTCATTTGTTTGAAAGTAATCATATCTTTTGTAGCCATTAAGTTTCAGACAAATGAGATGAAGTACCTTTCATTAATAAAGTTTTTAATTCACTGGGTTATTGGAAAATATATTACTATATAATAATATATAAGACAATTTTAAGTTGAAATTCCAGCATGCATAAATCTATTGTGATCAGTGCAAATGGTCTTAATGGTCCAAAATAATCCTTCATTTTTTATACAAAATATTTTATTTATGTCTTATGATTCTGAGGTAAAATATGACTGAGACATGTTCTTGAGATTCACCCTTGAATTTTGTAAGTCACATTTGACCATCACTTTCTTCCATTCTGTCTTTCCTTCTTCAGCTCCTTTCTCTGTGTTTTAATCATATGTGCCATCTCCCCTTTCCTTCTCTTCTGTCTATATTCAGGTCAGTTGTGTATGTGTGTGTGTGATTGGCTCAGTCTTATGTAAGACACCCAGTACATGAGCCGCTGGCACCCCTGGTTACCCACATACCCTGGTTTTACTCTCTTACATAAGCAGTGGTTCAGTTCTCCTAGTGTGACTGGGATAGTAATATGAAGTAACATGATGAGATCCTGCTGCGGCTTCAAACAGAAAAGCACATATGAGTGGTTTGGTTAGTTTGGTTTGCCCTTTGATAAGAGAAACTAGATGAAAATGTTGCACCAGATTAAATTTTTCTTTCTTTTGTCGTGTGTCCTGAAAATGAGTAGATTTGGTGTGGTGGCGGCGTTTTCTGGGAATCAGGACACCCTGAAGAGATTTTGATTTAAAGCAGCAGTTTGCTGCGAAATATAATCATTTTCTTTCCTACCGAGTAGCTAAATGACTGAGCCATGTCATCAGCGTCTGGCCTTTTTTTCCCCACCAGAACAGCTGTTTGACTAAGAAAAAACAAATTGTCCCTTTTTACACTGCACAGTTTGAACTGCGTTTGTTTTTAAAACAATATTATATCACCTTTAATTGCTTTAATATGACACTTGGGAAAATATATTTTGATTCTAACACCAGCTGTACTGAAAACAACAGATACTTACCCCAACATAGTTATCCTGTCTGTCTGTCTGTCTGTCTGTCTGTCTATCTGTCTATCCATCTGTCCATCCATCCGTCCATCCATCCGTCCATCCTTCTATCTATCCATCTGTCTGTCTGTCCGTCCGTCCGTCCATCTATAGACCCACAATTTATGGCAAGAGTAGTACAGAAGGAACAGCAAGGGATGATCTGGAAGGACAGAAGTAAGGTATACTTATGCAGGGCTGCCAAATTTTAAGTTCAGCTTGGAGTGAGATTATATTTTTTGGGGTGGGGGGTTAGTTGTGTTGTATATACTGTACATATAAGGGGATGGCTTTAACTGAAGCACTACATTTTACGATTTACCTATGCATCTGCTCGAATACAGGAAAGCATTATGTAGGAATGTCAGATTGTAAAAATACCATAACGATAAATCAAACAGTAATACCTGTACCGTTAAGTACAATAATCAGACTACAGAGAGTTTTGAGTGTTCATTCTCGTACATTGATAGCTCCCCAGAAATGATTTGGACCTGTGGAGGAATGGCATATTATCACCTAGATGAGGGAGACTGGCGTGGATGTTGCTACCCAGCTCTACTCTCTACAGGAACCACAGTACTAACATGGAAGAATGGTGATACTAGTGACGAAAAGGCGACACTTTAAAAAAAAAATAAAGAAAAAAAAAAGAGCCTTTTTATATATATATATATATATATATATATATATATATATATATACATACCCGATTCCAAAAAAGTTGGGACACTGTACAAATTGTGAATAAAAACAGATGATGTGGAAGTTTCAAATTTCAATATTTTATTCAGAATACAACATAGATGACATATCAAATGTTTAAACTGAGAAAATGTATCATTTTAAGGGAAAAATAAGTTGATTTTACATTTCATGGCATCAACACATCTCAAAAAAGTTGGGACAAGGCCATGTTTACCACTGTGTGGCATCCCCTCTTCTTTTTATAACAGTCTGCAAACGTCTGGGGACTGAGGAGATAAGTTGCTCAAGTTTAGGAATAGGAATGTTGTCCCATTCTTGTCTAAAACAGGCTTCTAGTTCCTCAACTGTCTTAGGTCTTCTTTGTCGCATCTTCCTCTTCATGATGTGCCAAATGTTTTCTATGGGTGAAAGATCTGGACTGCAGGCTGGCCATTTCAGTACCCGGATCCTCCTTCTACGCAGCCATGATGTTGTAATCGATGCAGTATGTGGTCTGGCATTGTCATGTTGGAAAACTCAAGGTCTTCCCTGAAAGAGACGACATCTGGATTGGAGCATATGTTGTTCTAGAACTTGGATATACCTTTCAGCATTGATGGTGCCTTTCCAGATGTGTAAGCTGCCAATGCCACACGCACTCATGCAACCCCATACCATCAGAGATGCAGGCTTCTGAACTGAGCGCTGATAACAACTTGGGTTGTCCTTGTCCTCTTTAGTCCGGATGACATGGCGTCCCAGTTTTCCAAAAAGAACTTCAAATTTTGATTCGTCTGACCACAGAACAGTTTTCCACTTTGTCACAGTCCATTTTAAATGAGCCTTGACCCAGAGAAAACGCCTGCGCTTCTGGATCATGTTTAGATATGGCTTCTTTTTTGACCTATAGAGTTTTAGCCGGCAACGGCGAATGGCACGGTGGATTGTGTTCACCGACAATGTTTTCTGGAAGTATTCCTGAGCCCATGTTGTGATTTCCATTACAGTAGCATTCCTGTATGTGATGCAGTGCCATCTAAGGGCCCGAAGATCACGGACATCCAGTATGGTTTTCCGGCCTTGACCCTTACGCACAGAGATTGTTCCAGATTCTCTGAATCTTTGGATGATATTATGCACTGTAGATGATGATAACTTCAAACTCTTTGCAATTTTTCTCTGAGAAACTCCTTTCTGATATTGCTCCACTATTTTTCACTGCAGCATTGGGGGAATTGGTGATCCTCTTCCCATCTTGACTTCTGAGAGACACTGCCACTCTGAGAGGCTCTTTTTATACCCAATCATGTTGTCAATTGACCTAATAAGTTGCAAATTGGTCCTCCAGCTGTTCCTTATATGTACATTTAACTTTTCCGGCCTCTTATTGCTACCTGTCCCAACTTTTTTGGAATGTGTAGCTCTCATGAAATCCAAAATGAGCCAATATTTGGCATGACATTTCAAAATGTCTCACTTTCAACATTTGATATGTTATCTATATTCTATTGTGAATAAAATATAAGTTTATGAGATTTGTAAATTATTGCATTCCTTTTTTATTCACAATTTGTACAGTGTCCCAACTTTTTTGGAATCGGGTTTGTATATTAAACAGGACACATTCTAATGTACAGGAGGGAAAAAAAAGCTGCATCAAACTTATAATATTATGTTTTGTCATTGAGCCATATACAAATCATTTCTATTTTAAGGCTGTTCTTTTGAACTTTCTATTCATGAAAGAAAATCAGACACACAATAATAGGTGAATTATCATTAAATCACCACCTCAATCTAGAGTGACTTACTGTGCGTTATTTCCCAGAACAGACCCCCTCCAGGGTTAAAAGGGCACAATGATCATGTAGCAGAACTATGATGTGTGTAACTTTCCAGTTCCTGAATCACCTTTAGTTCAAATTAAATTTGCTGCTTTTATAGTAGTGACCTACATCCATTAGACCATTTGAACTGATTTTCCACCAGTGACTTAAATACAATCCATGTAGAGATGCCAAAATTTAACTTAAATGAAGTAAAGTAGTGCTAAAGTAGGGGATGTCCTGCATCGGGGTTATCAGGATGACCTGCTCTGCTTTGTATTATGACCTGTTGACAAAGGAAAAGCATAGACACAGTCAACCTTTAGCAGAAATATTGTTGTCATTATTTCCTATTTGGGTGAAAATACAGAAATCTCTGTGTATATTTCTGTGTTTGTGTTTTTGTTTGTTTGACTTGCATGATTCATTCATAGCTCTTGTACAACTCTGTTGCCATGCCAACATCATCTTAAAAGGGCATGAAGATGAACAGTCACATCTAGAGCACATCTCCTCCTTCCCCTCTCCACTCTCTCCTGATATACAGTAGCCTCACTAACACTAAAGCCACTCTTAAAAATGTGTCATTGCGTTTACGAAATATGAACGCAAGTGGCATTTAATTCAAAGAAAGAGTGAAAGCACACTGTAAGCAAAACATTTTAGGGAAGATTATGGATTATAACACATAAAATAGTCGATACAGATACTTTATTTACTTTATCCCTCAGAAGGGAAATTTGTTTTGGGCAATACAGATAGACCACGTAACAAGACTCCTGCATTTGTAAGCAATCATGTCCTTATGTTTACAACAAAATATCTGGACTCTTTTTTTGTCAAACATTATATGTTTTGCCCCCACAATTAAAACGACAGAGTTTTATCATAAAATTAGGCTTTAAGGTTATTGTTAGGTGCCAGGTGGTAAACAGTTAAAAAAATAAAATAAATAAATAATAACTAATGAAATAAATAAATTAATAAAAAGATTAAAATTGTACACTTTTATTTATTTATATATTTATGTATTATTTATTTAATTAACAGTCCTAACAGTGCACTTTTTTTTTTTTCCCTCTGCAGCTCCTGAAGAAGAAGGGAGCGACATCCTTCCTGCAGCGACTGGAGCGTTGTGGACCAGTCACTGTGGCAGTGCAGCTCAGGGTAAGTCCGCATTAGAACCACTGCCAGCTCCCAAACCAACCTGACCTGAGCCGAATCCAACCCGGCCCATCCAGATGTTCATTGTGCTCTGTGGATTTGAAGGGATAGTTTACCTAAAAAGGAAAATTTGATGTTTATCTGATGTTCACCCCCAGGGCATCCAAGATGTAGGTGACTTTGTTTCTTCAGTAGAACACAAATTAAGATTTTTAACTCAAACCGTTGCAGTCTGTCAGTCATATAATGTCAGTCAATGGTACTCAAACCAGAAAAAAAAAAAACCTTCCACTGACAAAACCAAATTAAACCCTGCAGCTCGTGACGATACATTGAGGTCTAAAGACATGAAACAATCAGTCTGTGCAAGAAACTGAACAGTATTTATATTGTGTTTTACCTCTGATCCGCCGCACGGTCCAACTGTCCTGAGCTCGTACACACAACAGCCGGCACGTGACGCGTCGTCTTCTTGCTTTTACGGCGGATCGCAGACTTACAAGTGCATTACCGCCACCTATCTCTCAAATGGACCATTGACACTCCTAATTGAGATTGTAGATAGAGTGTGAATGGTCTATTTGAGAGATAGGTGGCGGTAATGCACTTGTAAGTCTGCAATCCGCTGTAACGCAAGAAGAAGAAGCCGCGTCACGCGCCAGCGGTGGATCAGAGGTAAAAAAATAGAAGAAATAAAAAATAATATATATATATATATATATATATATATATATATATATATATATATATATATATATATATATATATAATATGTGTGTGTGTGTATAATATGTGTGTATGGTACCACTTTAGTATTGGGACCGATTCTCACTATTAACTTGTTGCTTATCAGAGACTGTGTTGTTTATTAGCATGCGTATTATTAACTTATTGGCTGTTTATTAGTAAATATTCTGCATGACCATATTCTGCATCCCTAATCCTACCCAATACCTAAAATTAACAACTAACTTATTAACTGTTAATAAGCATCAAATTAGAAGTTTGAGGCAAAAGTCAAAGTTAATGGTTTGTTAATGGCGAGAAAAAAAGTGTGACCATATATTATGTAGCTATAGCATATTTCTCTGTCCACATTGAGTGAAGAATGCAGAGGCTTACAGAAAATCATTCAATTCCCTTTGATTCTCATCCCTACACTCACACACGGCTCCTTTCAACAACTGCAATTGGCTCTTTGTAACACACCCATCTATTAAAGTGACATCACATTCTTGCGCACATGCAGACGTGCTCTTGCTTTTGTCCTGACCTCATTCTCATGCCAGTGCTATACAGGTACGAGTATGTACAGAATGTGCTTATGTTCACACGTTCTACACTGCATGACCTGATTTCTGCATCACGGCATGTAAGGGGTTGTGCAGGGGTTTATGAGAAGAGCACACAGTGTTGCTCTCTAATCTGTCCTCTCTGTTCAGGGCTGATTACATCATAAAGCACATTCAGTGCTCGGTGCTCGGCGCTCACACAAACACACACGTTATTTATCTACGACTAAATAGCTCCCAGACGAGAGCGGTAGAAGAGATGTGAAATCCTTCAAGAATAATAAATAACATCTAGTCTTGTGTGTTTTTCATTAGCGTTCGCCCTCACGGAAAGATGGAACGGTCGTAATTGGCAGCTTTTTTAGTTTATTCCTTTGAATGGGTGATTGTATGTATAAAGGCCTGCGGCGCCGTCTTTCCCCATCTCTTTTCTGTCAGCTGGCGTCAGTAGAAATGTTACATGACGATGGCAGGCTCATTGCCGGCCGTGCTGACTCAGCACAGGCTCCTTGGCCTATGACATCATCATTCAGAGCCAGCTTTTTTCAGTTTGTGCCTCGTAAGTACAGTACGCCCACATGGAGTCTGCATGTGAAATGCTCCGCAGAAACGTCTGCATGTTTCCATTTGTCGTTTAAAACGTCTACACATCCCTCACCCCTTGCATTTTTGTTTATTAAAATGTCGTTTTTATGCTATGGTATTCGTACAGTGCATGCAATGTGATTTTATGCTCAGCTCGTACATGCGCCTTACATTTTGGCAACACATTGTTTCAAAAGAGAAACATCAATTATGTAACATCAATTAATAGTTTTCATGTGACATCACACTCTTATAAAAACGCCCATGTAAGGTCCATGCAAGTGGCTCAACGAAGATAATGGTGGATGAAGGTATCCTGCGTGTTTGGTTATTTCATTTAAGTTAAATTCTAATCTGACTCAATTTTATTATGACCTTGAATTTAGGTTAGAATGGCAGTTATTATTGATCATTTATAAGATAATTTATCTAAATATCTGATTATACTAAGTAACTCTTTAATCTGTTTGAGTCTTTTTTTTTTTAATCTTATTCCTATAACACTTTGAGTCTTGTACCGGCCGGTATATACAGATCTCATACTCACAAACTCGTCAGTCTTGGTCATTAGACAGACGCGATTGACTAATATTGTAGACAGCCCGTGCCATACTTTGCTCATTCTTTGCTCATTCTTAGTATACATAACTAATGCCAATGTGGTAGTCGGAGTTCTAAAACATCATTTTAGTCCGTTACTAACCTGAGCATAGATTTGCGGTGTTATAGATTTAACATAATTAACTAGAGCCAATAATCTCAGAGTAAGTCAGAATAAATTCATATGTAATAATTTATTATCAATTAGATAAATATGTATCATGCCAATTAGAGGTCGACCGATAGTGGATTTTACCGATACCGATAGCTAGGTTGGACAACACTGGCCAATACCGATTAATCAACCGATAGTTTTTAAAAATGGATACTGAACGAAAAATAAAATAGAGCTTTACTATTTTTAAAAAGCAGTAACAGTACTGAACCATACTTTGTAAATGTATTAATATTAATTATTATATTGATCATAAAAGTTATTTGATCATAAATGTTATTTCATAGTTTACTAATGTTAAAAGAAGAAACTTTAAAATTTAAAAATGAAGCCTATTAGTAATAGTAAATGTTGAAATGTGATGAACACACTCTAACAAGGAACAATACTTCTACAGCTTTTTTTAATGTTGCAAATGGACTTATTGTTAAGTATTACCATTTCATTTCAACAGTCATGCTTAAAGATGGCCGTCTTGAAATACCTACACAAGGCCATATTGCATGCACAGGTTATTGATATTGTATGTGTACTCTCACATGTTTTGCTGCTATTTTAGAACACTGCATAATTATCTAATCAAAATATAAAAAAATATGCAAGTGACACACTGTGCAAAAGCACAGCGCTGCGTCTTGGAGAAGTCACAGGTATCACACACACCGGGCGCGTCACGTTCAATTCAAGCAGCGGTCTAAAACTGTTTATTTAATCACTAAACGGACATAAGTTTGCTTCAAGAATGAACTATGTGGCGTAAATGAGTTTGAAGTTCAGTGTTTAAAAAAAAAATAGAGCAAATGGAAAGAGAAAGCGCGATCTGTATTACAGCTCTCTATATGAAGCATACAGTCTGTATTAGAGCCACAAAAAGACAAACGTTTTGCTGAAAAATGCACAATACATAATTTATAGCCTAGGGTGAAGTCATTATGTGCATTAACAATGATTTGGGACAAATATAATGTTATTTAATTGAAAACTATGTGAATGGCGCTCTGTTCCGCGGCAGGATTTTCTGTCGGCTGCATTTAAATGCGCGTTTGAAGTTTCCCGCTCTGTGCAGCGCGCTGTGTCACATGCCAAAACAAACAACACGTGCTGTCAGTGATTTCCGCCTCTAGAAACCGCTCTTGTACTGTATAATGACAGCAGACCATTCTCAACCACTCCAGCAACAGATGCAACACGGAAAACTATTGGCATGGATTTTTGTCGATAACCGATAGTTCCGCAAATCAACTATCGGTGCCGATTAATCGGCAAAACCGATGAATCGCTCGACCTCTAATGCCAATTACATTAGCCAAATCAAATCAAATCATTACAAAACATCAAGTTCTCAAAGATAAATCTGAGAGTAAATGGTGCATACTTGATTTAAGAAAAATACATAGTATGGAGTGTATGGACACACTCCACTCTACAGGCTCATCTGGCTTAAGCCACAAGTATACTTCGTTTTTGTATGCGTATACTAGCGTATGCATACAGTCGAACACGTAGCCTTTCAAAGTATACTCCATTTGATGATGTGCACGAATGCAGACTGTTGACACATGCGCTCTAGAAAGCTTTATCCATGTCCAGTGTCTGCTCTGTTTTTCCCCGTTATGTTATGACCGATAACAAATATGTTTGAACTCTTTTAAACCAAAGTTGAGCTGTCTCATATCCTCTCGCTCGCAAGTGCTTGTCAATGTGAGCATCTGTTGTTGTTGCAGTCTCCGCTATTTTGTTGTTGTTGTTGTTGTTGTTGTTGTTGTTGTTGTTGTTGTTCCGTCTCTTTAGTTCATTTTCTACTGTGAAACAATGGCCCGGGACAATGTTGCCACCTTGTGGAAAAACTGATTACTGCAAAATAACTTCAATGCGCATGTGTGACCTGTGCGTACAAAGTATGCACGGTGACAAAAATCAAGTGGTGAAATTGTTCTGATGACGAAATTCACATCACACGCACCCTACGCTGTCCCTCGCATATGCGTAAAAAGTAAAGTATACTTTGGGCTTTACAGAAGCGCACTGATCTTCTTGCAACATTTCCTTAAAGTGCCCCATTATGGATTTTTCAAAATTACCTTTCATGCCGTGTGTAACACAGCTCTAAGTGAATGAAAACATTCTGCAAAGTTTTAAATCTGAAAGTGCACCGTGTATAAAGTTATTGTCTCTCAAAAGAAAGCGTTGACTGAATCATTGAAACGAGTCATTTTTAAAACGAATTTCAAGCCGTTTCACGTTGATGTCAACGTGAAACATTAGCATATTGCCCACCCACTTGTTGCGGACTTCAGAGGGTGCTGTATTGACAGGCCTGTGCTGTAGTTCTATAAATGTTTTACTCTCTAGGTCTCCATGCCAGTTACGTGACTAAAAAATTATGAATAAAAGTTAGTTTTGATCAATGCTTGTCATTCAAGAGTTACCGACAACTCTAGCGCAAAGGAGTACAAAGACATTTTTATCACTTGGAAAAGGATGAAACTTTCTAGAGCACATATGTGCATTTGTGGTGTCAAATGCAGTATTCTTTGAGAGGCTACATGTTTGGTTGTATGCATAATCTATGATTTTATGTCCAAAATAAAGGATACTTTGAGCATAACACTTTTTTTTTTTTTTGGTTGTTTTACTTAATTAAGGAAACATATTTCCCCTAAAATGAACATTTTAATTACTGTCTTGTTCCAAACCTGGAACTAGCAGCGCCAGTGTCATGTGTTCAATTCCCAACGAATGCATAAACTAATTTAGAAAGAAAAAAAAAAGTGTACCTTGAAGGCAGTGTTCAGTGCATTGGGTAAAAAGCATCTTCCAAATACGCAAGTTTGAATTTTGACCTCCATACTATGTAAGACTGACCTCTGTGACACAAATAGAGAAATTTTGAGGTGTACTGGTCACTTTTATTCTTCTTATACTGGTTCTTAATGTGAAGCTGGGCTTTTAAAAGTGACCAAAAAAAAAATGTCTATATAACCTATGAACTATATTTCAAGTCATCTGAAGATGTGAGTCACATACACAACTTGTATGGCACTTTCATTATGCTTTTTGATATTTTAACCACTCCAGTCCCCATCCACTAACATTATAAGGAAAGAGTTGCCTGTATTTTTCAACATATCTCCTCTCTTCAAAAGAAAAAAAAGTCATACCAGTTTGAAACATGACAGTGTGTAAATGACGACAGAATTTTATTTTTTTGACTGAACTATTTCTTTAAATCCATTGTACAGGTTTTTAGTGCAGATATTGCACAAACAAAAAGGTTCTGTCTGGGCTTTCTTGTAAGTCGTGACAGATGGTGAGAGGAGGATGTACCATGACTCATGTTGCTACAAAAATGGAAGCAAATAGGTGTCATTGAGATAAATCTGAATGTAACATTACATAAACAGCGGCCTTACCTGTTTTTTTCTGCCGCTCTCTCTCATTCCAGAACTCTCTGTGTGAGATCACCAGTAAGCTCCAAGCGTGTACACCTCACTTTGTTCAGTGCGTCAGGCCCAACAACGGCGGAAAGCCTGATGTGTTCGACAGCTTCCACGTGTCCTCACAGCTCCAGTACGTGGGGGTTCTGGAGATGGTCCGCATGATCCGGTATGGATACCCAGTCCGCCTGTCTTTCAACAGTTTCCTGAGCAGGTGAGATCCTCAGCTCTTCAACTGGGCATTGATGTGATTAAAAGGCACTTTCCACAGTAAGGTAGTGTTCAAATAGTTGCCCCATTACTGTTTGTAAGCAGTAAACCACGTGTTCTTTGAATAAGAGCTTTTACATGTGTTAAATAAAATATTATAAAATATATTATATATAAATGCTATTTTATTTTAAAGAAATTTATATTTGTATTCAACAAGAGTGAATTAAATTAATCAAAAGTGACAGTAAAGATATTTATAATGTTACAAAGGATTACATGTATGCTGTTCTTTTGAACTTTCTATTCATCAAAGCATCCTGGAAAAATTATGGTTTCCACAAAAAATATATATATTTTCAACATTCATAAGAAATGTTTCTTGAGCACCAAATCAGTATTTTAGAGTGATTTCTGAAAGATTATGTGACACTGAAGACTGGAGTATGATGAGCATCACAGGAATTACATAATATTATTATATTATATTATATTATATTATATTATATTATATTATATTATATTATATTATATTATATTATATTATATTATATTATATTATATTATAAATATTAATAATAATAATATTTAACAATGTTATAGTTTTATTGTATTTTTTATCAAAATAAACAAATTAATTCAAACTAGAATATCAATAGAATATCATATTTTTGACATAATTAGTGCTCAGAATATAATTAGTGCTGTAGAATAAAACATTATATTGTATTAATATGTAATGTTATATAATCATTTAAAAATAAATAATAATAATAATAATAATTATTATTATTATTATTATTATTATTATTATTATTATTATTATTATTATTATTTTATTATTTATTTACTTACTTTTACTGTTTTAAATCATGCAGTTCATATCCTAGTATGTTTCCCATGAGAACCATATATATTACATGTATACTAACTGAGGTCAAGACGTCTGTTAAACTCTATTTCTGTGGACATATATTTATGTTTCTATACGCTCGGCACAAGAGGTTTTTCCAATCCATTTCTGCCACCAGGTCAAATGAGGTAAAGTGGCATTCCTGCTGGAAATATATCGTAAGTGCACTTTCTCAGACACTGATGTGTGTCTGCCTGACTCAAGCTGTCTGCGCTATATGCTCAAGATGGACTTTCAGTTCAGCAGAAAGTATATACCGTGTGTGTGTGTGTGACACTGGATTCACGCCATGATTAATGCTCATAGGCCTCAGTGGGAACTGGTTTTTTGAGTGGCCATTTTTCTGATGGGGTGATAATGGGGCAGTTTTGGAGAGGTTGAAGTGCTCTCGGATGGGTCACCCTGATCTCAGCTCAACTTCACATGACTGGAAAAGAGAGAAATGGGATAAAGCATCAAAGAGAAAGATTGGAAATTGGATTGAAAAAGGGGGCAGATTGTAATTTCAAGAAATCTTCCCCGCGCTTTTTCAGAATGTGAAAGAAGAAGATAAAAGTGTGAGTGGAAATGAAAGAGGAGCAGGCTGTTCCTTCTGTCAAGCAAGAGTTCACTGTGACTCTAGCTTCATCTTCCTTGGTAACACAGTGCCTCATCTTCATGTCATACTGACACCCATAGATTAGGCTGTTCCCGCTCTTTGCACAAACCAGACTTTATTTTAGGGCTGGAGAGGCTCGTAAAGTTCCCACTCCATCTTTGATGCTTTTTCTCTCATTTCATTCCTCTATCATCCCCTTTCAAACTTAACTTTTGTCCGAAGTTCACAGAAGGGTTTATTAGTTTGTTTTTGTTTTTGTTTTTTGTTGTTTTTTTGTTTTGTTTTGTTTTTTGTTTTTTTTAAGTTTTGTTTAGTTTTCAAATTTACATCAGTTTTCAGTGTCCTTTTACTTATTTTCAGAAACAGTTATTTTATGGATGCATTTTAATTTAATTTTAATGCATTAAATTTTCTGTTTTGGTAATTATAATGAAGTCATTTTTGAGACAAATTATTCTAGTGTTTATGTATTTTCTATGGAAACAGGAAGTTTAGGGAGGACATATCAAAGTCAATTTTATTTTACAGTGAAATTCGCCAGGTGTGCGCAAACACAAGGAATTTGTTGTGGTTTTTAAGGTGCTCCTGGTACATACATACATGCATACATACAAGTGCATCTCAATAAATTAGAATGTCGTGGAAAAGTTCATTTATTTCAGTAATTCAACTCAAACTGTGAAACTCGTGTATTAAATAAATTCAGTGCACACAGACTGAAGTAGTTTAAGTCTTTGGTTCTTTTAATTGTGATGATTTGGTCTCACATTTAACAAAAACCCACCAATTCACTATATCAACAAATTAGAATACATCATAAGACCAATAAAAAAACATTTTTAGTGAATTGTTGGCCTTCTGGAAAGTATGTTCATTTACTGTATATGTACTCAATACTTGGTAGGGGCTCCTTTTGCTTTAATTACTGCCTCAATTCGGCGTGGCATGGAGGTGATCAGTTTGTGGCACTTCTGAGGTGGTATGGAAGCCCCGGTTGCTTTGATAGCGGCCTTCAGGTCATCTGCATTGTTGGGTCTGATGTGTCTCATCTTCCTCTTGACAATACCCCATAGATTCTCTATGGGGTTCAGGTCAGGCGAGTTTGCTGGCCAATCAAGCACAGTAACACCATGGTCATTGAACCAGCTTTTGGTACCTTTGGCAGTGTGGGCAGTTGCTAAGTCCTGCTGGAAAATGAAATCAGCATCTCCATAAAGCTTGCCAGCAGAAGGAAGCATGAAGTACTCTAAAATTTCCTGGTAGATGGCTGCGTTGACTGTGGACTTCAGAAAACACAGTGGACCAACACCAGCAGATGACATGGCAGCCCAAATCATCACTGACTGTGGAAACTTCACACTGGACTTCAAGCAACATAGATTTTATACCTCTCCACTCTTCCTCCAGACTCTGGGACCTTGATTTCCAAATGAAATGCAAAATTTACTTTCATCTGAAAAGAGGACTTTGTACCACTGATCAACAGTCCAGTTCTTTTTCTCCACAGCCCAGGTAAGATGCTTCTGACGTTGTCTCTGGTTCAGAAGTGGCTTGGTAGCCCTTTTCCTGAAGACGTCTGAGCGTGGTGACTCTTGATGCACTGACTCCAGCTTCAGTTCACTCCTTGTGAAGCTCTCCCAAGTGTTTGAATCAGCTTTGCTTGACAGTATTCTCAAGCTTGCAGTCATCCCTGTTGCTTGTGCACCTTTTCCTACTCAAATTCTTCCTTCCAGTCAATTTTGCATTTAATATGCTTTGATACAGCACTCTGTAAACAGCCACACCTTTCAGTAATGACCCTCTGTGACTTACCCTCTTTGTGGAGGGCGTCAATGTTCATCTTCTGGATCATTGCCAAGTCAGTAGTCATCTCCATTATTGTGGTTTCAAAGAACAAGAGATACCCAGAATTTATACTGTAGGGATGGTCATTAATTGAAACGCAAATGTAAATATTCTAATATTTTGAGATACCGAGTTTTGACTTTCATGAGCTGTAAGCTCTAATCGTCAAAATTAAAACAAAAAACTTTTGAAATGTTTTACTTTACATGCAATGAATCTAAAATATATAAAAGTTTCACTTTTTGAAATAACTTACAAGGAAAAATGAACTTTTTCACGACATTCTAATTTATTGAGATGCACCTGTACATACACATCTGACATGAGAACAGAAAAAAAAAACATTTAAATAGTAAGACTTAACAATAAATAATATTAATGTGTATGAATCTGAAACAGTAGATTTATGTACAGATTTGTGCATTATTTACTCTATATACAGCTGTATACATAAGAAATATGCATATGTATTTACATAGTACTTGAGAGAGAGGCAATAATTACAGATGGAGAATGAATTACGGAAATGAATTACAGAACACAGGTAATGCTTCATGTGTTAGCTGTTTAAACTGGAGATGGCATGGGGAAAAAAACTGTTTTTATGCCTAGATGTTCTAGTGCACAGAGATCTGAACCGTCTGCCTGAAGGGAGAAGTGCAAACAGGTTGTGGCCGGGGTGAGAGGTGTCTTTGTTACCTGCCCGTTTCTTCACTCTGGAGTTGTACAAGCCCTGAAGGCTGGGCAGGTGCACATCAATGATCTTTTCTGCTGTCCTAACAGTCCGCTGCAGTCTTCTCATATCTCATATCCACAGTGCTGTCCATGATGCTGAGTCGGGGGAGAGCAGGGGGGTTTCTCCTGAAGTCCACTATCATCTCTACAGTTTTGAGTGTGTTCAGCTCCAGGTTGTTGTGACTGCACCAGACAGCCAGCTGTTCAACCACTTATCTGTAGACAGACTCGTCGCCGTCCTGGATGAGGCCAATGACTGTGGTGTCGTCTGCAAACTTCAGAAGTTTTACAGAGGGGTCTTTAGAGGTGCAGTCATTTGTGTAGAGGGAGAAAAGCAGTGGGGAGAGAACACAGCCTTGAGGAGCTCCAGTGCTGATGGTGCGGGTGTTGGATGTGAGTTTTCCCAGCCTCACTAGCTGCTGTCTGTCAGGAAGCTGGTGATCCACTGACCGATGGAGGTGGGTACAGAGAGCTGTGTCAGTTTATTCTGACGGGTGTCTGGGATGATGGTTTTGAAAGCGGAGCTGAAGTCCACAAACAAGATCCTTGCATAAGTCCCTGGTTGGTCCAGATGTTGGAGGATGTAATGCAATCCCATATTGACTGCATCATCCACAGACCTGTTTGCTCGGGTCCAGTAATATCCTTCAGGTGGGCCAACACCAGTCTCTCAAATGACTTCATCACCACAGATGTTAAAACAACAGGTCTGTAGTCATTAAGTCCTGTGATTTTTGGTTTCTTGGGTACAGGGATGATGGTGGAGCGTTTGAAGCAGGAGGGGACTTCACACAGCTCCAGGGATCTGTTGAAGATCAATGTGAAGATGGATGATTGCTGGACAGCACAGGCTTTGAGGCAGGCTGGAGAGACACTGTCTGGGCCTTTGCCTTTCCTTATCTGCTGTCTCCTGAAGACTTTGCATTTATCATCTTCACAGATCTTGAGTACAGGTTGAGAAACAGTAGGGGAGAGGGAGGGTGAGGGTGTTAATGGCTGTGCTGTGAGACGGTCGGAGTGGGTGTGGGGCGTCAGACCATGCTTTTCAAACCCGCAGTAAAACTCGTTCAGGTCTTCAGCCTGTTGTTGATTGGCCTCAGTGCTGGGGGATGGGGTCTTGTAGTTGGTGATGGCTTTCAGGCCTTTCCACACTGATGTAGAGTTGTTACTTGAAAGCTGTTTTTTTTTAGCTTTTCAGAGTAGTTTAACTTTGCCACTCTTATCTCCCTATTCAGTGTGTATTTGGCCTGTTTGTACAAGGCCTTGTCCCCACTCCTGTAGGCGTCCTCTTTGGCCTGGCGAAGCTGTTTGAGTTTTGCACTGAACCAAGGTTTGTCGTTGTTAAATGTCAAATAAGTCCTGGTGGGAACACACATGTCCTCACAGAAACTGATGTAGGACGTCACGGTGTCAGTGAGCTCATCCAGATCAGTAGCTGCAGCCTCAAAAATGCTCCAATCAGTAAGTTCAAAGCAGGCCTGTAAATCCAGTCCATCTCTTTACAATTCTTACTACAGGCTTAACAGATTTGAGTTTCTGCTTGTAGACTGGTAGAAGATGAACTAAACAGTGATCAGAGACTCCCAGAGCTGCACGGGGGACAGAGTGATATGCATCCTTTAAAACAGTGTAGCAGTGGTCCGGTATATTGCTGTCTCTGGTGGGGCATGTGATGTTCTGTCTATATTTAAGCAGTTCACGGGTGAGATTAGCTTTATTAAAGTCGCCGAGAATGATAATGAAAGAGTCTGGGTAATGCTGTTCTGTGTGTGTGATTTGATCAGCCAACAGTTCTAGCCCCACGCTCACACACGCGTCAGGAAGAATGTACGCACTCACCAGAATAAACGAGGAAAACTCCCGCTGTGAATAAAAAGGCTTACAGTTAATAAAGAGAGTTTCCAAATTTGGGCAGCACATCTTCTTTAAAACTGTCACGTCTGTACACCAGCCTTCATTGATATAAAAACATAATCCACCGCCTCTCGTTTTCCCCGAGGACTCGGTGACGCAGTCCACTCTGAACAGCTGGAAGCCGGCTAGATGAAGCGCACTGTCCGGGATGGCTCCGTTCAGCCAGGTTTCCGTGAAGCAGAGCGCAGCGGAGTTTAAAAAGTCCTTGTTTGTGCGGGTGAGGAGTCGTAGTTCGTCTGATTTATTTGCTAGGGAGTGGAGATTCACCAGATGAATGCATTAAGTATTTAGCGCTGTGATGAACACCATACCAATTACACAAATCTGAATGGCTATTTAAAACATTTAAACACATTTCAGAAAGTGCTTTGTTTACTGGGTTTCCAGGGTAACAGCTGCATTTCTGCTGTTCAGCGCCATCTGCTGTCAGAGAGTGAATGTGCGCTTTCATCCAGAGGATCTCCTTTACTCGTTCCGCCATGCGCTTCTCATCCGTGCTTGTTTACATCAGAGCGCGCATACATACAGCGGTGTTGTGCATTGTGACCAGTTGATGGGAAAAGTATTCTTAAAATGCATTAAAAAAAAATCTGAATAATTTGTAATAAATAATTAATAAATAATAATAATTAATAAATAATAATAATTCACAGTATTTTGATGTGCCCACGATAAAAATATCGTGCATGTTCATTATCGTGATATATTGCATTACCGAATACCGGCACGTCTAATCTGTGCATTTATATAACCTGGTGTCATGCGTTAAACACGAGATCTGAGCCCAAAGTTTAAACACATCCATCTAGCCCATGTTTAAGGAAAGGAAAAGGAAAAGGAAAGGGAAGTGGTGTGTGGCCAAGTATGGTGACCCATACTCGGAATTTGTGCTCTGCATTTAACCCATCCAAGTGCATACACACAGTAGTGAACATACACCTGGAGCAGTGGGCAGCCAATGCTGCGGCGCCCGGGGAGCAGTTGGGGGTTTGGTGCCTTGCTCAAGGGTCTCACCTCAGTCGTGGTATTCCCTGCCGGACCCGAGACTCGAACCCACGACCTTCGGGTTACAAGTCCGACTCTCTATCCATTAGGCCACGACTGCCCCATGGAAAAACAATGGAAAAGTAGCGCAGTGGAATGGAAAAACATTTTCTGTTTGAACGGGCCCCTTGAGCTTTTCCTCATCGTCTTTCTCACTATTTTATCATTTTAGATTTACTTAAGTGTCTAATTTTCCAATCTCCTTCCCCACTGTTTTTCTGAGCAACGTAATTCAGTGTGCTTTCATTAGATCACACGCTGCTCTTTCTCTCTTGCTCAGTAAAGGATAAAAGGATTACGGTAACATTCCAGTGAGATAATGAATCGGGACGCTGCTGGTCACATGACACTGTAAGTTTCCACTACCTGGCTGTAAACATCATGAATCTTTCAGAAAGAGAGAGCGAACGAGAGAGAGGGAGAGAAGGACTATTGACACTTTATCCTCAGAACATTTTAGCTCCTAGACAGCAGCTCGTGTTGACTCTGGATTAAATGACCCAGACATTTGTGACATTTGTGTTTAGACTGGGGATAAAATAGCTCAGATTCTCCCGTGATTGTAAATATTGTTTTGACTACATGAAATGAAGCAGATAGTTTTCTGGTAGGCATAACATTGCTATTTTTGAGAGCCTTTTAGAATAGCAGCATGGATCTACTGTGTGCCAGTGTCGTCTTAACTATTGGTAGTCACATGTGTCACCTGCTCATTTGCATAAAGTGAAACTTTTCTCTGTCGTAGCAAATGGTCTCTGTGAGACATATGCTTTCTCATTATTTGAGTCAATCTGTGGCGTCCATTCTCACATTCCCATGTGCGCGGTTTGTTTTTGTGTGAGTGTGTACGTGTGTGTGTGTTAGCATCACAATAATGCTACAGCAGACCAGAAGGGGTGAGAGGCTGCCGATGGGATGCAGGCAGACGAAGGCCAGACGATTGTGATGGAAATTTTGGGCTTTTCGAGCGGGAGGTTGTCTGATACGGAGGTCAATTTGCATGGCCTTTCATGGGGGGTGCTCTGTCAGCATTCTGTGTGTGTGTGTGTGTGTTTGCTTTATGACATTCAAGCTGTTCATATATGTCTTTGTGTGTGTGGCAAGAGCTGTAAGAGCTTGTTTATTTGTGTGTTTGAGTGCTCTTATTTGCTGATGTTTGTCTATATCTAAATATGTGTAACACATATCCTTAAACACAATCTGATTGTTTATCTTACTCTGCTTATTCATGCCCGTCACATTATATTTGTAAAAATGTCAGTGTTGATACTTGTTTGTTGATTCACTGTCTCAAAAACAAGCCCAAATCTGAAGCCATCTGTCTTACAAAGGAACAGTCATTTTAACAGACATTGTTGCAAGATTCAAAATCTTTGTGTGTCTTTGAAAAAAAAATATTGTGAGAACAAATTCTGTAAAAGATTTAATCTAAGATTTTTTTGAAGAAGGTTGTTTTTGTCAATGTTTGTCCAAGGCAGCGAGGTCCAAAATTACACTGGATGACCCAATGAATATATGGAGGAAAAAAAAAAAAAAACATTGTTCAAAATGATCTTTTGTTTTAACCCTCTGGTTCTCCTCATTTCAGAGTCACACTTGTGCTCTTCACGGTCAAAAGTGACTGGACACCTGTAACGTAATCTCTTATTTTTTCAGTAAAATCATTCTAATTTATTTTTGTTTAATAATATTTTTTTCTTTTTTATTTTGCATTTTGAGAGGGTTTTGTGGTAATAATTAATATTTATGCAGTAATTAATAACCATTTTTTGCCATTGAAAATAATAAAAAAAATTGAATTAACTTTTTACAATTATTTTTTAATTAATGCAGTATTTCAGGTTAAAATAGAGACTCAGCCATTCAAAACCAATTTTGGAAGGCAGATTAGCACCATCTGGTTGTAAAAAAAGAGAAAAATATCTGTAATGGCAGGCGTAACTTGATGCCTGTATAAAGCTCTCTATAGAGAAGCTTTTGAATTGCTTAGTTGTTTTTAGACAATTGATTCAACATTTTTATTTGGTGAAAGAGTTGACCATATATTTAAACAATCTCAAAGACTATTTCTTATCAAGTTTTGGATATTTTTTTGTTATAAATATGATTTGAAGTGTTAGTTTTTGTATTATGATTACAGACACAGTGGTTCATAGGTGTGTGTGTGTGTGTGTGTGTGTGTGTATATAATATGTGTTTGTGAATGGGTGTGTTTTAGAGTGTCACCCCTTCACTGCTTTGAGCTTTTCCTGAATTATGACTGAATTATTGAATGTATTTCACATATTCTCAGAATTTTTGTGTTTTTGTTGATTTCCCATTCATTTCCTATGGTCAGTCATTTTTGACCGAAATGCACAAGTGTGACTATTTTTTTACGACCACTTAGCCTACTCGAATCAAGCCTTCAATTTTTTTTGTGTGTTCACATTCCAAATGCCATAAAAGTCACCACGTTTCGTACCATTCCGATGAAGCTGTGATTTTTAAAAATTCAAAAAATGTTTAAAAATTTTCCGGTCAAAAGTGACCGAAGAGCACAAGAGGGTTAATTTAGACTTTTTAGCATCTCAAACATACATGCATACATAAATAAAAGTATCGCTGAAATCAACCTTGTTATTAGACAAATGATTGTACATTACCTTAAAGAAAATCCAAAATTATTATTATTATTATTATTATTATTATTTTACAATAAATAATCTTAAATGAGATGTTTCTGTCAAACATTTCCAAGTTATTTCTCTCATTAATCTTTTAAAGTTTTAAAAGTTTGGAGGTGGTAAAATTATTTAAAAAAAATATTTAAAATAATTAAAGTATGTTTTACACACTGTTTTCTACGGATGTTTTTCAGTGTCACATGGTCCGTCAGAAATCATTCATGCTGATTTGATGCTCAAGAAACATTTCTTATCATCAATGTTGAAAACAGTTGTGCTGCTTAATAGTTTTGTGGAAACTGATACGTTTTCAGTGTTTTTTTGTTTGTATTGTTTTATTTTATTGTATGTATATAGTAAAAGAAAAAAGAAAAAAAACAAAAAAAATAAAATAAAATAAAATATATATATATATATATATATATATATATATATATATATATATATATATAGTTAATTTAATTATGCTATTTAAAAAAAAAAATCATAAACTTGTATATTATTCATATCTGACATATTGACTACCTCTCTCAGGCATTCACTTATCATTTCTGTTTGCACTGCCCAGAGCAAACAACGCACAAATCGCTACAAACAATTTTCCCTTTTCTTGCGCCATGTGCCAGTCTTTGTCTGAGCGCATGTGTGTTGATTTTCTGTTGACTTGTGGGTAAATAAAGAAGTGAAGCCTTGGATAAATGCGTCTTTGTGTTTGCGTATGATGTGGAGTCATGTGTACCCTAAATCCAGCACGTCTCTTCCAAAGACGCCTTGACTTCCCGAGACAGAAAAGAGGCTGCGAGTCACAAAGAGTCCATTCACAACCTCCCGCGCCTCCATCAAGCCAATCATGAGCATGTGTGAGTGTGAAGGGAAAGTTGTTATATTTTTGAATGGATATTGGTTTTTATAAATGTGCGACGTGAGATTGAGAAGTTCTTGGACGATTTGATCCTTTGAGTACAGTATTTTAGTTCTCTGTCATCATGGTCTTTATGAATGAAGTGGGGTGTGTAGCCTGAGGTGTGTGGTAGTCTCTGGCCCAGCACTAATGAATATGACAGGATTATTTATCACAGTTAAGCTCAAGCCTCAGGACAAACTTCTCATCCACCTTTAAACGCAATGCAGCATCCTCACTGTATCACACACCACAGCACTCACAGACTCCGAAACAAATGCGTGGATCTGAGTCAGAGCAGACGGTTTAATTTGATGTGAATCAAAATGAGGCAGTGAGGGACTGAAGTATTCATTACCATGTTCTTAAAGGCATAGTTTACCCCAAAATAAACATTCTGTCATCAGTTGCTCATCCTCATGACTTTTCATTTTTGTTCAAACCTGTATGATTTTCTTTATTTTTAGGAACAAAAGTTTGTTTTCGTCAATGTTTGTCCAAGGCAGTGGGATCTAAAACTACACTGGATGACCCGATGACTATAGGGGGGCGAAAAAACATATCCAAAACTATCTTTTGTTTTCTAAAGAAGAAAGACATGCACACAGGATTTGCAGTGACATAATTTAGAATTTGTTAAGCATCTTAAACGTCTGAAAAATAGTTATTAATAGTAAAAATAAATAATATTATAATTATAAATATTATTGGTGAAAAAATAGTTATATCTAGTAATTTATTTTACAAGAAATTACAAGAAATTTTCTCAGTAATGTTTTTAAAAAGTTCAAAAGGTTTGAGGTCAGTAAAACAGTTGTTATGATTTTGAAAGAAGTCCCAAATCATATGATTACCAAGGTTGCATTCATTTGATCAAAATACAAAATATTATATAATAATATTGTGAAATGTTATTACAATTTAAAAGAACTGCTTTCTATTTCAATACATTTTAAAATGTAATTTATTATTGTGACAGCAAAACTGAATTTTCAGCATCATTACTCCAGTTTTCGGTGTCATGGTGATGGATCTTTCAGAAATCATTCTAATATGCTTATTATTATTATTATTATTATTATTATATTTGTATTATCAACCATAAAAACAGTTGTGCTTCTTAATATCATTGTACAAACAGTAATGCATATCGTTCAGGATTCTTTAATGAATAGGAAGTTCAGAGGAACAGTTTTTTGAAATAGAAATCTTTTGTGACATCTTTAATGTCATTTTTGATGTGGCTTTGCTGCAATAAATAAATAACTTTATTTGCATCTCCAAGACCTCTGTTGCTTCATCTGGAAAGATGAACAAACATCACGAGAAACATATTTAAAGAAGCAATCGTACATACATTGTAAATGTATGCCCTTATTTTTTCTAATGCACAAAAGTATATTTCTTTTCATGAATACCTACAATAGCCATCATAATGCAAAATGCATACATCAGATATCATATTGCAGCTTGCATGTGTAAAATTTCTTCTCAATCCACCAACTGGCTCTGCCTTACTCATTTCATCTGGTTTTCTTTGTTTTACACACACATGCGTGTAAATTTATTTTTTTTTCTTCACCTAGTGAGAGGCTTTAATGGATAACAGCTGGGAACAGGAAACCCTGCAATAATACACTGATTTACATAAAGCTCTCTCTGTACCTTCCCGTTTTTATCTTTGTTTGTTTGTTTTTCTTAGTATGCTCAACTCCGGTACTTTGAGAGGTACAGAAATTTGATTTATGCATTAATATACATGCTCATACACGAGTCCCTGCTTTTTTCCTGACAGCAAAAATGCCGTCAGCGGTTCTTATCACCGTAATGATGCTCAGAATAAGAGATGATGGTCTGTTGTCATCCTCGCTGTTTTATTGTGACTATTTGCTGTGAATATTGAGGTAGATCACCCCCCCCCTCCCATAATCCCAAATCAGAGCTTAACTGCCAGGCAGTCGACTCTGTTGAGTTCATATGACTCAGTCCCCAAAGGCCCTACAATGTGAGGGCATCAATAATTTTCATTTTCATATACAAGAAATCTTTGGTTTCCCCTGGCTCCCTTCATGGTTGATGACTTCTGTGGGAAGCCGTGGGTCTTGGTCATTGAAGAAGGGTTAGGGGAAGTTCAGAAGCACCAGGCTGCTGTAAATCACATTGAAAGGGATACGCTGAGTTAATTTGACTTAAGCAAGTGTTTGACTGAGCGCATGGAGAAGCCCCCCAATACACTACATTCCTACAATCCCACCCTCCCATCTGTTCACCATGTGCCACTTGACCAAAGCATGTGAGCTGTGTGCTCGGTGGAAACGGTGAGGGTATTGTGTAAATTATTTATTCATTTTTGTTGAAAGTCAGGATGTCAATTTTCACCCTCGCATTAAGATTTCTTGCATCACGAATCATGGGCATGACACTTTAATGGCCCATAATGCAGCTGCGTATGGGAAAACATGTATAATTCTGTTAATAGGCAGGCAGAATAAACAAAAGATTTGCTGTGAAATTTAAAAATATATGGACAGAAGTATTCAGTTCACATATTAAAAATGTGTCACGATATCACATTTTCACTACATGATTATCATGATGTCTAAAAGAATTCACAGTAATGATATATCTATAGGATTTTTTGGGGGAGAGTTTCGTTTTTGTCTTCCATTTCTGACAACTTGATTTTTGTGCAGCAGTTGTAGCATTGTCGTCATCGTCTTTTTTTTTTTTTTTTTTTTTTTCTCCATGACGGGTGGCAGTCGGTGTTACGGTGTGGTCACATTCTTAAAATTTAGGCAAAATTTTGCAAGCAGAAAAAAAGGGTCCATTATCAATACTGTAGCGATGAATAAATCACTGCTCACACAGAAGTGGCTTTCAAACCAAACAGTTTTGTGTTTGTCAGCACTAAAATTCGCAAATTCACATGATTGATTTGAACATGAGCGAAATCTGTTTAGGGAACTTTCTCACCCCTTGCGTGAAACTCCAAATTACACCATTTCCTTTTGAAATGAATGGACTTCACCTGCAAAATTTTGCAGAGCAACAGTAAATGCGATCCAGTTACTGTTGTTTCAACCATATAGAAATGGTACTGGATTAATTATGCTATTATCATATGTATCGTATTAACATCAGTATTTAATTTTTAAAACGGTTATCATCAATACTGGGACTCAATGAGTAATATCACTCTCTCATGTGTAATCCATAAAAAATTGAAAGCAATTGAATCATCATACTAATGCATCACCCTTGCAATTGTATGCAATTGCAATTTTTTTTTAACATCCTTTGTCTGGAAGTTCATTATATAAAAATTCCATATTGAAAGAACTGTACAATGAAGCATAAACTGAGGCCAATTTAGAGCAAGATTTCAAGTGAGAAAATGAATAACCTTGAGTAAAGCTTGTGCGGAGTAATTGTATAGGCTTTCATTATTATATAGACTTTGATTTTTATTTATTTTTATTTTCTTTAATGAACGAACAATCTGAAAATGTACATTCACTTCCTGAACCTAAAATTGAAAAGCAACGGATTGAATTCAAGATAGAAAAGCAATTGTTTTTTTTTGTTTTTTTTGTTTTTGTTTTTTTTTGGAT
This sequence comes from Spinibarbus caldwelli, assembly GCA_039654775.1. Lineage (NCBI taxonomy): Eukaryota > Metazoa > Chordata > Actinopteri > Cypriniformes > Cyprinidae > Spinibarbus > Spinibarbus caldwelli. Next base: position 29,900,728 of record CM077233.1, on the reverse strand, counting down.
GTAATTAGCATGGATCCCGCATGCTTGAGTTCTTCCTTTTGTGAATTGCGCCAGATGTTCATAATGCATAATCCAGATGCACAAACACACACACGTGTTCGAGGGGTGTGTCTACAGCTTACCCTCTCATGCCACAGATGCTTGATCCCTCTACTCCAGAACAATGCAGCAAAGCTCTCCAAGTTTGACCTTTCTCTGTGAATGGTTGTCTTGCCAACAGCCACCGCAGCAGATGCTGAGAAGTCTTCCAGACTCTGAAACCCTTTGACCCTCGAATTGCATCTCTCAGTGGGTTTTCCCACCAAGGGAGTTAAGCTGAATGAGCAATTAAGAAGTCCTAGATGGTTATTGCGTTTGAAAATCACAGCCCTGTTAAACAAGGCCAACAGGAAGTGGGTAGTCCTTATGGTTCATGCAGACAGCATTCCCATACAGGCATTAGTAGCCATCATGCTATAACGCAGCAGTAATGGGCTCATAGAGTTTCTCTGCAGTTGAGTATGTGGGTGACAGTGATGTTCTGTGGGTTTGTGATGCAGATACAGAGAGCTGGTGGACACCATCCTCACCGACAGGAAGAAAGCATCCGCAGAGGAGAAGTGCCGCCACATTCTGCAGCATTGTAAACTCCAGGGCTGGCAGGTGAGTTACCAAAGATGTCTACAGAGTTTTAGGGAAATGTTCATAAGGGACAGATGCTCTGTTCCGAAGCTAGTGAGCATGGATTACAGAGACTGGATTTTAAGGCATTGTAGTCTAAGGTAGGTGACATAATTGTGTTTTGAGATACCTTATGTTTTTCCAAATTCTATACCAGCATCACATCTATCCTTTGCAGAGAAAGCAGTTCTAGGATGTATTATGACAATATCATTAAAATCCAAGGTGGCAGACGAGCGATTTTGATTCTTGATCTTAATATTAATCTCATATTCCTTTTAATACTGCTAAGCAAAGATTGAGTTTAAAGATATGCTATTTTACACAACATATACAGTATATGTGCTTTGTGTTTAGTTTAGCATCATGCTATCATCAAACTCAAACTCAATTGTAAGTTGAGACTCATGTGATGTGCTGTTATTAGGTTACATATCAATTATGATACTATCTTAGCAGTCATTTTTCTAAACTGGAAGTAAAAAAGAGAATCAAATTTACTCAATTTTTCTTTTTCATTTTTCTGCTAAAGAAACGATTTTAGGTAAAGGTCACACATGGAATTAAGTAAAATGCATTTTAACTCAGTTAAGTAAAATGAACAAATTGAATAAATACTTTTTCTTTAAATTTATCTTAATATTAATCATAAATGTTTGCTTGCCACAGCACTGTCATTAACAGTAACATTCACTGAATGAACCTACCAACACCATAATCTTCATATAACCGTCATACAATCTAACCACAATCTCCACAAAAACAGAAATGTCCCAAATAACTAAACATGAAACACAAACAGGTCTTTCCTTTTACTCAAAAATTCATAAAATAACACTTAATTTTATTATTTTCTACCCAGTTCAGTCCTATGTAAAGCATGTTGTGAACTAAAAATCTGTCTACACTCTTAAAAATAAAGGTGCTTCGAAAGGTTCTTCAAGCGATGCCATAGAAGAACCATTTTTGGTTCCACAAAGAACCATTCAGTCAAAGGTTCTTTAAAGAACCATCTTTTGCTAACCTTTTTATAACCTGAAGAACCTTATTCGCCACAAAGAACCTTTTGTGAAACAGAAAGGTTCTAAAGATGTTAAAGGTTTTTTATGGAACTGTTTAGACAAAAAGGTTCTTCTATGGCATCGTGAAGCACCTTTATTTTTAGGAGTGTATGCAGTTTCAGTCAATGCAGTAACGATTCAACAACAGTGGATTAAGTAAACTTTAATTTGACATTTAAGTGGGCTGTATGAAATTAAGTTGTGATCAAATGTTCAGAAATTGTGTTGCTTTAGCTGATTTCAAGTAAATTGAACAAGCAGCAAAAATCTTTTTTTCCTGTGTATATAGGTAGTAGGCAGAAAACTTGATTTTGGAACAGAGCTAATGTGATTACCTATCTCTCTTCCACTTTTCTTCTCTTGCTCAGATGGGGAACAGTAAGGTTTTCTTGAGATACTGGCAGGCCGATCACCTTAATGACCGCTGCCATCAACTGCACAGGAAGATTATTGTCTGTCAGAAAGGTAAAGTGATCGGCAGAGACTGTGTGGTCATACTGTATTATCTGTCACCAGGCTCATATTTTTACTTAATCGTGTGTGGGTGTGTGTGTGTATGTGTGATTCAGTGGTGCGTGGCTGGTTGGCCAGACGATGTGTGCGTCGCAGGCTCACGTCTCGGCAGCAGGAACAGTGTAACATCCAACGGTTCCTGCAGGGAGCAGAGGACTTGGGTATGCGTGCTTACGACAGCTTGGTCATCCAAAACGCAGCAGATATCGCACGAGAGAACGACCGCCTCCGGGGTCACATCAGTGCTCCACCGCTGGGCGAGAGACCAGAACCTGTGGGCAAAGAAGAAGACTCGCCCAAGAGGTGAAACTTTTAGCAGAGAATGTGTTACTATTTTTTTCTATTTTAGTAATCTCTTTTCACAATAAACACATCTCAATTTAAAATTATTCTCAATTATTAAAATCAGCTATTTCTAGGGTAACAAGGTTCTTAGATGTTGATTGCGCTCCTGTCTCTATTGTTTAATTAGTTCTTAAAGTAAAATACATATCAGGGAAATAATCATATTCATATTGGTGTCCCTTAGAGGATCTCTTACAATAAATCTTGTCTTGTCTGCTGAAATTCAATCAGATGTGGCATCTCAAATCAGAGTGCTACTATGAGACTTCCTCTTGAAGGATTATATTAGACACACTAGCAGTCTAAATTATATTGGAGTGTCTGTTTATTTCCAAAATGGGCCTTTTCCACTTGGGTGTGAGGAACCTATAAAAATTCATGGGAGGTTTTATTGGTTCTCCTTGTTCTTCGTTTGCAAACAAAATGGGAATAGAATGTGCCTTAGTTTGCCACTGATGCCAGAATCACTGGCACTTTTTGAGGTGTTATTGGGAATTCAGCAAAAAGGAAGCCTGATCTCAGGTTAGTTGTAGATGCTATTTACAGTGGAACATACAGTATGTACTACCATCTCCATCTGAAAAAGTCTGCAAGCTGCAAGGTCAGACTTGCCTATTCGATTGATATTCAGTACCCAAAACTGATTCCCAAGGCAAAAAATATTTTTTTCTTTAATTGTCAAAAGGAACCAAAAACAACATTTCTGATTGAATGAGTCACACGAGTTATGGTGAAAGGGGTTTTAGGCACTCCACTTCAAGACCATCCCATACCTGTGATGAAATCACAGTAGCACAGAACATTAAGTGGCTTGTTGCTTTATTAAAATTATCCAAAAACACAGGACTTAGCTCAGATTTATGTGGAAATTAGGCAGAAACAACTTTCTGACACAATGCAACAGTTGTCAAAAGTGCTGATCAGTAGCACTGGAAGGGAATCTATTCACACAAGCATAAACACAGGTGTATTTGGGTGGCCATTGTCATCAGCAGTGCCTCAATCATTCTGCATATGACCATCTGCTCTTATGAAGGGGGTGGGCTTCTTGTTCTTCAAAACACGCACACGCATTTATCACATACATTCACTTTTAGCATCACAAATTAGGGAGGTGCAGGTGATTGAGTGATGGGGGTCTCATAGCTAATCTAGATGTGGCAAACTCAATCAGTGAGTCAAGAGGAGCTCTATATTGCTAATCAGAGAGAGATAAGACCCACCCCTACTCTGGGTTGTTGAGATCTCCTTAGGGTTTTAAGTCACTGTAACCCCTCACTACCCCCCTATTCCCCGAATACCATCCACCCCAACACTCCATCGCCTTTCCTGCGAGAACAACAGATGGTAGGCCCAGATTATAGGGGAAATATCAAACAAGAGTGTGCATGTCACATTAGAGTATTACAGTAATAAGATTAGACTTAAACAATCAGCAATGTAAATAATCTTTTTAGGCTTTAGTTTTGTATATCATAGTGTTTAGAATCATAATGCAATGGTAATTTGTTGGTATCGTTTACTGGTATCAAGGAAAAAATGAAAATGAGTTGTCTCTGAGTCTTTAATACTAATGCATGCTAAAAAAATTAAAAAAAAAAAAACAAAGTGCAAAACAAAGTGGTTTGCTCTGTGCATATATGTGTATATAATTTTACTTTAACACAATTCATTGTGCCCCCTGACTACCATGAGGAACCACTTTTTGTGAATTAATTTGATCAGCATTTCGTGTAATTATTAAGGTTACATTTTTAATCGATTGACAAGCCTAGTAATTTATTTAATTTATCTTTATTGTTAAGGACACACCCATTCCAGTTAGTGTAGTGTAATGAAATCTTAGCTCAGAAATTAATGAACAGCTTGACATTGGTGTATTGATTTTATGAAGGTTGAGACTGATCCTCCCACACATGGCAGCTGCTAAGCACCTTCACTACCCATCATACATTGAGACAGGACAGATGCTTCTAGTCTGATAGTGAGTGAATGATCAAAAGAACAAACATATGAATGAATAATGTTTTGCTAGATTGGGGAGGGGGAAAGATACCAGGGTAATACCAGTCATGATGAATGACAGAAAACACTAGAAATCTTATTTCCACAAGCAGTTGTACCATTTGAATTTGCTGAATTATTCATCCCATCATCCTTTTGTTTAGGGCTGTTGAAAAAAGTGGGAGAGTTAACGATGTGGCGGGCCGTGGGGGGAACAGACCACTCCGGCATTTCCGCTCCAGCTCTGTGCCTCTACCCCTGGTTATGGACAGCTTGGTACACTCCAGCTTCGGGACATCAATCAAAGCAGCCCTTCAGCCTGCGTCACACTCCACTGAGGAGGGAAATGGAGGGAGCCTCTCCTCCCCACGAAAACAACCTCCTCCCAAACCCAAACGAGACCCTAATACACGTCTGAGTGCATCGTACGAGGCAGTGAGTGCAGGGCTGAGTATTGCACCCAAAGAGAGCCCTGCTGAGGGTCAAGCCTCTCCATCTGGAAGCCCACCAAAAACCCAACTGTCTCCTTCTGATCGTACGTATAAATATGAGCTCAAACATTCACTGCATGTCCAAAAGTATGTGGACACCCTCTTCTATTATACATGATGTATTGACCTGCACAAAGCCTAAACCTGAATCCCACTGATTCACCTTTGGGAGCCAGACCCAATCATGCAACATCAAGGTCCAACCTCACTGATGCGCTTGTGTCAGAATGGGTGCAATACTTGCATCCCTATTCCAACATCTAGTGAAAAAACCTTTCCAGAAGAGTGCAAGGAGAATTAGGGAGTACCAACTTGCCATTAATGACAGTGGTTTCAATATAATAAATGTAGATTAAATATCAATTAATTGTAAATACAATGTAGGTGTGGTGTTCAGATGTCCACATACTTTTGGCCATATACATGTTTCATGCAACACAGAACTAAATGCCTTAATCTACTTCAGTATTGAGAATTGTTCCTGCCATTCCAGTAAATAGCTTTTCCCTTTCCTTCCAAAACCATCCATTATCCCACTACGCCTACAGCTCTCTCTAAACCACGCCCTCACAGTGATGACTACAGCACCATGAAGAAGATCCCACCCCCCAAGCCCAAACGCAGCCCTAATACCAAACTGACAGGCTCCTATGAGGAGATCTCTGTACCTTCTCCTGTACGGCCCTCAGACATGAAACTTGTCAGCCTGATACGAGGCGACCGCTGCTTGGGTCTCATCCAGCGAGCAGCATCTGCGGATGGCCCCCATTCTTCTGTGCTAAGCCTCTACCCCTGCCAGGATGAGGAGGATGTGTATATTGAGATGGTGGGGGCCTCAAGAGCCCTCAGCCTGGCTGACTCCCACAGTCCAGAACTGGGAGAGGCAGTATACGAGGAAATGAAGTACTTCCCACCTGATGAGGTGGGGTCAGCTCCGGTGGTAAAGCCTGAAGCTGTCAATCCCATTACCACTACCCTACCTGCCCCAGTGCTAGAAATCAAGA